>JAKIXB010000009.1:0-600000 GCA_021642125.1 Nothophoma quercina | reverse complement strand
ACGCACAGCGCATTTTTTGAACGAATGCAGTTACCGCATGGTGTCTCTTTATTGCAGCGTATCTTGCGACGTCTGCAGAGAGTGCAAGAGCTAGGAGAGCGTTGGTGTTGGTTCATATGATAGATGGCTAGACACTCACATTGCAGGCCGCCTGCGTCGTCGAGAAGTGTCTGTCATGGTGGGCTTCCAGCTTTCAGTACCTACCAGAGTACGTAGAAGAGTGACAGAGTGAGGTGCACAAAAGCGCTCGACCTTGCAGGAAATGGCGCGGTCATATATGTGCCTGCCTGCACTCGTTAACTCCGAGACCGAGTTGATCTGATTGGCCAGTTGACCGACAAATTTCGGCTTATTCAATTGGGCCCCCTAAGATATCCTCGATTATTCGTGGTCGCGAGATGCCTGAGAACTACTGGTGCCGAATTCTAGTACGTCAACGCGTCGGAAACAGAAAGCCTGCTCCCGCCAGTCTCTTGCTAGGCTCACCATTCTAAACATTACGAGTTGCTTGAAACCGCTTGACTGTATTGCGAGTCAAGAAGGCGGTTGCGAGATGTGGAGCAGAAGTGGAAGAAGGGCCACATGTAAGGTTTGTATTGATCTGTACTGATCAGACTGAGCTGAAACCGCATAGAAGTAACCCCATATCGCTTGAAGAAGAGCTAGGAAAACGTCTAATGGTATGAGACCATCCACCAACTCCAGTCGCTATTCTGCAGATCGTGCATACACCTGCAGTGCGCACTGGACAGAAGCTACTATCCGTATTACTCTGATCCACTGCAGACCTGAGCTGTACCTTTCGTGAAGGTAGAACGGGTATTGCTGCTGGTCGCGTGACCAAGTCCATCTTACGCGCTGATAGGCTCGTAGGTGTTGTGGGCCTGACGGTTGGAGAAGAGGTAGTAAATGATCATGCCGACGACGGGGAAGAGGAAGACAACAAGGGCCCAGATGACCTTGCCGGAGACGGGGCGGTTCGACTTGAAGATCTCAACTGTAACACACGGGTCAGCTCACGATCAAACCCACACAAAACACAGGTACTTACTCCAAGCAATGATATCAAGAACAAGAACGATGAAACCAACAATACCGCCACCGGTACCCGCTTGCCAGGGCTTCGCGCTCTGAACTGTAACTGGTGCAGCTTCGACGAGGAGGAACATCGATAGCTGAAGGAGGGCTGCGAGAACGTAGTTGAACATCTTGACAGATTTTGAAAGGCGAGACTTAAATGTTACGTGTTGTTTGGCTTGGGTGCTGTTGTGACAAAGGAACGTTGGTGTTGTCGTGACTGCCTGGTTTTGGAGAGGCGGGGGCTTAGGGAGCTTGGATCAACATGTACGTCATTCTTGATCACGCGTTCCTTCCTCATGCATCAGCAGCCTCAGGTTCCTATCCGAGCCTTACAGTTATCCAACAGGACATCCGACTTCATCCACCCCTCTCTTGTGCCGCAGTTATCAAGGCAGTAACGAGCGGTCCAACGATTGCGGAAGTGATAGCGGTACTATGACTACCTGAGAACGCGCTGTGACGCAAAACATCCTGTTCAGCATCGCACCTGCTTAAACTTGGATCCTTCTATTAAAATGACAGTGCAGTTTCCAATCAGCTTCTTTATTGGTCATAGTGCCACTAAAGCTTATTCGGAGGAGACCTTCACAGAACACAATGAACGACCGCAGCCTTGAGATAAGCCCAAGACTACTGCAGACGTCTCTGGACAACTGCTTCAATCCCCTGCATGCAATTCTCGAGCATCACACACAAAATCTTGGGATTGTGTAGAAAAGGTCGAAAGGGTTCTGTCCATCCTTCTCAACGCGGTGGCCATGAACAAGCGTAAGAGGTGTGTTGACAAGCAAAGAACGGTCTGGAAGATACTGAGGTGTTGAGCTAGATGCTGGCTTGCTGCTGTTACTTTCAGTCGAGACAAGTTGTCAGATGTCGACTTGAGCTCGCTCGACCGGCCGGCCGCACCGGCATCCTTATAAGGTTACTCGACCTGTATCCCTCGCCCAGCATTTCTGCGCCTTGCAACGATCCATCAACACGATTATGCTGTCACCCACCAGCACTAGCTGCACGTCCTTATCAGAAGAAATCTTACCACAGCCCAGGCAGAAAGCGCAAGCTGGACACATGAGTGAGGAGATACTACCCGCTCATCGAAGAAAGCTGCTGTCATGTGTCCGGAATTTCCCGACTTAGAACAAGAGCACAAAGATGCAGAGACGAGGCAGCGGCGCCTGCATCTCGTATAAGTGGAGCAAAGCATGATATATCACAAAGTTTGCAAGACCAAGAGCAGCGCTCTTCATGAATTTTCCAAGGACACTAGAGGAGGCCCAGAAGCGGATCCATCGGCTACACTACGCTGACATGGTACTCTGGGCGTCCTTCACCAACTGCTGGCAAGACGAAATGCGGGCTTCCCAGCGCCAACTCATCATTCCATCTCAATATGGTCGTTCTTTGTTCACGACCACTGATGCGTCTCAACCGAGCATCTGATCGATCATGTTGGCCCGATTTTTCCACTGTCAGCCGCTGAGTATCCGTCCGCGCTGCGGGCTTCTCCATATAGATGGAGGAAGCCATCGGGCTCCAGCAGCCTGCCTTGTTTGTCCGTCACAACAAGTTTGGTCTTAAGAACAGCGCGGGTGGCTGAGCTATGAGCGGCTAGTCATCCATGGTAGCTTTCCACCGTCAACTGCAGAACTTAGCTTAAGGCATAAAACTCTCGGCATTGTGAAGCTTTTACTACTTGACCGGTAAGCGGAACGTATTGGCAAGCAAGTCGACAGGTGTAAGCCACGATACTTGTAATCTCTAGGAAACGAGCATACCACACAAAGAGAAGTAGGACTGGCTCCTTTCGCTCACAGAGATCTATCTGGAATTGAGAGCTGCATTCTTATCCCGAGCTCACATCCGGACTTTGTGCTCAATTGCACGCATCGCCAGATAACGACACAGCTTGTGCACGACATTAAACCCCTCAGTACAGTACGATGGCGTCAAGTCTGGTAACGAGACATTACGGATTAGGTCTGCGTCTCCCGTAAAACAGCACGCCTGAACTCGCACGAAAGGCCACATCGATCGCAATGTTCTGAGTGGCAGTAAAGTTTTACTGCGGCTTGGAGATGTGGTCTATCAGAAATTCGATAGCTTCACTCGCTTCGAGCGCGTTCCTCGACTGGTGAGCGAAGACCTGGGCTGCAGCTGAAAGAGCATTCCCTCCTTGGCGTGCCAGCACTGATGGCCAATAGGAAAATCGCCTGCCGAATAATCTCGTCATGGCGCCAATGATGGAAGCCGTATTTTTAGAAGGCTTAGGACTACTGTACAGTGACATGAGACTTAGTATACCTGGCGGTAAGGCGAGTATGCAGGTCTGAATCTTCTATAGGCACGTCACAACATTGCCGAAGCTCGCACGGCATCTCTTTGCAGTTACCGTGCCTTTCAAGATGCTGCAGCTGCGGAGAAGCTCCTTTCGAAACGATCAGCTGGACATGAGCTGAATGATTGTCCAGGGATGTCACCGCCGTGTGACCAGATCGATTGTCAACACGCAATTTCCCCAATCGTTCTAGAGGTAAATAGCTGGGTGAAAGCCTTGCACACGTGACTAGCCCTACGACCAATGATCCGGGAATTTACGAAGATCATCTTACCGGAAATGATCCAGCCGGTGTACCGCGCGAACTAAGCCTTACAGGCTATACGCTTTCTGATCTCGCAAAGGGCCGGCTTGCCGTCCAGGTTTACATGTGTCACGTTAGGCAAGAAACGCCCAGGCACTACCCGGCGTCGCTTCTGGGGAAGCACCCGGCTGGCCTCTCAGTGACCGACGTTCAACCATCACACACACCAACGAATACGAACGCCCGCCAAGACTGACTTCTCCTTTGAGTTCAAGACGGCGTCTTGGAGATCTTACACGCACGTGTGGCTCCGCTGCTTCCAGAGCCCTGACAGCTCACAATTGGTCTGGCAGCGACGGCATCCTGCCAAGACATCCATTTCACCACCAACGAAGCTTCTATAATTACCGATATTCAGCATTTCGGCATTCAAACCCTTCGATGGCGTCTCTCAGCGACACGGACATGGTTCCGTCACGATGTGGATTCCTGGGCAATACTTCCATGCAGACAGTCGTGGCAGCGACTTGGATAATAAGCATACCTTAGTGGTGGGTGCTCGATTATGACGTTTGACAAGATCGTTTTCAGCAATGTGGATTTGGTCCGAGAACATCGTGATAGTCAGAGGTCTAGTGCGGTACAGTGAGACTCACCAAGGCGTTAGAGCGGGCCTAAGGGGTGGCATCGGGTTGCCAAATGCGACCGCACAGGCGACCTCGCTGGGAGGTGCTCGGATGGGTAACATACTACGGAAGGTTCGAAGCGTTGCTCGTGTATAAAGAGGAGGGAGATCACCTTCACCAGTTTGACATCGCACGAGACAAGCTTATCAATTTCTCTTAGTCGGTCGCTGCAACACTGATCGCTTTACAATCCCTCGCTCATATAACCCTTCAATCGTTTTACAACACCAGCACCGACTGACATCATGCGTCTCACCCAGGCTGCCGTTGTCGCCATCCTGGCCTTCACTGCTGCCGCGACCCCCATCCAGGTCCGCCAGACAGAGGTGGTCAAGCCCGCCGACTACAAGACCACTCCGGACAAGCACCAGCCACCACCGCCCCCTCCCCCTCACGTTCCGGAGTACCCCACCTACGACCCTCCCAAGAAGGAGGACGACAAGAAAGAAGACAAGCCTGAGAAGAGTAGGATTTGACATCAGAAAAAGTTACGCATGCATCACTGACACTCTTGCAGAGCCGGAGGATAAGGGAGAGCCAGAGAAGAGTGAGTTTTGATGTCTTGCAACCTTAGTAACTACCACTGACTCGTAACAGAGCCTGAGCCTGAGAAGAGTGGGGTCGAGTTTGTCTGTTTCAACAATTCATCACTGACTTGTTACAGAGCCTGATGACAAAGAAGAGCCCGAGAAGAGTGCGTTCAGGCCTTCGCCATGCAGCGATCGCGACTAATTCTCTCTTTAGAGCCAGATGACAAGTATCCCACTCATCCCGTACCTGAGCCCGAGAAGAGTCAGTCCACGCTTGTACAGTGATACGGCCATGACTAAACAAACACAGAGCCCGACGAGAGGGAGAAAGACAAGTACCCTCAGAAGTGTTACGACTCCCACAACAAGGAGGTGAAGTGCGAAGACGATAGTAAGTCTCATAGCTACTTTTGCGTTGCTTGCAAGCATCGCTTCTGCGCGTTTTGATGGTTCTGATCGACGCTGTACTAACTTTGAGCAGAGAAAGACCACGACAAAGACGATAAGCGTGCGTAATCCTTGATCCATCCACCTGTGTTTTGCTAACCCTATTGCAGAGGATGAGAAAGATAAGGATGACAGTGCGTGACTATCTTTACAAGGCATGTTGATCGGACACTGACAACTCGCAGAGAAAGACCAAGACAAGAAGACCTGGGAGAAGAGTACGTGTCTGCGCAATTGATTCCCCCCGACTCTACTAACAGGTTTTTTAGAGAAGGAAGAAGAGCGCAAGAAAGAAGAGGAGCGAAAGAGTGAGTATTGGCAACGCAATTGCCTCGACCGCAACTGACGCCGCCCGCAGAGAAAGAAGCTGAAGATCGCAAGCACAAAGAGGAGGAGGAAAAGAAGAGTAGGTTTCACAGCATCTGCACACAAGCGAACGGCACTAACGTATATCGCAGAGAAGGAAGACGAAGACCGAAGTCCGCAGCTCCCGCCCCAATATTACCGGATGTTTATTAACGCTTCCTGCAGAGAAGAAAGAAGAGGAAGAGAAGAAGAAGCACGACGATAGTGGGTTCAACTTGCTGCCATCTGATGTCTGCCGCTGACGGGAATATTAGAGTACAAGCCAACTCCACCAAAGAAGGAAGATGGTGAGTCAATGTGGGCGCCATTGAGACGCAGCGTTGTTAATTCTATGTAGAGCATAAACCCGCTCCTCCAAAGGAACCAGAGCACAAACCTGCTCCTCCAAAGGAACCGGAACACAAGCCTGCTCCCCCGAAAGAAGCAGAGCATAAGCCAGCTCCCCCTAAAGAAGAAGAGAGTACGTCAAATGTAGTCTACACAATTCCTGCGCTTGCTGACACACTACGTAGAGAAGGAGCCTCCGAAGCCCCAGCCACCAAAGGCCGATCAGCCGGAAAAAGAGGAAGCCCCTGCTCCCGCGCCTAAGTCAGAGTGGAAGACATACACTTTCGGTGACGAGGTTACCCTGAAGTGCGAGCACGGCAAGATTGTTGTCAAGGGCGTTGCGTACTAAGCCAACCTCGGTGCCGTGTGAGTTGACCAGCGAGGTCTTGGCCCGCCTGGTCTTGGCCCGCCTAAGATGGCGTGAGGCCGTAAGGACAGTACAAGCTGTTGCATTCTTGTCGATCCCTGTATCTACCTGGTATCACGGAGGGCGTGTTGACGCGATTCTCTCCTTAATTGTAATCATAATCCATTCCTTCAGCTATTGTACCGTGTTCTACGTTTTACCTCAGCTATCGCAGTGCTGTGAAAGTGCAGATGATTTCGTGCAAGTCCCGATTCTTACAGCTTTGCAGCCAGTGTGTGGTAAGTCGAAATCTCAACCCCATACTGTTCTTTCCTATACCCTGGAATACGGACCCGCGATACAGGAATATTCTTATCTCATCGTTGAATGGAAGCACTACCACCGCCGTAGTAGCATCAATCCAAGAGGGAGGAGCTTTCGTCCGGTGTGACGAAAGTGTATTATAGCACTCTTTCCACTAATCAGCATGTCAGGTGCGGCTTGACAATTGCGACCGCCTCCTTTGGGTTAACACAGCCTCATGCTTGTCACATGACAGTACTGTGCTGAAGTGCTAATTCTTCTTCGGCGCCTCTACAAAGGAGTACCCAAGCCAGGGTGCTGAATACTGTTGTATAATGCAGTTGCGATGATACGTCTTTTGTGGACTACACGTGTTTAGTGCGTGAAGTACGCTGCAGACCGGAGGCGGACTAAGCGACAGACCAGAAGCGCGCTGTAGTTGCGGACGTGGTCATCACGCCTTGCTGCCACGGGTCCTGCAGTGTAAGGACGACACCAACCGGTACATGTCCGTTCCTTGATAACTGAATGATCACATGTCCTTTAACGTTCGAGGACTTCTGTCGCACGTACCCTTACATTCTGAACCCATGCGCTGCACTCAGCCACCGCTGATCCAGCAACCCACTTGTTTTGCGCAGTATCCGACTGCCGCCCATCACAGCCTGAAAGCTCTGAACCCTCTCCTCCTGATTCATAACGATGAATCTTGGCAGGCCGAGCACGTCAACACTTCGCCCTGATTCGCACGCAGTTGGTGAGCTAGAATGAGCTGGCAGCTGTATACTCCGTGGGTACTTAAGGCGTGCGAGTATAACCTGCGCGGCGAACGGGTTCAGGCCGGCGCGGCGGAGGAAGACCTCCCACTGAATAACGTTAACGGCACTTCTGGCGTTTTAGGGTCTTAGGAAGACTTACGGTGGTCTCCACAGGAAACAGCTTGACATCGCACATATCCTCCCCTGCACTTGGCAATCCATATATCCCCATACATTCGACCACAGCGCTGGCGAGACTTTGCTCACCGCCTCGCACGTACTTCACACTCACGTCGCCCTCGCATTGGCTCGCAAACACCTCGAGGCCTTGTAGGACTTCTTTGTCTCTGACATCTTCGGGCCTCTCATACCCGCTCTCGTCTCGCAGGCCCTCACTCACCAGCACAATGCATGTTTCATACCGCTTCTGCAAACTTGCAATACGCTCTCTGACGCCCGATCGTGCGACTTGACCTGGCAGCGGCGCCTGCTTGAGAAGTGGCAGCGTGGTGAGGAGTAGCCCGGTTGAAGGTGAGAGGATGATGTCTGCTTCGGTGGCGGTAGAGTGTGGGAGCGTGTAGTCCCGGTACAGCAAGTCGGCACGTGAGTGCAGGTGTGAGATTTGCTTGAGAAGGGAGCGCCGTTGGAGGAGACTTGAGGACATGATGTACGAGGCAGGTGGAAGGTTGAGCGGAGGCGGGATCGGTAGAGACGTGCTCTGGTGGCATGCTTTTGTAACGAATGAAGAAGGTTCTGTAGGTAGCGCTGTGTCCCGCGCGGGAAGACTGTGAGGAAGGATTGCGGATTTGGTGTCCGTCTGCGTGGTGGCTTTGGCAGACTTGATCGCTTTGCCTTGGGTTTCCATAAACTTGTGCAGTGCTGTAGATGCAGAGAAGCCCCCGAACATAAGTTCGGTGGGTGCTTCCTTGAGCGAATTGGCTGGCACTTGCTGAGGTTTCGGCGGATGCGGCTGCTGTGAGCGTGAGCTGGCAGGCGGTCGATGGTTTTTGTGAAGGTCATGGGAGGTGCCTGCCTGATTCTGCCAATGGTGATTTCCGACAAGGGCTTGCGGTTGTTCATGAAGAGTGGCTGGGCGTGCCTGCGTTGCTGCGAGGTCTTTGCGCTTAAGATGTGCCTGCACGATCTCTTCTTGTTCTTCCATCTCCAACCTTCGCTTGCGGATCAGTGCCTCAATGTCGTTGCGTTCCTCAAACTCGGCAGGCTTGATCAAATCTTCTTCGTCATCTTGTTCATCATCATCGAGAATGCGAAGACCGTCTTTCTTCCACACCTCATTCGAGCTAGTCGCAATGTTCCCAGTCTTGAGTTCGGCCTGGATCTTGTCCAAGTCTGTTTCACCGTGCAGCTTCTCGTTTAGCTTGATGGTGGAAGTTGGTGTCGCGAACCACCCCCATTTCAAATCCGTATCTGGCACGCCACCCCGCCACGCAGTTGCAGTCCTCAGATCCTCGTGCTTGACATGAACAAGGAACCTCATCTGCGCTTCCACTTCGGTGATACCTTGACGCCGTTTATTACCCTTGCGCTGACTGTATTCATCCCATGGTGCGACAGGAAGACTGAAGTCCATACAGGGTACGTCCACTCGCGAGACAGTGTCCGCTCCCGTCAGCTTCTCGTTTTCTACCTTCCTTATCGCCTCTTTGGCAACCGGTTCGATCTCCCTGAGTAGCTCGTCTGTCGTACTCTGCGAGTTGGCTGTTTCCGGACGATGTTCATCTATCCATGGCTCAAGACTGTGGCCAACTTGTATCATGGTCGAGAACGACACAGACTTGAGCTTCTTCATTGGCGAGTCTGACAATATCGGCGGCGTCAGTGGTCCTTCCACCCTCAGGTCATCTACTTTACGCTTCAGGATAGTTGGATTGTGGTCTGAGAAGTGCGGGCTGGTAGCTACTTGCTCGTAGAGGAGTGCATCGATGCCTGCCGTGTCGAGCAGCATAGAATCGCTGCTGCCGGAGGAGTGATGGCGTGTGAGTGAGTCTTGAGTCATGATTTGATGCTCCAACGCTTTCGCTTCGGCCACAATTGAGTCGCTGCTTTCAGGCACGAGTGGCAGATGGCATGCCGGCGAAGATGGTATGTAAGGTGTCAGTGGAGGTGATAATGGCAGCAATGGCAGCGTCAGGTGTCGAGGTACTAGATCCTGTTTGCATCAGTACGTACGTCTCTCCTTAACATGAACCTACTCTTCTGCTCTCCAGTGCTTCTTTCTTGATCTTCTCCTCATCATCAGGCAAGAAGTCGTCCTTCACCGCGCTTTGCAGGAACGTCAGATCGTCCCGCGTTACCCCGAGCTTCTCGCTCTTGAGTTTCGCGTCAATCTGCGCTGGATACGCAAAGTATTTTGCAAGCCATCCAAACCCTTCATCGTTCTCTTCATTCAAATCTTTGGATGGCAGTCGCGTCCTAAGATCTTTAAAGTCAGGCTCGGCCCTCGTACCGAAATTGAGCAAGTCGAGCTCAGCATCTGTCTGCAAAACCGGTAATTCCTGTTTCAAGTCACGGATGCGTTGTAGGCCCTCTGTGGCTAACAGGTCGTCAGTCAGTGGTTCTCGAAGTGTCAAGACTGATCTGAGTAGTAACGCGACATCTTTCGTGATAATAAGGCGTTGCTTGGTCAGCTCAACGGCAGCTGTGGCTGCATTAGTGAAATTATCATCAAATGGATCCCGAAGATCCTGATCAACCGTATGTTTGAGCGAGAGCTGTAGATCGACAAGGCGCGGCAGGTCCGTGGTATAGTCGACGCAGATGCCTTGCTCGCGCGCATACTCAATGACACTAGGCTCCTCTTCCTCTTCGACAACTGGCTCAGGCTCGGAGAAGGGGAGGTCCAGCTCCATCGCGCGTTGAGGACGAGCTCAGCTACTGATGTTATGAATGTGCACAAAGAGTGGCTGACGTGATGGAGCAAACGCGGGTGAGGCTGTTGAGCGATGATGAAGAGTTCAGCGCGAAATCGCTCTTTCCTTCGCGCTAGCGCGCGTCGTCACGTGCACCCGCATACTGAAAGTTTACAGGATTATTGAAGGTCAATCCCTGCAATCTTCTGGAATGCAGAAACGGAACGTCGGTGTTCCGATCGTCACACGGAGAGTGGTTTCTGTTACTTGGACAAGGCTTATACTTCAGACAAGTCTTGAGTGCACAACGTTTCAAGGCTTGTCTCGGACGGACGTTGAGACAACCCGCATGACGACCGTCCGAAGCGCCGACAAGGGTGGAAACAAAGCACGTGGGCAAGTATGGAAAGAGCTGTTGAGCGATAGTCGATCTATTCGCTATCTGTTCATGCTGCATATGTCATGATTTTGATGTGATGTGAGCCGTTATACGTATCCCAACCCCGGCCCATGAGTGCCAACACAAGGAAACTATCATTACGTACAGACCAGTATACGTCCATGTCTTATCTATCAACAAGCACTCAAATGAGTAAGTGAATGTATGGGTATCTGCGTCTATTTTCCTGCAACGGGCTTCTGGCCGAAGCCGAGCGATTGGTTACCGCCGTTGAAGGCAACGAGCTGAGCCTTGAACATGGTGTCACCGTAGATCTGGAGACCGGCACCCTGGTTGCCCTGCACACCACCGAAGCAGGTTGTGTTGGCCTTGTCCACAGTAGCGAAGGTGATCTGGTTTCCGGGGATCTTGGCCATGTAGGTGTCGCCGATAGCGACGGACATGTCGGGAAGGGTAGCCGCGCAAGGGTAGATGAAACCGCCGACCTGAGCGTTGAGCTGAGCACCCTTTACTTGGGAGTAGTATGCCTCAGCAACCTGTTGATCGACGAGAAGGAGAGATGTACCGGTGTCGGCAATGGCATCAGAGCCCTGGGGGTTCTCGAAGAGCTGGTCACCGACAGCGAACTTGGTGGAATTGAACTGCCAGAAACCGGTCTCGGCCTTGACGGGAATCCAGGCCATCTGGCCCTCGAACTTGGTAGCATCGATCTTGCCAAACTCGTACACACCTGTGCCATCGGGGTCGAGGTCGGCGGTGAAGACAGGCATGTCGAGGTCGCCCATAACGTTGTCGAAGAAGGTCTTCGCAGGAGTCTTCTTGGTGCCATCGTTGACAGTGTTGAGGTTAGAGAAAGCAAGACCAACAAGACCATCGGTGTTGGTGTCCTGAACGAAAGACTGCGAAACCTGGTTGGCCAACTCAACGGTCTGGCCCTCAACCTTGACGCCTCCGATGGTGACGGTGTCCGTACCGACTGTTCCAGCAGCACCAGAGCCGTCACCGTAGCTGATCTTCCACTGAGCACCCTGAGTCTTCTTGAAGGTGGTCGACTTGGAGGCATCGAAGGCAGCGTGCTGACCGATGGAAGCGGCGTCGAGCTCAGTGCTGAACATCCAGCTGCGGATTGTTAGTGATTGATTCTGAAATGTTCGATATGGGACCTACAGATCGGACGAGCCAGAGTCGAAGTCCAGGTTCAGCATCTGACCACCAACATCGACTGGTGAAAGGAAAAGCGCGGCGTTCTGCTCGGGGTTGGCGGCAACGGTTCCGGTCTTGTTGCCACCAGCAGCTGTGGCAGTCGCATTCATGCCAGCGGCCGCCCTGCTGTATCCAGCAAAATCCTCCTTAACCACAAAGTTGTACTTCCTGAACACCTTCCTCATAGCAGCAGCGCCATTGGGTCCAGTAGGATGGGCCTTGTTCAACTGGCGTGGGACTTTGAAAGAGCGTTTTGCGAGGCCTCGTCTCCGAACTTGTGATGGTGCGGCGAGCGCAAGGGCTGCCAAAAGAGCGAACACGAAGAAGAGGCGTGATGAAGGCATCTTGTTTGTATGAAAGCTGACCGGCAGCGGCGACGATTATGCCTGTCGTCTGGAAAAGAAGGGAAATGGTCTGTTGAATATACCGAAGGAAAGAATCGAAAGCACCACAAATCACTCGAAAGAATAGATCAAAGGCTCGGCCTGATGATGGAAAGTCCACACAGCGCTCTAGCAGCCGGTAATGAGGGTTCTTTTAAAGAATGTCGTCGAAACAAGTAAGGACAGTTGCAATGGAAACCTGAGAATCCGATGAAACTCACATAGGTCAAGATTCGGTTGACGGCGCTAAGCCTTGCTCCAAGACATTGCTGAAATTCCTGCCGCAGCAGATCAGATGCTGCGTGTACCACATGCGTGGTGATCCATGTGGGGATCAAGGCTAGCTGCTGTTAGGACTCAGGCACAGCAGTCTCGAACACGTCCTAACGCAGCTAGCCGGCTGCCACATCCAGACTAAGAGGCTCAGATAGCGAAGCATTACTGGATAAGAGCGTGCCTGGCGGTCGCCGGCCAGTTATCGATAGCCCGTGGAGCTCTTACGCGTACTGCCTGAGTTTGCCCGGGTGGTGTTGAGGAAATGTGGAGGAAACTAGCACGCGGACATGGGTTGCGGAGTCTAGCGAGAGCGTTTCAGGCCTGCGGCACTGCGAATGCCGTCACCGTTGCAAGATTTGTCCATTGAGTATCGGTGGCTGGCTATGGAGGGAGTTCGCTGGGTCGTGGTGGATCTCTGCTATCGTTAGCTTTTTCTTTGTTGTTCAGAGTACCCTCATTGTCGTGGTGCGTCATGGTTTTCGCAGGCGCTCGCGACCGCATCTCGTAGCGGCTGACGACGCGCTGAATCTGGCTCTGACACGCATGAACATCAGAGCTGACGAGGCCAAGTGCAGTGTTTCGCAATGCCAAGCTCCTGGCGAAGAACCGCGGAAGGTTGTCGCGACTCTGAAACCGCCAGAGTGGGTGCCCCAGACCGAGCGGAGCGAGTTTGTAGACGCCGGCAGTGGCTGGACAGCTGCAGCGGTGATGGTGGTCGTGGTGCTCGCGTAAGTCTCGCTCCGAAGTTTGGAACCCAGCAAGATCTAGAATTCAGGCACTTCCAGGCTTCGAGACAAGCATCATCGCAAAGCTTAGCTGTCATCGTCCTGCCATCGCTCTCCGCACGTGTCTGTCTCAAACATGGCGTTTCGCATGTCGCGCCACCACTCTCTCTGTTTCTCGTAAGTGGGCGTCAAGTACAGAGTGAAGAGCCACACGACTATCATTATTGTGTTTGATAGCCTAAGTGATAGCCACTCAGTTGTTGCCGCTGCGTTTGAAGCCTGAAAGAACGGGAGGGTGGTTTCGGCAGCTGTTCAACCGGATGAGGCTGTTTCGAAGCTGAGCATGGGAGACGCTGGTTGCATTGCCGGGTCAGTCGAGTTCGCGGCTGTGCAATGAGCCATTTGATTGAATTGCAATCGTGAGGCGAGTGCGAGAGCGAGCAGGAAGTCGCGTGGGTTGTCGGAAGGGCAACTGCCAAGTCACGGAAGGCACAAACACATGTGGAAAATGCATGGGGAAACAATACTTGAATTTCATGCTAGAATACGGCTTCTGAATATCTATGGCAACGCAATTAAATCCCTGCACCACTTCAGGTGAGTCAGCATCCTTTATAAATAGGGGAGTACTGTGTGGTGGACACGCCCTCTACAAACGAGTACGTGCCTGCCTCCTTCGACCTCTTTGACTGTTTTCTAATGTCACAGTGATTGGCGAAGTGCTGTGTTATCCCAGTAGACCTGAGCAGCGAGAGGCGTGGCTAGTTGACTGCCCTACTGGACCATTGAGGGTGATCTTGCGACAGGCAGTGGCTTTCGTGAAGAACCTACAACTAGGGTATGCTACTAGGATTCTCACCCAAGCAGCTCGACGTCGAGACCAATAGCCCTCATGAACAGGTTGACGTTGCCCAAGCGAGCCCCCGCCATCTCCGCAGGCAAAGCCTTGCTAACGGAGACTGTCTCCATGACGCAGTCCTTGACGCCAATGACCAACCTTTGCTGCTGTTCGGGACTAGCACCGACACCCATGGCGGCCAAGAACTGCCAGATGTACATGTCATCGGTGTCGTTGATGGTGCCGGGGAACAAGTAAGGCAGCACAGGCTCAATGGTGTCGAAGAGACGGTTGTATAGGATCGTCCATTGGTCCCAGTCACCGGCATCAATCTCAGGAGCAGACTGCTTAAGGAGCTCTGCGCGAGAGATCAAGATGGTAAGGAGAGACAAGCCGATCTTGGTGCGTGCGACAACGTGGAGGTTAGTGCGATCCAAGATAAGTCCAAGAAGACCGATGATGATATTGAGTGGCGACTCTGAAATGTGTGCGAAGAGTGGTGGCATGACGGTCTGCGAGAACAGCTCAACCTCCTCCCGGATAGCAGCAGGGAGAGGCTCGTCCGGATTGGCGATAGCATGACCGACAACGTTGAGACCGTCAAGGTGAACGACGATCATGGTGACAACGGTGATACGCTCCTGCTCATCGATATGGCGGAAGAGGCGGGGAATGACCTTCTTGCCCTTGGCGTGGGACAGGATCTGGATAAAGGGGTGCTGTGCCTGTGCATGGGGATCGATAGGCTCCATGATCTTCGTCGCCTGCCACAACTTCTGATGCAGCGCCTCGATCTTCGAGCGCCACTCCATGTGTGCTTGAATAGCTTCAGGGTCGCTGTTCTCGTTGATCGGCGGTGGCATGGTTCGCTCGTGATCCTCCATCTGCATGAGGGTGAGGTAGACTGCCTCAATGTTGCGCAGAGCGTCCTTGCGGTCGGCAATTGAGGTCTTGGGCTTGGGCTTATCGCCAGTCTCCGGACGCTTGATGTTGAGGAGCGGTCGCGGTGTCTTCGAGTTGCTGAAAGCAATCTTGCCTAGACTGCCTTCCACGACGAGCTGCTTCGCCTTGGGCCTGGCCTTTGCAGCCTCGACCGCACGTTGGATCTGCTGTTCCATACGTTGCATGTGGTTATCGCCGCCACGGCCATGCCTTCGGTTGCCGAACCTGTTGTTGGTCTGGAAAAGGTAGGTCTGGGCGAACTGATTGGCTGGTTGCTGAGGGTTCTGGCGTGGGGCACCACGAATCTGGCTGAAAACCTGGTAGTAGAAGTCTTCAGCAATGGCAGCCTCGGGACCTCTCTCGTCAACGTTGCCCGTCGCTGTCATGAGCTGCTGCAGCTGGATACGAGTGATGAAGTTCTTATCTTGCGGTGTCATTAAACCATTGTCCTTGGCCAACTGAGCGATCTTGTGGTTACGCTTCGCGCGCTTGGCATCCTCTTCCAAGAATGCTGCACGTTCGGCCTCGGAAAGGTTGAGCAGTTGCTCTGGATGAGTGATGATAGGGAACGAAGGGCCCCTGTTGTGCTGTCCAGGAGCACTTCCGGCCATCTGCCTTGGACCGGACTGACCAGACTGAGCCATTGGCTGGCCCTGACCAGACAGGCGGTTGGGGTTCTGCAGAATCTGTCGAGGCTGGGTGGGCGGGCCTTGCGGCTGGGTGGCGGGCGATGCACTCCTCTGCTGCTGGGCGGCTTGTTGTTCAGGCTTCTGGCGCTGCAAGATAGTAGGCTGCTGAGGCGCTGGGCTTTGTGCAGATTGACCAGGAAGCTCTGCGTGGAACTGTTGTTGTTGCTGGGGCGGGCCTTGTCTCTGCTGGAACTGTTGCTGCGGTGGCTGCTGGTACTGCTGTTGCTGAGGACGCTGCAAGATCTGCGGTGCATGCTGGCCTGGGAAGCCAGGGGGCATACCAGGTGGCATACCCTGCATTCCCTGCATGCCAGGCATACCGGGGAACGGCGGCTGGCCCTGGTAGAATTGCTGCTGGTGCTGCTGAGGGTAGCCCATGCCCGGAGGCGGCTGGACAGGCGGCGTGCCTCGCGCCTCGTTGCCGATGCTCTGGCCACGCATCATGGCCTCAATCTCGTCCAGTGTCATAGCTTTTCTCGCGCCACCAGAATGCTGGGCTGGGCTGCTAGAGTATTGCACAGGCGAGGGTTGGTACTCAGGCTGCTGCTGGCGCTGAGCAGCAGGCTGCTTTGGCTTCAAGCCCCAGATGTCTGCACGCGCCTCCAACTGGGGTATGTAGTCGGGGTCCTTGTAGCTCTCATAGCCGGTTCTCGCGGGCTTCATCGGTGCGCGTTGCTGCTGGTGCTGCTGGTGCTGCTGGTATTGCTGCGGTTGCTGCTGCTGCTGAGGAGCAGGGCGAGAGAAGCCTTGGCGAGCATTGTAGAGCATCTGCTCCTCCTGCATTGTGTTCGAGATCTTCGAGGTCTGACCAGCGAAGTCGAAGTCTCTGCCCACGCTCTGCTGAGTGGCCGGTCCATCACCGCCGAACGTGTCGTCGTTGAAAGCATCGTCGGTGTCATCGAGGTGTCCGCCTAGTCCCTGGTATGTGTCTTCGAAGTCTATACTGTATGTGTTGATGAGCAAAAGTCAATTGCCCGCACAAGCGCAACCTACACATCGTCATCTGCTGCCCCTCCACTGAAGCCTGCGAAAGCATCGTGCTGCCCAAAACCGGGGGCGTTGGTCTGGTGACCGCGGTCCCGCGGCAGACTGGTGTCAAAGCCGAAGAAAGACATGATGGGCGATGCCCAGGTGGTTGTTCGTGGGTGAGGTTACGCGCGAACGTGGGTGTTTTTGTGGATGACGTTGAGCAAAGGTCGAAATCGATATCCTAGGCGGTGGCCGTATGTCGCAAATCGAGCGCACCAATAAGATACACGCAATAATCACAGCGATATCAAATATACAATGCGACGGTGAAGGAATCTACAAAGCAGACCCCGCGTGGTGGTGGTGACGCCCTCGAGAGCTGCAGCGCGCCTCAGTGCTTGTGCTCCCACGGAAATGTCCGCGCCGCCTCCCCCGAGCGCCCAGCCAGCCTGCACCCTGAACGAGAGCACAGGTGGCCTGCCCACGAATTGGGTCAGCCACACTAGAGGCGCATACGACAACCTCTGGTTCTCCTTTTTGAACTCGTGTTTCCCTGGGAAGACTCTGCACTCAGTGTCTCTTTGCTTTCTCTACCCCTCGCAGCTGATGTGCACGACTTGACTGTCTGCTGTCCGCTCATTACCCCAAAGTCGCCCCCGAGTTCCAGACACGCGTTCGGAGCGTCCCTTGTTCACCTCCGCGCCCTCGCCAGTCGCAACCAGGCGCTGGCCTGAATTCCGCAGAACCACCACCTGAACGCCAGCAGCGCGCCCATCAGTACTCCCATCCATCACAATGGCGGGCACACAGCGCTATCTCCGCTACATTGTCTTTGCGCTCTTCGTAAGGAAGCCGTTGGAACATGGCCGTTAGCATGCATTGACCCTTCGCAGGCGCTCGTCCTCCTCTACTTCATCGGCTCGTCGTCGTCGGTCCCTTCAGCGCCGAGCTGGCCCAGCTACGGCTCTGGCTCTGGCTCTGACACCAAGGACACCCTCACCCCCGGCACACCAAGCACGCCCGACACCCATGATGCCGTCGCCAGTCCTCACGCATCGCACGCTCCTGCGGCCGCAAAGCCCCCGACCACCCCCAATGATCACGAGCTGCCGCCCGCGACCATGCCCGGCGACCGCATGAACGCTACCTTCGTCACCCTTGCGCGTAACCAGGACATCTGGGAGATCGCTAAGTCTATCCGCCACGTCGAGGACCGCTTCAACCGCAAGTTCAACTACGACTGGGTCTTCCTGAACGATGATGACTTCAACGACGAGTTCAAGAAGGTCACCACTGCTTTGGTGTCCGGAAAGACCAAGTACGGCAAGATCCCCAAAGAGCACTGGTCGTTCCCCGACTTCATCGACCAGGACAAGGCCGCTCGCGTTCGTGAGGAGATGAAGGAGAAGAAGATCATCTACGGAGACTCCATCAGCTACAGGCACATGTGCCGCTACGAGTCCGGCTTCTTCTTCCGTCACCCGTTGATGCTCGACTACGAGTGGTACTGGCGCGTCGAGCCCAGCATTGAGATGCACTGCGACATCAACTACGATACCTTCAAGTTCATGGCCGACAACAAGAAGAAGTACAGCTTCACCCTCAGTCTGTACGAATACGTCGAGACCATCCCCACCCTCTGGGAGGCTACCAAGAACTTCACCAAGACCTTCCCGGAACACATCGCCAAGGACAACTCCCTGAAGTTCATCAGTGACGACAACGGCGAGACCTACAACCACTGCCACTTCTGGTCCAACTTTGAAATCGGCAACCTCGACTGGCTCAGGTCCAAGGCTTACATTGACTACTTCGAGTCCCTCGACCACGCCGGTGGTTTCTTCTACGAGCGCTGGGGTGACGCGCCTGTCCACTCCCTTGCCGCGGCTCTGATGCTCAAGAAGGACGAGATCCATTTCTTCAACGACATCGCCTACTACCACGTTCCCTTCACCCACTGCCCCACCGGCGAGCAGTACCGTCTCGACCACAAGTGCCACTGCAACCCCAAGGACAACTTCGACTGGAACGGCTACAGCTGTAAGGACACCCTCATTGACGTCACGCGACTATACTAACACACTCACAGGCACAGCACGCTTCTACGAACTCAACAACATGAAGAAGCCAGAAGGGTACGAGAAGGAGCAATAAGCCTCCCACCCCAACCCAATTCCGTTCACCGCCACCTCTTTCCGCACCGCGACCGATACCACTATACTTTCAGCACACACATCTGACTTCTGTCCGAAGTGCACCACTCGACGTCTGGGACATTACATGGTTTGTTCTAAAATGGACCGCTGTCTTTATCGTGGCGATCACCATCTTAGGCATCTACTTCGGCAGGCGGCGGCAGAATCGCTTCAACTACGACTAGACTAGGGAAAGGACGAAAAACTTCACAACATGCCTGCTTTGGGCTCTTTAGGGATGGTGTACTATCTTGGCGTTTGATGTGGCTTTGGCTTTGGCCTGGTCGAGGTGTGGCTAAGGCGCAAGACAACACTGTGGTGGGCTCGTGCTATATATCGTTAATGGATCATGTACTCTGGAATGTACTCCTATGAATCATCAAATCGATTTGCGAAGACGAAGTCACGACTGTATCAAAATGATCTGGGGTTATCGGATGCTGAGCTTGAGAACCAGACATTTTGACTTGAACCAAGCATGAAACGATTCCAGATACGTTTTGGGCAGACCAGATATGGCTTCGAGTTCCTCGTCTTTCTATGAGAGCAGTGTGCCACGGATGTGAAGAGTAGGTCACAGAACCGACAAGTAGTTGTACGCTCAACTGGCTGTATGATCTCTTCGTTGCTCGCTTTTCGATCGCATTCAAACAAACAATAAACATCGTTCTGCGGTCGATATCCTTTTAGGAAATGCCGAACTTCAACAAGCAAGACAGACAACACCGTTTATGAGACTCTGATATACTCCCAGCTGGTCATGCGCGGTTGATGACATCCAAAAATCTTCGAGAACCATGTTTCTTGAAGACGTTGATTTTGAACAGGACCACTCACACATAGAGAGCTTGCGGTACTGCTTTGAGAGGCAAAGGGCATTCACTCCAACCCCTGACTTTTCGGAAAGGAGGACAGAGGATGCTGGATGAGAGAAGGAAGAAGAAAGTAGAAAACATGTAGATTCCACTTGCACCTGCACCTCATGATCATGATCCTGCTTGAACAATCGGTCGGTTTCATTCCGGAGCACGACCCGTTGAATGTCTTGAGCGCTTTTTGAAGAACTTAACATCTCACAGATCAACATCTTGTGGATTTTGTCGCTGTCAATGCAGTGAACAGCTCAGAGGGACAGACTCAATCATTCCTTCTTAGGCGCAAGTTGTGAAGAAAGCAGCTCTCGGCTCGCACATAAGTAGACTGTATTGAAGATATAGTGGAACAGCAGACGTGTTGTGATACTCGAAGCATTTCGATGGAAAGAACGGGCCGTGGCAGATGAGTGATGTGAGGAGCATAGAGGTCTATAATCCAAGTCACATGAATGTTGATACATATAATGAAATAAGACATACAAGGATCTAAACATGCTCTGAACGTGTGTTTGGACTTCTAACATAACCTTGCTTGATTCAAGTCAGACAGGTCAGAGAGGCCATAGCACACCGCACCCTCAAATCTCGCATGGTACTGAAAAAAAGCCCCTGATTGATGACGAGAGACAGAAGGCAGACATGAATCTTGAGTTCAATTACTTTCGGACAGGAGCGTTCCCAACGTCGTCAATTGTCCGATGAGGCACTTTCGGACTGCTCCAGACATCACCCAGGTGCGTGACTCCTTTAATGTCCAGAGAGTGGATACCGAATGAGAAGGAAAAGCTGTGATTGATGAACCTTATATTTCCCGAAGAAGCCTGCTTCTGCTCAGAATCCTCGTAGCATCATTCATGAGCGACATTTTACTGGTATATAAAGATCCTTGATAACAGCGCATGAAGTTTTATGATTATGACTTGCGTTCGAGTCAGGAAAAACACACCGGAGAACCGACCTTAGCTGTTGAGGAGAAAGGCAACACCACAACACGCCATCTTTGCGAGGTGAAATCAATTACGCGAAAACAGTAGTGCCGCTCTTCTCTCCGTACTTTGCCACAGCAGTGTGCTCGGCCTCCAGACCGACGGAGCAAAATCGAGCACCGAAATGCCGCCTTACTAGCTAACTTTGGGCAAGAGACTCCGGGTCACAGATATGTGCCTTGTGTGTGAACTTTTCAGACCACAATAGACATGGTTGACTTGTGTTACGAAAGTACAGGATTCGAGGAGACAGCTTAGCAGGGGCACGAGGCACTCACTTGACTTACACGTCACTGAGCCTTCAGCAATTCTTCCTCGTTTACACGGATTCAAAAAACTCCAGTAGGGGTCTAGATCCTCCGATCGTTTTCTGTAGACCCCTTGAACGGGTGGACCTGCAGTACTCTCGAGCTCATGCGTACACTGCCGATCAAGTCGTACACTGGGTCTTCCGTCCCAACTGAGCTTCCACTGTCTCGTTCTTCTCTTAGTTCCTATGCTTATTCGCGCTTTGCACGTGTGCAGCAAGCATTTCTGACAGTCGTTCCATGCTATGCATCCTTCAACCACCGTCAGACCTCTCAAGGAACCCTGGATCCCTCTCAATCTTCCCTTCGAACTTCGTCCACCACGCCTGAAACGCCTTCAGCGGCACGGTGTCCCCGCTTCCCCAACTTGTCAAGAAGTCATAGCAATTTTTGATGATCCTTTGCGCGAGCACTTTCTGATTGACCGGATTCTGCCGCACAACAAGTTCACTTCCACCAGCATCACTTGCTGCAGCATCTTGGGCCTTCTTCTGCTCCAGCGCCGCAGCAACCTGAGCTGCGGGTTCAACGCTTATCCCGAGCGCCAGCGGCGCACTGACACCGTTCGCGCCTTCGTCCACCATTGCATCCTCGTCGCCTAGACCGCCGCCTGCTGCGGTCCCAGTCTTGACTTTGAAGATTGCGCTGGGCTTTTCATTTGCAATTGCACCGAGGAGTTTGAAGTCTGCTGTGCCGGGGAGTTGCGCGTAGACGGCTGCGGCGGTACCGTCGGGGATTGTGACGCCCGGGAGTAGGAAGACGACAATGTGCGAGAAGGACGGTGAAGAGGGGATTTGGTAGGCGACTTGAGTGGGGGATATGATTTGCGCGTCGGTGAGGACAGGGCGGCCGGAGACGATGACGCCGAAGGAGGACATTCTGAACAATGTTGCCAGGTTTCACGATTCGACGCGTCTTATTTGTTTGGTGAACCCATGCCAAGTGCGGTGTTGATGCCTACAGGCAGCCGTTTGTTTAGCTCGAGGTTGAGGTCCGATGCTTGAAGCTTCGAGAGATTTCGAGGGTCTGCCGCGGCCCAAGCGTCACCCCACCATCCGAGGCTTGAGATGTGATGAACGATGACTGCACAAAGACGTGAGAGAGTATGCAGTGAGTCAGTATAGGATGACGATACTGCAGTGATGATATAGATGTGAGTGCTGGAGGTTGGAAGCTTAGTTGGCGTGGTATCAGTTCGACTGCAGTATACAATGTTTTATGATTGTTCTATTTGTCTCTCCCCAATCGCTCTTCGTAGTCGTCAACGAGCTCATATGCTGGTTTAAATTTTGGCTTTGGTTTGCCGTTTTCCTGGCTTACTTGCGGTATCTGGTTTGTTGAAGGCTGCCGCGCGAGCACCGGGTTCGGGTGGGTATCCGTAGTTCCTCCCAGGGATGTGTATCCGAGATCGTACAGTGGGCAATATGGTACGTTCAGGTATCGAATAAACTGTAGTTGTCAGTATACGTTCGATGTAAAGACTTGTGAGACACCCACTGTCCAGATATCTACATAGTGCCAGTCTATCACAGGATGTATGCGCACAAATGCCGGCCAACCCTTGTCTGTAGGATCGAAGTGTTTCAGGTGTTCCCCGTGAGGGTCTGTCCGCCGTGTCCCTACTAAGATGGCCTTCACCGAGGGTGTGTCTCGCAAATAGTCTGCGAAGGCCTCCTTCATGGGCTTCGCATACTCGAGCAGAGACAGCGAATACGTCTTGATACTCGATACCACAAACTCTTCCACCTCTTTGAAGGGGTGCTTATCCTGGATGTAGACGCACTGTACAGCAGTTTCGATGTTCGACGAGGGGCTCGAGGACGTGAGGCCGCGTTTGTGCAATGCGCAGAGATACAGTATCAACAGTACAAGGCAGTCTTTACCGCCATTGTATGCCAGAGACAACTCAGGCAGACTGGTGGTATTGTCAGTACTCCAGGTTGACTGTGCCACCATACCCCACACCGGACTTCATCACCCACCTGTACTGATCCAATGCCTTCTCTATTACACCGAGCGCAATGCGTGTCTGCTCCTGCACACTCTTCACCCGGTCTGAGACATCTTTTGCATCCAGGAACGCGTCTACGCGCTCATGTATCCGCGCGCATTGCTCCGGAAACGGCCGCGGGGTATCGGTGACGAGGGGTTCTTTAAAACTAAATGCTGTGTTGTTCATTGCAGGAGCTGCGCGAGACTCGACATGAGCTGCGGTGGTCTCTGCGATTACGAAAGGCAAAGTGGCGTCGATGCGGACACGGTTCAAGACATGACATTGATGCAGGTGTCCGCTCTGCCAGGAGGCGCATAGTGGAGGTGCATGTCTAATCGATAATCGGCTGTCGGTACACCTCAAAGCGGGAAGGCGCTCCGAGATGTCGGAGGCGAATCAGCGTTGAGGTGGACTTGGGGTTCTTGGAGACTGCAAACAGCGCAAAAACCCCCCAGATCGCAGCATCGGAGCATGTCCAGCACGTCAACATGTCACGGAGAATGTTCGCCTCGTCACGAGCGAGGCGGTCGCGAGATCCAGCCGTGGTGATGACAGAGACCAATGGCAAATGACCAAAAGACGCAGCCTGACTGGCTGCTGAGGCACTGTGGAGGTACTCAAGACCCTGGGAACATGCACTAAGAATGGCGTGCTCGACATCGGCATCTTTTTCGAAATTTGAGCCCATCAGTTGCCGCTGCCGTCAATGAGGGCCGTCGGCGACGATCCGATTTAAACTATCTACTTCATCTCCTCTTCCCCATAGACAATCCCTCCACTGCTCTCAGACACCGTGTTGTTGCAGTCACAATGGGTTCCATTTCGACTGCTGGCGAGGCTGGTACGTCGCCCCGCGCTCCCCCCCATCACTCAGTGCACCCCGGCGATATCGGGCGCAATTGAGAGTCTGGGGCAACATTACGAACGAACTCACGCTGACTCGTCACAGTCGCCCGCATCGCACATTTGGCCTCCGACGTGATTGTGTCGGTTGTGCCTTCGCTGAAGGAGGACTCTGAGTTCTCCGCGGCCTTGAAGTCGTTGCAGCAGAGCAACGCGCCTTCCATTGTTGCTAAGCAGCAGCCAGAGGTAAGCCATTATTCAAACAAGAAGCATGGCTGAAGGTCTAACAATCATAGGTCCTCTCTGTCCGGCAGAATGCCGACCCTCTTCTTTCAGTCTTCCAGCCTATTCGCGCTGGCAAGCTCACCAGTGTCACAACCGCCTCCTCGATCCTGGTGAAGTCGATACCACACCTCTACAAGCTTGCCCAGTACCCCGTCGTCCTCCACGTCTCGGTGCAGCCCGCGGGTTTCCCAGACTTCTCTGATATCACATCCATCAGACAGTCTGGCTTCACATTCTTGCAGTCTGAGACACTGCAGGAGGCTCAGGACATTGCCTTGACCGCACATGCCCTGGCTATCAAGTCTGGCAAGGGTGTCATTCACTTCTTCGACTCGAGCGCATCTGCTTTCAAGAAGGCAATTGCACAGGAGGACGGTCAGCTCGTCGGCAGCGTCATTGATCTTGACGCCGCCGCCGCTTTCCAGCACATAAGGTCAGAGGAGACTTCGCTGTACGCCGATGATGGCAGGAGCGCCACCGTCTCCTTCGCTCGCAGCCAGGCTGCAGGTATCAACGGCACTGACGCTGCACCCCTGAGCTCGTCAGAGCTGCGTTCTGTCCCTGTCTCTGAGAGGAACAGCCAGCGCGCAGACTCCTCCTCTGGCTCATCACAGCGTGACACCAGCCAGAGTGGCGCTTCAGTCTCTTCTGCGACCACCGTCGAGTCATTGATCTCGAAGCCTGTATCTTCTGAAGACATCTATCGATTCGCCTCCCAGATCTGGGCCGCGATCAAGGACACCACTGGTCGCAGCTACGATGCTTTCTCCTACACTGGTGCTGGCAATGAGGAGGCTGCCATCTTCCTCTTCGGTGCTGACACTGGCATCTTCGCCACCGAGCTGGACTCTGCAGACGACTCCGAGCCCTACGCAAACGCTGGTCTCATCACAGCAAGGATGTACCGACCGTGGTTGGGTGCCTCCCTCGCCCCTCTTCTTCCCAAGTCGATCAAGAAAATCGCAGTCCTCGAGCAGGTCCGCCGCAAGACTACCAAGTGGGGACCTGTTCTTCTCGACCTCCTGATGTCGCTCAAGTCGTCCGGTGGCGTATCGCCTCAGGTTGTTGGCTTCCAGCTGGGTTATATCGACGAGAAGACCGTCTCGCAGGCGCTGCGTGGTGTATGGCAGAACCTTACGAGCGAGTCGCCTCTCCAGAACCTGCAGATTGGCAACATGGACGGCCCAAAAGCTGAGCAGGCGAAGCTCGAGAAGCCTACCCTCGAGAACGCTTACGTCAAGATCCTGGACCAGGTTTTCGGTGACAAGCTCCACGTTGCTAACCAGCTCGGTGCACAGAACGCCGGTGTCTCGAATGAGATCTCCTCCAGTCCCGAGTACGGCTTCGGTTCGCTCATTGCTCGCCAGGAGCACAGGAAGCGATTCGTCGATGAGGCTGCCTCTGCCTCTAAGAGCAACGACTTCATCACAAACGCACCCAAGGAGTGGCTGTCCAAGTGGGCACTCAGCGCGAACAACGCTATCGAAGCAAACGAGCTTGCCCCTGAGGTCATTGCTCGCTTGAGCACCGATGGATCCGCCACCGCCAGCAAGTTTCTCGAGTCTAAGAAGCTGTTCTACCAGGAGTCCTCCTGGTTGGTCGGCTCTGACGCTTGGGCTTATGATCTTGGTAACTCTGGTGTTCACCATGTTCTCGAGGCCGGCAAGAACGTCAACATGCTCATCATTGACTCCACCCCTTACTCCGAGCGCGCCGCTGCCGACTCTGTACGCAGGAAGAAGGACATTGGTCTGTACGCCATGAACTTCGGTAATGCCTACGTTGCCTCCGTCGCCGTGTACAGCTCTTACACACAGGTGCTTGAGGCCATGATCGAGGCCGACAAGTTCGATGGTCCCTCCGTCGTCCTCGCCTACCTGCCATATGAGAAGGAGAACGACTCGCCTTTGACTGTTCTGCAGGAGACTAAGAAGGCTGTCGATCTTGGTTACTGGCCGTTGTACCGTTGGGACCCCAAGGGCGACGAGAAGGGCGAGCCCAACTTCCAGCTTGACTCCGAGAGGATCAAGAAGGAACTGGAGGAGTTCCTCGCTCGTGACAACTACATGTCTCAGGTCATGAAGAGGCACCCGACATACGCTGCAAACGTCTCCAGCAACTTCGGTACTGAGGTTAGGCAGTTGCAGAAGCGCAAGGCCAAGGACGCCTACAGCGCGCTCCTCGAAGGCCTTCAGGGCGACCCGCTGACTATCCTCTTCGCCTCCGACAACGGTAACGCCGAGAAGGTGTCGAAGCGGCTCGGCAACCGCGGTAAGGCGCGTGGCCTCAAGACAATTGTCATGGCCATGGACGACTACCCTCTCGAGGACCTTGCGAACGAGCAGAACGTTGTCTTCATCACCAGTGTTGCCGGTCAGGGTGAGTTCCCTCAGAACGGTCGCCAGACCTGGGAGACTATCAAGGACTCTACCGACCTCGACCTCGCCACTGTCAACTTCTCCACATTCGGTCTTGGTGACAGCCACTACTGGCCCCGCAAGGAGGACAAAATCTACTACAACAAGCCCGCTAAGGACCTGCACGCCCGCCTTGTCACTCTTGGCGGCAAGGAGCTCGCACCTGTCGGTCTTGGTGATGATCAGGACCCTGATGCGTACGAGACGGCATACCAGGAGTGGGAGCCTAAGATCTGGCAGTCGCTCGGCGTCGACAAGGTCGAGGGCATCCCTGATGAGCCTCCACCAATCACCAACGAGGACATGAAGGCCGCATCTAACTTCCTTCGTGGTACCATTGAGGAGGGTCTGGCCGACACATCCACTGGCGCTATCTCTGCCAGTGACCAGCAGCTCACTAAGTTCCATGGTACCTACATGCAGGACGACCGCGATCTTCGTGACGAGCGCAAGGCGCAGGGTCTCGAGCCGGCTTACTCATTCATGATCCGATGCAGACTTGCTGGAGGTGTCGCTACCCCTAAGCAGTGGCTGCAGATGGACGAGATTAGCACGAAGCTTGGCAACGAGACCATGAAGCTGACCACTCGCCAAACGTTCCAGTTCCACGGCGTTGTCAAGGGCAAGCTCAAGCCAGCCATGCAAGCCATCAACAAGTCCTTGATGACCACCATCGCTGCCTGTGGTGACGTTAACCGTAACGTCATGTGCAGTTCTCTTCCCACTCACTCCAGCTACCACGCTCAGGTTCACACTGTCTCTCAGAAGATCAGCGATCACCTGCTTCCTAGCACCAGTGCTTACCACGAGATCTGGCTCGAGGATGACGAGACTAAAGAGAAGCGCAAGGTTGCTGGTGAGGCTATCCAAGATCATGAGCCGCTCTACGGTCCCCTCTACCTGCCCAGGAAGTTCAAGATTACCATCGCCATCCCGCCACACAACGACACCGACGTCTATGCTCACGACGTCGGCCTGATCGCCATCAAGGGTGCCGACGGCAACCTGGTTGGCTTCAACATCCTTGCCGGTGGTGGTATGGGTGTCACACACAACAACAAGAAGACCTACCCCCGTACTGGTAGCATGTTCGGCTACGTTCCCACAGATCAGGCTCACATCGTCTGCGAGAAGATCATGTTGGTGCAGCGTGACCACGGTGACCGCAAGAACAGGAAGCACGCTCGTCTCAAGTACACCATTGACGACATCGGTGTCGATGTCTTCCGTGGAAAGGTTGAGGAGCTGTGGGGCCAGAAGTTCGCTGACCCTGCGCCTTTCAAGTTCGACAGCAACGTTGACACATTCGGATGGCAGAAGGACGAGAACGGTCTCAACCACTTCACCCTCTTCATCGAGAACGGTCGTATTGAGGACACCGCCGAGTTCCCCATGAAGACCGGTCTCATTGAGGTCGCCAAGGCACACAAGGGCGAGTTCAGGTTGACTGGTAACCAGCACTTGATCTTATCTAATGTCCACGATGATGACCTCGACGCAATGAAGGAGCTTCTTAAGAAGTGGAAGCTTGACAACATCCACTTCTCTGGCATGAGGCTGTCAAGTTCCGCTTGTGTTGCTTTCCCCACTTGTGGTCTTGCCATGGCTGAGTCTGAGCGCTACCTCCCCGTCCTGATCTCTAAGCTTGAGGGCACACTCGAAGAGGCTGGTCTGCGTCAGGACAGCATCGTCATGCGTATGACTGGTTGCCCCAACGGTTGCGCGCGCCCTTGGCTTGCCGAGGTCGCGTTCGTTGGTAAGGCCTACGGCGCGTACAACATGTACCTTGGTGGTGGCTACCACGGCCAGCGTCTGAACAAGCTGTACAGGAGCTCGATCAAAGAGGACGAAATCCTTGAGATCATGCAGCCCATGATCAAGCACTACGCTAAGGAGAGGAATGAGGGCGAGCACTTCGGTGACTTCGTCGTCAGGAAGGGTTACATCAATGAAACCACACATGGTACCAACTTCCACGACAACGTAAGTCAGACAAATACCGAAGTCATATGAGTATATGCTAACAATGATACAGACTGCGGAAGACGAGTCCGATGGCGAGTAAATGTTCGACAATGGTTACGATTGATGTTTTATATAGTTGCATATGACTGCTTGGGTAGGCCCGGTCATACATTGGCGTTGTGCAAGCGTTTGTAGTTATCCATGATTCGCAAAAGAATCAGAATATATCATTTTCACGTTCAAATTCGACAAATGTCCTTCTTGGCTGGTTTACGGGCTCAACCTATCTACCTTCCACTCACCCTCACCCCCTTCCTTCTCAACCCATTCATACCTGAACCGATCGTGCAATCTACTCGGCCTCCCCTGCCAGAATTCTACAACTTCAGGAATCACCCTCAACCCACCCCAGAACTCCGGCACCGGAATCTCGTCTTTACCCTCAAACCGCTTCTCCACATCCTCCACCCGTTTCTCCAGCTCCTCCCTCCCACTCAGCACCTTGCTCTGCTGACTTGCCCATGCGCCAATCCGACTTCCGCGAATCCGCGTGTCGTAGTACACCTGACTCTCCTCGCTCGTCAGTCTCTCCACGCGGCCCTCGACGCGGACCTGGCGCTCGAGTTCGCGCCACCAGAACGTGAGTGCCGCGTGCGGGTTTGAAGCTACGTCGGCGGCTTTGCGCGAAGTGTCCCAGTTACTGTAGATTACGAAACCGCGGGAGTCGAGCTCTTTCATGTAGACCATGCGGGCTGATACCTTGCCACTGGGTAGTTCGGCCGTTGAGAAGGTCACGGTCTCTGGTTGATAGACACCCGATTTAGAGGCTTCCTCGAACCAGGCGTGGAATTGGTCGTTTGGCGAAGGGAGCAGGTCGGAGCGGTCAAGCGCGCCTTTGGTGTACTGGGTTGCATGGCCGGGATCCTCGGAGTTGCTGGTAGGTGCAAAGATCTTCTTTGACGAGTTGTTGGTGGGTACTGGGGTTGAAGCTGAGTGTAACATCTTGACGGCCGGGTTGCAAGGTGCTCGTAGAGACGATTGAGTTGTCCGGGTGACGTTGAGAAGTGTTGTTCGCAGTGGACGAGGTGCAATGCGCGTCAGCATTGATTTCAGTGGTTCAGCACTTCGATTGAGATCCGTGGATGCCAAAACCTTTTGCGTGGCGTGACTAGAGAAGTTCTCGGTGGTGAGTCTTCGAGTTCACGATCGTGAGCAAGTGGGGTGACGTAATTATCTAGCATCTTCGAACTTGGAAACAAAAGCTCTACACAATCACTACAACAACAGATATGCTTGTCAAGGATGTGTACAGGATCTGTATGTGATGGTCGCGACTGCCAAACACGTGCTTTGTGCTTGCCTTACGTGCGACAGCGTGGTGCCACTGCTTCATTGGCCGGCGCGCGCGGGCGCGACACGAAACCCCGCTCGTAGAGGTTTAAGGTCATTGCAGCTTGCTTCGCCGCATCAACATTTACCTTTACCAAAGTGGAAAGCCCTGTGAGAACCAAAACGAACATCGCGACCATGGGCTCCGCATCGAAAAAGTACAAGTACGATCTAGGAACCTACCATCGCAAGGTCACAACAGCGAATGCGGAAGCTCAGGTGTGGTTCGATAGAGGCCTTGTCTGGAGCTATGCATTCCACCACGAAGAGTCGGCTCGCTGCTTCGAAAAGGCAATTGTTGAAGATCCTGGCTGTGCGATGGCATACTGGGGGGTAAGCTTCAATTCAAGGTTTTCCGTCATGGACTGATAAATGAGCTGACTTCATTAGCTTGCCTTTGCCCTAGGCCCGAACTACAACAAGCCATGGGATCTTTTCGATGAGCAGGAGCTGAAGAAAACTCTGGAAACAATTGAGCATGCACTTACAGAGGCTAAAGAGCATGCGCCAGATTCCACAGAGCTCGAACAGGCACTTATCGAGGCGATCCAGTCACGTGTGCCAAAGGGGCTCAAGGAGTCCGACTTCAAGGCTTGCAACGAAGCTTATGCAAAGGCCATGGAATCCGTATATGAGAGGTTCTCCGACGATCTTGATATCGTAACACTGTTTGCCGACTCTGTCATGAACCTCTCCGCATGGAATCTTTGGGACCTGAAGACTGGTGAGCCGACTCCCGGCTCCCGCTCACTAGAGGTCAAAGGTTTCCTGGAGAGAGCCCTTGAGCACGACGATGTGTACAAGCATCCTGGCATTCTCCACATGTATATCCACCTGATGGAGATGAGTTCGACGCCAGAAGCCGCACTGGTTGCCGCAGACCATCTACGCAACCTCATCCCTGATGCAGGTCATCTGGTCCACATGCCGAGTCACCTTGACATCCTCGTAGGGGACTATCGACGGGCCATAGCTTCGAATGCTGATGCTTGTCTGGCTGATGAGAAGTATCACGACGAGCACGGTGGGGATAATTTCTACTCTTTCTACCGCATGCACGACTATCATTCGCTAATTTATGCCGCAATGTTCGCTGGTCAGTCCAAGGTGGCTCTGGAAGCGGTGACTCGGATGGAACGGTCGTTGCCGGCAACTCTCCTGAGTATCGAGAGCCCACCGATGGCAGACTGGCTCGAGAACTTCTCATCAGTGCGCGTTCACGTCCTGGTACGTTTTGGTATGTGGCAGGAGCTGCTCTCGTTACCTTTTCCGAAAGACAGGGACCTTTACTGTGTGACGATCGCAATGATACACTATGGAAAAGGTGTGGCATATGCCGCCACCGGAGAAGTTGGGAAGGCCTTGAAGGAACGTGCCGCTCTCAAAGAGGCAGTGGAACGAATTCCGTCCTCCCGCATCTGCGGCGACTTTCCAAACCGATCAAACGTCGTGCTTGAGGTCGGCGAGGCAATGCTCGATGGGGAGATAGCCTATCGGCAGGGCAATTACGACGTCGCGTTTAGCCATCTCGAGGAAGCGATCAAGCGCGACGACGCACTCACTTATGCAGAGCCCTGGCCATGGATGCAGCCAACGCGGCACGCATATGCCGCTCTCCTGATGGAACAGGGCAGGGTTGAAGATGCGGCAGCCGCGTACAAGGCAGATCTAGGATTCGATGACACCTTACCCAGGGCACGACAGCATCCGAACAATGTCTGGGCTTTGCATGGATACCACGAATGCCTCGTCAGACTCAAAAGGGACGAAGAAGCGGGGATAGTACGTCAACAACTTCGGTTAGCTCAAGCTGTCGCGGATGTCCCCGTTCAGGCAAGCTGCTACTGTCGCAGTGCTGGGGGCGCCTGAAAACAGTCCTGCAAAAGGTCCTGGCAACGGTCATGCATTCGCGGCTGCACACTGCCGGAGGTCATGTCCGACTCGTGTGTATTGGATGCTTGTTTGAGGTTTGTAGACGCGGCTTGTAAGCGACATCGACCCCTCCAACACAACATCTCTCAAAGTTCGACTTCGTTAAGCGAGCATATCGTCAGGGAAAGCAGATGTGGCGTGTTGGTGCCCAGATATATCAAGTCTGATATAGCTGTACACCTAGCCTCTGAATAAACTTTGCACGACTTTGTGAGCGACGGTCGCTCTCATCAATCCGCTTCCGCATACGAAGGTGTGGTTTTTTCGAGTCATGCAGGGTAGTATCCGTACCAATGGCATTGCCTCAGGTCTTGCGATGGTGTCAAGATCCGCATGTTCTCCACATGGACATGACTTATGGTGTTTGGTTTTCACATGTCCCGCTTGTCTTGCCATGCGCGTGCTAGACTAACTCGCTTAGCCCTTTAAGGCGGGCGTCAGATCTTGAAAAGGTAAGAGCATCGGCGACGGTTCCTGGAAAGCTTGTGAATCCTTCCCGCCCCTGTCGCCATGCGAGAGAAGGTTTGCAAGTGCCGGTTTACGCCGTCTCCCATCCGCCTGTTGAGTACGTGACGACGTCCTATCAAGTCCTGGCAATGGGGTCCAACGCGGGAAGACTTTCTGGGACCGAAAAGTTTCAGGCACGGCCGCGTCCGCGAGCGCCCGCGATGGTCGAACTCAACCTACAGCTCCCTTCATCGACGTGCGGGACGACTCGCTACACGGGTATCCGGGATCCGGAAGATACCTCAAAGCAATGATAAGGGCTGAAGTATTGGGATCGACTTCCAAACTGTCAGCTGTCGACGAACTCTCGGTAAAGATCACCAGCGGCCGAGACGTTAGACCCTGGTCCCTTTCTTTGTAACGACTCGTACTCATCCGTAGATCATTTTCGAGGTTGCAGCCAGGGCTCTGAGCCCAAGCTCGGGCATGCTTCCTTTTTAGCTTTGGGCATTGGCGTATGCAGGGCTCTTGTGCCGCTCCGCCCCTGTTCCTGCTCAAGTATATCCAGAGTCGAGACTCGCGCATCGATCATGAACGGTTCTCACACCCAAGGTTATGGTATCTACCCGGAGCTGCACCAGATTTTCTTAAGATTCCGGGGTGAACTGAGGTTTACACGTCGGTGCTATTCGTTTCGTACTGTTCACCAAGATGGTTGAGAACCGAGGACCACAGCTTCAGGCGGTATGTTCGACGATGGTGTCACTGTCCTTCATTACAGTGGTGCTTCGTGTTTACGTCCGAACGCGTATCGTGAAAGCCTTTGGATGGGATGACTTCTTTATGGTTTGCGCTCTTGTAAGTTCCGATCGATCGTAAGCAGCGAGTTAGAGACTGATCCATGACAGCTCTTTCAAGTAATGTTCGCAACTTGTGCAATCGGTGGTATCCATTATGGTACTGGGAGGCATATGGTAGACCTGAGCAATGAAGCGATTATGAAGGCTATGCGAGTAAGTGCATCGTTCTTCTGCCAACTGGACATGACTGACTCTCATTGAAGTACTGGTGGTACTGCTATATCGCCTATTGCTGGGCCATGATCGCAGTCAAAACCTCTATCGGACTTTTCCTGCTACGAGTGACGGTCAACCCTATTCAGCGATGGATCATCTACATCGTCATGGGCCTTACCGTTCTGACCGGATTGGTCTTCTTTTTCGTCACCCTTCTTCAATGCGCGCCGATATCGTACTTCTGGGACAAGTCGCAGGACGGGTGGTGCATCAACGTCGACGTCATCATAGCCCTCACATTCCTTTACAGCGCCGTATCTGTTATTTGCGACTTCACGTTCGCCCTCTTACCTATCTTCCTCGTATGGAACCTAAACATGTCGAAGAAGACGAGGGTCCTGCTCATTCCTATTCTGGGAATGGCCTGCGTGGCCAGTGTGGCTGTTCTCTGTCGTATGGCGTATGTCATGGACTTCAAGAACCCCGATTTCCTCTGGGCAACACTCGACATTGCGATCTGGAGTGACACCGAACAAGGTCTGGCCATCACCGCTGGTAGTCTCGCAACGCTTCGTCCGCTCTACCGCAAACTCGCTACACACTTCGGCATCAGCACAACAGGGCAAGGCGAAAGTGGGAAGAATACACCACAGTGGTACGGCGGACCATCCACAGCGAAGGAGTCGAAGAGAAAGAGCTTGTTCAACTTTGGCACCTTGATGCGCACAGAGAAGGGTACCGTGCGAGACAAGGAGGAAGACTACGGTATGGGAAACCTTCAGCCGATACGTTTGAGGGATGACCTCGTTGACGACAGCCAAGTCGAGGCAAACGAGAAGGGCTTCACCTCATGGACGGTCTCAGCTGGCAAAAGCTTTGATGAGGAGCATGCCGTACCCATGCAGCCAACAGGACACATTGGAGTGCAGAAAGACGTAATCCAAGAGTCAGAACGGCGATCATTCTGATCGCCAGTGCACTGTAACGATATGAGCACACGGTACACCGATACACAGTACACAAAACAGCGTTGGAACGGTCTTTCATTGCGACGATACCCAGAACTGGAAAAGGCGTAGACTATGAATATAATTAATCACCCACTCATTCCACGTTGCAGACCACCTCCACTTTGCTATTTCTAGGACATGACCTGGACATTGAGGTAGAGCTCAAGCTCATCTTGGGCTTGCGCTGTACTTGTTGCGGAGGAATTCCTCAACCTGGGCGTCAGTCGGCCCTTTTGGAGTTTCGGTCACTCTCGTGTTTGGTGGCTCGGTTCTAGGCCGTACGGGCAGATCTGCTTGTGCCGGAGGATCAATAGAGTGCTGGATCGGCGCTTTTTCCCCAGATGCTTGTTGTTGAGGAACACCGTTTGTCGGTATGGGAACCGTCGCTGGGGCTTCACTTTGCGATCGTGGCTGCGCTCCGCTCGTATCCTCGCTTTCGCGTTGACCTCCTCCGGACGCTCCCGTTCGCTCGTTCGTCGGTAGCAAGTCGCCGTGGTAGGGTTTTTGTGCAGTCTTGACTGCTTCTTTGTCGACTTTCCAGATACCACCTTTGGGATCGACGGTGAAGGAGCTGGGGTCCTGTTTTGCTAATGCGTCGAACACGTCGTCGCGCTGAACTGTTTTGAAGAAACGACTCTTCCAGGTCTTCCCGTTGGCAGCCTCTTCTTTCCTCATCTGCCGTTGGCCGTTTTCAACTTTTGATTTTGCATCGGCAACACCCTTCATGTCACCACGTCTTAAGGCGGAGATGACACCGCCCCATGCCCTGCGCGACTCCCAGGGGTCTTGTTCTGCCGTGTCCTCGATCTGGAGAGGTAGAGACTTGAGCGTCGCAAAGTCGAGCTTTTCGATTTGCTCGCCTGTCCGGGCGTCTTGAAATATTGATTCTCCATTCCATGCTCCTTTCGCCTCGTATATGGTCTCGTCTGGGCGGTCGACATGGAACATTCTCGCGTCAAATCCGTTCTTCTGTCCACCGCCCCAAAACGACTTTCCTTCGAACTTGAGATGCGACACGTACCCGGTGGATGAGATGAGCGAGTAACTTCCTTGCAGTTCCGGATATGGCTTGCCGCCTAATATGCCTTTGACTTTGACGTTCGGCACTGGCATCAGGTAGTCCTCGTTGTATTTGTCGATATGTAAGATGGCGTAGCCCTTCTGCCTGATGCTGACATTACCAGAGAAGGTGATTTCCTGTTCTGTAAAACCCTCTGCTCGGACGCCATACTTGTCGTTCCAAATATAGCAAGCTGTGATGGGCGGGTGGTGGCTGACTTGTTCTGATACCAATCTTGTCTCTCCTAATTCTTCGTCTTCCCACCTGCCAAGGAACATTTCGCCCAGGAATGCATTCAATGGCTTTTTGACGCCTTCACTCTCATCCCTACCCGCATATTGCTGGTTGCGAAGAGCTGACATGAACGACTCTAGTACATTGAGTGCTCTTTGCTCCTCAGTCTCCCCCCACGCTTGGCGAACGAAAAGATGTGCATGATCACACCAATACTGTGGAATCTCGACCGTAGAGTTCTCGGCCAAGAGAAAGGGAGGTGCCGTGATGTTAGAAAGGTCCCCAGATATTGTTGCGATTGACGCAAGGAAATCTTTCAGAGCGGATCTGTTCGCGGCGATTGAGGTGTCACCCATCGTGAGCCTTATGATTTGAGGTATGTGTGAATTCCGAAGATTTTGTCGTACGTTTTGACGCTTCGTCCAAAGGCAATGTTGGCTCTATCGTCACTAATGTATCCATTGTGTTGTCGCGAACAGCCCTCGACTCGGTTGGTCGATGACGTCGTTCGGCCACTTTCCGCCGACGCTGCAAGCTGCTGCGCCTTCGCTGCGCTACGAAGCCACTCCATCACCAAAACAGCCAGGCGACCACGATCCAGTCTGCGAGCTCGATGCGCGCAATGTTTGTTATTTAGCGATTGTGTTTGCGCTGACTGGCTTTCGTTGCGGAGGCGGACTTCTTCACTCTGCCCATCAGCATAGCCTCAGCTTACACTTTTGTCATCACTAGACAGGAACGCGTCGCAAGTACTCCTGCTCGACCTACCGACATGAATGCCTATTAAGCTGCGAAACGATCGTTATTCTCAGCCGGCTCGTTCCGCGAAAGGGCTACCTTGTTGTGGGTTTGCAATTGTCCAGCAGCGCCATGTTCGACAAGAGAATAGGTTCTCGTAAAGCAGGCTGCCGTGAGAGCAGGTCGACGAAGAATATGTAGCATTTCCCCGTCGGCTCCCCGAAGGGACCGAGTGATGCACATTCTCTGTAAGTACGCAGACCTGCATACGTACGGTTGGAAAAGCTTGACAGCCACATCCCACGTTGTTGCGAACAAGCAGTGATGAGTATGCAGCCAAGCCATCGCTGTCTTCTCTCGGCGCACTGTAATGCCGTTGCTTCGGCTCATTTCGGACCCACAAGCTCACTACCAAGCCTGACAACGATACCAACGTACAGCTTCCGAACATCGTCCTATGTTTCACCACAAAGTCAGACTGCCTATCTGCACATCAAAAGCCCCGGGACATGGATTCTCCATGCATTTGGTCAAGATCGGCTTGGCACTCTTTCCACCACAGTGCTAGCGCCTTTGTAAAGTGGGTTATCTACTCCACTGATATCAGATAACGATGTACAGCCTGGACATTTCCCCGGCGGCTTTACATAAACGTGCCTTGCGTACCTGACTCTCGCGTGTCAACGAGCCTACTTGGCAACAATAACAGCAGGGCGATGACGGTACCATGCTGACCGTTCACGACGGTGCAAGATAAGGGTCTTGGTAATGGGCACAGTGGACAAGCCGACCGAGCAAGAAAGGCCGCATACTCGGACTATAAAGAGCAGCGTTCACAGTGATGGTACGCGCAGATCATTTCGAGTTCATTTCACTGGCATCACGATGAAGGGCTTTACACAGCTTCTCCCGTTGTTCACATCCTTGGCCTTGGCCTCGCCCATCGACCTATCTAACTCTGGGTTGCACAAACTGTTCGTCCGCCAAGACATCCAGACACCCATCAATGCCTCTCTCCCCAATGTTACCATCTTTGCAACAGGAGGCACGATTGCCTCGCAGGGTTCGAGCAACACGCAAACGACTGGCTACTCAGTCGGTCTCGGCGTCCAGCAACTGGTCGATGCAGTACCTGAGCTTCTCAACATCTCAAATATCGCCGGCTACCAGATCTCGAACGTCGATTCTGGCAGCATTAACGAGACCATCAGCTTGAAGCTGGCACATATGATCAACGAAGAGCTGGCGAAGCCTGAGGTCTCCGGTATAGTTATCACTCACGGCACCGATACTCTCGAAGAGACAGCATTCTTCCTCGAGTCGACAGTCAACTCCACCAAGCCCGTGGTGTGCGTTGGTGCTATGCGGCCAGCAACTGCCCTATCTGCGGACGGACCCCTCAACCTGTACCAAGCCGTCGTCCTCGCGGGTTCACCAGCCGGTCGTGACCGCGGCACCATGATCGTCCTGAACGACCGCATTGGCTCAGCGTTCTACACCACCAAGAACAATGCTAATAGCCTTGACACCTTCTTCAGCACCGAAGCTGGCCAGCTCGGTACCTTCGTCAACCAGGTACCTTACTTCTTCTTCGCGCCCTCTGAGCCAGTAGGTCGTGTTGTTTTCGACGTAACCAACGTCACCGATCTCGCCCAAGTCGACATCCTGTACGCACACCAGGACATGGATCCCGCACTCTTCAACGCCTCAGTAGCCGCCGGTGCAGAGGGCATTGTGTACGCTGGTGTTGGTGCCGGTGGGATGCCGAGCAAAGCCAACGTCGCCGCCGAGGAGCTCTACAACGCTACCAGTATCCCAATCGTTGCTTCGCACAGGAGTACAGACGGCATGGTTCCGCCGAGCAGTGACGGCGACTTCCTGATCTCGAGTGGGTTCTACAACCCTCAGAAGGCGAGAATCTTGTTGCAGTTGGGTATTACGGTCGGATGGAGTAATGAGGAGATTGCGAAGGCTTTTGCGAAGAGCTTGCCCACTCCTTGATTGTGGCTCATGATAGTTTCTTGCTATACAGATCTTACATTTTCAATTTCTTTCATCGAAGTCCTCCAATTAGGATTCACTGGTCGCTTAGCTCAGTTGGTTAGAGCGTGGTGCTAATAGCTTTCATCCTTGTGACGCCAAGGTCGCGAGTTCGACCCTCGTAGTGACCATCTTTTTTGCTGTATCTGTGAGTCTGAAGGCTTGACAAAAATTTTACCCCCTCGATATCGTGAGGGTTGTGACGTGTGGGGAGGGTTGCCGAAGTTTGCCCTTGGTCTGTCCCCGATTGAGCGGGAAGGCGCGGCGGATGTCATGAAACGAAGAACAGAACCCAGCAACTTGCTTTGAGCTTTGAGCAGCACTTGAAGCGTCCAGTTTGTTGTATTATACTCCGTCTGCACATTTTTTGAGACGAGAAACTACCACATCCTTCAGTTATGTGTTCACCATCTCATCTTACGAGTTCGACAGGCGCGCCCTCAAACCGAGTCTATGCCGAGAATGTGCCGCAAACCCCCGTCGCCAAAGCCGCTTTCGAACATGCTGCAGCTATCTTGGAACCGTCCATACTCAGTCATAGCATGCGAGTCTATCTATACGCCAAAGCACTTGCCGAGCATTACGGGTTCATCTATGCGACAGATCCTCAGAAACTCGACCTCCTCTTCACTGCTTGTTTGTTCCACGACATTGGAACAACAGATGAGTATGATGGGTCCCAGCGGTTCGAAGTGGAGGGAGGAGATGCTGCGGTGAAGCATCTGACCCAGTTCAGCGTCAGCGAATCAGATAAGCATGACGTGTGGACTGCCATCGCCTGTCACACGAGCCCGCAGATTGCGGAAAGGATTGGAGAGCTGTCGAAGCTGGTCAGACTTGCTGTTATTACAGATTTCGGGCGAAAGAGCTCCGCCTGGAATGTCCTGGCGCCGCTAAAGGAGGACCTAGAGAAGAGATTCGAAAGAGCTGAGATCGAGAAGGTACTTGGTGACGCCGTCGTGGAGCAGGCGAAGAAACGTCCGGAAAAGGCGCCAATGGTATCATGGCCCGGTGTGATGTACAAGGCTCATTTAGCGGAGCCTGAGTGGAGTGGAGTGAACAAGATGTTCTAGTAGGGTAGTGAGCGGAGGAGCGGTAGGGCAGATGCTGCAATCCAAGTAACGATCATTGTCGAACAGCTTTCACATGAACTGCCCGCCATTGTTCATCATCGGTGCTGCATTTGGATCCATGAAATTGAAGTCGTTCCCGAGAAGTGTTGTGATCAGTTGATCTTCTGAGAACCATTCGCCCATGTTTCCTTGTGGGGCAAAAGCGTTCATGTCGTATGCTGCATTGGGTTGTGAAGCTGTGTATGGGTCGAATCCGTTGCCGCCAAATCCTGGATCGTATGCGTTGTTGATGCCAATCCTAGTCATAAATGGGTCAAGCTCCTTCCTCAATTGTGATTGCGTTGTTGAGTCTGGCGTTGCGGAACTGGAAAAACTAGGGTTTCTGGCAGCAGCTCCAATGAACAGCTTAGCGACGCGATGGAAGACATCGCAAACTAGAAACATCTTCTCAATGGCGCTCGATGTACCACGAGCAGGCTGAAGGGTCTCTAAGAAGTCACCAAGCATCGCTAAGTCGCTTGTGGACTGAGTCTCGATGATGTGACAGAAGATGACTAGAAAAGGAGTGAAGGGCGTATGTAACAAGGTCCAGTGAAGATACTCCGAGAAGATGTGCCTGTCTGACATGTCGATAAATCTCGACGCGCAAGTGTGATGGAGTTGCATGGCTTGTCTGGCTGCGGCAAGGCAGTCCTGGCTGCAGGACAAAGGCTGACCGTCGGTCGGTGGTACTGCACGAAGTACCAGTGTAAGTGTAGTTGACATCGTGACCTTGTCGCCCAACATAAAGATCTCGTGCGTTTCTTCTGGAGTGCCAGGTATGTATCCGATCTGGTCATGTTCGTTCCACATTTGTCGGATGTCGGTGACAAGCATATCAGCCTTGGCTGTCCGGCTAGCTTTGGGTTGTTTCAGCGCACGAGGACTGTAAAGCTCCTCGTAGATGCGCCCCTGAATCCCTGCAAGCTTGCACCAGAACCGAGCCAGACCATTACCAGCCGAGAACTCATCTTCGCTGCCAAGGATGGGCATAGGAACTGCGACATCGTAGTCTTGTATACACGACGCGCGACCCAGGCGCAGACAAAGACCTTTGTCCATGGTGTAGAGGAACCAGAAGAGGTTGATCTTCCGCCTACGGGTTTCAGGTGGATCTTTAGCCATAGAGTCGGTGCGATGATAGCCTAGAGTAAGGCAGAGATGAGTTGCTTTTGAGATGAGCGCAGAACACAACGATGGTTTGGATGACTCGACAGCATAGTAGGCCTGTAGTTGTGTTAGAGCCTGTTTCTCAGGTATGTAAGCGCGGGTGGCTGCACTTACGCCAAGTAGAAGAGCCTCGAAGTTATCAACAGTAGGGGCCATGAGGACTGGAAGCAAACCTATCAAATCCATCATGTTCCGCACAAATATGTCGGTGTATGAGTGGAACTCTTCTTGACGCGGGTCGTCTTTCGCGAAATCGAATTGATAACATCTGAACACGAAGTAGAGGCTGCCGAAAGTTACAATCAAGGTTGGCACCGGGAGGTCGTCGATATTGAAGTACAGCTCCTTGCAAAGAGCCACAACCTCGCTGTAAGGCCTCACGGGATAGAAAAGCCCAATGACTGTATCGTAGATGTCCTCACTCTCTCGAAGCACCCTCGACACCACCTCTGCAGGGGGCACGTCGTATCTTTGAGTATTCTTCGCGGTCCGAACTGTGCTAGGTACTTCATGCTCACCAGGATATACATTCTGATTTGATACGATCTGACTGAGCGATGTCAGAGCAGCGGCGAGGTCCGGGTCTGATTGCAGCAATTGGGTGTTACGAAGAGCTTTTTGCAGCTGGTCATTGGCGGAGGTGGTATACGCGCTCAAGGATGTATTTCCTTCGAAATGACGGATGTTCGAAGCCGGTGTAGCGGCTGGGGTTGCACTGACCGAAGCTCCAACTGACGAAGACGGTGATGGTTGTACGTGACTGTGTGGTGTGGGGAGCTGCGGCGAAGCCATCTTCATGTCCCGCAACGCTCTCTCAATGCCGGCAAGCCGGTCTCCAATCGCATCGATCTTGGACTCACTAGAATAATTTGGTCAGTTACGCTATGTCGGAAGAAGTATGCTTCACTGGAGGACGTCTGTGCGTACAGAGATCATGTCTCAACAATGCGTAGGGGGTGCATTACATACACAGCTTGCATCGTGAAACGATATCGAACACGCATCAGAACATTTTGGTGAACAATACTCACTATTTGCTGGAGATGAGTACCCGTTGTCGTTGCTCCTTGGGTCTGTTGCCGGATGCCTGGCAAACCAGGTCAGACGCACGACAACTCGCACAGGGCCTGCCTTTGTCACAACGGATCTGTCACGCACAAAGATCAGTATCATAACATTTTTACCGCATGTCCTCCCAGTATTCCGTACCTTACGCGTCCGACATTGGTCGCACTTGAGACAAGTCAGCGTTCAGTTCGTACCAAGACCTATCAAGCCACACATACCGCTCGTAAGCCTGCTTGGCTATCGCCTGAAGCGGAGACACCTTCCATACTGAGGACCTTGCTCTTCGTGCGCCACAGGAATGTGGAGAGTTGGGGAGGGTAGATGAAGGCTTAAGCTGTCGCGCGGGCCCGGTAGGGCTGATCATTGGAATAATATGATTGGTTGAGACATCATCACCCGCCCGCGGGCTCCGAAAGGGCTGAAGAACTCTTTCAGAAGTTATAAGCCACACTCCTGTACGTAAAGTGCTTCAGAAACGGGGCGCAGCGACGTCTGCCTAGAAATCTCATGTCGATGATGTTACAGTACGCCTCAAGGTGGTTTAATGCGTAGAAAGGAAGAGTTGAAACGAGTATATGCGCCGGACTCTGCACTTTCCTACTGGCCAGCGCTCTCTCTTTCCCAATCCATCAGTGACATTCCGTCGATTCAGCACAGAGTCCCCACACATGTCATCTCTTGCTGACTGAGACAGATTACACTTATGATAGCATTTGCTCTATCATGGGCGAAGCCGAAACTCTATACGGATGAAACCCTCATTTCCATGCCAACTACACCTGCATTCGATTCTTTGCATCCCTGGTCATCAATCATTGTGCACAATGCGCACTTGTACTCTTCTAAAAGATGTCATCGATGCTTTCCACGCCGCGTCTTCGAAGATGCTCGGCTGTCAAAACTTAACACGCCGAATTTGTCTGTGTCAACAAGCCGAGCCTCCACGGCAGACTGTTGTAATCACCACCTGCACTCGGATCCAATCCCTGATACAGATACCTCAGCTTGCACGGACTGATCGTTAACGTCTGATCAACGTTCGTCCTGACAACCTCGCCATGACTGATGCTCCTGGTCCACGGCGTCCCATTGAAGACTACGTTGTTCCACCTCGCAAACGGATTTGCCTCGGTCGCCGCTAGCTGCGCCCACGGCCCTGCGAGATTTTTGCTCGTCCACGATCGAAAGTACCGATTACCATCACTTCCGATTGCTTCTACGAGGAGCAAGTACTTGCCGCCGCCCACGTGGTACATATTTGATGCTTCAAAGAGCGCGTTGCGCGTGTCGTTAAGAGTAATGACGGGCTCGCTCATACCGCTCGGGAATTTTGATAATGGTGTCTGCGATCGATACAAATGTCCGTTGTCGTCTGACGAGTACAAGTGGCAGTTTGCGTTGTCGCAGATGACCCACATGTCCACCCAGTACCCATCACCAATGTTCTCGGTGACAATCTGTGGTGTGCCAGCGTAGAAGTTTGTGGGTGCAGTCCATCCAGCGGGATTACTGATGTCTTTGTTCGTCGAGTATGCTGCGTTGCCGTTCTGATAGACCAGGTACCAAAGCTTTTGCGGCGCAAAGTAGAACACCTCAGGTGCGGCGCGGTAGCCCGTGCCAATTGCTGACTGGTCCAGATAGTAGAATGTCGAGGCGTTCGCCTTCGAGAAGTCCGTAAAGTTGAAGTAGACGATGTTGTAGCCTGCGGCTTGCGCTGTGCTGGCGAAGACATGGTAGGTGTTTTTGTAGAAGATTATCGATGGGTCTTTGATACCGGCGATGTTGCGACCATCGTTTTTGGGTCCGACTAGTGCACCACTTGAGCTCCATGTGAAGTTGGAAGGAAGACTGGGAACTTTCCGGTTGGCCGGGTCATTGCCAGAGAAGCTGTCTACAGCGCGGCCTACGACAGCACCAATTGCTGCCGCCAGCACTAATAAAGACCACATCATTGCTGAACGACTGAAGATAGACTTGACGGATGCCTCTTTCTGTTTATATCGAATGACTTTTTGCGAAATTCTCCGCACCCCCCGCATACAACGGTCGTTCCCCGGGTTTATATTGCTCGTATATTCCTACTTAGACACGCGGCCAATGAGAGACCCGCATCAACAGCCTAAAGACCGGGAACTTCCTCCGCATTCACAATACGCAAGTACAGAAAAGGAAGATTCTAAAGTAATCGTCGTGGAGCACGGGCAAATGCGCAAGCTGTTTTTCACGATCGAAGTGTGACCCAGGATCGACCATTTGGGCGTCGTTGAGCCTCCGTCATCCAGCTCCCGGACATGCCATTCGCACCTCGGGACTGTGGGACTCGAGCTTTCCGGATGGAGCAAACGCGATCTTGTCGGCAGTCACGATTGCTGTAAAATCAAGATTGCACATGCATACACAAAAGATCTCTTCTTCATTCTTGGACCACTGGCGCCATCTCAGATCTTGTTTATCATGGCCAAGTGGTACTGTGCCGGCACAGACGGATCTGGTTTGCTGTCTTAAGCGCTGGAATCGAAGCAACAACGCCGCGTATGAAAGAGAGACGAGTCCAGGCGATTATAGAGTAGGTGCAGCACAGACAAGGCTAGGTTTTTTTTAGAGCAGTGATTGCCCGAGTAAGACTCGATTGCATGCAGTAAATGCCCTTCTCCGTGGCCTGATTTCAGCATGATCTCCACCTCTGGACCTAAGGCTCCTCTCTCTAGACCACAATGTCGTGCATTCGTCGCCAGTCGAGCCAAACACCCCCCTCAACCAGTATCACAGCCTCTGTAGAGAGACACAGCTCCTGCACGACCCAAATTCGTGAGAAATAATTGTGCTGCAAGAGATGTCGAAAGTTCGACTCCATGTGATGCGGCGCACGTGTTTGATCCTCCTTGAACTCGAAGTAATGCCCACGTGCGTAGGTTTCGATATCTTGCGCAGCCCCGGCAAGACGTTTGGGTATCGGCGAAGTTTCGACGGAATGAACAGGCAGCAACGAGTCGTCATCGGGCCACACTATAACACTCTCGGCCCTTTCGTAGATCTTCGACATTAGAGGGAGCTGGTAATCCGTTTCTAACTTGCCCTACTTTTAACCAATCGGCTCCCAGCTTAGAATGTATGAAAAGCTTTTGTATGTCCCTAAGTTCTTAGAACCATCCCCACCAACGTCGTAAGCAAGTCGTACAGGCTCTCTAAGTGCCTCAGGCCACATAACCGCACTGCCTGGGAATGGCCCACTCCATCCCAGCCCTGTATTATCTAGCTGATCTCTTTCTTCCTCAAGGAATTGGTTAAATACAACAAAAACAATACAGTACCGGCGTCCATTAGCCTCAAACTCCTGGCCAAGATCGTAGTCTGATAACAACGCTTCATAATCCGTAGGTTCCAAATTTCAGTGTGTACTGAGGTGCTCCACAATGCTACTCTTGTCACCAGCAATGCGATCTGCAAAGATTTTCTGCACAACGGTTGGGTAATCGCGTTTCCAGTCTGGGCGTGGCACACTGTCAACCAGCCAGTATATTGTTGACGGGAAGTATTGCATCTGCATTGTCCTAACAAACGCTTGGATGTTTCCAGGACGCAGCTCGCCTCTCCCGTTAACAGTACCCCACGATGAATGCCACTCCAGGCCTATGCGGTCAAAACACCCAAAGGTAGTTCCGTGCATACCTTGCTCAATCCAGTACTGCCAAGGTGCATGCTTAAGCAGTGACGTTGCTCGGCCTTTACTATCGTGGAGCCGGAAGACAACAAGGTCAAGCGCAGGAATTTGAGGCTGAAGCAACTGCCAGCTCTGGTCGTAGCTCCCTAAGGCCAGCGGATTCTTGTCGCCGCTGTACTGAGCCTCCTAGACGTCCATTGGGCGCGGCCGGTAGAGCGAGCCCATGCTACGCCAAATAGGCCAGCTACATTTGCGATTGTCTTGAATATACCGCTGCGCAATGGACCGTGATAGCCGCCAAAGCGAGAGCAGTGTTGCGATCTGGTAATATGTCGACAGTTGCCTGCAGCGGCTCGTGTAGGCTATCTTATCGGCTAGGTCGTCTTCCAGTTCTCCACTCTCCTTCGACTCTGACCCTGACCGCCCAAAGACAGCCGGCACAGTAGTAAGAAGTTTGGAAAAGAAAGGGCTCGACTCCTGGGTTGCATTGACGCGTGTGTCGAATTCAGGGTTCAGCCGTCGGCTCTGCATAACGTCTGAGTGCGTCTCAGGCATACGATCAAACTTGCACCATTTCGTCATGTGAATGCTGCCACGTATGAACTCTGGATCCTGTGGAATGTCTTCAACTTCAATCCAGTGCACACCACGAGAGGAGGTTAGTAGCACTAGCTCCCAGATAGCCTCTTGCAGCTCGATTGCAAGGTCGTTGAAAACTGCCATGGTTAGAAGAAGTGCGCGATAGTTGTTGAGAGAGTATGTTGCGTTTGGCGGCCTGTGGCGAGCTGGCGATAGTAATAGTATGATCCGTGCTGCATCGCAGAGATTAGGCTGTAGGAATGGTATTACGTAAGCTTGTTTGGCCTCAGCATCTCTATTTGACCGGGCCCGTCTGACTGTGCTTCCAAAGATCTCGGAGTCTTTAAGTCGGGGTAGCCTTGGTGTATCCTATTCTAAGGTTCACGGACCAGGCCTTACCTCAAAACAGTACCTTTACAGACGGCGAGTCGGGCAGGCGAACTTGATCTCAACGCCCTGTGGTTGTATGTGAGAGTTTGACTGACGTTGCGTATATATATTGTGTGCTATAGACATATTGTTATCACACCCGTCATTTTTGTTAGTCTCATACAAGCCCATCTCCTCATATACAATCATAGCGAGAAGCACAAGCTTCATCCTCGTTACCATACCCATATCCAATTCGTCCTCTCAGATCCCATGCTGCCATCTTATTTCCTGATTCCATATCCATTCCACCCCATACCTTCCACCCAAATCGATCCCACACCCTCCATTTGCCTGTACCCCATCCATACCTTGCCTACCCATAGTAATCCACCCCACTCCCCTCTCCCTTCCCCTTCCCACCCCAACAACACTCCCCCCTCCACCAACACCTCGCCCATCCTACGGCAAGCACACCCAACACCCCGACGACGAAGATCCCACAAATAGCTCCAAGACTGATATACTGCTGCTTCAGCGCCTTCATTTCAAATGTCTCTCTCCAGGCCGCGGGGATCTCGGATTCAGACACAATGGTGCCGACTTGCGGCCAGTGGGGGTCCACATAGGCGATTTTGGTCGGCAGGTTGATGGTCAGGTTGTGGGAGCGGGTGATGGTGGTGAGGGTGTAGGAAGGCGGGTTGGCGAAGTGGGTTATTGTGGAGGGAGCGGGCGGGTCGCCGATGCGGGTTATCTTGTTGAGGAGTGAGGTGGGCAGGACCGGTAGGGTAGCTGTGGTGGTTGCAACAAGGGTTTGGGGTGGGAAGACGCGGTGGGCTTCTCTTCGGATGTGAGGTGCTGGGGTGGGTGTGATGGTGGCGTCTGGATGGCGCTGGAGGTCCTCAGCGTACTCTTTTTGGGCCAGCGGCATCTCAATCAGGGGATCAGCACGACCTTTGGTGTTGCTGAGCTCCCGCTCGTCGAGAGCGTCTTGAATCCAGGAGTTTGAAGCTTGGAGATATTTGATGCACTAAGGCAAATGGTGGTATGATCAACAGGCGTGCAGTATGTGAAGAGACGCTGTCATCGTCAGCGGTACAGTGGTTTTGGGAGAGGCATTGTCACTGGTACTGGCCCCTCAGACCCAGACATCGCAAGGTCTGCAACCAATGGGGTCCATCACAACGCGGGATTTGATCTAAATATGGAGCGTCAATATGCAGAGGGTCCGTACATGAACGCACCAGTCGAGGCGAGGGTATCGTATTGATTGGTGGCATAGCTACGTCCTGCGATTGACGGCTGTAGTATGAAGGGAAAGCCATGTAACTCCTGCCCTAGCCCAAGTTGAACTCGCTCGCCATACCCGCATGCCTCATGAACTTCTCCTTCGCTCTAACCGCCTTCCTCATCTTCGCGCTCTCCTCTTCGTCCGCACCAAGTGGCAGATCCAGGTCCTGAATGCCCTTCTTCGGAGGCACCTTATCAGCCTTACGACTCGCGCCATCCATCTTCTTCTCGCCTCTGATCTTCGCAGGTCGCTTGTCTTCACGTCCTGCGCCAGTCCGCAGGCCAGGAACTTTCATTCCACTGGGTCGCTCGCGCAGCGCAAAGGCTTTCGCCAGATGACCCAGGTGAAGAGATTTGATGTCAAAGTAGATGCGCTCGTCTGCGATGTGGGTAGCGTACGCGCGGATGTGTGATTGATAAGCTCGTCGCGCTGCTTCGAGTCTTTTCGGGTCCGCAAGCGCCCACCGCTCGACCGCCAACTGCAGATCCGTCGCCTTCTCCATGTATGCGCCCCTCTCCACAATACCAGTTGTGACGAGACCCTTGTTTAGGATGTCATCAGCGTCTTGCCGGACAATGTGCACGCCGGCTTCGTTGTCCTTGCGATCTGACTTGAGGATGTCGACATAACCTTCCTCGCAACCGGGCTGTAGGAAGATGCAGGCTCGGCCGTCGCGACCGGCACGTGCTGTACGACCAATACGATGGAGATGGTCGGAGCGAGCGAAGGCCGGGTCAAATTCGACGACGAGATCAACGTTGGGAAGATCGAGACCACGGGATGCGACGTCAGTGGCGATGAGGACAGAGGCTTCGGAGTTCTTGGTGAAGTGGGCGAGCGTGGATGTTCGGAGGGATTGTTGGAGGGAACCGTGGAGTCGGTAGGCGGTTACTGTGTGGGTTTTGGGGGAGAGGATGGGGGATTCGGCATGTGTAACGACCAGCTTTGTTGGGTCGACTTGGGCAACACTCTTCTTCTTATCTTTCTTCTCTGCGTCGTCTGCGTCCTTGTCTGTGGACTCCTCCTTCGTGCTGTCGGGCTTGTCGCCGTCGAGATTGCTTGTCAGCAGGTCGAAGTGGAAGTCGACCGAGTCTGCGCATGAGATAAAGACGATGGCCTTCATGACTGAGCCTTTCCGGGCGAACGTCCGCTTGAGGTATGCCAGAAGAGACACCAGTCTTAGCTTGGGCGCTACAACAGCGTACGACTGCTTCAGCTGTGCTGGTGCGTAGAAGCCCTGGTCCTCCCGCTCCTCGACCGCGTTCTCATCCCTGTCGGCCGGGTTTGCCTTGATGTGTACAGCGTCCTTCAAACTGATCTGACCCAGTCGTTCTACGTCCATTTTCATCGTCGCAGAACATAGGACGGTCGTGCGCTTTCCTGGTAGTCCTGGGATTGCCGACCTGCCCTCTTTGTGTGCGCGCATCCGCAGATTGAGCTGCCCGATGATCTTCTGCATGTCCTGCTCGAAACCAAGTTCCATCATTCGATCACCTTCGTCGAGAACAAGCCATCTGACGTTGCTCACATCCAGGGCTTCTGTATGTTCCAGATGATCGACCAGTCGTCCAGGTGTGGCGACCAGGATGTTAATTCCCTTCCGTAACCGTGCCTTCTCGGACTTCTTCTTCTCACCACCAATGACTGTAGTAGCTACTAGCCAGTGCGCACACCCTAGCAACTTCTCGAGGACAAGTGCGATCTGCTTACTCAGTTCTCGAGTTGGCGCCAGGATGACGGCGAAAAGGCCGGAGCTTCTCTGCACAGCCTCGTCACCTGCATCCTTCCGCTTCTTCATGTTCGCTGACAGCTCCATCAACCTCTGTACAATAGGCAGCAGGTATGCCAGTGTCTTTCCGGAACCAGTCTCAGCCTGTATAAAGGCGTCTGAGTCGTCCTTTACCAGCTGCGCGATTGCAGCCTTCTGAATGGCAGTCGGCGCCTTCATGCCCATCTTTCTCAGCATGTGTGCTGCGAGCGCTGGGGAGATGCCGAGGGACGTGAAGGACTCCAGCTCAGGGTCAAGCGGCGCATTCGAGGGTTCGACGGGTGCATCGTCTTCTTTCGTCCGCTCGATCGGTTGCGATTTCGTTGTCGAGGTTGGGTTGTACGTGAACAGCGACGAGATGATCTGCTTGTTGCCCTTCTTCGTCGGCGCCTCCTGCCTCTCCTGGAACTGCTTGGGTGCGCTGTGGTTTGACTGCGGTCGGAAGTCGCTCGGAGCCGTCCTTTGTGTCCTCTCTGTGTCTCTGGACTTGAAGTCTCCGCTCACGCGCGCTCTCTTCAGCGGCCGTTCAGCATTGCCTGCAGGTTCAGGGCTTTTTGACACTCGTCTTGTCCTTGGCCCCAACTCTGTGCGGTTTACATCTGTTCCTTTTCCTTCCTGCGCTTTCTTGGGTACCACCTCCCCATTCAGTCGTGCAGTGGCTTTCGTGTGCCAGTTCTGCGCCGCCTTCTTCGCGGTAAGGCGGCTCTTCCAGTTGCCACCTTTTATGCTCGGCTTGGCAATGATACCACTCTCAGGTATCGAGAAGTTGAGCAGCATGCCATCATCGGCCATGTTTGCTGTGGATATGCGTTCTTGTATGGCGGTGGGGTCTGTCGGCGCGTTTACAATCGTCTCAACTTTTCGGTGGGTCCTCGCGCTAAAAGTTGCCCGCAGGTGGAGCCGCGGACAAGCACACGTGATTGGTGATAGTACGACAACTACGCAGCAGAACAGAGACGTCTTTGCTCCTTTGAAATTGAATGCGGAGATGGGCCAGTCGAGCTTCTTCCACTCATCCGCTGCGCAAGGGCGACCCTTCCGTCGTGACTCCCACAGTCTTTTGACTTGAAAGTTGTAATTCAAGGAAGAGCTATGGCCTCGGGCCCTGCATCACTCCTAATGGCACACCTCCGCACAGCAGCTGGTACATATCTCCGCCAACAAAGACTTCGGGGTCCTGTGACTAACAGCCACAGTTCCTACAGCGCGCAGGTGTCTCCTGAAAAGCTTCGCGCCCTCCCCACGAGCTTCGTTCACACACAATGGCATCCGTTGCCTTTCCTCTACCGCGCCCCGCCGCAGCGCATTCGCCGTGAACGACCTCACCCAAGTTTTCCATCATGTCGCACCCTTGCGCAAGTTCCGGCGCGAGCTCCTCCTCAACAACCGTACTGTAGGCCTGGTCCCGACCATGGGGGCCCTGCACGAAGGTCACATCTCGCTGGTGAGGCAGGCAGCTGAGGAAAACACAGACGTGTGGGTCACTATCTACGTAAACCCTACGCAGTTCGGGCTGAACGAGGACCTTGCCTCGTACCCAAAGACGTGGGAGACGGACATGGAAATGCTGCGCGACCTAGACAGACAGCTGGCGAGACAGGGCAAGGGCCGAGTCTCCGCAGTGTTCGCGCCGAGCACCAACACCATGTACCCTACATCGCCGCCAGACAGCAGCATACCGGGCGTAGGAAGCTTCATCGAGATGCGACCCCTCGGCCAGCTCCTCGAGGGCGCTTCAAGACCCGTCTTCTTCCGCGGCGTAGCAACCGTATGCATGAAGCTGTTTAACATCTGCACACCAGACAGCGTATACTTCGGCCAGAAGGACGCTCAGCAAACCGTAGTCATCAAGAAGCTAGTCAAAGACTTCCATCTGAACACCAAAGTCCGAATTTGCGAAACATCTCGGGAGCCGGATGGCCTGGCCCTCTCGTCGCGCAACGTGTACCTCGGTGCACGCCGGCGCAAGGTCGGCATTGTGCTGAATCAGGCACTACGCAAAGCAGAGGCACAGTACAAGGCCGGAAAGCGCCTTCGCGGCGATATTCTCTGGCCTGCTGTCGACCATGGAGACAAAGTCCAGCACGAACAAGAATCGTTACAGCCAAGCCATAGGGCGCGCTTCCAGGTTGACTATATCAGCCTTGCGGATCCCGACACGATGGAGGAGGTTGAGCAGATCGATGAGACAAAGGGTGCAATTCTGAGCGGTGCAGTGAAGATGCTGCCTGTCGAAGAGCCTCAAGAGGGGGAAGAGTTGGGTCTTGGGGGTGGTCAGGTTGCTGTGAGGTTGATCGACAATATCGTGCTGCAGCCCACTAGATGAGATCGAATCGACACATCAAGCTCAAAATGTTCCTCTTCCTAGTTCAACTACAATTTCTCCATATTCTGCGTTGATACTCTGGCTTACATACACTAGACTTTTCTCTAGGTGCAACAGAGACTGACTCAAGCACAGAAGGGCAAAAGCAAGAGTCTAGCTCATGGGTTTACTCACGGCATGACTGGAATAAGGTAGTTGCACGACAATGCACGGGTGTCCGCGTCGAAAACACTGCGAATTCGTTAGCAAAGGTTGGGATGTGACTGCCAATGGGTATTGCAACCAAGGGAAGCACTCAAGGTAACAACAGATGGCTCACTTGCAGTTTTATTCTGCAGCGCGCAGCTACCCAACGTCTCCCACTCTTCCTGTTGGCTTTCGTCGCCTCCCTCGCTGGGCCCATTTAGTCTGAGTTTGACGTCGGGCGCGGTGGTTGTTGTTAGACCGGATAGTATTGTTGGGTACGCGGTGGCGTTGGAAGAGGGAGGAAGGATTGGTGAGTATTTTGAAGGGATCTTTGTCTGATAGTAGGGAGTTTGAACAAGACTTGTTGCTACTTCCATCGACGAGCAAGACGTTAGTTAACACATGGTTGCCGTCACCGTCCGACTATGACTTCAACCAGACCAAGGGGTGAGTAAAGGTGTGCATCGCAGCCGACTACTACACACGATAACAGGACGACAAGACGAGAGACGAGCTGTAGAGTAGCTATCGTATAGGAGCTGTACACAAAGCCCTTTTTTGTTTGAGTCTACGACCAATTCCAGATCTCGTTCCATCTCTCCCTTCCCAGCTCAACCGGTCCATCAAACTTACCGAACCGTGGTGGCCCAGTGCCCGGCTCAGGCAGACAAATCCAGTCCCGTATACACCCCGGCACCTCCTGTCTACTATGACTAATACACAACAGCGCCTGATGATCCTGCAAACCTGGCACTACTACCTCCTTTCCGGTCTCCACAGGCTTGTGACCCGCATCCGTGTAGTGCAGTTCCATACTCTCACCTTTACTGAGGAAAAGAAGGCACTTGTCCCGCGCGAGGTCGTCCATGCCGCTGAATGCTTCGTCGAGGATCACAATGTCCGGGTTGCGGATGATGGCGCGCAGGAAGAGGAGCACTCGTTGGGCAGAGTAGGAGCTCTCGCCGAAGAGGATGTGGGATGCCCAGTCTAGATTGCCACTTGAGGTATGCCCGTCTTTGAGGAGAGGTTTGAGCTCGGGCTCGAACCAGCGCAGACATGCTTCGACGCGGCGTGTTGCATTGTCATCTAGATGCGCTTTCACAATTGGTGTCTCGCTCCATGCAGACTCCAGTGCACGGCGGACGGTGAGGTGTTTGGGGAAGAGAGCATGCACTTCTGGCGACGCGTGGCCCATGCGTGCCTGGACTTCGAAGATAGTGATGCCTGGCACGCCGGGTTCAGGCAGTCGGGAGCGCTGGAAGAGCTTGACTGGTGCTGAGTACGTTTGCGGGTGGTCGGAGGTGACTAGACTGATGAGTGTGGTCTTGCCCGAACCGTTGGCCCCGAAGATGCCCCAGCGTTGGCCGCGGTGGACGTCCCAGTATAACCCGTCTTGAAGCTCGCCGTTGACGTTTTGCTTCCATTCGCCGAGGACTGAGTTTGCGCCGTATTTGATGTTTACACCCTGCATCTCGACGATGGGCTCACCAACTGGTACATGGGTGTCATCGAACTTCTTGTAGCCATCACGGCTCAGTGCTTCTGACGATGTGGTGGGACCTGTTCCGTCTGTTTCGAAGTCGCCGCGCTCGGACAAATGACGGCCTACCTCACGCATCTCTACCAGTTTGGGATCGACTTCGTGGCTTGACAAGCTGGATTTGATCGACTGCTCCGCCTCGTCGTACTGCTGCTTCAGATAATGGAAGACCTCTTCCTTTGGCCCCAGTGAAGTAACCTTTCCGTCTTCACCGGCGTACACAATGTGCGTGATCCACTCAGGGATTGCATCTTGTGGCCGCAATGACAGGACAACCCTAGGCGAGTTGGCTTCCGCAAGGCGATGGAGTACTCGAGAAATGTGTTGTGTCACGATGGGATCCAGGCCAACTAGTGCCTCATTAGCAGTGCATGGAATATAATGTTGGACAAGGCATACTGAAAGGTGCATCCAGACACAGCACCTCTGGTCTGGTCAGAAGTGCCTTGCCAATCCTCGCTCTCCGACTCTGCCCATTGCTGAGCATATTGACAGGCTTATCCAAGAACCTCTCAAGCTCAAGATCTTTCATGACTCGTTTGGTGACCTCTTCATCGACGGACTTGGCTTTCAGTTCTTCCTCGCCAGGGTTCAAAGTGACAATGCCGGTCAAGTACCTCTTCAGGGTGAAGTCACCCTCCTCTTTCAGACTTTCATAGCGAGCAGAGAGATACGCGCCTCCAAAGGCCTTGCGCTCCACATCGAATCCAACATACTCGATGGCTTGGTCCGGGTACCTCAACCTTGGGTTCTTCTCTGTTATTTCCGGAGATAAGAGGTAGGGATATGTCCGGGCAGTTGGAGGAAAACAGAGAAATTGACCACGAAGTAGCTGAAGAAACGCAGTTCTGATATTCGATGAAGGACTTAAGATCGCCCAATGCTGGTTTGGTGTCGCGAATGAAGGTAATGACAGACTCAGGTTTGGAAATAGTGGTGGATTGGGATGCGCGTCTTGCCCCGAAGCTGGCTTCGACTCTGGGTGATGGCGGTAGAATGTGCCATTAGTAATATTGACGATCGGCTCTGAGTAGAGTCTACGCGAGGTATGGAACCTTGCGCATCTTGAGGCGGCGAAGAACAATGCTGTCGTTCTTCGCATGTCGAGGGCAGTGACGTCTGTTCTGATTCGCGCGTTCTTGCATCGTGAGCAAGTCCGAGCGCCGATGTTCCTCCGTGCCTAGCGCCTGCCGTGCTTTCTCAGGCCTCGCGAACTCAAGACGTTTCATCACCTCTCAGCATGGCAATTTGAAGCAATCCTCCTTTGCCGGCATTAGCTGCTTCGTACATCTCGATCACCGTCACGTACAACACCTGTGCAAGTGCAGCATGCGCTTGTGATGATCGGCGATCTTTGCTGTACCTTCAGAGCTCCTTCTCTGCTGAACGAAGGCCGCTCAACTTATTGAACGCTAAAAGTTTGTGGAAGTTTAACAGAAACGACATCAGAGCGCGTCGATCTTCCGAGTTGGTTCTTTCGGCACTCCAGAGCTCGCCAGGCAGCATATAGTCTACGTCAGGCATGCAATGTTTCCAGTTGGGAATCATACAGCTCGGCTACTACTCAGACCCACTCAACTTGGCAAGTCTCAAACGGCAGTCTGCGCAATTGTTCCTGGACCGGTACCTGACGACAAGCCTGTCAAACACGTCGAATGCACATTGAGCGACGTGAGACTGCATAACATCTTGGCTATAGCGATATGACAGACGCGTAGCCCACCATGCGCTGTCCCATAGGTTCGTTGGTGTACACCTTAAGCCTTGTCCTTGTTTGAGTATGACGGAGTCTACGAAAAGGTAGGTTGGCGCAGCGAAAGAGATAGCAGAAGGGGCGCATGCCTGTGTCAGGCTGCTCAGCGTAGTCCGTGGCCAACGATGAAAGCATAAAGGTTCTTGCTCACGCCATTGATGCTTTCAAGTTCATCAAGTCAACTAACGATTCTCTTCTGTCATTCTTTTGGGTCACCAGCCGTCGAACGGCCTTCATAATCAATTCTTTCGTCAACCGAGTCAGCTGTTGAACGGTACTCGCTCCTTTAATCGCACTACAGAACACCCGTTAGTCATCGACCTAGTTTATCACTATGAAGTCCTTCACCATTCTCCTCTCCATCGCCACCGCAGCCACCGCCCTGCCGCGACTCAAACCCCACCGCCGCGCCAACCAGATCATCCCTGTCGTCGTCGGTGGCCCGCAGGACACATTCGTCCCCAATTCCGTCGTCGCCGCTGTCGGTGACATCGTGCAATTCCAATTCAGCAATGGAAACCACACCGTGACCCAGTCAACCGCTGACACAGCATGTACGCCCATGGATGCGGGTGTGCATAGCGGGCACGTCCCTTTCGAAGACGGTCAGACTGAAGTAGGAACGTTCAACATGCCCGTGACGAGCACCGAGCCGATGTTCTTGTACTGTGCGACAGGGCCGCATTGCCAGGAGGGGCAGGTTATGATTGTGAATCCGTATGCATCCTCGTCCTTCTTTCGATAACATTTGAAGCTGACAAGTCAACAGTGTAAACGCACAACAAGTGGCAGACTACGCTAAGCTCTCTCAAGCCACAGAGAAGAGCACCGATGGTGGGGACCCCGTTGGCGGCACCGCAGGAAAGATTGCGCTTGACCAGGCTGCATTTACTCCCGCACCTCCTGAGGACGCTGCTGGAGGAGCGCCACCAGCAGCTGCACCGCCCGCCGAGGCACCTACTGAGACACCAGTAGCTGGGAATGCGACTGCGCCTGCCGAACCGACTGCTGCTATGAGCGAGCAGCCGCCAGCCGAGACGTCTCCAGCTGAGAGTGCTGCCGCGCCTGCGGAGACAACGGCTGCTGAGGGCGAAGCGGCGGCGTCTGCATCGCCGACTTCTTTCGTGTTCCTCGCTTAAGAATGCGAAGAGGATAATGCTTTGAAGTCAGTGGCGGACGCACAAATGAATGCAGCAACTAAGATACGACATAACGTAGTATACAATAGTACAAACTCATACTTGTGTAACAAGAATCACACGTTTTATCAACAGCCTCGACTAACGCAAAACGACACGCAATCACACAAATAGTCATCAAGAGACCTTGTCTCGATTGTGCCTACATTGCTAGCATCGTTGATAACTGTGCCTTCCAAGACAAACAGGCAGTCCCGGAAGCTCGCTCAGGAGCGGTCATGTGAGCAGTAGAGCGCTTTGCTGTGTGAGTCGCACCCAGCTTACAACTCTCGCATCGGAGCGCAAGTCGGCTCAGCCATCTGCGCTTTTCGCAATTTTGCGGTCGACGGCAGCTTGAACACGCGAACGCGAGAACAAAAAAGCGGGGAACGCGTCGAGCCAAGCCATGTTGTCATCTATCTGCAAAGCACAACATCCGCATTGGCATCAATCAACAGAAATTTCCTGCATGAACTTCGCGAGATGCGATCCTTCGACTGATAATGCCCCTGCTACAACTTACTGCTATAGGTATGGCGCCCGTCGCTTCTGCCAATGGCTGACATGAGGCTATGAGTGCAGCACACTTTGTACCTTGCTCGCACGCTATCAGCACGTTGTCGCTACATTATCAGGCCGAAGACAGGATCCTACATAACTCGGAGAATGATATCCGAATCCTTCGTTTGTGCAATAGGCGAGTTTCTGAATCATGCAGCTTGAAAAATCGGCGTCTTGGTGGACACACGCGAGGGGAAGATATATAAGATCGAGGCATAGCCCATCCACACAACGTGGCCAGCTTTCTGGCAGCCATATGCATACATTCCTCGAGTTTGGTTCAGACCTCCTGGAAGCGTTATCAACCCCGGTTTGGATGCCTCTCACCTTCTTGCAGCAATAAAAAAGCATCGATTTGCGAATCTCACATCGATTACTTCCCGCCTCAACATACGACAAATCGGCGTCACAGCAGCCCTCAGAAGATATGGATGCGGTCGGTGCCAAACAGGTACAACAAGAGCAGACCACAGCCTTGGCTGAAGACGAGCCACTACCACCCATAGCACCTGTCAAAGATGCTATGAACGTTAGTGTCGAGGATGATACGTCCGACAAAGACCTGAGGACCGGACGAGGAAAGCTAGGAGTGGACGAAGCAGACACGAAGCTTGTTCGAGGCGCTGTTGTCATCAAAGATGGCAACGACGTTGCACGTTACGTGGTGAGCACGCAGGATGACCATGATCCAGCTCTTACGTTTCGGTCCTTCATCATCGGCTCTGGACTAACTGCCTTGGCTGCTTGTATCAACCAAATCTACTTCTACAAGCCGGTTGATGTGTCCTTCGCGTCTGTCTTCCTTTGCTTGATGGCGTACGTCATCGGTGTAGCTTGGTCAAAGGCTCTGCCGCGCCGCGAACATGTTCACAAGTATTTACCAGGACAAGCTGCTTGGCTGGCACCTATTATTCACTTCATCAACCCGGGACACTTCGGCTTGAAGGAGCATGCGGTCTCGTCGATCTTATCAACCTCGAGTGGCAACGGCGCTGCCATTGTTCAAGTCTTCGGTGCCGAAAGGTTGTTCTACAATCGCGAGACCTCAGCTGCGACTGCAATCTTGACCATCTTTTCTGCTTCTATCTTCGGCTATGGCCTAGTTGGTCTGCTGCGATCCATTATTGTACATCGTAAGTGCGCAGTCTTGTGCGTCGCTACTACAAGGACTAACGATCATTAGCTAGCGAGATGGTATGGTGGCAGTGCCTGCCTATGATTTCTATCTACCAAACCTTCCATCGCGAGCCCAAAGGCGCCAATAAGACCCGGCTGCGTGTATTTGGAATATCTTCTATCGCCATGTTCTTCTGGGAGCCCATCGCATCGTTCATCTGGCCCTGGTTCAACGGTGTCAGCATACCATGTCTCGCCTCAATGAAAGCCAAACCACCAACGCGAAAGATATTGATGACCATCTTCGGCGGCATCTCTTCAAATGAGGGCCAAGGGTTGTTTAGCTTTTCTTTCGACTGGCAGTACATCACTTCGAAGTACATGTCGCTGCCCTTGATTCAGCAGGCTAACAGTTGGGCCGGCATTGTACTATCTTATATCATGTGCTTCGCCCTATACTACGGTGGCGCATGGGGTGCGAAGAAGTATCCATTCATGTCAACGGCCATGTTCGATGCCAACACCGGTAAAGTCTACAATCAGACTGCAGTGTTTGGCAAGACAGCAATCCTTGATACCGAGCAACTAGCTATTCACGGCCTTCCTCGACTGACAGCCACCAACGTCTGGGCGAACATGGCTGCTATGGCTGCTATCGGAGGTCTCTTCATGCACATAGGCTTGTTCCATGGGCCCAAGGTCAAGCGAGCGCTCACGCAAGCCTGGAAGAAAGAGCAGACCGATCCTCACTACAAGATCATGCAAGAAAACTACAAGGATGTACCAATGTGGTGGTATGTCGCCGTGCTGCTCGTTGGATTCTTCTTAGGTTTGGCATCCATCTATGTTGGCCATACCACCCTCGATCCGTGGGCGTACGTGGTCGCTATTTTACTCGGGTGTATTGTTGCGCCCTTCTCGCTCTGCTTGTACGGTCTGCTTGGAACAAGCATATCGACCAACAACCTCTCGAAGATGCTTTGTGGAGTTCTCCAGCCGGGAAAACCAGTCGGCAATCTGTATTTCTCTATGTTCAGCCATGAAGTCACTGTCTTGTCAGTCTTTTTGGCCACTGATATGAAGATGGCGCAGGTAAGTGTTCTTGCCTTCATATCTTCAGCGTTGCGCTAATCATTGTCATGCAGTACCTCAAGATTCCATGGCGAACAATGTTTCTTCTGCAGACCTATGGTAGTCTGCTTGGAACAGCACTTAACTACGTCATCATGGACTCGATTGTGACTAACAGAAGAGAGATCCTGCTTGACCCTATTGGTAATCAAGTTTGGAGCGGTCAGAAGATCCAGTCGCTCAACACGACGGCGGTGACCTGGTCTCTTGCGAAGTACATCTATGGCTTCGGTCCGGAAGGCTATGGCTGGATTCCGCTATCAATCTTGATCGGTGCAGCTGTCCCCGTTGTTCACTGGCTCATTGCCCGAAGGTGGAAGACGATCTACGGTTGGGATGTCAAGAAGCTTGTGTCGCCCGTCATCTTCCATAACGCTTCCCTTACTACTGCAGGTACCACCTCGGTCATCTGGTCGCAGATCGCCACCGGTCTATGGTCGCAATGGTGGATGCGCCTAAGGCACCCAGCGTGGTTTGGGAAGTACAACTACATCCTGGGAGGCGGATTTGATGCTGGCGCGAAGGTTATGATGTTCATCTTGACATTTGCTGTCAATGGTGGAAGTGGACACGACGTGAACTTTCCTACTTGGTGGGGAAATCCGAAGTCGAGCTCTACGCAGTATGCTGACTACTGTGGTACTGGCATATCTACAAAGTAGGTATAGGAGATCTGGTTGACCTTACCCCATGGTGCCCGCTCGCCCAGAAGTATGAGGGCCTCAATTCAAGTGCTGTTGATCTTCTTTCTATAATTTACAATTCGTACAAGACCTCTCTGCTGTCAAGAACAATTCATCCTGCTCAATTGCACGCATCGTGTCAGTAGATGTTGTGACAATGACGACCAGCACCTGCCAAGGAAGGCACTATCACGACTTCGGAAGGTGTTGATCTCCGCTCTTGGCACCGACGATCTACAGCCTTGGTAACTGCCTCTCTCGACACAACAACCGCGAAGAAGCGCCAAATGCGCCGATAACAGTGGAAGGAATGGTGTCGTGCGCATGCACGGCATTCAGCCACCCGGATTGGGGTATATGAGTTGCTGCTACCCACAACTTCGACACTCCAACCTCTAAATTCCACAGTACCGTCAAGATGAAGTTGAACGCATTGTTACTCCTGTCATGTACGGCACAGGCGCTTGCGGCGTCGGTCGACGATCGAAGGGAGCTGGTATCGTCAAAGAAGCTTCAAGAGAAGATTACCACCAAAAAGTATGGCGATGCCCAGTAATCTTTAGAAGTCGTGTCTGACGTCGCTCTAGGCTCATGGGCAATCTGGAAGCTCTTGACTCGATCGCTAAGAAGAATGGTGGCAATCGTGCATTTGGCCTGCCAGGTTACGCCGCTAGTGTCAAGTACATCCTCTCGAAGACCGAGAAGTCGAAGGACTACAACACTTGGGTCCAAGACTTCCCTGCTCTATTCAACCGAGTGGATTCGATCAAGTTCAGTGTCAGCAACACATCTTACCACGTGATCGGCCTGTCGTACTCTCCATCAACTACACCGGAAGGACTGACTCTGCCTCTCGTTCTTGGTGCCTCCGGACCTGAGGGATGCACCAACGAGTCGTACAACGATCTTGATGTCGAAGGCAAGATCGTACTTGTGCAGCGCGGAACTTGCCCGGATGGTACCACACTGGCTGGTCGTGTCAAGCCTGCCGTTGCCGCAGGAGCTTCCGCCGTTATCATTTACAGCGACGTGACCACCAACGTCACGGGGGGCACCCTTTCTGCACCTAACCCAGACGCGTACCGTCCAGCTGGCTACATCAACAAGGTCGACGGCGAGGCACTTGTGGCACGCCTCAACGCTGGTGAAACAATCGAAGCATACTTCCAGCAGACACAGATCGTCGAGACTAGAATCACACAGAACGTCTTCACCGAAACCAAGCGTGGCGATCCCAACAACGTCATCATGCTGGGCGCTCATCTTGACAGCGTTCAGGCAGGTGCAGGGATCAACGATGATGGATCGGGTACGACCTTGATCCTTGAGATCAGCAGAGCTCTTGAGAAGTTCGGCGTCAAGAACAAGGTCCGATTCGCGTGGTGGGGAGCTGAGGAGAACGGCCTCCTCGGATCGAAGTACTACACACAAGCCCTCAACACCACCGAAAGGAACAACATCCTTACATACTTGAACTTCGACATGGTTTCTCGCGGCTATTTCGGCGTTTTCGATGGTGATGGTTCCAGCTTCAACCTTACTGGTGCTCCGGGTTCTGATGCGATTGAGAAGTTGTTCGTTGAAGATTTCACCAAGAAGGGCATCAATGTCACAGCTGCTCGTTTTACTGGTGGCAGTGACTATCAATCCTTCATGAACATCGGAAAGCCTGTCGGTGGTCTGCATACAGGCACAGGAGTCGAGCAGGATCCCTGCTACCACCAGGCCTGCGACACGATCGACAACCCGAATCCACAGACGCTCACCATCAATGCCAAGGCTGCTGCTCATGTTCTCTCAATTCTCGCCATAAAGGGACACGAGATCATTCCCAAGAGCCCCGCCAACGCGACAATGCTCACGACGAGGAGCTTGGGTGGTATCGAACTACCCTGGACTGTGCCTGCAGACGGGGAGAGGCACTTGCTGACATGCGGCCAGGAGGTATAAAGGCAGGCTTGTACAGTCTATAAGGCATTGTTGATGGCGTTTTGCGAAGAAAAAGAATAACGATGAAGAAGAAAACGATGAGATGATTGTTGTAGTAGTACGAGTAGAGATGCAGAATTCAAGCTTCATTGATAACACCCTTCATCGAGATGATATAGCCTATTCGTCAGAAGGCAACAAGTCTGCAGGTACTCAGGACTCTGTGCTCCTAGTAACGTTGGCTTTTTGGACCGCTCTCAGAAGACGTTACCACCTTCCTTGCGGTCTGTCAATGCTTGGGCCATCCTCTTGACCCACCCTCTCTTACGTGGAATTTCCATCAACGGCTGCTGTCCTTGAACCTAATTTGCAGTCTGCGACGGATTCGGCCAGTTGTACCCTGGCGCAGTGAGTAAAGCGGAAGTAGATCGAGACGCAAGACTATATTTGAAAGTGCTCGGTTGCCTCATTCGGAGCAACGTGTGAGCTCTTTCAGGTAACGTGGGCAAGTGCGTCGAACTCTTCCCAACTAGCAAAGGTGATGTTCCCTCTGCGCTACGCAGTTCTGTGAATGGACACGCAAGACCACTGGCAGTATCCTGGAAGCGCACCGCTTTGACAACACCCCTTCTTTCGAATCGCGGCTCAGTGTACAGCTTGGGTGTGGTTAAAGTCTGTTCAAGAGAAGGCACTGATGTGTCGCTGGATTTTGAATCTGTAGAAGGTCGTGCGCGGCTGACAGAGAGGACGGAGTCCCTTCGAGAGGCATCGTTACTGATCTCGAAACTCAGTGCTGACCCCTTACTTACAGAGTTTGAAGGGGTCAATTCGCACCCATATGTATCTGCTTGCGGCCATGTTGGGTAGACCTCGGCCTGTATCTTTGCGACTATCGCTCGATATGGTACACTCGGATCGTTCTCGTTAGCAGGTTTAACCAAGGACTCTACAGAGGTGAATGACTGAGATCGCTCAAGGTCATTATCCGTAGCACTGTCCGAGTAGACACTGCTGGTTTCGGTTTGCGTGTCAAATTCCATGTGGTAGGACACTGGAGTGAATTCTGGGGCTGACTCGTCTTCATGACTGCCTTTTCCAGCTTCGAAAATGTCCTCCTCCGGTGCAAAGCATTCGGCTGATTGAGCGTGGTGTATCATGACAGGCCCTTGTTTCTCGTTCGGTACAGAAAGTAATATATCTGCTGGACACATTTATTGTGTTTGCTAGAAAAAAGACTCAGTGAGATAAGAGCTTTTTTTTTTAATTTAATTGAAAATTATGTGCTAGACAGTGGTCTCCTTTCCTGGGTCGAAAGGTCTCCACCGCTCTAAACCATGGTTGAGAATCTTCAACAACCAAACAAGAAGCCACTTGACACGTAAGCAAAGCTTGCATCTACCTGAGTTTCTGTGTTTGAGAGCAAGAACTCTTCGCACATCACATTCTGGTAGTAAAGCGCAACCCTAGAACCAGGCATGACTTCTTGCAGTGCCGCAGGATCCAGAATCGTTCTCCCCTTGTCCGTTCGCTCAACTGACACTTGACCAAGGAGCGTCCACGCAAACTCTGAGTTGTGTTCTCTGCCCTAGCATGGAAAACTTCGTGATGTCATCTGTTAGTTGGTAGGTGGTTGCGCGAGTTACGAAGATGAAAAGAAAGGGCGATGCAATACGAGATCACGCTAGCCAAATTGGAAGGCTAGCGCCATGTCAGCCTCGTACATCTCCGCCCTTTGCCTTTCGTGACTGCAACGATACCACAAACCTCCAGCAATGAACAGTCATGCCGCCTGTCTCTTCTTCTGTTACGATGCATCTTGCAGCTTTTTGCCGTGATGTAGAGAGGCACCCTCCCGCCTTAGCCAGAACGGGCAAGGTCTCTGGCTGATGCCTGGCAATGCTGGACTTTATCAGGCCTCCATCTCGGCTTGTGTCGTAGTTGAGTCAAACAGTCATGTCCTATGAGTCCATACAAAAGCTGGTCAAATGCCACAGTTACGGCTCTTACTATCACCCTCATCTACAGTGGCCACTACTAGCCATCTCACAATCTCACAGCCTTGCCACTTGAATTGGCATCGATTTCATCAGCAAACGGGTCACGTTCTCCACCAAGATCTTTCACAAACCGAACATCTCCTGGGTATTGCAGCTGCAGTACTAGGCTTCGTGAACCTACCACGGAGTCGCTGGACGCCAGCTCACTATGGCGAGCTGGAAGATTGCTCCTTCGACCTCGGAGGACAGCCGAATCGAGTACACGCCGTTTCTTGATTGTCGCAAGTATTTTGCAGTCGATGACTCTGGGTCAACAGCAGGTGCGGTGCTGCGTAAGGAGCGCGCATTTGTCGATGCCTTTCATGGCAGCCATGCAAATGCAGCGGACGCCATCTCTCTATGGGGTACGAAATGTGACAACCCAAGCACTCGATTTGATTCAATCAATTGGCGTTCCGGTCACGGCGGCACGTACCCTAGCGACATCCTCAGGAACTCGTCAGCTCTGAGTACCATAAGAAAAGCGGACGCATGGTTCCTGCTTACAGACGGCGAGATCTATGATGGCGATGTTCACCAACTTGCAGACCTGGCCTACAATGAGGAGGTTCTTGCTGTACCACTTGTCTTCCTTATCACAGGGACACGAGGGAGCACTCCCGGGACAGCGAACATCAGTGTGGGCATTTCCTTCTTCGCCAGCTCCCACGACACTTTGATCCTCTTCAAAGAAACACAGACCGGTAGAATATACATCATTGCAGGGAAGGGATGTTTCGCAGAGTTGGGTGGATCTGCAGCGGCGAAAGACCTGACGAACTGGAGCGATGTACCTGTCTTTGCAAGCGAAGCTGACTTCTTCTCGCACTGCGAGAAAAGTCATATCAAGGTCACGAAGGCAGAGACTCGGGTGCGGAGCACAGGAGGGATCAGTCTTGGTTCGATATGGGAGGAGCAGCATGCCGGCCCTGTAAGAGTAGATCTCGACGCCCTCTTCGGATCCGGTCTTTTGTCAGATGCTGATGCCACGAACCTTCTTGCAGAGGAGGCGTTTGATGCCCTTGCCGTTGCTTGCAAGACCCGAAGGCGCATTCCTGAATTGCGAAAGTTTGTGCAGGCACAAAAAATAGAGCAGGTTGCGCCGAAGTTAGAGGACCGACACGGTGCAGCAGCCATCATTGCCCAGATGACAGACGCAGCAACTAAGAAAGAAGATCGTGAACACCTCCAGTGGCAGTTGCGTGAGGCTCATGCTGGGAATCGCCGCGACTACCAGAAGACCATTGCCGACTTTGCAGGATCAGCGGCCGAGCAAGCTCTCAGGCAGCGAAACCAGCTGGTAGATGCAGCACTTAGATCCCTTGCAACCATCGAGGCTGCCAGCTACAAAGCAGAGATCATTGGACGGAGAAGCAACAGGGCTCGACGCGCTGAAGTCATCGATTCGAATTCGGCGATCGATATGGCCAAGCTCGATCTGGAAGCACCTTCGTGCAAGGGCTATTGTCTCATCTGTTGCGGTGATGAGATCATGTCTATCTGCTTCAAGGAGGCTGACTCAGAGCACACTGATGACAACACCAGCGACTTCGCCCTCAACTTCCCTCTCGCTGCGGGAGCTTCTGCAAACAACGTCAATCTTGTGTCGAGTCAGAATGTGTGCTTCCAGTGCGCTTTGCTTGGACCTAAGGGCATGTCCATCTACAAGGAACGGTTGACTGCAATCATCCCAGCTGTCCAATACGATGGAAGCAACAAGAAGTATATCAACGATCAGCTTTACATAGCTTTGACTGCGCGCTTAGCTACTGGAGCTGCAGGTGTTGCACAGCTGTTCATGTCCATACTGCACAACGTCATGCAAACAAAAGCATGGGCAGGAGCCGGAATGACCGCGTCACATTTGACTGCTAACGAACAGGAAGCTGCGCAGCGCCGCAAAACATTCCAGTGGATGCTAGATCAGCTTCTCCAGAACACGCGCACCCGCGAGAACTTCAACGAGACGGGAGAGTGGGTCAAATTCCCAATAGCGTTGTCGTGGGTAGCAAAGGACTTTGAAGAGAATGGCCTCGCAAGCTTCGCCGTGACCTACCCCGTTTCCGGCTTCAATAAGCTGTTGGACCTTGGTCAGCGCACAGAGGTATTCGCGGACGATACACTTTGGAAGCTGCGATCCGCAAAGATGCTCTACTCGGTGGTTGCCAAGTATCTCGCTGATCTTCAGGTTGCTCTGCAGCAAAGGTCGACAGACACGAACGGCGATCCTGATCATTGGAAGCAGAAGTACCTCGAAGTTATCTATCGCGGTTTCCATGGCCCGCTGGTGCCGATAGATCATGGCGAGATGTCCATCCTGGACAACATCGAAAGGTTTAGACAGCACCTTTCCACATGTCTGCCAACAGTCATGGATGACAATGTGTGGCACACCGATCGCGCAGTTGCAGTCATGCACAAAACCCAAATCCTCCTCTTCTGGCTCATCTTCACTCAACGCGGCCACTGCACAGCGCAAACCTTCTTCACCCGTATCAGCCACGACGAGCATCTCGCCCAAGCGATCCTGGATCCCAAACTCACCCTCCCCATCTCGGAATACCAGAACATCCTCCTCTCCATCTTCGCCACGCACTCCGCAGCCCTCATCAACCCTATTCAAGCAGCGGCCCATAACACACTCATCCCCTTCGCCAACCCCTTTGGTGCCTCAGTCCTACGCTGCGGCGCGCCCACCTGCGCGCACCCTTTTGTCGACGTCATGGCCATGCACCCCCAAGCCATTACGTCTCAGATCGTAGAGGCTGTCAGGAAAGCGCGCACACAGCATCTAGTCGATGTGTTCGGTATCCGCGGACGCTTTGAGCGCTCAGACACGGGGTTGCCTGAGCGCGCTGCTGCTGGCAGGCCGCCTACGAGTCTGCATTCGAACATGCATGCTAGCATCGTGAGGGAGTGGGTGGAGCGGACGCAGGATGGGCGTAGGGCGATTGTCGGGGGAGGAGGTGCGCGAAGAGAGTTCGTCGACGGTGTCTGCAGGAGGTTGTGTGTGGAAGGGCGAGGTGATATTTTCAATGCTCAGATTGAAAGGGATGTAGACGCTCTGCTTCCCAGTTTCTTTGAGGCGCTTGGGGCGGCGATGAGGGGCCAGGGTAGGAGTGATGGTGATGTCTCGTTTTATGTGCACGACTTCGAGCACAACCGCTTGCAGGGCAAAATTGTGTACGAGTTGATGAGCGTACCAGAGCATGGTGACTTGCCTTAGAGATTGGCGCTTCGTACATATAGTTTTTCATAGTCTTCTTTCTTGTAAACACATGCGGCGCTCTTGAGATAGTCAAAGTATGAATATGTTGTGATTCTTATATACGTAGGGAGCCATATACGCCTATCCACACTTCGCCATCGGCGAATATCCAGATGCCCTATGAAAATGGAAAAAGTCTTGTCGTGAGATCTGCTCCAAATCGGAGTCGAGCAATTAAGTAGATGCAAGCAAGCATGCTTCCCAAGTAACGCCATCATATGCTTTGTAGCCTGTACCCGGTCATGCAACAACAAAAGGAAAAAAGGTCGATCTCGAATTAAGAGTCTAGGATCAGGCGCTGAAGGCCAGGAGAGCAAAAGTGGTAGCAATCATGGCGCACACGGCGGTGAAGGCGGTGGGTGCGTTGCGGGGAGAAGCGTTACTCTTCCGCGCTGTGCTGCCATCGCTCTTCAGGACTGCGGTGCTGCCTATTTGCCACCCGATGTTAGCGACGACGGCTTGTGAGTCGCGAACGGGGATGGTGCCCTTGCCAGAGCCGTCGAGGGTGACTGTGTGGACTGTGCTGTCGACAACGCTCGACTCGCCGGTGGTGTCGGAGTAGGTCATGCCGTTCCAGGTCGCTCCGGTCTGGGAGTCGGCGCCGTCAGCAGTCAGGTAGGAGAGGTAGACGTCTTTGTTGGCGTTGGAGGAGCCAAAGTTGACGGTGAAAGTGAAGCTGCCCTTGTTGGATGTGGACTCGTTGGCTTGCTTGCCATTGAGGAGAATGACAGCCTGGAGGCTGTCGTGGGCATACATCGAGTAGGCACGGATGCGGCCGTCGTATGAAGAACCAACATTGCTGGTACTCATGCTGGCAATCTGGGTTGTGCCGTTTCCATTACCGACGATCTGAGCCATGGCTGCGTGGGCGTAGTAGAGAGTTCGTACGAAAGGAGCACGGCCGTACTGTTCGATGGGTTGCCAAGCACTGGCGTTGGAGTTATCGGTCATGTGCATTTGCACGGAGGAGATGTCGAGAGAGGCGGCGTAGAGAAGGAAGTTCAGAGTCCAAAGTGAGGCGCCGAATGCGTCAGAGACGCCAGACATACCAATAGGTCCAATAGAACTCATCTCACGCAGGACGTAGGGAAGGCCAGTCTTGAGACCAATCTTGACCTGCTTCTCCCAGTATGCGAATTGAGTGTCAGTTTGGTCGAATTGCATTAGGTCATTAAGTGTAATAGGTGTGGCTGTGACGCCGATGACTGTGGATCGTTAGCATGTGCATCTGCCTGGAAACAATATTGGTTGACGTACAATAGAAGTAGTCGTGCTGGTTCCACACGGTCAGGTAGTTGTCACCATTCCTGCCCTCCATCAAGCCATCGCTGACCAATTGCGAGATCTCGAAAGTTGTGCCGATGGTGGAGGCAGTGGCGGGGGACTCGAAGAAGGACGATGGGAGGCCTGCGGGCTGCAGGACCTTGGTATACACGGCTTCGGCACGATCGAGAAATTGTGTTGTGTAGACCTGCCCAGTCCATGGCGCCGTACGGAAAGTGTTCTGCAGCCATAGGTCTGGCTCGTTGCCAATCTCGAAAGAGTACAGCTTGACATTTGTCATGCCGTCAACGGCAGCCTGTGCAGTGGCTGTGATGCGGTCCTCCCAATCATCCTCCATGTACGCCAGATTGAGACCATATGTGACGGGTGTGTCTTTGGGGAAGCGGTTCAATGCCTTGAAATAACCAGGGCCAATGATCATCGAGTCGGCAGCAATGTTGCCCTGTGCTGTTGAGCTAGGGTTGCTCTTCCACCCATAGTCTGTGTAATCTGCATCATAGAGCATGTAGTCTTGAGTGTTGCCTCCTAACCGAATGTGTGGTGGTGCGCCCGAGTAGTCTGCGAGGTTTTGGAGGAGCTTCACGGAGAACGTGTTGGCGGTGTCATGGCCGGTAAAGGAGAATAGGTTCGAGGGCTCGATGCCGAAGCCTGCAAAGGAGGCGTCAAGGTACTCTGAGGCGCCATCGGGGGCACTCGACGAGGGCGACAGCGAAAGCGACTGCGCGAGGGCGTGTTGTGAGAACGAGAGGAGTGGCAGGGCGATGTTGCCCAGGCCGGCAACCACGCCTGCAGATAGTGAGCGAACCATGGCGGCTGTTTTTAACAACTCAAAGCGCGCAATGACAATTCCACGTAACAGCTACCGTCAACAACAACTGCTAAAAGACCGAGGAAAAGGAAAACGGCACGCAAGCAAGCGACAGGACTGTTTTTGTTGGCAGCGAGCAGACGGGGAAGAAAAGGGAAAGTCTAATAATGAAGCACCCAGGTGCACCATCGGCAGGCTAGCAGTATCGCCCACAGAAAGTGACGCATGGCGCCTGCTTGGGCCGTTGCATGCTTGTTGAGAGGAAGCGGCGGAAGACTTCGGCGGCCCCACCGTCGTGAGCAACGTCATGACAGTTTGAGCGTGCACCAGGGCCACTTGCGACGAGCAGCGACTGGTGAGCGCATACTGAAACGCGTCTTCTGGAGACAGGTGGGCTCGCTGGACAGAGCATCACCCATGGGGGCTCACGGCAACGCGTCAGCTCCATGCGGCATCGTCAGATCGAGCGACAGCGAATGAAGATAGAACGAGCGTGCACGGCCGTCTAATTACGGTAACACAGATCTTTAGGCATATTTAAACCTTGATTAGGACCTCGCGCATGGATCATGTATTGCCTCTGCCGTCGTTGTCGTGCCCGAGACCCTTTGTTCTCAAATCCTGGCGGCGCCTACGTTGACGTGCTGAAGGGGTCATTGTATCTTGCCTGCAACAACGAATCTTTTGTGTAGTGATGTTGCGCGCTGAGGCAAACACGTATACCGCGTATCGTGCATCGTGGAAGCTAAGGCAAACCGGCAGCCTTCGTTTCTTCGTTTATTGCCTAGATACGCGGCCAAAATAGTAGGCCTGAAAAGCTTGATTGCTCTCTCAGCACATCACTTCCCCCGCAGCATCCCTTATGGCAGTTGCGCTCCACTCTGCATCATGGAGAACAAACACTAGAGCTGTCATTCGCAGTCTGGGCCCATTGCCAGCCTCGCACACCGTATCTGATGTTCTTATCAGCCTCTCCCTGCCACACACAGCAGAACATTGACATCAAAAGCAACCACCACAACACCATCCAGCCTCCCCAGCTACGATCTTCCGCACATCCTGCATATGCAGCAAGTGAGATCTGCTTGACCTTCCGCTAACCACGTGCCAAGCCGAGGAACTTGCTACCGGTAAAGGCCTGTCCGCGGAAGAAACGGCAGGCAGACCTGTTTGCTGCAACACCATGATCTCACTTGGCGGCGATATCCCTTCCTGACGGACAGCATGACAAGACCCTGCATGTATAGGCCCAAAGCACACCGTCACCAGCCCTCTGGAATTATCACTGGGCCTGTGTGACGTGAGGCTGGAATCCCCACGTCTCCACTGCAGCCGCTCAGCCACGCAATATTCAATTGCTGCAAAACATGGCATGCCCCTTTCCTCTTGCATCTCAATGATCTTGAAACATGGCAGCTGGCGGTCGTTATCAGGAATTGTGGAAATCTGGAACAAACGCATACGCTGACGTCATCCCTCGAAAATCACAATCAGCGAGAGTCTGGTTCACTCTTCGAGATGCTGAACACAACGCGCAATACCAAGACGAGGTGTCGCAACTTTTATCCACTGATCATCAGAAGCGGAGCCTCAGCGCCAACAAACGTCGCTTTCGGGCCTTTCACTATTTTGAGTTCAGCCGCACCCGTGCTGCGAGCTGGTGGCTTGGCTGAGGCCCCTCCGCCTCGATATTTTCGATATTGGCCAAGAACCCTAACATGCGCAGATTGTGTGTTGTAGACGTGCTTTACAGATCAAAGATGTTTCAAAAAGTTTGCTAGGCGACAATTCGTGAAAAGCACATTCTCTCCTCTGTGGGCCCTCTTTTTCGACGACAAAGCAGATAGTGCAGCCTCGTGAAGTTACGGGAGGCGTTCAGTGCCAATCTCAACCGCTTCTCACACTAACAATAGCCCCAAAACTACGTTGTCCTCTGAGCACATTTTGTGTGTGGCAAACTATCCGCAGACTATGCGAACGGTTGCTCCAGATGTTACTGCCTATTGTCAGTTCTGTGAAGCTGACACTGAGCCTTGGGACTGAATGGCGTCGGCTCGAAGGACGTCCAACGTTGTCTGGCGATATTGACCCTTTACGTGAGCAGGTTCCAGAGTGTCCAAGTGTGCATCTCCCGTCGATCCCGGGCTGTCAACTCTGAAACAGAATCAGATTCCCTTTGCCTTGTCAGGTATGCCGAACAGCGTCAATGTTAGCACAAGAGCTGTCGCCATCAAGCAGCTCCGTTGTCCAACTGCGTATGGTGGTTCTCCTTTAAGTAGACATGGTGAGTGCAGGACATATACCCTGTTGCACACAGTCGTCGCGAAGCAGATGATCGGATCCCCGTAGGCCATGACCATCCCAAGGATGAAGAAGGATGGGGTATAAGGTCTTCCAGACGGCGCTCGCTTGTGCTGGGTCCGCTTCCAAAGCACTTTGAATGTTTCGAGAGATGTATCATCGTAATCTGGGGAGAGACAAGAGCAAAGGCTAAACAGGTTTGCAAACAAGGTCAAGATGCCCACTCCCCACACATGTTCATGGCTTTTGTCGAAGACACGGCTCATATCCGCGATCTTCACTTTGTCCCTTGCTCGCAAGATCTGATGCGAATCGAAGCACAAAGGCGTGCAATTGAATCGTGCGCTGAGATCTAGATCCGGCTGTTGTGGTGGTGCAAACGTCAATGTAATGTTTGTGTTGACGTCCACGCATGGGTAAGAGGTGTCGTAGTTGCGAAAGATATCTATATAAGCGCAAATCGTACCACACGAGACCAATACGCCCCTGCACTGCACAACCGATCGGGCCCTAGACTTTCGCAGAACCCTCGACCATTTCAGCATCCAGGAGAGCGTCGTCGTTGTAGTTCCAAGTATTGTTCAGGTACCGACGATGTCATTGTCGAATATCTCGCGGTGCCTCGCAGTGAAGCTTGTCAGCGCGATAGCATGGACCGCGGTGACTCCAGACTACACCATGAGTGCCCCGGTGGCGCCTTTCACCAGCAGGGTCTTGTGTCGATAGCAAAGGATAGAGAGGAGGATTGCATAGAAGTCCATCCGCTGAAGAAGACCGTATGAGCCACTGGGAGAGAACGTACACATCTCCTTGTTGGTATCGATGGTGATGTTGCAAAACACGTCTGTCGAGGAATGTGCAGGCAATGAGCAAGCGTCAGTAAAGCTGAGTGGATGAAGACTCCCGAGATCTAGAATACGGCTCTGTGAGTTTATAGTTTGTATCCACGGGGATTTCAAGTAAAAGTCGGGGCAACACTCCTTGAATAGCTCCAGGCACGTGTCTGCGTATCTGGAAGGATTACCACCCCTGCTTCACTCATAATGAGCAATGAAGCATCATAAGCTTTGCTCGAGGCCTCATAAGCACAACAAGACTGATTCATGCTTATCATGTCGTTCACGAAGAACAAAACTGTCGGAGAGTCTCGAGTGCGTTATCGCTCATGCCTGGTGAGTTGCTCCTTTCGAGATGTAGCACTTGATCGTACCCTTCGGCTCAAGGACGCTTGCTGCACGGTTTGGTATAGAGAGATGCCTGTTTGCTGCCGTGATGGCCGTGTTGGGTTTCGCGGGCTCTGCTCGGCTGTGTGCGGGTCAAGTACACAACTGACGCGGGAGTGGTCAGCAGAAGAAAGGAGCCGCTGAACGCATACAGCCTCGACATTGACTGGTCTTGTGGACGTCTGAGCCTCCTCTTATAGCAATATAAGGTGGACTGGCGCAATGCAATGCAACATCATAAACCGTAATCATTGATACAAAGAAGCCTTGCGAGGACGAATATAGACAAACACTTGATTAAGAATTCAAGGACCCTTATTTGGTTTGCGTCTCGTGCGATGCCAGGAAGCAATCCAAATTATGAGTTCCAAGGTTGTGTTGGATACTCGACTGATGGCTCTTTGCAGAAGGCATTTCGTCACCTTCATTCCTGAGGTCAGGGGTGCCATGTACCTAGAGCTTTGCATTCTCATAGTCACGAGACTACATGGGCAAACAGCACTGTAGCCGCCCTTAGCGAGCGTAAGTGGGAGAGGTCATGCGTTGGTGTCCACTAGGTTGAGATTGAGATAACTGACGTCATCACGCTACAAACCCTATTCGGCAAGCACCAGCCGGTGATTTGGGGTCGCATTCCAACTCCACACTGAAAAGAATCGAAAGACTGCTGCAAAGCTGAGATACATTCAATCTGCCTCTAAAGGAGGTCCTTATCGAGGTGTGTGTCGCTCAATACGTCGCAAATATCAGCGCCACAGGAAGGCGCTACATTACAAGGAGCCAGCAGGCTTGTGAACTCTAGCTCGAAAACTTGAGACTTTAACAACGTTCCTTGACCTGTTGTTGGCCGGAACTCGGCTACGGACAAGCCCGCCTGTACCCTCACGGGAGCAAACAACCTTGCGGGATGACGAAAAAGTGTTTGACTACCAAGAAGGCTCTTAACGTCCTGGAACGACTGGTTTGCTGAAGTGAGAAGAGTTTCCTACCACAACTACCACAACAAGCAGTAACATGCGGTTTCGCGAGAAGAAGCGTATCGACTACGGTCCAGACCATGAGAAAGATAACCCACCAGAGGAGGTTGGTTTACGAGATCGCATTGCGCATTTCACATGGTGCGTCTAGCCATTCCGAGTTCGTGTGCTTGCTCTGATACAAGACAGGCCATGGTTCGCAGCAACTATGTCGACAGGATCACTTGCTGTCGTCCTCGGCAACACACCAAACACCTTCACAGGTCTGCGGACGATAGGAAAAGTGGTCTTCATATTCGACCTTGTGCTCTTCTTCCTGTTCAACGCCCTAATGGCCATGCGCTTTGTACTTGTTCCGCGCAAGCTCCTTGCATCACTACACCACCCTGTGGAGGGTCTATTCCATGGCACCTACTGGGTCTCAGTAGCTTTGATACTAAATTGTGCATACATTTACGGGAATGCAGACACGGGACCTTGGTTCCCAAAAGCGCTCGAGGTTTGCTTCTGGATCTACTGCGGCATCGCATTTACCATTGGTGTCTTTCAATACTCCATGTTCTTTCGTCTCGAGCGACTCAACGTCACGGACGCGGTTCCTGCGTGGATTTTCCCTATCTACCCATTACTAGTAGTAGGGACACTTGCAGGTACTATACTGCCTGCCCAACCCAACGGCCCTAGCTGGAATATCTTTATTGGAGGGGTTCTTTTACAAGGTGTAGCGTGGGTCGTCTCCTTCCTCATGTACGCCCTGTATATGCAGCGCCTGATGACGGGCGCTCTACCATCTCCTGCCACTCGACCTGGCATGTACGTGTCTGTAGGTCCAGCAGGTAAGTCAATATGTTCTAGGATATATGATCGGCTGTCTGACACCATGTAGGCTACACTGCAGCAGGACTGATATCCCTGGCAAATCAAGCGCCCACCTTCATAGGTGCCAACTACTGGACAGACAGCTCTTCGCGCGACGGGGACATTGTACGCATCTTCGGCATAATGTCCGGGCTCTTCGTCATCCTCTTTGCTTACTGGTTCTTCTTCATTACTACCGTAGCCGTTTTAGCTGGCGTGCGCAGGATGTCCTTCTCACTCAACTGGTGGGCTTTCATCTTCCCAAACGCTGGCCTAACCCTTGCAACCATCCAAGCTGGCAAGGTGCTGAACAGCGAGGCACTCAACGGTATCGCCAGTGCCTTGACTATCTTGCTGGTCATTATGTGGTTTGTCACTGCCTTCTTTTGTATACGAGCCGTGTACCGAGGAGAAATTATGTGGCCTGGTAAAGACGAGGACAAGACCATGGAAAGAATTGGCTGGGGGTGGAAGAGCAATCGAGATAATCCTAAGGCAAGGAGGATTGTTGCTCGTGAAGATTTCAGTCAAGCGGAGCAAGCATAAATCAAACTTGGATCATGCAGCATACAAGTAGCAATCACCGAGATTAGAACTCGCATTCAGCTTTAGTGAATTACCTCTCCTCTTTCAACACATCTGTGACTATGTCGACAACAACGCACATGTTTTATCGTGTGCAGCACCGCAACTCCTACATACACTATGACCAAGAAGGTTTCATGGCCAGGGACAATACATGATGAACTACGGGATCAGAAAAGACAGATCTGAAAGTCATCTGACGTAGAGGGCTCGCCCAAGTAGAAGTACACCATTCATCTCTATGTTCGACAACATTGGTACTTAGTGTCTTGCGTCGGTCTTTGATCAAATAGCTTACGAGGGTAGAGGAAGTGCAAGAGCGTGCACGGCTTCTGAGAGAGAGAGAGACGACGCCAGGATGTTGTGGCGCCCGCATATGGTCACAAGGCCTGCATAGGTCTTCAATCGCATTCCCCGTCTAGTTCCAGTTCGAAGCTCTGCGCAACGTCACTTCACCCATCTGTAAAGCCGATGACAGTATGATGCTCATCGCCACAAAGGATATACGCGAACATCTGCGGGTCGACGGCCAACTGAGCCAGCTCTTTTTCCGTCGAACATATCCCTCGCGGCATGATTTGCATCATGTGAAAGACGTGCGGCATCTATGAAGAGGTTGGCTGAGACAACTTCGAAGTGTGACTTACGCACGGCTACTATAGTATATTAGCTTAGGAACGATATGATCGTACGTACGTACGATAAATATCAGCCGTCCCACATCAGCTACTCTAGCCCGAAGGACCAAAGGAGCCGCATTCGTAATGCGGCTGATTTTGAGTTCACGATACTCGGAGTTGACCGAGAAATGGTGTTGAGGCTGCCAATTCCAGCCATCGTTGCCGCGATCCTGGGGTGCATTGGCATCTCTTGGACCACATGTGCGTGATCTTGGACCTTCCAGGTTCAGAGCCTTGGTCGTTCCACCACACGGTCTCGTGACGTTCAAATCTTGGACAGCGGAATGCTTGGGATCCAAGGACCAAGGGTTTCCGCCATCTATGCACTTATCTCTTAGTGTTTAGGTAATGAGGCCAGACCGGATCGAATAGGATTGAGTTTGGAGCGAAGGCGGCTGGGCTTGATAGCGATTGTGGAACTCTATTTCCGGGCTACGGTTGGTGTCCCGATAAACCTTCAGACACGGGCTTGACGTGGCTTTTGGGATTTCCCCAGATTCCGCTGTTGCTGGCAGTGAAGCAGTTGTTTGGTATCCATAGTGACACCAGATTGCAGCCTTTCGAATCCTCAATCGGAACTCGATAGGCAGAACTTCCTGCCCAACAACTGACGCCGTATTCGATGTGCAGAGTCCCTAATACTGATACGGCAAAATACCAGAATCTTCGGTAACTTTTTCGGGGATGCCTAGAAATGCCCAGCAATGAACGTTGGTGCCAGCCCCGCGGTCTCGTCATCGTGAACCCACACTGAGGAACCGTGCTGCATGCGAACATCCATTGTAATCATCGTCCGCGGTCGAAGGCCTGCCTTTGTGTAATCAACACATCTCGTGCCTCAGTCATTCGTACTGCTGTGACTCAGTCGGTGCTATGTTATTCCCGAGCACACAAATTCGATAGCCCATACGGACAAGTGTATTAATAGATAAGCACAAAACGCATCCGCAGCCTCGTAAACACCGACACGCCGAACCTCAGGGCTGCAGAAGGCTGCCTCAACACCATGCGTCACCCATGCTCAACAGCCCATTATCGGTAATGGCAATGAGGTCTGGACCCCGCTCTCGACACATACTTTCCCTCTTGGCCACGCTTTCGGTCTCGTTGTTGGATAGGCGAGCGCTTGGCCGCTCCGCTGCAAGGATAAAAATGCACTGAAAGCCTCTTGGTTGGCGACTGGCGGCCCCGCACCTCGTCACATCGGGCGCATCAGACAAGCCTGCACAAGTTAACGCCGTGCGCACGGTCGGATAGGACGGAGCTGGCGTGACTGTTCGCCACGCGTTGCTGCACTCGGAGCGCGAATCAGCGCGGCGGCTCCACCGGCTGAGATAGCAAAGTCAGCATGTTGTGATGGCTGCGTGGCCTTATTGGGTATGAGTGCAGGGGTGAGTGGCTGCATAGGGCTTAGCTTGGGCTGGTGCGATGGGGTTAGGGTTTTGGCTTTCTTGGGAGCGGTAGGGGTGGGGATAGGCGTTTGCGATGTGCATGGCGGATGGGATTCTGAGGCCTGGAGGGAGAGTATATGTATGAGGCTGGTCCCCACCTGAAGCCGTTCAGTACATATCACAGATTTCCCAATTCAATCGATCCCTTACGTCGAAGCCACATCTACTTCAACCACAGTATATCAAACAACTTTCGAATGTTCAGAATGTCTTCACCAGCAACCCAATACGTCTACATCCCCAACCTTGTTGGCCGCCAGATGCTCCGCATCCCAGTTGAGAATATCGAGGCGGAGGACATTATCACCTTCTCCTCCACCCTCTCTCAGTCATCGAACGAAACCATGGAGACTGCACCCTCGCACGTTCGCGACTCCTCTCGCTCCCCCAGCATCTCGTCTGCCTCCTCCGTCGAAGAGACAGAATGAGCACGTTATCATTGCGGGGCACGCAACAAAAGCATCGAACCAAACTACGAAACCCAACTACCAATTGTTGTACAACAAGGCGCCGGAGTACTGGGACAACGCTAGCAACTCGAGACGAGTGTCAAGTCGAACCCTTTGAGGTTGACACCATTCGACACCGTCTACCAAAGATATCAATGCGGGGGTATCGCAAACAGAAGCAACCAACAATCAGCCTGGTGAAGCACGTTATCGACGAGTCGAGGTGCGGGGTACATTGGCATCACGAATGATCGTGATGGGGGGTCATCATTACCGACAAAGGAAGGTTCTGTGGACGACAGATTCGGAAGGGAGGCACATTGTTGCTTGGCAGGTTGAAAAAGTTCTTGCAGATACCCATTTGACCTTTACTACATTAATACTGTCACACTACATTAATAATTATCGTGTTCTTGCTCTTGTGGTGTTGCGTTGTCCTTGTGTCTTCCACTGCAGCATGACCTTGCATTAGCTCATTGGCGGCATGTTCCTCTTTCACGATCGTGCCGATCATTAGGTCCAGTCCATCTCTACTTTAACCAAACTTTGAGACACACTGCAGTGTTGTTCTTGTGCTAACACATAATCCCTCAGCATTACCGGAGATAAATGACAACCTTTCGGGCTGCCCGGATGAGCCGACACTCAAGGCGTCTGATGTCTCGTAACATTGCAATTCATGATACTTCTGAAACATGAACTTACATAACGAACTCAATAAGCCTCAACAAGCCCCAATAAGCTTTCTGTCACAGTCTCATATCCCGCACTAGATGTGTTCGTCTCGGATTGGCGACGATGTTGCAGATATTCAAAGGTTGTGGAGCACGCGGAGGACGGGCGGAACTTGACACCGAGGGTACATCAGGTGCTAAAATGTGTTTGATGTCAGGATATAACTCACCGGACCTGACTCCACCTTCGAAAGATGCTCCTCTGCTCAAATATCGAGATTTGGATTACTAGATACTAAGCAAGCCATACCGTGGTATACGCGGGCTCCTAAGTGATCGCAATGCATTTGGACCACTGATCCTCCAGGCACTGGTCTTATGAATTACCTGGACCTGGCTGAGAGGGCGGCTATTAGTAGGATACGGAACATCATGTGAAGGACTTAAGCAGCAACAAACCTGACGGGCAAGTGGACGTGAAGGTACCAGCACGCACGTGAAGTATTAGTGAGAGCTTTCCCTCTATGCATGTATTCAAAGCGTTTTCCATCTTCCTTCGTTAAGTGGAGATCATGAATTGAGCAACACGCTTATGAAAGACCACGGTCAAAGGCACATAACAGTCAGAAATCATTGCACAGGGTGTAACAAGACGGTATTGTGAGGAAGACGGCATGGTATTCCACTGCATGATCATAGCCATTACTAAATCGCAGCGTCGTGATTTATTCAAGGGATGTTGAATGAGGCAAGGCGTTGACGAGCGTGGTCACAAACCGTTCCCCAGGCGCACCCAGAAGGGCAATTCTATTGCACCATTACATCTGCGCCTTCGCCGTTGTTCCCAACGACCCTGTCTTCGGCGTCTTGCAATCCAAGCGGCATGACAGGGGGAATGTCCTTGTTGGCTTCTCTTGCCTTTGTCTCGGCCCACTGACGCAGACGCACCAAGCTCCTCATCCGCGCCTCTCCACGAGCTCCTGTGTTCATGAGGATGGCTTCGTTAACCCGACTGGCAACATTGCGACGAAGTGATGGCTCGAGAAGCTCACTCAACTCTTTCTGCAGTTTGCCGGTAGCCGGGAGGAAGATAAGCAGCGTCATGGTCATCTCAAGGTCCTTCAAAAAGTCCGGGTTGGTAGCAGCGCGAGGAGCGAGCTGTGACGATGCGAAGCTCAGGGCGGGTGTCACATCCGAAGTAGGGGACGAAGTGCACGACCTAATCAGCTCAATGAGCTGTAGACGAAGTAGCGCAAAGTGAAGAGCAGCGTCTGTGTCAAGGATCTGATAGACTTGTTAGCTGAGCTCAACAAAGAGAGATGTCATCTAAACAAAATATTTGCTTGCAATCATACTGAGGACTGAAGGTTTGATTATCATCAAGGAGATTATGCGTGGTGCATGAAACTGATTATAATCCTGCAAGAGAGAGAGTGGAGGGGAAGATGGTGCATGACATACCTGAGGGTTCAGATCGTTGATCTTGGTGATGGCAGTATCAATGTCGCCAGCATGAATAGCCTGTCGTATTTCTACGCGAGACTGGATGGACTCCTCCTCAAGAGGTAACTGAATGTTCGCTTCTTTGGCGAACTTTTCAGCAGCTCGGGGATACCCTTCGCTGACCAGATAATCCATGACGACGATATTGATGTCCCTGATGATACCGTCAGCAAAAGCTTCGATAGGTACGTGCTGTGCAGGGTGGTGTAGCAAAGCAACAACCGTTGCTGGAGATCAGTCTACAAGTTATGTTGTGCTCTACACGGAATTTTCGGAGAGATTCCCAACTAGTTTTTTATCGCATCATATGAGGGAGCATGAAATAAATGGCATGTGCACTTACGTCTTAGAAGGCTTGACATCGTCAATCTTCCTCTGGAAAGGGTGTTGTGTGGGCGTTGCAGCCGAGACAGAAACGGTAGATGAGCTCTACGCGTCACGTCAGTATGCGGGGCGCAGCTTCCGGAGCTCAGCTGTGCGCACCATGGTAAAGCAGAGGCTCTAGCACCTCATCCTACGTCCATCAGGAAAGGATTGAAGCTGCTCGACCGCGGTCGAGTGTCGTGGGCACGCGCAAAGTTTGCGGGCTGTGTGTGCAGGAAGGGTTGAGGGAACTACGTTGGTGAAGAGAAACTCGAGCTCGCTTCCTAGCGCTGCTTGGCAAGTGGCTTGTGCGCCGCTGCCACCAGTGAGCGGGCGGGACCGAGCAGTCTACTCAAAATCTATCTTTCAGTATCACTACATAAGGCTTTGCATATTCTTATTCTTTCGTTATTATATAGCTTACACGACATGAGGTAGCCCCAAACCAAACTTACAGCCCAACAATCGTACCCAACATGTCGTCTACACCAGGCCGCCGAACACATTACCAGCCGCCATGGGGCAATGCCAACATTATTGGTGTAGCTGGTAGTTCAGGCTCTGGCAAGACTTCTTTGGCAATGGCTATCGTGGCTTCCATGAACTTGCCGTGGGTGGTGATCCTGTCCATGGTGCGTCAGAGGCTTTGACAACGGGTCACGTGCGCATATGCTGAAGGAAGCTAGGATTCGTTCTACAAGCCGTTGACACCGGAGCAATCTGCCATGGCTTTCAGGAATGAGTATGACTTTGACTCGCCTGAAGCCATTGACTTCGATATCTTGGTCGAAAGACTGAAAGATATCAAGGCTGGGTAAGGACGTCCTCATACTTGAAGATGTCCGACTGATCGTACAATAGCAAAGTCGCAGAAGTACCTGTGTACTCCTTTGCCAAGCATGCAAGGCTCGAACAGACCACGACCATCTACTCGCCTCACGTTGTAATCCTAGAAGGCATTTTTGCTCTCCATGACAAGCGGGTCTTGGACATGCTGGATCTCAAGATATTTGCCGAAGCAGATTCCGATCTCTGTCTATCACGACGTCTAGTCCGAGATGTCAAAGAGCGTGGCCGTGATATTGAAGGCTGCATCAAGCAGTGGTTTGGCTTTGTGAAGCCGAACTTCTACAAATTCGTTGCCCCACAGCGGGAAATTGCTGATCTGATTGTTCCCCGAGGTATTGAGAATAAGGTCGCCATCTCTATGGTGGCTGATCAAGTCCGCAAGACACTTAAACAGAAGTCAGCGCAGCATCAGATGGAGCTTCGTCGCCTCGGCCAGATTGCTGAAGATAGCCCTCTACACAGCAACGCGAAAGTGCTGGAGCAAACGAGTCAGGTCAAGGGCATGCATACCATGCTTATGGACCAGAGCACTTCAAAGGAGGACTTTGTGTTTTACTTTGACAGGATGGTTTCACTGCTCATCGAGACTGCAGTGGATTTTATGCCATTCACACCTAAGCAGGTGTACACGCCACAGAACAACTTATACATGGGACTCAGGAAGGAGGGGGAGGTTAGTGCAGTAGTCGTTCTCCGTGGCGGAAGTGCATTCGAAACTGGTTTACGACGTACGATACCAGACTGTGTCACAGGAAGGATGCTCATCCAGACAAACTATCGCACCGGAGAACCTGAACTACACTACCGAGCACTTCCTCAGAATATCGCACAGCATGGTCTCGTCTTAGTCTTGGATCCGCAATTCTCGTCTGGTGCTGCAGCTTTGATGGCTGTCCAAGTCCTGGTAGATCACGGAGTTCCCGAGGAGAGGATAGCCTTCGTCACGTACGCGGCTGGTCGCGTTGGTATGAACCGTGTACTGAGCGTGTTCCCTGAGATCAAGATAGTCGTGGCAAGGCTAGGAGATGACCAGGAGAATCGATGGGTCGAGACGAAGTACCTGGGATGCTGAAGACAGATCACATAAGGAACAGAAAGAAATAAGAAATCCAAAAACAATCGTATATAACGAGCCGGCTTCGCCATGCTGTTCGCATTCGTCTACGCAATGTTGGCCTTTGCATAGCTCTCGCTAGGCCCAGAACGCCCTGCTGATGAAGAGAGAACAACACCGAACGCCGCATACAAATCCAATCCCAATGCCATAATGCGTAACTACGTACAGTGGGTATCATAAGAAGTACTCAGTTGTCACCTCCTTGCCCTGCTGCTGTTGCTGCTCAGCTCTATGCAAATCGTTATCTGGACTAGCATCGAAGACATTGAAGAAGCGTTCGCCGGTATCGCTAACCTCCAGTACGCTGGCCATATTCCCGCAACGGTAGCAATAATTGGGAGCACTCCACACGGTGCTTAGTCGGTCATCGTAAAGGACCTGAAAGCCCTCTTGACAGAGCTGATGCGCACGCAAGATATGGCTCATAGCGTTGACCTCCAGGAATTTCTTAACGACCTGTGCGCCAAAGGTATAGCCAGCTCCTCGCGGGCTGAGCGAAAACTCGTCTCGCTCGGGGTCTGGATCACTCCACACCAAATCCGCCATTGGCCCCTCGTGTGGGATCTCTCGGAAACGATCGATGATCTTGATCTGATCAATAGAATGTATAGAAGGTGACAGGCCGCCGTGTACGCAGAAGATTTGGTCATTTATGACGACCGACAATGTCAGGAAGTCGAACATGTCGGTGAAATAGTGCCAGACATTCGCGTTGCCGTACTTTCGCGAGCACTCGGTGTAGAAGCCGTACGATTGGGTGACGCCGCGAGACTCGTGATTGCCACGGATGAGGTGGACTCGGTGTGGGTAGCGTAACTTAAGGCATACAAGAAGCGATATCGTTTCGACTGAGAAGAGGCCACGGTCAACATAATCGCCTACAATTTGTCAGCCACGTTGGTCGCGTGTCTTCACAAGCAGACCTGTTCTTACCGAGAAAAAGGTAGTTGGTGTCTGGACATGGCCCTCCAATCTTGAAGATCTCCATCATGTCAAAGAACTGCCCATGGATGTCACCAACCACAGTAACTGGCGCTCTTATGTGTACAACGTTGCTCTCCTTCATAAGAAGCTCCTTCGTTTTGGCGCATATTGCCTCGATCACCGACTCAGCCAGCAGCTCCTTCTTCGACAGCCGCGATATGCACTCATCGAGGTCCACGGTAGCTGCGCATGGTTAGCACGAGCTCGCAGCTTGCGCCCTCAAGTGACGTACATGGAAGACCTGGCATGGTAGTAGTAATTAGATGGATGTAAAGAGAGGCGGCATAGACGGCGAGCTCAGGGTATCGAGGCCAAGGTAGTCGCTAGCAGGTGTCGATACCGTACAATCATCCTCGGAGGCGCATCGGGGCGGAAGATATGAGTGATGGCACAAAGGCGAACATTGGCGGCAACTGTGCAGGTCGACCCGCATTGGCCCAAGCTCGGGTGACTAAGAACGTTGAATCTCGAGCTGCGACAACATCCCTTTGACATCAAACGCTCGTTGAGCGACGCCTCTCTGTACAACAGCTGTTTCCGTATTGTCTACCTGGCCAATCTTGCGTTGCTTCTTCCGTCCGGCCCTTTCACAGTCTTGCAGTCTACATCTACAATTTTGGTATCTGGAGTTTTCCTCACATCAGCGTACTTTCCAGTTTCAGCATCATCTCGCCGCCTTTGTCTTCTGCCCTCACTACACTGTCCGCGATTGTGTCTTTTGGTCTACCGGTCAGTCACTGTGGAAAAGTGAAGGGTCTCAATGCATGGAAGGTCGTGCTTTCCTGTCTTCTTGGCACGTGCACTCGACCAAAATTGAGGAACGCGCACCTCACACATCAGCAATACTTTCCTCGCTGAGGCATCAACAACACCTCACTCGACAACAGATCATCCAGCTACAAAACAAACCTGATCAAGAGGTTCCTGGACCATTGTAATCTGGCTGTTCAAGTATACCTTCTGTTGGCGAAGGCATGTCGTGGAGTGGGCCCTTAACTGGCGCTGCACCATACCAGGCGCCACCATATGCTAACGGCCAGCCTGGCTATGGTCAACATCCGCCCTATCAGTATGGACAGCAACCGCCTTACAATCAGTATCAAGCTGGACCGTCATTTACTGGGCCACAGCAACGACCACACGACAACAGGTAAGCGAATTATTTCTCCTGTCTCAGGCGTCTTTGTGTCGAACATGCTGTACTGCGTATGTCAATGGCAGATGTTGATGGGTTGCTAGGCCACCCAAGAAGAAAGGCAACCCGATAATAACGCGTTACCCTCCTCCTCCCGGGTATCGTGGACCGGCGCAGCCTCAGGGACCTTTCAACGCTCACCAGCATTCTGCTCCATATCAACCACCACCGCAGCCAGGTTTTCCACCTGCACCACCCGCACAGGCCGTCTATCCAGGACAAGGCTATAGTGCAGGACCTCCCCAGCAGGGATATCCACAGGGTTACGGCGGCCCTCAACAACCTGGCTATCCATCGTCATATCCTCAAGGACAAACCCATCATTGGTCACAGCAATCATACCAGCCCAATCAAGCTCCCCCGCAAGGACCTGCTTATCCTAGTAGCCAAGGTTATGGACCTCCACACACCTCTTACCAGCCATACCCGGCACAGACAGTTGTGGCAGGCCCCAATCAGCAAGCGTACAGTCAGGCGCCAGGATGGCCGCAAGCACAACCTCAGGGATCTCATCCACCGCAAAGTCAGTATAATGGATACAGTGGCCCGGCTACTAACGACCAGCCCATGGTGGACCCTAACGCAACACCGAAGCCCGCTACCGCTCACCCGGTCTCTGCTGCACCAACGTCATCTCACCTCTCGACTGGCGGCTCGCATGATGGCACAACAAGCAACAAGCCCGAACTATACCTCGCGTGGGACGATTGGGACTTCGACTTTGACGGTGCTATTTGGCCTAAAAGCAATGAGCCCGTCGATCCAGCTCTTAGCTTAGGCGTGATCATCTGGCACCCAGCTAAGCAGATGACTCGAGCGCTACCGGCAACGTTCGAAGAAGCCGAAGAGCAGTCTCTTAAACCCACGCCAGAGAAGCTAGGCAACGGCGAATCCGTCTCGATTTATTTCACAGCAGACAACTCCCATGAAGCTTTCCTGAATGTCAGACAAACTGACGAGTGGGAGTATATCAAAAACGACCCTGTCTTCGTGGAGTTTACGGACAAGGAGATGCGACACAATCTTATACCTATCGAAGATTGCATAGCCCAGCGAGACCGATCGGACGAGCCTGTGGATAGGGATATACAGAGCGAGGATGCTGAAATGCACGAAGCCGACTGGAGTGTCATGGACCATCTTGAGCAAGCGCTTTCGGCAAGCGGTGAAGAGTCTAAATTTGCGAATCCAAAGCCTGAGCCAGCAGCTGCTGAACCGCCAACGCAAGAAGACATTCTTGCTGCGTTGGGTGTTACTGGTGCGCCCAAGCCAGTGTCAGGCGAGTCAATGCCCTTCCCCATGCCTACGCCCGAGCAGAGCACACTGGCACCGTTGCCTGAGAAACCTGAAATAGTTCAACCCCATATTGAGCCGCAAAGAAGCCAATCACTAAGTGGCGCTCGCGCCGTCAACACGCCTGCTGTGGTGCAACGTCCGTATGGCTCGGTATCTGCAGCAACGAATGGTCGACCTCCGCCGCCTCCTCCCCCTCCGGAGAACGACCGATATGATCCGTGGAATCCCAGTAATCGCCAGCAGCAATACCACCCCAACGGCTTCAACGGCGGGCGAGGCAGCCCTGCACGCTCTGAGGCTAGCAATGGAACGGCGGCTGGATCTGATTTCGAGACCGAGAAGCCGTCTGAGATCAGCGAATACTCTCTCACGCCGGGCTCGAAGTTCGAACGTAGCGACAGCTCTGTGTCTAGGAAGAGGAGTTATGGTGATACTGACGCCGATGATGACCGCTCACGCCAGCACGAAGACCACACGAAACGGAAACGACGCTCTCAACTCGACGCCGCATATGGGTAAGATTCTCTTGGACTTCAGACCATAAGATTTCGGTTCACTGACGAGTGGCAGCCGCCGTTAGCATCCTCAGCCATACGACTCCGAATCACCAGAACTATTGGGCAGTGCGTTCATCACGCCTCCTCCAGAAACTTACTCCAGCTGAGTTGCTCTTGATGGCCACTATACGACTTTCTTTTCTACTGTCTTATATTTTCTTCTCGTCAACACGGGGCATGGCGCGGCGTTGTTGATTACCATTAGAGACTGGTTGGACATCTGCATCTCCATGGTTGTCCAGCTTCAAAAGTCTTGTTTTGGTGTTTGTCTTCCTATCACTGCAACTTGCAACTTGTTGTACTCGGCCCATGACCCTTTCTGAAGAGTATTCATTATTAATCTTTTTGCGCCGACTGAGCGCTGGTCAGTTTTCAATCTCACTCCCCAGCCTTGCTATTGTTTGCCTTGCTTGCTTGTCTTTTCAATCTGGCGATCACCAATCAACGTATACAAAAATCCCCGCCAAACACATCGACCATTAAAGACGACACCACGAGCAATAGTAGTGGGTTGACGAGGCGATCAAATGGAACAACCGGTAGGCTATACATGATTAAGAAACACCGTGTCGATGTGGTATATGTGCTGTATAATCCTCGAGCAGCAACAGTATGCTGTGTACACAAGTGATGTACTTTATGCTGATTCCATCCGCGGTCTCCTCTTTGCACAGCCCGGACTTCTCTGTGACGCTGAAGCTGTTCTTCAGGAGACTGGACAGCGCTCGAGTACCCTTGCCACGTATAGTATTATATGTGTGGCGAAACGGGTCAGTGTCACCCGCGGGCCAGCTGCTTCCATGCTTGCAGCAGGCTGCTCCCGCGACATGTAAGTAGATATCGTAGACAATCAAAACGTCAAATAGTTGCGAATTGTGTGCATTCGATAGAGGATTTTTCCACCAGCTTATGTGTGGCAGTACTCTATTTCACCAGCCTATCGTTCTCGTCCTCGTCATCGCTATCCGTCTCATACTCGCTCTCCTCTTCCTCATCAGTCTCCTCTTCCTCTTCTTCCTCATCATCATCCGTCTCCTCACTTCCACTACTCTCCGCCAACCAATCATCCAACGTCTTCTCCTTAACCGGCGCCTTCTCTACCCCATTCGCCCGATAACTCGCAATTGTCGCCGGCATCCGTTCCCGCGCACTATCCACCTGCGCCGCAGCATCCAGCCTCTCACTCGCAGACATGTTCTTCGCGACCTCGTACGCAGATACATACGCCTCCTTAACCACCTCGTCGCGCAGTGCGGGATCGGGCTCCTTGCCCTCTTTCACCCAAGGTGGCAGGTCGGAATACCCGCGCAGTCCGCCGACGCCGCCCTCGTCGCCGATGACGAGGGATGCGGACCCCAGAACGTAGTTTTTCCGTGTTTCTGACGGGGAAGGCGCGTGTGGGACGGGTTTGGGTGCGAGGAGTAGCAGAGAGGCGAGTTGGGTGCTCGAGGGCGTGGAGAGCAGGGACTTGTAGACGCGTGCGCGGTCGCGCAGGTCATATGATGTGTCGTATCGCGTTAGGGCGAGGATGTAGCTGTACAGTGCTTCGATTTGGTGCGGGGAGTCTTTGTGTTCGGGTTCGAGAGATGGAGGGTTCTCGAGCGCGGAGTCGCGGAAGCCGCCTTCTTCTTCAGGCATGTCTAGAAGGGATGTAGCGGGTTCAGAGGCTTCTTCTTGTTTTGTGGGGGATGGTGGAGGGTTTGCGTGCAGGTGGTGGATGTAGACTTTTGCTGCTAGGAGCATGATCTGGAGTTTTGCGGGCTCGGCTTCGTCTGCGAAGCCCTTGGCTAGGATGCGTAGTACATCTGCGGCGATGTTGTTTTCTGGGTCTAGACCGGCGAACTCGCCTACTAGCCAGATGATGCTTGCGCGCGCTTGTGGGCTGGTTGCTGCGTCGAGATGCTTCGCTAATCTGACTACAGTCGTGCGGTGGGCCTCTGGGTTGCGCTGGATAAGGTGGCGGATAACTTCAAGGGATTCGGCCACAAGATGGGCATCTGCAGAGCCGATGTGCTTCAGAAGTAGGCGTAGGCATCGTGCTGATGTCTGCGGGCTTGTAGAGGGGCTTTGCGAGCACCTTCCTATCGCACGAACTGATTCTTTGACCAGTGCAGGATCCAGACTACCGGAGTGCGAGAAGTGACTGAGCTCTGCCAGAATTAGGCTTTGCAACCTGGGTTGAGCATGTGGGAAGATCAATGTCAGCAACTCTAGCTTGAGTCGCCAGATGTGCGGAGCATCTGTTGAGCGGACCAGGAAATGTGTATAGTACTTGACGAACGGCTCCGGGTGTGTCAGGCATACTTGCACGACATTGTAGAGCGCAATGTGCTGAATGTCCCCAGCTGATCGCAAGAGAGATACCAAAGGTCCAATAGCCAAAGCAACGTAATCAGGAGTACCCAAATACAGGTACGCCCTGGCCACCGCTATGACGACTGCTGCATTTCGCGATTGCAGCAGGGGAAGGCAATTCTTCAGCAGAAGCTCAAGATCGGGGTCAAGCACAGCGACCTCTTCGAAGTCGTTTTCGTCCTCCTCTTCCTCCTCATCATCACTTTCGCTATCGTAGAAGCCTTTCGTAGGTTTCGTGGATTTCGGATTCGTGTTCGAACTCGCTGAAGCCTTTTTGACCCTCCTCGTCCGTCTGGGGAAGCATTTACGCGCGTACACCATCATGAGCTGCAGTGTAGCCAGCTGTCCCCACTCGTCCATATCTGCCAGCTTGCGCACCAGCGAACGGTAGTGCGGGTGTATCAGGTCCAGTCTGTCGGGACAGATCTCTAGGAAGGCCGCGACGGCTGCGCCTGTGACGAAGTACTGCTTGTCACCCAGCAGGGTGGAGAGGTATTCGAGAAGCTGAGGTTCCGTATTGGGATCAAGCCTGTAGCACTTCGGTATCGCCAAAGCAGCTGCTCTCCGTACATAGGGCGACATGTCTCCAGCTCCACGCTTGATCCCCAGGCTCACAATCTGGCTGATGACAGGCACCCGTATGCCAGACATGACGCGCAAGGCAAGCGCACGCAGCTGTGGATTCTGGTCTGTAAGCGACTTCTGTATCGTGTTGATCGAGAGGAGCGCTGTGTCTGGCTCATGTTCGGCATGCTGGAGGAGGTAGATGTAGACGAGCTTCTTGACTGCGAGGGACGGCGATGCAACGTTCTTGATCACGTGTGAGAAGAATGGCAGTGTTTGCGAGGGAGGTTGGCGGTAGGACATCTAGAAGCGCCGTAGTCAGCGACACTCGTTCCCAACTCTTGCGTGCTTCGAGTCGAGCATGCGACAACATGACGGGGTAGCTCGTACAGTGACGACCCTGCGCAGGCCCTCGAGCACGTCGCGCTCAGAGCGGCTGTCGAGCAGCTTCTTGAGCTGTGCCGAGGGCAGCGGGCGTGTCGATGTCTTGCGGGCATTGCTGGCGTCGCGGGCGGCTTCGAGGGTGAGGTCGCGGGCTGTGGATAGGGACCAGTGAGCGAAGTTCGACGGATGCATGGCAGCGCGCAGAGCAGAGGGGGTCACCCAGATACAAGGCTGCTTACACGGCTACATGTAGAGCAAATTTGCAAGGCTGGGGACAGAGCACAAGCAGGAAGAAGTAGCGGACCCGCACATACCAGTCTCCAGCAAGCTCGAGATACGACTTATCGACTCCATGGCGGCCAGCTACGCCCCGAAAGCGCTTCGGTCCGCCTCTTAACAGGGCCCCGGTGGAAGACGCGCGCCCTCAGCCTCCAGAACGGCAGCGGCTATGCGGAGTCGGGCAAGGGAACGCCGCAGCGGGCAGATTTGTGAAGTGGTGAACAGGCCTGCATGAGCCCATGAGGTGTGATGCAACCGCCAAGTTGCTCGGTGTGGGACGCGGGGAACCAGCGAGTCTTCCTATTTGACCGTCACTTTACAAACCTCCGACCACAAGCCATAGCTGCCCACGAACTGCCAGGCTACATGCATGATATGCGTCCGCCTGCTGAACACCGGCTGCCTTCCGGTCCTCTCTCGACATGGCCTCTGTGCCCACCGTTCTCTATCCATTGACGCTGCCTGCATTGCTCGACTACATCCTGTCGACACAGTCTAGTTCATCTCCTACGACTCTCGTCATCTGCTCGGATCGGAGAACATTTCTCGAGGATTTAGCGTATTCGCTGAAGCAGCAGCAGCAAGGCATCAATCAGACCAACAATCTGCAGCAACTGCTTGTCCCAACTCTCAACAACATCTCCACTACTCGTCATGTCAAGATAGCTTTCTGTGCATCTGTGCAGGCGCTGCTGGCCTACTTAACTGCATTTGACCGACCAGGCTACGTGCATGTGGACGAAAGCGAAGGGAGGGACAGGCTGGTGCTGGTGAACTTGCTTGCTTTGCACAAACCTACATCATCCTTCTCAGCGCAGGGTCTCTCAAGAACATTTGCTGCCGCGGTCGAAACGGCTTTGAGAACAGAAGCCTCGCTGCATGTTGTGGAATGTGAGGGTCGGAGAGAAGGCCAGGTCGACGATCACGGTGAGGATGAGGCTATGCCTGACGGCGGGGATGAAGGTCACGTCACTATCGAAGAACAGGACCCTTGGGACCGGGATGTTTCGATCTTGAACGTCTCTGCTCGGAGGTTTGGTTCAGGCGCTGGAGAGCGCGCATGGGCTGGCCGCACGGTCAAGGCGAAACGAATCGCAGCAAGATGGTTCCATTTCCACAAGATTACTGGCCACCTCAGCAACGAAGAACTGGGTTGAAAACCATCGGACATACGACTGCGCAGACTCAAGATGCGTAAATGTCTTGGTTTCGCTATGCTATGAGTTGCTCTCATGTCCAACCCGAGAAATCATTTTGGGAATCATCGACATCGTCAGCCATTGAGTCGTCATTTTGAGTACCCTCGATATCCACATCCACCGCTTGGTCCAGATCCAATGCCAGCTAAGTGGCCAGCCACTTCGAATCAGATATCACAGTCGCCGAGCGCTCATTTCCAGTCCTTCTTGATGTCGAACGACCACTTGAATTGGAGGTGGGTCTGGTTGTCATCGTCGACGAACTTGGAGATGGCAGAGTAGTGGCCGCGGCCGAGCATACCAGAGGGAGCGGTCTCGGGTTCGACTGCAGATTTGTCAGAAAAGACGTGGGTGGAGTGACCTGGGCTGTACTTACACTTCTTCTCGTAGAACGGCTTCTCTTCTGTGCTGGGTCCGTATGAGCCCTGTTGAGATTATCAGCGCCTGCCTGGTTCTTGACGAGCTTGCTTCCTACCATCATCTCCTGCATCTTGTTGCTGACACCCATGCGTGTGACCTTCTGAAGGTACTTCAGACCCGCCAGAATCTCATGCTGGACCTTGAACTGGGCCTTCATGCGGAAAGTGGCACCCTCCTTGATTGTGAACGGCTGGCTCTCGAGGGCCTCGAGGGCACCAGGCGACTTGAGGTCGATGATGATGTCGGGGCGGCCATCGACCTCAAGACCGAGCGAGTAGATGATGCACTTGCGGGGATCTTTTGGGTCTGAGATGTCCTTGCCCTGGCCGAGACCGAGGGAAGCTTTCCACTTGTTCAGCGCCTCGTCGTCCTTGTCTGTGGTTCATAGCATCAGCAATTGCAGTAGCGAAGGCGCAGATAGCCCAATCTGGGTCCACATACCCAGGTTCTGGTACTCGTCGAGCGTCTTCTTCTCACCAACCTTGAAGCCCTCGGTCTGCTCGGCGTGGAGATCGTCGTGGTTGTCGGCCATGGCTGCTGTTGGGTAGTAATGGGTGGGTAATGGTCAGATAGATAACGGTGTGTTTCTGGAGGGCGTTAGATTTGTGGAGAGAATCGAATGTGTTGCTGTTGCTCGAGCGCTGTGCCTCGACCGCCTGCATGGCGGGGCTCTGCAGCTCATACACCGCCAGACCGACAGGGTCCATTGGCTCAAGCCCCTGGCCCGATTACGAAGCGGGCCCTTTTGTCGTTTCAGCTGCTGGGGCTATCTGATTTGCTTGCTGCGGCTCATCGCCTGCAACATGTTCGTGAAGATACAATGTTCGCCGCTGCAACTGCAGACTTGCTCGTGCTGCTGTTACAGTGACATCCTGAGCGTTGACTGTGACCCCGCGTGTTTCTGTTGTTTGACAGCTTGAACCCTGCAATAACACCAACAACTAAGCATCTTGCATGTTCACGTTGTACATCAGCTATCTCAACATCCATAGCTGCAGAACAGAGAACAATGGCTAGCGCCAACTACCCTGGCTCCAAACGGTGAGTTCTTTGTTCTCTCACAACACCACCGGTGAGCGGTGCCTGACAAGCTCCACACTGCGAAATGCTCCTGTCCAGAACTTTGCTTCAAGTTTCAAATTCTGGTACATCTCTCAGAAAGTAGCAGACAATTGCCGATGCTGTGGTCCTCGTAGCTTAGTGTGTACACGTCAGTGCGTTCTATTGACATTAGCTATCTAGCTTGGAATCTTGGAGCTTCTGTGATGGTTCCAGAAGGACAGAGGCGCGCCATACGACTGGTGAACCTCTTTGTAGGATTCCTACAGGGACAGAGTTTTCGGCAGAATTCCGTTGCAGAGAGCTCTCATCCTGGCGAGAACAGCTACAGGGCAGAGCTCGTTTGTTTGGCGGTTCGACGCGCCCAAGAAACTAAACGCGCGACTTGCCTGATTGGCGACGGCTGTTCACCGCGTCATGAATAACCAGCACTGATTCGGTGATGAACTCAGTTTCGAGGTCCAAATGACCAATCGGCATCTCTAGAGCAATTAAAATGATCGAAATGGGTAGCTAGGAAATTTTTACGAACGCGATGAGGGATAGACTGGGGAATCCAGCCACCGTGGACTAGCTTGCATTGCAGGGACCTCGTTCGCTCCTTCTTCCTCTTCGCCCACCCGCGTCGGACAAGCCCTCAAAGCCCAAGCATAACGTCAACGCGCGCACATTTTACTTCACCTTCACCTGATCGCGCTCGAGCCTTTCCACTGTGCAGCACTTGACTGTGTTCCCGCCGTCGACCCATCGCATTCGCGACAAGCTCTTCTCTCGCCGTTCGCGCGTTACGTCGTCGTTACGCTACCTCTCTCACCGCGACCACACCGCGCTGCGCGCCTCACATCACATTACCACTTGTAATACCATTCATAGTCGCGACAATGACTTCGACGCGTCCTCTTCCCGAGCGCACGAACCCGCTCCTCGAGCCCACAGACAGCACGTCTAGTATGTTCTGCGGCGCATCGCACTCATCGCGCGACAACAGCTGACAAAACTTCGCAGTCGATATCCTCATTGAGAGACGTCGCCTGGGTCAGACGAACCTCGGTACTAAGGCTGGCGTGACAGGCGTGACCAGCGCGACGCAGTCGAAGAACAGTGGCCTATTCGACTACGCGCATTTGCGCGTTCCCTTGCCCAAGGACCTTTCCGGCTCCGAGATCTTTATGCCTAACGCCAATGGATACCCAGTATCCTACTTTTTGATGGTACGAGGATCAACCACCGGCGAAGCGCATGCGTTGGACTAACGAGATGGACAGCGCCGCAGCAGCGATGGCTATATCAGTGCGACTGGAATGTTCAAGGCTGCATTTCCCTGGGCTACATTGGCTGAGGAGGAAGCCGAGCGCAAGTACCAGAAGACCTTTCCTTCAGCGGGCCCCGATGAGGTTGCAGGTAGCGTGTGGATTGCGCCAGAAGAGGGTAGGTGAACGCGTTCTTTCGGTGACAAGTGCAAGCTAACAAGATTGCCTATAGCACTTTCACTGGCCGACGAGTACTCTCTGCGCCACTGGGTAGTAGCTTTGCTCGACAATGAGCCGATTGAGAAGGGTGCAAAGGACAAGCACAACACCCACATCCAGGCACCTCCCAAGTTTGACCTCAGCAAGGCACCAAACGTCAAGCTCCCACCTCGCACAGCCGGCCTCCGCCAGACACGCGCACGATCGACTAGGAGTGTTTCGCCCAGCAAAATGGCCACACCCAGCCGCAAGATTGCTACCCCGCGCAAGGCGCGCGCAACACGCGGCCGCTCTGAGGCCATGAAGGCAGAGGAGATCTTCCAGAGCACAGCAACTGAGTCGCCATCGTCGGCGCTGGTTTCCAACGGTACCAAGCAGTCCGAGTCGTTCGCGTCATCTGTCAACGGTGATGTCAAGGAGGCCCAGGACGGCGAAGTCAAGTCCGAGACAGTCCGTATTGAGGTCAAGGAGACAGTCGAGCAGAAGGGCGATTCCGAGGTCACAACCACAAACGTCCAGATTGACGTACCTGCTTCGCACCCGGAGCTGCGCGAACCCGAGGATCCCGCCGATATGATCAAGGAGGCCAAGCGCATGGTTGAGGAGGCTCGCGCGATTGATGCGGAGGCATCAGGTGCCCCCGCCACATCATCGAAGCGCAAGGTCGAAGAAGTGCTTGATGCGGAGGAGCTCGCGGCCGAGAGACCATCCAAGCTTTCGAAGAAGCTGTACACCACAGAGCAGAAGCTCACAAAGGAGAAGGTCACAAGGAGAGCACTTGTTGGTCTTACAGTAATGGCAGCGCTCGGGTAAGCACACTCACAAATAACGTCACAAGGATATCTGCTAACACACCACAGCACGGCGATTCAGTACTTCGCAGTATAGCCGCTCTACAAGCCTGTTTCCTTTCTTCTTTGACGGTCGGCTTTCTGTCTGCATTACTAGTGTTGGATTCTCGAATTTCATTCTGTACTATTCGACCACCCCTCGATCTACTTACTGCAGATACCTCTTCGATCTTCTGCTCATTTGGCGTTTGCATGTCCTTGCGGTTGGACGCTGTACACTCTTTCTGTACAAGGGCTGGAGTGTGGCTGGTTGGCGACTACCTCTGGCAATGAAGTAGAGTACTTTAATCTATTCTCGCGCTACTTGCAAAGGAGCGGTATGCATGCTATGAGCGCTTATATTATAGGATGATACTTGACTGCGAACATAGTAGGTATCGCGTGCGCAATGTCCACTCTACGATCTGTCCTATATCCGAGCATGCACATGAGCCTCACTGCTGTCAGCCTCATTCAAAGCAGGACTAACCTATTGTCTATCAGAAACGACAGTCTGCATGGACATCACCAACGTCGAGCCTCCGACCCCGTAGGAGGGCCATGTCGAACTGAGGACCTCGAATCCTGTGTACCGTACTGAAAGATTTCCATAAGCAATAGACAGCCCTATACAGAGAGGAAGCCGTCACAATCGCAGATGATACGGACGTGGTAGCTGCGTCTCAGTAGCCGTGACTCCCTCTGAGCCATGGCGCACTTTACATTTATACAGCAAAATATATACACAGCACCGCATCAGACTGCCAATCTTGCGCGACCACGAGCCACATATGTACGAGGGGAGACACATCAATCATCGCTCCAACAAATGCACCAACGCGAACCACTTCAGTCGTCCCAAACAGCCTTCTTCCTCGCCTCCCTCTCCTCAGCTTCCCTCTTTTCCCTCTCTTTCTCCTCCGCCCTGCGCTTCCTCTCCTTCTCCCGCACCGCACGATCATACTCCCTCTCCTCATCCGTCCTCTTCGGCGCCCGCACGCCTAATGCACCTGCAATCAACCGCCCCGCCACAGCTGTCGTCTTCTCAGGCCTCTTGTCCAGCCCTCCACTCCTCCCGCCCTCCACTCCGCTACCTGCACCGCTATCCCCCCTCAATCTCCCGCCGCCATACGGCGTGTTGTCAGGGAAGTCGAATGGCGTGGGTGATGCGGGCGTTGGTGGGGGAGGCTGAGGTGGAAATTCGTCGTTTGTGAGGGTTGTGGAGGTTGAAGTGGTGCTAAGTGGTGCGGTGGTGGAGGTAGTCTCTGTTTCGGTGTCGGAGCCGGAGGATTCGAGGTCCCAGCTGTCGGCGACGGGCTTTGATTTTGGCTTGTGGAGGTGTTTTTGCGGGACGGTAGTGCTGAGTTGTAGGCACGAGAGGGTGGTTGCGATTTCTGGGCGGATCAGCTGATGTTCGTGCAGTAAAATTATGCGGTTTTGCTGGACGGTTTGAAGAATGAAGTGCATGCGAGCTGTGTTGCTTACCTGTTTCGCTGGGCGTTTTGCGGATAGAATCTGTAGCTGCCATGATTGTGGTGCTTGGAAAGCTTCGATGATGTTGGCAAGTTGTCGTGTGCAAGAACGAAGATTGGGAGGTTTTGCGGGGTAGGGGTCTTTCTATCCGGAGATTGTAATGGTTTACAAAAGTTCAGCCTCAGTTGTAATGTTTAGCAATTAATTATGCCGGAAGGAAGGGAAAATGTTTTGTATTTCTACCACAAAACCAAGGCATAGACTATCCACTAGGCCACATCCATATTTCGTAGCCTGACGTGAAACTCCAGCGTCTTGTCCACGGTGAACTCCCGAGGGGCCCGCGCAAGCATGCCCTTACGAGGTCGTGTCCCCTGTGTACGCAAGGAAATTGTGGGGAAGAGGTGCGCGTCATCCAGCTCGTCCCAAGCTGGTGCAAGCGGCCTGGCAAGCTCGCTCCACGGCCCCTGTCATCCCAGCAGACGTCAGATCGATGCCAGTTGCAACAGGGCCCCGCCGTTTCCGATATTCTCCACGGCCTTCTAGACTGTGGCTCCGAGTGAATTTAGAACACTGGCACGGATGTGGGCGGACTGATTGCTGTGTTGGGGAGCCTGTTTGTGAGGCGCATTGCGCATGCATGTGGCAGGAGACAAGGGCTCGTTGCGCGTTCCTGCATCTAACAGGGTGGACCAGGGGGATGCGTTGGTGGGTGATCAGCTGGTGAGAGAGATTCGAGAACACTGGTGTTGTCGATGTTGTGCACATCAGATCCATTATTAGGGGCTGAGCCTTAAGGCGACAATCCACCACAGCTTCGATATCGTCAAATCAAGCATCTGGTGGAATGACGACCTTCGAAACCGCGCAATCTTCAGTGTATTGTGGAGGAACTCACTAAGTATAGCAAATGTCCTGACTGAATACGTCGGTCCTTGCGAGCATGTGCTACTGTGATACTGTCAAAATAGCCGCGGAAGAAGGACCTGCATCTTAACAAAATGTCAGGATACTTTTCCGGTATCACCATCGCGACTCAAAGCACACAAGTAACCTCAAGCATGTGTTCGGGAACCTGCATATGAAGCCTGAGGCTCTCCGAGTGCCGGCGACTATGAGGGGTTGACTGCCGGTTACTTGCAAGTAGCCGCCGGTTATGCCCAAAGCTCTATCTCCGGTGCGCATCACTCAAACTACAGCTCGCCCCAGAAGTCTTTGAAGCATTGAACGCGCCTTGGAAGCTCAATTGAGTGTCTTCGACGTGCTGAAGAGCTGTACTGCTACCACGACACGCGTATTTTCTACTCTGCTACCTGATCGTTTCTTTCTGGCGGTCGCTGGGAGCTTCAGACTGCGTCATGATCTCTCGACACACAAGCTGCCTGAGCAGCAAAGCACTCAGATCTCAGTGTCTCAACCGTCGCACACCTCAAGCCGCCTTCTCTACAACCTCAAGACGCCGTGGCTACGATGATACAATTCAGAACCTCAAGATCGGGTCCCATACCCGCGTCATCTTTCAAGGCTTTACAGGCAAACTTGCTACTGCCAACGCGCAAGAGTCTATTGCATGGGGTACAAACGTTGTCGGCGGAACCAATCCGAAGAAGGATGGACAGGAGCACTTGGGCCTTCCGGTTGTTGGCTCCGTACGGAAGGCTATGGAGCAGCTGAAGCCAGACGCGACTGGTATCTACGTTGCAGCGCCCCAGGCCGCGGCAGCCATTGAAGAAGCCATTGAAGCGGAAGTTCCACTCATTGTTGCTGTTGCTGAGCATATCCCGATTCACGATGTCATGAGGGTAAGTAGAGAAGAGGCCAGCCCCGGACACGTGCTGATTGACCCAGATACACTCCATGCTGAAGACACAATCCAAATCTCGACTTGTGGGCGCAAACGCACCAGGAATCATCTCAGCCATCGGACGCTGCAGGATCGGATTCCAGCCTCTGCCGACATTCTCCCCAGGGCACATTGGCGTCATCGCAAAATCTGGCACACTATCATACGAGACTGTCGGATCCCTGACAAGAGCTGGTGTCGGACAGAGTCTGTGTATTGGTATGGGCGGTGATGTTATTGCCGGAACCAACTTCGTGGATGCGTTGAAGGTCTTTGAGACGGACGATGACACAGAAGCGATCATCTTGGTCGGCGAGCTTGGTGGCACCAATGAGGAAGAGGCCGCAGATTGGATCAAGGATTACAACAAGCGTGTGTCCAACCCCAAGCCCATCGCTGCTTGCATAGGTGGCTTCCAGGCGAAGCCTGGCAAGGTCACTGGTCATGCCGGAGCCTGGACTGGTCTCGGAGAGGGAACATCAGAGGTCAAGTACAGGGCTCTTGAGGCTGCTGGTGTCACTATGGTTGATCACCCAGCCAAGTTCGGTGGTGTGATGAAGAACATCCTCGCTAAGTCTGGTCGTAACGTGAAGAAGATTGTAAGCAGCGGCACTGACGATTTAATCGATACGACTAATCATGGAGATAGGAGCAATCAGCAGCTCAAGCACGCCGCGGATATCACACTTCGGCTCGCCGACCAGCTTGGGGCGCAAGACAACCGCCCAATCTACAGCAGAAACGATCACTGCACCTGTCGGCCGAACAGAACGCCAACGTCCTCAAGCAGTACAACATCAACGTAGTCTCGAAACCGGAAGATCAACAGTCAAGTCACTACCTGGGCATATCCCCACACCGCGTCAACCGCTCACCCTCTATCATCGCTGCCCCAACAGCAAACCCAGACCAGCTACACCAGCGCGTCCGCAGATTCCCCTTCGACTACCGAGAAGGTCCCTCCCCCCAAGCCGTCAACGACGCAATGGCCTGGCTTCAAATGGACGCCGCGCCACCCAAAGCCAAAGCGCAAACCGCCGAGCTAATCACGCAACTCTGGAAACTCTACACCGAGAAAGAAGCCATCGACGCACATGTCTCGTTGTCACTGAACCCCAACAAAGACGAGATCGAAGTCTACAACCCCTACCTCTTCTTCGACGACGCAGCGTACCGCTCCAACGGGCGCCAAGCCGACCTACACAAGTTACGCGACCAGCTCACACCGACCGAGAAGGAAGCAGAGGAGGCAGGCATCGTTTACATTCCGCTGGACACGCCGCAGCCAGATGGCCGGCTACAGGCTAGCACGCAGACACCGCCGCAGACATCGAGTCTGACGGACGGCGAGCCGAGGAATCTAGTCGGCACGCTGGTGAATGGCGCAGGGCTGGCGATGAATACGAATGATGTGCTGCATTTGAGGCTCAGTCAGCCGCCGTACAGCACGGCGAATGCGAACTTCCTCGATACTGGCGGCAAAGCAACATCTCAAACCATCAAGACCTCCTTCAAACTCATTCTGTCGGATCCAAGAGTGGCAGTCGTGTTTGTCAACATCTTTGGTGGTTTGACCCTTGCGGACATGATCGCGGAAGGCATCATTCTGGCGTTCAAGGAGGTGGGTGTGAACAAGCCTGTGGTTGTGAGGCTAAGAGGCACGAACGAGGAGCAGGGGCGGAAGGTGCTGGAGGGTGCGAACTTGCCGATTCATGCGTTTGATGACTTCGAGGAGGCGGTGAAGAAGGTTGGAGAGCTTGCAAATGGCGGCAAGTAGCTCAAACAGGTTGAGGCTTGAGCCATTGGTTAGAGCTTGGCGTTAGCTATTTTGCATACACACTAGATCAAAGGCATAGTGCAGATCAGTCGAGTGCGTCTCTGCGTTGTTGATCAGCTTAGTGCATAAAATAGGTTTGCAGGCTTTGTTCTTCGCCTTCCCGGTCGTGCGTGGAGCTGCACAATCGAATCCACAGGCTTAGCCTGCATTTGCTCGAGAAACCGCAGGAATTCACATAGCGCGCATCGAAGCGAAGTCGAAGACAGGTGTATCGATATCGCGGCATATAACATTGTCAAAGACTATATGCAAGCACGATCGGCGTCGCTCCGCGCGAGCCCAATGATGCCGTTAACGCCGAGTCCTGAATCATCCATGTCATTACTGAGAAGCCTTCTTTTGTACCACCCTTCGCCGGTGCTAAAAGCATGAATCTTCACAGAGCTCTCCAAGCCGTATGTGTCGTCTCTGGTGTCGAAAAGTAGGCGGACAAAAGTATGTGGCTGCATGTGCGGTGCGCGGGGCAGGGTATGTCGCTGCATAGTCATTACAACTACCAGCTGCCGCCAATCTGCTCCTGGTGCACCTCGAGGGTGTCGCCGTCCTGCATGTCAAGCTGTCGGTATGTCAGCGATGATTCTCAGGCAATGTGCAGCCTCTCGCAAGTGTAGTGAGGCAACTGCGGCTGGATTGAACCTACTGTATCCGGGTTGTCGGTAGGACCAACACGAGTACCCTCGAACAGGAATCGTACGCTGGAGATGTTCTTGCCCTGACGGTCGCAGAACGCGTTCATGAGCTTGCCAAGCTGCGTTGTGCGCTTGATCTTGAAGAAGACCTCGTTGTTGTTATCGGTGACCTTGATGTTCAAGTGCTCAGAGGGGCCGGCGTCCTCTGGCTTCTGTGCGGGTGAGCCGTTGTCAGACATGGTGACTGTGCGTTGGTGTAGAGGTGTGGCGGTTGGTGAATTTGAGGCGGCGCAAGGCTATTTCGCGTCAGTGGGCGTTCGAAGGCGGTAGAAGTGGAGAGCAGCTCGTTGAGCGGCGGGGGAACTACCTCTTATATGTCACGGAGGTAACAGTATGCCCGACAGTGGATTGTGAGCTGGGGTCAGGTGATAGAAAAGCGTGGTGACTATGGGCGGGCGCGTCGTGTTACGGCGAAAGACCGGTGGCAAAGGTAGAGAGTAAGAGGGCTTGAAAGGCGCGAGCTGCTGTCGCGAAGAAGTGAGGTGCGCAACGAAGTGTGGGGCGCTTTCCGCAGGCGCTAGCCAGCCTGACGAACCGAGTGAACCCTCACCTTCACTCTCCGCTCCACGTGCAGGCAGTAGTGTAACACGAATACTTCACTTTCAATTCAATTCTTATCCGAGTAAGCCACCAAACAGGCACGCGTTTGAATACACTGGAACTGTTGAGATCATCTGGACTGGAAGAACAATTCATCATGGTATGCTTATGATGTCACTCATCACCACATCAGAAACTTACAATACGTACAGGGAGAAGTTGAGAAAGATCTGAAACAGGATCCGCCGTGTCATTCGCGAGCATGTGCGATTCAGAGTGCGTGGACAAAGTTATCCGCTGATATCGTCTGACTAGTAGCATAGATTGTATACAGAAGAACAACTTCGATGAAGGAAAGTGTCAAAAACAGGTATGCCTCTTAAATCTGATGGGATCCTTAGGAACATCTCTTGCACAGAATTTTATTCTGTATATGCCTGCTCGGCTGGATAGTTTCCTATTTGCGACGACGACAGATGAGCTAATTTTCCAAGATCGATGCACTGTACGAGTGTTGCAATGCATTCTACAAAGAGAAAGGCGATGATGCGAGATGTGTAACCTGTCCAAAGCCGGATCTTTTGAGGTATGTTGACCGCAAGAAGACAACGGCAAATCATTGACGAAGCCATCGTACAGGATCAAGATGAAGCAACGCGCTCAAGGCATTTCGTAGCACTTTCCGGGAGTGTGTATATCACCATGCGCAAGAAGACCACAACTGTAGATAAGCGATGTACCATCAAATGTAGCATAGCATAAGCATGAACAACGTTATGGCTTCAGCTGCCTCTCGAGCCACGGGGTAGATCTCGGATCTGGATGACTTAGGTTCCGTACTTGTAGCCCTCAAGGTTCTTAAAAACTGACGGAATGAGGACAGTGACGAGACATGTACGGCGACGATACCGCGTCATGGCCAGCTTTTCGTGCAGAATACACAATAGAGGTCTTTCGTGTTTGCAAGTTGACAAAAAGCGCGAAAGGATGTCATACCTCCCTTTTCTTATCCACCACTTCGCGAGAAAGTCAGTGGGTTCACTGGGAGATATGGTTCTTCTAAGAAATACCGAGCGTCTCATGGATAATTGAATAAACCGGAGATGACTCTATGTGGTTTTTCTATAGGTTTATTACATTGTGAAGAGCAAGAAAGAGGGCCGGGGATTCGAAGATTTTTGTAGTCGCACTAGCGTGCCAAGCTCAGACGCGGCGCTCGGGCACGGAGGTCTTCACTGACCATGGAGCTACGCGACTGTTTTGTCTGGCGTCGACTGCAGCTTCAGCCGCCAGAAGCACCACCAGCGCCTTCGTTGCGCCTAGACCTAACTTCCCATCTGCGATCGCAGCTGCGGCTTTGGTTAATGCATTCGGAATCATAACATATATCCTCCAATATGCCGCCCTTCTCATTTGCGCGCCAGGCGCAACCCGCAGCTCAGGTATATTTCTGAAGCCCGACCAATTCGAATGACAGCATTGTACTGACTATACAATTTTCAGACAAATGGCACTGCACCATCACTCTTTGGCAACACACGCGCGACTAACGCCTCAACTCCGAATGATCCCCTGCAACCTTTGCGCGCAATGGCCGAGCGGGTCGGCAAGGAGGTAGAGAAGTTCGCGGAACGGGTTGACCATTGGCATACCCATGGAAAAGAAACTGCTACAAGCAGGCACCAGGCGACGGTCAAGATGGTCGGACATTTCAGGGACGTCGCCGAATCGCAGGTGAAGGAACTGAAGCGTACGAGTGGTGCAGAGAACCAGGGAGCGCTGAATAAGAGCACGCGCCGTCGCGTCCAGAACCTGGGAGAGGACTCGAATGGAGGCTCCTTTGGCCAGTCCTTCCAATCGATCGTACCATCCGTCGAATCAGGCAGTGCTCTCGACAATGCAAGCGTACAGGAATTGAGACAGTGGCAGGCTGAACTCGCGACATGGGACCTTCTGGGCATCATTATCGATCACTACCACCCCGAGCCCGGCCGAGACGTCGAAGCAGAGAAGCAAGCCGGATTGGAGACCGTGGGAGGGAACAAACGATACAGCCCGAACAGCGAGATCTGGGACCGGTTCCTGTTAGAGGATGATCAAGCGAAAGAGAAGGATCTGATCTTGCGCTGGTTGGAGCAGACCGCCCAGGACAGTGAAAGCGACATTGCGTCGATTACTGCTGTGCTGGAAGAGAAGTCTGGCAAGGGTGCGAACACCTGGACGAGCGGCTGGCTGGACACAAAGTCAAAGATCAAGCAGGCGAAGCGCATGGAGGGCACAGATCGGCCACTGAAGCCCGAAAGTTCGACGCTGAAGACCTCAGACCGATCACAACAGCTGGTGACACAGCTGGACCCTGATGCGCCGTCACGACAAAAGCGAGTCCTCGAAAAATCCGATGAGTTCTACGAGAAAGCTCTCTGGTTGGTCTGTTACGAGATGATGCGCCGTGGTGTGCCATGGAAGGAGATCTGTGAATGGGCCCTGGAGAGGAACGAAGCATGGCGCGGTGTGAGCATAGGTGCAGCATACGAGTCGCATACTCCCGGCAGTCCGAATGTTGCAGGCGAAACAATTGGATACTTGTTCCGCCGTATGTGCTTCTATGCCGCTCAGGGAACGCGACTACAGCACGAAGGTGCTGTGTATGGCCTGTTGAGTGGAGATCTGGACAAAGCTCGCGAAGTTGCTCGAACTTGGGACGACCATCTGTACGCACACTACAATGCGTTGCTCCTGTCTCGGTTCGACTCGTATTTGCAACGACAGTATTCGAACCGCGTCACACAAAGCTTGACACAGCGGTTCGTGTTCCATGATGCTGTTGCAAACATTGGAGACTGGTCGAACTCTCCGAGGGCGGTCATTCAGGCATTGAAGCAGCACAAAGCTTCTTCAGCGTTGGCAGTTGCACCGATCAAGCTTGTTCAAGGCGCCCTGATTGGCCAATCGCTCGAAGAGCTAGTCCATATGGTTGGAGTTGCGTTGGCCGATATGCTACAGAACGATGAGCGACCCGGAAACCTTATGATTCATCCGGATTCAGCGGAGAGAGATGCAGGGCCGAAGCCAGCATCTGGACAGCGGACCGTTACAGCAGACCGATACTACCAAACATTGGTCGCCGATCCTCACGCCTTCCGTACCTTGGTACACATCTTCATCGCACTTAGGGGAGGCTTGGACATGCTGAACACAGACGACCTGCCGCAACGCTACGCGATGGACAATGTGATCGCTGCCTACATCGAGTTCCTGCGCCTCAGCAAGCGCATTCAGCTGATTCCCCTGTATGCTGCGCAGCTGCCTGAGGCACGGCAAGGCCATTGCCTGGCGCGCGTGCTTCCTAACATCAAGAACCGTGACGAGCAAAAGAACTGCATCGCTCTTCTTGACTTGTACAGAGTCGACACAGTAGAGGTGGTAGCACAAAGCTTCCTGCTTGCGTTCCACCACAGTGGGTTTACTCACTTCGATGAAGAGGGTAACACTGTGATCACCAACCCTATAAAGCGTTTCAGCCTTCTCGAATCAACGGCCTCACTTGAGCAACACAAGCAGTTCCTATGGCCTGGCCTTCGAATCAAACCTCAGTTTGAAGGTTCTGATATTGAGCCTAAGGATGTGGGAATTATTGATGCTGTATATTGGTACAACTATCTCAGTACAGAAGCCGAGCAGACGTTTGAGCACCTCAAAAACGCGCTGACAATCTTCCTTCGTAAGTACAGTCCACTCTTAGACCAAGGTTCGTACTGACAGAGATAGTCAATGGTCGCCTGGCCGCTGCTGAAAGGATGATCGAGGAGGTCAACGTCGAATCTCTCTCTTTGTCCAGGACAGAAGCACTCTGTGGATATCCGTTTGACTTCAATGAACCTGAGACTGAGCTGCAAGATGAACGCGCACTGCACGCACACCGCGAAACTCTCTCGCGCGAAGCACGAAGCAGGCTCCCGGTATCGCAACTTCCTGATGCTGAGAGGCATGAGCAGATCGTAGAGGCTTTGAGAGCGCACAGCGCGCCATACTTCAACCTACAGCAAATCGTCCGCATCATCGTTATGTTCCGCGACTGGCGTGCGCAAGAGCAGGAGCTAGTCCAGTACGTCCCCGAACTTACTATTTCTCCTATCCCTCTAACACATTCCAGGAACCGATCCAAGGGCCCCAAGGTGAACACCAAGCCCATCAAAGAGCTGCTCGAGAATATCACTACCACATTCGACTCCTTGATCTCGTCTCTTGCGGACACCCACGCCGAAGACACCCCTGACATCACAAACCTGAAACGCGCCTACGTCCCCGAGATCATCATCACGTACCTCTCTGTGCTGCAAACCGCCTCCTTTCTCCTCAACCGCGACACAATCATCGGAGCCATGGAAATCGCCAACTTGGTCGCCGATCCTAACAGTGAGTGGCTACAGGAGTTGTTCCTGAAGACAGGCCGCATGAGTGAGCTGGTCAGCACGCTAGCGAAGGTCAGCCAGGCAATGCTTAAGCTGAATGAGCACGATGGCAAGAAGGAAGAGAAGAAGAAGCGGGGTAGCAAGGGCGAGACGTTGCGGATCTGGGATTTGAATGCTAATACCCGGGTCTAGGCGGCTGGGTTGCAGAGGCTTGGGAGGGCGAAGTGGGAGAGGGATGTTGTGTTCGCTTGAACGGCGTTGTGCAAGCATGGGGTATGGCAGATACAAAGCATTACAGAGCGAGATTTTTTTGAAAAGACAGCATTGCATATGGTTGCAAACGAGTTTGGACTTGAATCTTCCTTTTCCGCGCTGACTGTAGCATCTTGGTCTTGCCACTCAAATCTCGCACGAGGAACAAATCTTGCAAAAGTCTCATACACAGCTATCAAAACGCATCCGAAAGACATGCTGTTTGATGACCTTGCGTCAGCAACGAGCATACAGCGGATGTCGTAATGTTTCAGCGAGGCATTTGAGACCAGCGTACATGGGTCCACATCTTCTAAAATTCTCAAAAGAAAGACAGAACAAAACTTAGAACCATCCATGTCATTTTTAAAGATGATATATTGTAGTGCCACGGGCAAGGACCGACAGCAATGAGGTAAGCTTTATACGGCAGCTCCAAGTCACGTCATCGACTGTATTTCTGTAAGCTTTGGCACAAGGAAAAACATCACTGGGCTTCCAGTAGTATCTTCCGCGCTCAGAGCGGGACACGACATGTCGCGTGAGCTTGGATTATGTTCAGCGGGAGAAGGCATATCACAAGTGGATCGCCTTCTTGAATGGGAGCATGGGTTTGATGTTGATGTTGAATACGCGACACGTAGGTAGCCATTTTGTAATTTGCAGAGCAGAGACAGAGCATGGAATATCTGCATCTCGACTTTGGAGACTGTTGATGGTCATGAAGAAAGGGAGTGATCCAGGTTTCATATATATGCATCAAGTCCAGCTCCCAGTCATTGGCTCGAACCTTGTGGCTTTTCGACACGAGAAGTGAACAGCATCAGGGTAATTTGACTCGAGTTTCCAACATGAAAGACAGCGCAGTATGGACGTCACTTTCACGGTTCCGGAAGAGAAGAGACATAGCAAGGCTGCGTCGCATATTTAGATGCCATACATTGCGAGAAGACTGGCGCGTTGAAGAGTGAAGGAGGAGCGACATAACAGCATGAGCGAGCTGTTACAATGGCGACATGGTTGGGAAAACAACCAGTACTTTCGCCGAGAAAGACGAAACTCTGGGCATGCTTGCCCAGCGAAATGAATTGTAGATAGAAGACAGATAGGAAACATGGTAATCAAGTCAGGTCCTTTTCAAGAAAAGAGAGTTCTTCAAGTTGTGCTGACTGAAGAGTGCAATGAGCGGTCGTTGCGATTTCGTCTCTGGTGTTTTGGAATGAGATCACGTACATTGGAGGATGTAGTGGTAGCTCTCCAGAGGCAGAATAGACATGGCTCATTTTTCGGACCGCTTTGGCAGGAAACAAAATATATGCGATTCGATGCAAAGCTTTGATTTGCCAGACACCTTGGTGCGGTTGGGAAGACGGTGACGAAGGGACGTCGAGTGTTACTTTTATAAACCCACGCACGTGCGTGTTCGCTTGCTTGAACGTCGCAAAGGCCTTCAGGATCACGTGTGGTGAAGGAGTCTCGTGCATGGGCAGCAGATGGTATGATGTGGTATGATTGTATTCATCGTATCAAAGTCGCCCCTCTCGTGGAGGTGGTCGACACTCAAAGTGTGTGCTCGCTAAAACGCTACAGAAAACCAAACGCCAAATTCTTTTTGGCCTTTCAGCCGTGACGAACGATGCACATCAGCAAGCCCAACAACACTCAATCGTTGTAGTTCACAATGCCAGAGCCGTCCTTGTTCGCCTTGGGGATACCATATCGCTCGGCGAGGTCGTCCTCCTGGCTCTTGCTGTTGGGGTCAAGCACCGGACGCTCAGCCTGGCAGCACACGCGGACAGCGTGGCGGCGGTGCGGCGCAAATCCGTAGGTGGCAGAGTGGTTGGTGACACGGTTATCCCAGAACGCGACATCACCCGCCTGCCACTGGAATCTTGCGTGGAACTCCGGGCTGGTCGCTACAATCTCATTCAACAACGAGATAATGTGATCACTTTCAGTCTTCGGCACACCAACGATCTTAGTTACAAAGCCGGGGTTGAAGAAGATGCTCTTCCAGCCGGTGACAGGGTGTGTGCGTACGAGCGGGTGCTCGGTTGTGACAGGTTCGCGGCGCACAGTGCGGCCGAGCTCGCGGGTGCCCTGGGCTTGCAATTCGGCAGAGTGCAGCGCTGTAAGGGATTCAAGGTACTTTTGCATGGCGGGACTGAGCATGTCGTAGGCGGCGTATTGAGAGGACCAAAGAGTATCACCACCGCCGCCACGTGGTGGGCCGGTGAGGACCTTGAGAGATGTGTAGGAGGGAGGCTGGAGCTCGTATGTGACCTTTTGCGTGTTAGTGTATGGTGCTGGGGATTTGTAGGGGCATGCTTACATCAGAATGCCAGAGGAAGGTAGGTGAGAACAAGGAGCGGAGATCAGGCGAGCCTTCACCGGTGTACACGACGTGGACATCCTCGAGACCCTCTTGGCGCGGTACGGCTGTGGTGGCGTGCTTGTGCAGTTGACCAAAGTACTTTCCAAGCTCGCGCTGCTCCTCGATGCCAAAGTTCTTCTGGTTGCGGAAGAAGACAACACCTCGTGTCGCAATCAGTCGTGCAAGATCGTTCTTCTGGAGGTCGGTGAGGTTGGCAAGGTCTACTCCGTGAACCTCGGTGCCGATCTTGGGGTTGTAGTCAAAGACCTCTGTAGCGTCGGCGAGGAGGTTCTTAAAGTTGACATCACCAAGGCAGCCCTTGTCGGCATATGCGTGCTCTTCAAGTGCAGGCCATGTGATCGCAGGGAAGCGTGGTCGCAGGTGCTCGAACTCATATGTGTCGTCATGCTGTGTTACTGCTGTGCGTCCTGGAACGTAGTTGTGCGTGTTGGCTTGCTTGACAGCTTGCTTGGTTGTGATGGGTGCCGCGTCGTGAGACTGGAAGGCTGGCTCTACAAGTCCTGGTGCCATCTTGACAGTAGTGGTGATGTGAAAGAGGAGATAACGTGTGTCGATCCTCTATGCAAGGTACCCGGCTGTAATGGTGGGGTGGAAGTCGTCAATTCAGGAACGTATCGCTTTGATGGAAAGATACAACGCCTGAGGGTCTCAAGAAGCAGTAGCAAGAAATAGAGCGCTTGGCTGACGTTATTGAGACTCGTGATGAGGATGAAAAGCAAAGAATAGCGGCCGCAGTACTTATAGGTATACGCTTTAGGTAGTACTCAGACTCAGACTCGTACTCATAGGCTTACATGGCGGATTGCGCCATCGCTCGCAATCACGACTCCTGCCAAAAGTGGTCCGGCCGTTTTCTCCACATTTCTGACCGCCGTGTGATATCAGTTTGGAACTGCAGCCGTATTCGCTCCTGGTACCGCGGAGGTGGATCCGGGGAAATCACCATGTCGATTGTTTCGTCGCGTGGTGACGACAGTTGTAAAGCTTAGAGTAAATGCTTTCGTAACTGTAGCCTGTGCTGCTGACTGTCGTCGTTGAGCAGCTTGCGCAGCCTCATCTCGACTCAAGGAGCCCCCTGCCCCATCCCCCTATTTTTCAACTTGGTGTTTCGGTGCTTGCGACGCTCTCTTCCTCTGAAACGCGATCTCAAAGATGGCAGGTCGGTCCTGCCCATGACCTGAGATCTTGAGACGCTGTGACAATTCAGTGCTGAGGTCGATGGTGTGGCTACGCTAAGGACAGATTTGGCAAAGTGTCAAGTGATTGCACCATCGTCTGGGGACATCACGCCTTCGCTCGTCTTCGAACATAACACAACGCAAGGGCCATTGCCGATAAGATTTCATAATCTGAACTGGAATGATCTGGAATTGATCGATCAGATAAGATCTTGCCGGTCAGAAGTCGGCGCCGGCCTGTTATGGCGCCTTCTTTGACGTCCGTTGTCGCTGTCCATCGCTCGATATCGGACACATGATGCAAGTGAGGTGCAGCAGTGTTCTCGTATGCTTCGCCGATATTGTCGCTCGGGAGTGGCGGGCCTTTCTCCGTCGAAAGTTGTCGCTTGGGCGTCGAAGGTACAGCGATCACATGCAAAAGAAGAGGTGTCGATGTATGAGTTGATCGAGGCAACCATGACCGCTCGCAGATGCCTTCTGTTTCAATTCGACAGAGAAACTTCTTGAACCCCGGGTCTTCGCCTTGACGCCATGTTGTATGCCCGTAACGCCTTTCAATATGCTGTAGTCTCCATCTCGCGCGTGAGATCTGGAATACTCGAAATGATGGGACATTGGATAAGCTGCCGCTAGGTCATTGAGAGAAGACTCGTCTCAAGCCTTCTCTCTCGTAATCGTCCCCAACTGTTCGTTGAAGACCTCCAGGCCTCAGTTCTTCCCTGTCGGGCGTATGCTGGTCTCGAGCGTAGGTATTGGCACGCCGTTAAGGTCGGTCCACTTGATCCAGGCTTTTCGTGCTGGCTTCTCTCCACCAATTGTTTCAGGCTTGATGCTGCCATCCTTTGCCAGCTTGTTGCGCTGCCTCACGATGCCCGCCTCTTCCAAGCGTGGCGTCCAGTACGGATGGATGCCTTTATGTACCCGCCACAGCTCGTAGTTGCCAAAGCCGAGGACGAGGATGCTTGTGACAAGGCGGAAGCGCTGTGCAGCACGTGTAGACAGTGCAGAACTCATTGTGGAGGCTGCCTGGTGGTGGTCAGGTAGTAAGGTGTGCAACCGCAGTGGACGCAGCACTCAGGTGAGAGTGGTGGTGGATTGCGGCCGAGCGGCATCCTGACTGGCTGCCTTCAGCGGGGGCGAGCTCGGCTGGTGAGCCGCATCGCATATCGCCCAAAACTTTCTGAGCACCCAGACTTCACGCCCATTCGGGCCTCAACCGCAACAATGGACGACCTTGAGAACCTCGAGTTCCTGTCGCTCGTATCGAAGGTCACGTCGGAAATCCAGAATCACTTGGGCGTGTCCGACAAGACGCTCGCCGAGTTCGTCATCGACCAGCATGCCGGCGCAAAAGGCGTTGCCGACTTCAAGGAGCAGCTGGAGGCCATGGGCGCCGAGTTCCCGCAAAGTCTCGTGGAGAGCATCGACCGCCTGGTCCTGACGCTGCACCCCAAGTACAAGAATAAGAACAAGAGCGCGAACGGAGGAAAGGCGGCCGAGGACGAGGATGACAGCCGCGACCGCAAGACACGCGTGTTCAAGGGCCTGGCGATCGCGGACAAGGACGTCGACTTCAGCGACCCCGAGGAGCAGCCTGCGAACGATGCGCCGGAGCCAGACGCGCTGGACGATACGTTCGCTATGCTGGAAGGCCTGGCCGGGAAGGGCGCTGGAGCAGGCAAGCCCAAGGAGCGGTCGCGCAAGCGCAGCATGAGCCCCTACGACAGCGACGACGACCGCGGCAGCAAGAGACACAGGCGCAGGAACAGGTCCGAGTCACGCTCGAGATCGCGCAGTCGCGGGCGGCGGCAGCAGGAGCACAACGAGCTGGTCTTCGAGGACGAATTTGGGCGCACAAGGACCGTCAAGCGCCACGACAAGCAGCGCAGCCGCAAGAAGTACCGTGACGAAGACCTCGACGAGTTCCGCCGACCGCCGACACCTGAGCTGGACGACGAGCCAGTGCTATACAAGGTCTACAACGGCAAAGTCACAGGTGTAAAGGACTTTGGTGCCTTCGTCAATCTACAGGGTGTGAAGGGCAAGGTCGACGGCCTGGTGCACGTCTCGCAGATACAGGAGGGCGGGCGCGTCAACCACCCATCTGATCTCCTTTCAAGATGGCAGGAAGTCAAGGTCAAGGTCATCAAGATGGAGAACGGCAGGCTGTCTTTGTCAATGAAGGAAGTGGATCAACGCACCGGACGCGATCTTGCGCCCTCCAAACGTATCGAGTCCTTTGGATCAGGCGCAAACTCTCAAGCGCTGGGAGGCATACCAGGTCTGATGGACGGCAACGTGCCCGTGGTCGAAGAGGGTTTCAACAGTCGTAAGAACGGCATGCGAAAGCGGATGACCTCACCTGAAAGATGGGAGATCAAGCAACTCATCGCGTCCGGAGTCATTCCCAAGTCCGACTACCCTGACATCGACGAGGACTTCAATGCACACATCGCCGGCGAAGGGGGTTTTGAGGAGGAAGAGGATGTCGACATTGAAGTGCGCGAAGAGGAACCGCCTTTCCTGGCTGGCCAGACCAAGCAGTCCCTTGAACTCTCGCCCATTCGAATCATCAAGGCACCTGATGGCTCGCTCAATCGTGCAGCTATGTCTGGCGACACCCTGGCAAAAGAGCGTCGCGACCTGCGACAGCAAGAAGCACAGGAGAAGGCAGCGAAAGAAGCTGCGAATGTCGATCTCAGCAGTCAGTGGAACGACCCAATGGCCCAGCAAAGACAATTTGCCAGTGACCTGCGCAACACACGAAGAGACCAGCCTGCTGAGGCTATGCCTGAGTGGAAGAAGATCTCGACCAACAGCAAGGACGCTTCGTTCGGTAAGCGTACCAACATGAGCATCAAAGACCAACGAGAGTCGCTGCCTGTGTACAAGTTCAGGAAGCAGCTGCTCGAAGCTGTTGCGGCTCATCAGATTTTGATTGTCGTCGGTGACACTGGATCTGGCAAGACCACACAGATGACGCAGTACCTCGCCGAAGCAGGCTACGCTAACGAGCTTGTCATCGGTTGTACACAACCCCGACGTGTGGCAGCAATGAGTGTTGCTAAGCGTGTTGCTGAAGAAGTAGGCTGCAAGCTTGGCAACGAAGTCGGTTACACCATTCGATTCGAGGATAACACATCCCCGGAAACACGCATCAAGTACATGACGGACGGTATCTTGCAAAGAGAAATCCTGCTTGACCCAATGTTGAACAAGTACAGCTGTATCATGTTGGATGAGGCCCATGAACGTACTATCGCTACGGACGTGCTGTTTGGACTCTTGAAGAAGACCCTCAAGCGACGACCAGACATGAAACTCATCGTTACTAGTGCCACACTCGACGCTGATAAGTTCTCCGAGTATTTCTACAAGTGTCCCATTTTCTCTATTCCTGGACGAACCTGTAAGTCAATCCGCTTGTTCATGTCACATATCAACGTACTAACGCACTACCAGTCCCCGTCGAAGTCATGTACAGCCGAGAGCCAGAGTCAGATTACTTGGACGCCGCACTTGTCACTGTTATGCAGATTCACCTGACAGAGCCTGCTGGTGACATCCTTCTCTTCTTAACAGGTAAAGAGGAGATCGACTCGTCCTGTGAGATTCTATCAGAGCGAATGAAAGCTCTTGGGCCAAATGTGCCTGAGCTCATGATCCTGCCCATTTACGGAGCTCTGCCCTCCGAGGTGGCTTCACGTATCTTCGAGCCTGCACCGAACGGCACGCGCAAGGTTGTTATTGCCACCAATATCGCCGAGACCAGTCTTACCATTGACGGTATCTACTATGTGGTAGATCCCGGTTTTGTCAAGCAAAGCTCCTACGACGGCAAGCTTGGTATGGACCGTCTGCAAATCACCCCTATCTCGCAAGCACAGGCTCGCCAAAGGAGTGGGAGAGCTGGACGGACAGGACCAGGAAAGTGCTTCCGCCTTTACACTGAAGCCGCCTTCCAGAACGAGATGCTACCCACGACTATCCCCGAAATCCAACGACAAAATCTCTCTAATACCATTTTGATGCTCAAGGCCATGGGCATCAACGACCTGCTGCACTTCGACTTCATGGACCCGCCACCCACAAACACCATGCTCACAGCCCTCGAAGAGCTCTACCAGCTTGGTTCCCTCGACGATGAAGGCCTCCTTACTCGTCTCGGCCGCCAAATGGCCGACTTCCCCATGGACCCAACTTTATCCAAAGCCCTCATCAAGAGCGTCGACCTACAATGCTCCGACGAGATCCTCACCATCGTCGCCATGATCAGCGCAACACAATCCGTCTTCCACCGCCCCCGCGATAAGCAGCAACAAGCGGACCAAAAGAAGCAGAAATTTAACGATCCCTCTGGCGACCACATCACGCTGCTCAACGTGTACAACGGCTGGAAACAAGGCGGCTTCAGCACGCCCTGGTGCCATGAGAACTTTGTCATTCCAAGGAACATGCAACGTGTAAAAGACGTGCGGAACCAGCTTCTGCAGATCATGGCGCGCCACAAGCACTCCGTCGTCTCTTGCGGCCGCAACACAATCAAAGTCCGACAAGCGCTGTGCTCTGGCTTTTTCCGCAACAGCGCGCGCAAGGATCCCGCTGAGGGGTACAAGACGCTCGTCGAGGGGACCCCGGTGTACCTACACCCCAGCTCGTCTCTGTTCGGCAAGCCCGCAGAGCATGTGGTGTATCATAGCTTGGTTGAGACGACCAAGGAGTACATGCATGTTTGTAGTGCGATTGAACCGAAGTGGTTGGTGGAGGCGGCGCCGACGTTCTTCAAGGTTGCGCCCACAGATAGGCTGAGTAAGAGGAAAAAGGCGGAGAGGATTCAGCCGTTGCATAACAAGTTCCAGGGTGAGGATGACTGGAGATTGAGTGCGCAGAGGAAAGCGGGTAGAGGCGGTGGAGGCACGTGGGGTTGATTGGTGATGAAATCGGGTGGTGTCGGTGAGGCTGGAGTGCTTGGGGTGTTTGATGAAGAGGATCGTTCGATACCATGTGCCATATTAGTGCACACTAGAATGCACTTAAGTTCAGTAACACTGACCACTATACTATCGAAGATCTCCGGCTCCCTCACGGGCAAAAGCCATGATGGCTTCTCTCGGATTCTATGCCTATCATCAGGGTGACGACGACGCCTCGAGAGGGTCTGGCGACCACATTATTGGGATTGGTCGACCTATACCCTGACCAGCCAAGGCAAGAGAAGAGTGCTCGAACGGCCTGCTACTCCAACGTCGACGGTAACAGAGCCGGGTGCGCCATGGACGTCTTCGGCTTCAAGTACAGATCGTTCGCTGTTCTGCAGACACTGCGCAGCGCACCAACAGCGCCGGAATCTATCGTCCTATCCTCTTGCCCCTGCACACCTGCTCCCTAGCCAGCACCAACATTACGACAGCAGCACTCTCTTGCAACTTGCACCACCATCTTGCAACTTGGGTGGTATGATGAACCCGTGCATTTGGTACGTGCACATTTGTTAGGAAAATTCAGCCTCGTACTAACGCTGTGTTCTGTCGGATACGCATGTACGCTACCACATCAAATACGAGCTCCTTCACAGAAGACGTACAGTTGCTAGCGACCGAGGCGCCACCCTCGCCTACAGCTACAACACTATTCTGCAGAATCCTTTGCAAGGGTCAACCGCTTGGGGCGTTAATTTTCGCACTACTGAGTCTTGCCGTTGCTTAATCTGATGCTTAAGCTGTAAGCCAGCTGCTCGTAGTTAGTTTGTCAGCCTCACAATGCTTATGGGACCGTTGTTAGGTGGCAGCAGCGTGCAGGGGTGGAGCCGTAACTGCTTGTGAGAGAACAACGCAGAGCTGTCCTTGCGCCGCACACGCCGGCACCAATAACTGGAGCAAAGTGGACACTGGGAATGGAGATCGGTATGGCGACGGTTATAGTGTGGCAGATGCACACGTATGAGTGCGGCGTATACGTACTAGCTAGTGCAATAGCTCGCTTCTGCAGAGTTAATGGATTGATATCAGTAAGAATACCACGTAGCAGATATCGAGATGTTGGACAGGTATAGTCAACTTACTACACAATCGCTACTGCAACTGAAATGCGGAGCCAGCGGCAATAAATTGACGCACTACCCGGTGGGGTGATACAGACAAGTTTTGGCGATCAAGGATGTGTGACATCGGGACTAACCAGCAGAGTAACTTTGAGAGCATTGTTTTCCACTAACTGCTTGTAATATAGGCATGTGAACTTAAAAAGAATTAGTTGCTGGGTGAACAGGCTCTGAACTAATGGAATAAGGCAGTAGCCGCGGCGCAGTATAAAGTGAGGTCTAGAAGTACCTTCCTCTTTCTCTACTGATCCATCTACCAACACCAACTCTATCCCGAACTTAAAATGCATCACCTCCGCGATGTCCTACTCAGCCCCTCGCCAAAAGGCCCTCCCGAGCTCAGCAGTTTAGACGATAGTGCTACAGAAATGCAAGGCGTGCGTGAAAGTATTGCAAGGAATGAATTTCGGGAACTTCGGGGTGCAGGCTTCTATAATCGGACCTGGATTGTCAGCCGTCGATACTGTAACATAGGAGATGGGGTAGACGCCCTTGAAGGCTCCCTTCATTCCCTCTGGCACATCTACTACCAACTCGGTCGGCATACAGCGCATGAAACATCTGATCACGATCGCTTGGTCCTCGATATCGTCCGCATTCAAGGGTTAGGACCGTTGACCCGGCCTGTTTCCGGGCCGTACGGAATTGACATTGCACGAACAGCCGAAGGCACGCTGTGGAATGACCTACCCTTCTTGGCCGCTGATATGACCGACTTCTGGATCAACAACTGCGCGTCTATATCGGGCATCCAGCGCCTTAACCTTGCATCTTTTCTAGCCAAGCTAGCGTCAACCCGCGTTAGCAAGGACAGAATCTGCCAGATTGCCCTTGTCATATTCTCCTCTGCTTTTGAGGTGAGGCAAGTCCTTGGCTCCACAGAGATCCCGGATCATAAAGATACACATCGATCGATCAGGACCCTCGACTTAAGACATCTATTGCCAGCTGTCTGTGTGTGGATCAAGGAGGCCGGCCACGTCCTTATTCAACTCTCAGATCTCTCATGGAATGATTGCCCAAGTGTAATTGGCCAGGGTGGCCAGAAGTTCATCGAGTCTGAATTCGGGAAGCGATCACCAACCGGATTTACCCCGTGGAGATGGATGCACTGGCTCAAGCGTCTCCACGAGATCCAAGAGGAGGCGAAAGAGGCCAATGAGAAACATCTGGAGGCGCAGGCTACTGACGCTATTGACCGCATGGTCAGAGGTGTGAAGGATCGGAACTCTGGAATCCTCAGGGCCTACCAAAGTGGCGGAGATGTCTTACATCAAGACGAAAATTTGTCATGCTTGGAAGATTTAAAAGCAAATTAAATCCAGATTTCCATGCACCGTCTTTTCTTAACTTTTGGGACCCTTAGACCTAGTTTTGCTCTCCTTGCTAAGTGACTGCTGAGCGAACAAATTCTGTAAATCCAACTGGGTGGGGTGGCATTTCTATAATTTTATGTTGAAACTGTGCAGGTATAAACTCTTTTCTTTGCACTTACTACCAAGCTAGCGGCGGGCTTACGCTCAGCAGCTCGTAACTACAAGGCTACTCGACTGCTTACACGACCCGGCTAGACAACTAAGTCGTCTGCAAAGGATTCAATCCTGCGCACTGTACAATTGCAATACACCGGCTAGTGACCCCGATTTCAACGAGGCCACCAACGCCGATCTGGTAAGGTTCTGGGCCAAAGGTCCCTTCCTGGATCTCCCTTCCAGCTCGTTACCACCGTTTTTTAAACCTTCGACATAATATCATCAGCTCGCAACTCTGGAGCAATCCCCTCCGTCATAAGTATGAGCCCGAAGTCCACGTTCCATGGCTTCACCTTAGTCAAGCATAGTTCATCATCTTTCGGATTCCAACATCTACCTAATGCTCTTACTCAGCTCCATTCAAAGACACCGGGATCAGTCGATGATGCACCCCGAAAGGCTTCCATCTCTGTTCAATTTCATTACGTTCTTGAGCCTGACACCTAAACAGTCGCATAGTTGTTAGCAGAATAATGCTGACTCACCGATAGAAGAGTGCGCTGGGTAGAAACCCGGACGAGCAACCCAAGACCGGCGTTTGTGTCATCAACCACAACCGTGCTCCTCCACAGCCTGCAGTCTAGTCTTTCGCCCAGAAGTTCGTGCAGATCTACGAGAGCCATGGTGGTTCCATCGATGCACACCCACAACACGGCAAGTTGCCTGGTCAGACAGCCACGAAACTAATTATCTGAAACCACAATTCCTCTCGTACTAAGCGGTATTACCGTTCGGCAAGGATAACCAAGTAATCAGTCTGCTGCATTCGGCATTCGTGCTGCAATTCGAGAATCGACTCTGGCTGGCTGGCTCCGTTAGCTACGAAGCAGTACAAGAAGCTCCTGGCAACGTCATGCGAAGTATTCCGAACACTCTGATTCCACCCTCAAATCCGAAAGGCAAGCAGCCCCCTTTGATGTTCAAAAAAACAGATAATGTCTTTTTATGGCAACAAAGTTCATTACCAGGAGGATCATTTCTTTGCTGGAAAGCTCGTTCTGCATGATGTCTGTTAAATTGGATTTGGACTATTTGTGGAAGAACTCAAAGGACAACAAACAGATGAGATGGGGCATCTTCCTGTAGAGAGCTATACACGCCTTTCTAAGATCTGAAAATGATCCGCCCATCATGGTGGTATGTCCGGTTGCCTGGAGGACCAAATACAAGACTTAAAAGGGATGGGCCGTGTGTCGTTCAGTTGCAAGACCATTCCAAACCACGGGGATGTTTCTCGGCAGATATACCAGAAGTATGGCCAATCGTCCACAGCTCACCATCCCGGCTGCCCTTCCTCAACGCCCGAATAACGCCAACTTGTACGGCAAACACACTGCGATCATGCTCAACACCTTCAACGTCGTCAAGGCATCCAACACCATCGTCCACCAGTACGATGTCGCCTTCACTGGTGTTTCCAAGGATCACACCATATGGTCGGACATATGTACTACAAGGCTAGGATGTATGTCGGTCTTGGTTGCCTTTGGTTGGCGCCACAGATGAGCTTTGTGGCTCTGCTGTGGTCGAGTCGCGCCTGATTGTAAGATTCTGTAATCAACGCATCTCCTTGATCGTAATTTCAAGTGTAACAATTCAATGTGATGCTAATTGCGTTCGTGCGATGGTTCACTCACGCTCGCGCGTGACAGTGACGCGGAGAGCGCTCCACTTCTATTCCAGACTAGCACTAATAAGGAAGGATGCCCCGCGCACAGACGCTTTAGCGCACGGAAGCACGATGAAGGCATCCCGAGCCATCCTTCCTTAGCTACATCTATACATCTTTCAGACTTTCACATAATGTATCTGGACAAAACCAAATCACCTGCGGGCTTCAAAGAAGTCATATCGTTGACCAGACCCCAAGAGAACAAAGTCGATCCCACTTCATGAGAGGAAAGAAACACGACGTGTGTCACACGTGCAGACAACACAAGATCGGTGTATGCTCATGTATCCTCGTTGTTCATGACTCATTCTGACTCGACACAGTGCGATGGACTAAAACCAGCTTGCAGCCAATGCCGGTTGACCGGCCGTGAATGCGGTGGCTACCTCCAGGACCTGGTTGTATTTCAACACAAGCCTACCAAACGTAGCCCGAAGCGGACGAAAGAAGCCTTACCTATTGAACCTACGTCAAGGGGTTGCAACTATCGTTCACCACAGAAGTTGACGCCAAAGGATTCGGCTGGTCGCCGCTCTGCACTTGCATGTACTCATCAGCAGTTAACCTACGATGAATGCGTTGCCATTCTGGTGCAGCACTACATTCCGAAAGACGAAGTACCATTCCTCTCACATGTTGAACCCTCAAAGTCCAGGATATGTGGCGGTTGGGTGCAGGCCCTGCCTCACGTCAGCCAAAGCCACACAGATTTCGAACATATCGTTTCACCAGCAGTCCGCGCCCTTACGATGTCGATGCTAGTCACCGGCACAGACAGACGACAAGAGTACCTCGACACGTACGGTAGTGCTCTCCAAGGTATTCGAGCTGTCCTGGAGAGACCTACAAGAGTTGTCGGATCTACTGTCGCTATCGCAGGCATGTGCTTAGCACTGTCAGAGGTATGCAAGTGCACAATTATGTTAGGTGAAGCTTTCGCTGAACTGAAGCCAGGTTCTGGTACCGACAAGTAGTAGCGGCTACAAGACTCATCTCAGAGGAGTAGCAGCAATGTTGCAGAGCCGAGGCCCGTGTGCTTTCGAGGAGGGGGTTGCCCATCTTATGTTCGTTGGGGTGCGGCCTCTCATTGTTAGTGCGGTCTTTCAATCGCGTTAGTAGAGCCCTCGCTGAATTTCACAGGTCCTTGATGCAATATTGAGGCGGAAGACAACGTTCTTAATGAACAGAGAATGGCTCACCATCCCGTTCGCGGTGCATCGTGCGTCTCGCATGCAAGTTCTTCTTGGACATGCTACCGCTATTCCACCTCTGCTCGAGGCGATGGAGACCAGAGATCCCAATTCCGAGACCATTCGACAGGATTTTCTAGAGGTACTTGATGCGCTCCGGGTTTGGGGAAATAGCTTCGCCTCTGACGGGATGCTGTACCAGCCGATCACTCCAAGCGAATTGGACCTACCTACTCCTGCATATTTGCTGCCCGATGCTTGTTTCGACTTCGTCGATGTAACACACGCAAACTCCTTGACTCATTGTTGGGCCTTCCGTATCGTCTGCTTGTTGCAGCTACACAGCTTGGAGAACCGCCCGTCTAGCAATGCGGTTATTGCTTGCGCCGCAAAGCAAGACCGCCTTGAAGAGATAGCAAGTCTCTGTACCATGATTTGTCAGGGACTGCCCTATCTCCTGCAAAGAGAGATGAGCCTGTACGGTTCTATGTCAGCTGGGTTTCCGTTGCACATGGTATCCGAGAGTCTGCAAACTCTGCCGCTGCAAGACTGCAAACTTGCAAGCTGGTGTACAGCAATCAGAGAACAAGTGCAATCTCAAAGGATCACTTTTTATGAGGGTATGGCTGAATCCAGAACCGTCGTATAAGAGAGGAGATACTAGAGACCCCTCTGCCTGGTCTTGGGGGGCTTGACAACATCGCGGAGATCCTGCAGGTTGCAAGGGCTACGTTAGATTACCCGACAGCGTCGGACGAGTGCGCTTGACCCGTTGCACTCTTTACATCTTTCCACAACCATCCGTCCAGATCAAGCGGTCAGTCAAGCATCTCGATCCCGGAAGATAGGAACAACCCAGATTTCGGAGTGTACGAGTTCGACTCACATTGATTCATCAACAACGCACGCTCGACGCCTGCCCATGCATTAGCAACGGAGGCTCCGTTCTACGCGATGCTACAAATGGATCGGCAGATGAACTTGTCGAATCAAGGTTGGCGGGAGAGGCGCCCGTGTCCTGGATGGGCCGAGCCTAAGCCTGGGGTAACCCACTTGGTCTCGGAGTCACACGCATACCTCCTATCTGTGCAAACCGCATTTTCGAGTGGCATTTGGCTTCACAGTCTGGCGGCAGAACTATGCATTGTTTACGAGGCTGGCTGGCTGGCTGCGTGGCTCAGCCAGCCTCAGGAACCTGCTAAGCGGAAGGCCGTGATTGGTCAGACTTCGCGCTTCGGCGTGCGCGCAGTTCTCCTTAGTTGCATCGTTCAGCTGGACTATTGAGGCTCGCTACACCGAATGCTCCTCAGACGTGACTTGCATCTTGGAGTCGAACAAAGCATACCACAGATAGGTGCTAGGATTTGAAGCACGTATATAGCTGTCATGAGTGAAGGATGCCACAGCAGACCAGTTCACATTCAACTATACCCACAAAAACACCAGAATGAGCATTATCACTATCACTAGCCCAGTGCCCTCTGCACTTGTAGCGAATAAGGTTGAGAAAACTCTTACCGTCACAGTAGACGAGATCGAGCTATTAGACGATGAGAATGAGAGGACATTTCATGACACCGACGCCGCATACGTTCTGCCAAACGAGTAAGTCCAGCTTTAGTTTGCCCTTTGCATCTTGCATTTTCCACGTAGATCAGAAGGGGAACGATCTAGTAAGGTCCATCCACTGATACCACCAGTAACATCGAACACGAGAGACTAGAGGTGCAACACCGACTACTTCGACAGATCATGGGAGACAAAATCTTCCACGCTTCGCTCAATGAAAACACTATCCACAAGACTCTCGACATCGGCTGTGGCACAGGTGCAGTAACACACGAGATGGCTTCTGTGTTTCCCTCCGCACAAATCTTCGGCGCAGATCTATCTCCCGTGCCAGAAGTACGGCAAAAGCTACCAAATATCAACTACATCCAAGGCAACATCATGGACATCAACGATGCTCGTTTCGAAGAAAGCTCCTTCGACCTCACCTTCTCCCGCCTCCTAGTCCTAGGCATGTCGAACTGGAAAGCCTACATAGAGCGCTGCGTCTCACTCACCAGACCCGGCGGATGGGTCGAAATGCACGACTTGTCCAACGCCGTCCACCACGTTCCCGAAGAGGTATCTTCACTGGAACATCTTCGCCCACATGATATCACAATCGAGCAAATTGCCGATCGCTCTCATCCTACAGACGCATACCAGCAACGCTCGCCCTGGCTCTGGGACACCGTCCTCGGCAAACTCCTTGCCTTGAAGGATGTAGATCTATACTGCGGCTCCAAGATCCCTTCTCTCTTCGCCGACGCTGGTCTCGAGGATGTTTGCATCAGACGTTACATGGTGCCATACAGTCGGTGGGACGAGCTCACAAGGGAAGAGAAAGAGATGGCAGACTATCTAGAAACGTTTGTAAGGGACCTGATACCGGTTGCAATCAGGAAGGCGGGTGATAATGCAGGGCCGGAGTATGCTGAGGAGGTCGGAGAGGCGGTTAGGGACGTGAAGAGGTATCATGAGGCGTACGAGGGAGGGAGGAATTTCTTGTGGATGTATGTTGTTTGTGGGCGAAAGCCGGAGTGAAGGATGATGAGGGATGGAAATGGGTACATTGAAAGTATGGAAAAGACCACCAAATTTGTGGCATGGTTGATGGCATACCTGTCTGCATTTCACACACCTTCCACTCTCCCGAGGCTGTGCACCTTCCAATCTTCACGGAGCCCCTCTTGCCTCAACTGCATCCGACATCCGTGGAACTTGAAAGCCTGCGTTGCTAGTGATAAATATGACTGTGAACTTTTCTGTAGGTATGTATCTCAATATCCACCAACAATTCTAGGAAAGTAGCGAATACCACCAAATCATCGTTTACCGCCCCGAGTCAGCCTGGTCTGCCCCCCCCCCCCCACACTATGACTGGCGCGATGAAATGCGTACCTTTTCTTTTTGATCAACTTAAAGTTCGACTCTGCTGCAGAATGACGTTGTTTTCTCTTTGCGTACTGTTCGATACTTTCCTTACGCGAGGCGGCGTGAAAGAGGCAAGAACATTGATGGCGCGAACTCGAAAGAAAGAGAACATGAGTATCGTGTTTTTAGTGAGCAGAAATGATATATCTGGTCTTCTTATTTGTATGCATTGAATGGAGTAAGTCACCAGTGGATACTCCGGACCACTGTGGATTTATTTACCTGACTGATGCGCAGTAACATCTTGATATATATACATTTGCGGCCATTGAGGCAAACTATGACCGAGTAGCTGGCGCCCATTTATCACGCAGAAATGATCTACGATCAATCAATCACAATCCACCATTATCTGCCGCTAGATCTTTCCCACTCTTCTGCACCTGCACAGGGAACTTCTCCAAAGACTCATACCACTGCACAACACTACCAACCAGAAACGCCCAACTCCCCCAGAACGTAGAAAGGCAAGCCTGATACTGGGCCCAGCTACTTGTATCCAGCCCAAACGCAGGACAAACCGTGAACCCAATACCCCCTATTAGATTCCACGCGCCAATCCACCAGCCTAGTGTGCGGGGCGCGGGCTTCCACCATTTTGACTGTGTTTCTAGCATGAATAGCGTGCCGGAGATGATGAAGCCTAGGCCGCCGATGATCTGCGGTGTCCAGTAGAAGATTATGGTGATGGGGCGAGACATTCTATCGTATATGCCTGGGAGGGCAGTCAGGCCTGATATCCAGAAGACGGAGGCACCGCAGAGCTGCGAAAGTGAGGCGAGGAAGCCAAGATTGTAAATGTAATGTGTTCGAAGATCTGTTGCCGAGGGCCACCAAACCCACGAGCGAGCTTCTGAAGCCGACTCTTCCTTTGATGAAGGGTGATTGCCTTTACCAACGAGGTTTCGCTTGTTCTGATGGTGGTGCGCGCAGCGCGACTTGGAGGGCTGGAGGTTCTCGTGTCCGATTTCGTTGTCGCCATATGCACCCTCGTGCGATAGGGCCTGCTCGAGTGCCCATCCAAAGCATCCTGATCGGTTTTCATTCACGGCTTCGGCCATGAGTAGCAATGAACCAAACTCAAATACTGTAGCTCCAATGAAAGCACTGATGCCACCGCCATACAGCTCTTCGGTTTCAAATTCGGTGTCAGGTCGCACGAGTGGCAGCCATACAAAGAATGCGTTGATGACCCATATCACACTGCCAATCGTAAAGACATATGCAACGTCACAGGATATGTCCCATATTGGATAATACGTGAGCATGCGCCAGATGCCGCGTACAATGCTGTTGAGCGACGAGGTTGGGCGTGGTGTTGTGAGCCGCTCCGAGTTGGCGCTGGCTTGATTTTGGTTGACGACTACGGCATGTCGTCCCTTGCGATTGTTCCGCGAAGACCATTTGAAGCGTACGTCTGGTCGCGCTTCATGCCGAAAACGTGCCTTCGTAGGGTTCAGGAAGGGAAGTGGACCAGAGACAAGGTCTTTCTGAAGATTGAGCGTTGGGTCATATTGGAGAGGTTCGTGTGAGGGATGGAAGGCCTCGGACCGCGTCATTGCATGTCAATTTCAACGGTTATGATTGTCGATTTCTGCGCGCAACACGAATTGCATTGTTCTTCTGTGAGTTGGTTGATTAAGAAGCGATGGCAGTGTCGCGTTTAATATCGCGGGAAGAATTACAGAGCCTTGCTGCACATCCATGTTCAGCGACGTTTTTGGAACCACACGCGTCATTGCTTCACGGCTGAGACCGGAAATAAGCTATGCAAACACTATATTACCACGTTTGAGAAAATGAAAACCTTGTATGCAATATCAAGGTAGATTTTGGATTGTAAGTACAAACTGCGATCTGCTGGACTGCCGTGGTCAATAAGGAAAACCAATGATGGCTCGGAGACAGTTCTGATAGAGGACGCTATTGTCCCCGCAAAGCAATCGAAGCGACGAGAAGCAACGGAGATCCTTATGAAAATCAAGATGAAGTCGTTGCGATGCGGCCAGATGATGTAGCCACGCGGAAAAACGCCTTTAACACACAACGGCACGTTCTCCCCCACGCGTGCGGGGTCTCAGATCGCGTCGTTGAACATGTTGCGCAAGTCCTCCACTTCCGTGCGATGCCCCTTTGACAAGCCGGGCTTCCTGTCCAGTAGTGCATCAGCAATATCTCTAGCATCAGCGGATGCGTTAGAGAATGTGGAGACGGGCACTGACGATGTCAATACCGCTCTCGTGAGGTAGGTATGGCGCAGGTAGTCAAGGAGGATGAGTAAACTTACAGACTTCGTCTTCCTCATCGGCAGCAGCACCAACCTGCTCAGGAGCGTCGAGAGAGACATCCCCATCGTCATCGACTGGCTCGCCCTTAACGACAGCTTGAGCCTCCTCAGCCTCCTTCTTGCGGTCGCTGGCACGGAAGGCGTTCTTAGGCTTAGGCTTCGACTTAGGCGTGGCCTTCGCGCGCTTGAGCTTCGCGTTCTCGTCCTCATCGCTCTCAGCATCCTCCTTGTCCTGCTCTGTGGCCTTCTTCTTGGCGGGAGTTCGCTTACGCTTCGGCGTAGCGGTAGGTGTGCCCTCCCCTTCATCCTCGGCCTTGACCTTCGCTTTGGAAGGGGTCTTCTTTGGAGTAGCGGGCGTAGACTTGTCGCCTCTGGATGGCGTGGATGGTGGAGCATCACCCTTGTCGAAGGCGATCTTGAGTCGGGAGTAGCGCTTGGAGCAAGCACCCTTGGTGCTGCCGCACGAGTCCGCGATGACTTGCCAGTCAATGGGCTACAGGAGTTGTTAGCAAGATGATATTCAATGTGAAACGACCACGTGCCTTGTCGCGGGAAGAATGCTTCAGCATCAGCCAGAGAAACTCGTGGTTGGAGTTGGACAGATTCTCGCCCTTCTCCATTGCTTGCTTGAGACGCGACCAGCGCTTGGTTACGGCGCCTTTCTCGAGCTGAAGAGCAGCGCAGATTGGGTCCCAGTCAATCTGGCAAGGAATGTGAGCTTACATCACCTGCAAAAGGGCGTAATAGGGAGCGTGTGCTTACTGTGGGGTTGCCGCCATGGGTGAGGACTAAGTACAAGTACTGGCTGTTGTGTTCTTTAGAAGGCATATTAGAGATGGAGATGCTGACTCGTTAACGCGGTACTGTGGGTTGCAAGAGGCTCGTGGTGAAGACTGTTGCTGTCCAGATGTTGGTGTTGGAGAAAGAAAGGTCAAGAGCTCAAGGGAGGCACCAGTCAGTCTTTTATTCCCTCAGGCTGCCTTCACTGTGAGCCCACACGGGCACAAGACAAACGCAGACACACTAACATTCTTAGCATGCTTGCGCGCGGACGCAACAGCTGCAGCAATGACTCAGGTCTGGAGGCGTCTTGGTGAAAGTGAGGTTCAGCGTTGGAGCAAGCTGTGATAGCAGAGAGCTTGACGTGTACAAGGTGTGGCTACTTAAGGGGTTGGGAAGCAGCATTGTGGACTAGACAAAGTAAGACATGTGATAGAGTAGGACGGACGTGCAAGTAAGAAGGTTGTGGAAGCCTTGAAGGCGCACTGTTTGACATTGAAGATGGAAGGTGCGCTTACCGTTTGCGCACTCTGGCAGACAGCAGCCTACTCTACTCACGACACGCCCAACCCTACGGGCCCTTGTGGCAACAACTCCTTCGTCTCCTCCTCTCCAACCCCACTCCCAACAAGTTCGGAGAAGTCCAAGCCCACCTCTCTCAGCATTCCCGCATGTTCTTGCGCCAACTCCAGACATTGGTTCCACGTCTCGCCCTCCTTCTCCACACTGCTTAGTTGCCTCTTCAGTATTACGTTGAAGTGATCAACATGCTCTTTCGCCCACTTGACGCACGCCGACATGATAGGCTGCGGGAAGCAGGTCTGGAACGTGGAGACGGTGTTCTTAATGATAAGGAAGTAGATGTAGGAGATCTGGAAGATGTAGTCTGGCAAGTTGCCTTCGAATGTGCATTGTCTGGGTGCGAGTCAGTAAAAGATAATTCTTGTTCTGAAGGGGGCAGTCGTACCGTGAGCGTGCCTTGATCATACTGCTCCGTGCCTCAAGGTAAGCTTCGCGAGCACGGTCTTCGAAGCCGAGACGGTTCACCCATTTGACGTGTTGGCCAACGGGCCCGTTCCATGTGTTTCCCTCAGCGAGCTGGCGGACAAGCACATTTGCGAGTTTCGCCGCACGCTCATTGACCTTGAAAGTCACTATTTTCTTCGCCATCTCATTGCCGCGCATGTTCTGGCTCAGAGTCTTCAGCTTCTCCACTTTAGCGACCGCTTCTTCGAAGTGCTGCAGTGCAATCTCAATATCCAACTCGTCAAGTTGCGACTCTACCCAGCGAATGTTGCGTGTCTGACCATCAATGTCGACAAAGGTGCTGACATTGTTGTTGCTGACATTGTCACTTAGGTTCTCCAGAAGCTCGGTTTGATTCCGCAAGCCTGGGTCGCGGGAAAGCATGTGATTGTAGCTGTCCTGCGCGCGATCCTTTTCCTCGACTTCGGCTTCCTGGCTCTTACGCAGGTCGTCCTTCGTCTTGCGGAAGGTGGAGAGGAATGTGATCTTGTCGCCGGTATCTTCTTGTTTGGTATCGTACGTGAAAGACTCGTTGCCGGCACGGATGATGACACGTTCTTCAGGGGCGCGAGAGACTTGGACGTCCTGAAGCGGAAAGCAACGCTGGGCAACATACTCGACAGCAGACCGGTTGCGGTCCCGATCGCGTTGTCCGGCAACGTCGTTGCGGGCTTTTTTCTCCGCAGCGACAAGGAGGTGGTCGTTGAGCAAGAGCAGGCGGACTCGACGGCGGGCTTTGAGGGTGGCCGAGTCCAGCTCAAACCATCTTCGTGACTTCCATACGATGTAGCGACCAGGAATCGGCGGCAGGTATTTTTGTGACCCTTCGACATCACGGTAGAGCTGCTGTAGCTGCCCAGCGCGAATCTGATTTAGATCGCCAATAGAACTCCTGTTGGCTCTCCGTGCACTTATGCTGTTGTCGCCATTGGCAGTGGCTGAGGCAGTCTGCTCCAGCGTAGTGGTCAGGTCAGACATGAGCTGACGTAGGGTGCGCATCTCGCCCTTGAGCTTCTCTGCCTCTTTACTGATCTTGATGAACTGCGTCCGGTTCTGGTAGACATTGCTCTGGAGGTCGACCGACGTGCGGTGTTTCGCCTTGCGTAGCTCATCCTGGTACCGGCGGATGTCCTCCTCGGAGGCGTCAGCCAGCATGGAGGCTACGTACTGCTCGGCCTGCAGGTTGGGGTCGCGCAATGCCCGCATATCGACCTTCAGCCCGCGCCCGTCAGCGCTCCTGTCCGGCCGTCCATCCCTCGTCTGGCTCTTGTCCCTGAACTGGCTGGGGATCTGTGGCATGTCCGGCATGGGCGCTCCGTTTCCCGGGAAGTCGCTCGGCAGCTGCATGATCTTCTGCGAGTACCGCCTCTTGACCAGGTCGGCCGTCTTGTCCGCCCGCTGCCTCTGCTGGGGGCCGCGTCCATCGTCGCCGGGTCCTCTGCTTCGCGATCGGCTCGAGTCTTGGGAGGGCCGGCCAGAGGAGGACAGTGTCGCTGTGCCCATGCCTGGACCAGCGGGCATGGGCGCACTGATCTGGCGCGGTGCGCTGATGGTCGGGGCATTCTTCTTGCTCTTGTCGCCGCGCTTCTTGCGCAGCGAGATGCCCTTTTGCTTCTCAGACATGGCCGGCAGTCCGAGTTCGTGTGCGTGTGCGCGTGCGTGTGCGTGTGGGTGCGATCAGGTGTCCATGCGGGTCTCAATGCTGAAGCGCGGATGGGACAGGTGGTGGTCCTGGATGACATGGGCGCCTGCAACCCGAGCTCCCGCACTGACCTCCCGAACCACAAGTTCCCGTCGTCGTCCCAACTTTCTAAAAAGTCATCGTCGAGCCCATCAATCCATCGCCTCTCCTTCCACCCATTCGCTCCTCCGCCGCCCGTCAATCGCCCGCCGACACCCCGCCCGCACACCCACACCATGTCGCAGCAATCCTCGATAAAAACATCGACCATCGTCGCCATCAGCGTCGGCACCGTCGTCACAGGCCTGCTCGCATACGCCGTCTACTTCGACAACAAGCGCCGGAATGACCCCGAGTTCCGCCGCGCCCTGAAGAAGGAGAGCAAGCGCACCCAGCGCGCCGCCAAGGAGGAGGCCGAGCACCAGGGCGCAGAGCAGAAGAAGGCCATCCGCGACGCCGTGGCGCAGGCGAACGAGGAGGGCTTCCCCAAGGACCCTGAGGAGGTCGAGGCCTACTTCATGCAGGAAGTCGCACAGGGCGAGGGCATGGTGCAGAAGGGTGCGTGCAATGATTTGGTGTGATGGGAGATACACGGCTAACACCCTGCAGGCGCAGACAACATCGAGGCCGCGCTGTGCTTCTACCGCGCGCTGAAGGTCTACCCCAACCCGCGGGAATTGATCAACATCTACGACAAGACCGTTCCCAAGGTATGTCTGTTGTCCAGCAGATGCATCAAAGCAATACTAATAGTAGTCCTAGCCCGTCCTTGATATCCTCGCCGAAATGATCGCAGTCGACACATCCATCCCCGTCGGCGGCAGCAAGACACCCTCCGAGTCCGGATCTGCGGGCGATCTCGAGTAACCGCGCTCCACATCTTCACATGTAGCACCTGGCATTCCGACACTTCACTCCAAAAAGGGGTCCTATGCGCCCATCATACATCCCGGCGAGCGACAGCCACTGTAATATTCTTGTATATGTAAATGGTCATGTTTGCACGCTTTCGAATTAGGGCTGGTCGAGTCAGTATCAAGGCCGGCGTTCCGGTTTAGCATGGCCTTGCACTTGTTTGGCAGTGCGCCTAGGAGCGCAGAACAGCAGCAGCAGCAGCAGCAGCAGCAGCAGAAGCATAGATTGGCAATGTAAACACCAACAACATCCATCACAGCTCCACAAGCGCCACATGTTTGGGTCTGAGACATTACGTCATTTGATAATGGCATTTGGAGGCAGCCATGGTACTGATGGTACTGATGGTAGTGATGGTGATAGGCTGATGAAGCTACTATACTACAGTGACAGCGCGCCCGGGTGTTGCAGCCAGCCCATGCCCGTGAAACGCCTTGCTCGATGTGAGTTTGAAGACAACGCAAATAATTACAACACGCTCTAAGCGACCAACATCTCCCCTCTGCAGGCCAGCTTCAGCACGAGCACGAGTTCTGCTCCTGCGGCTGGCTGGGGTTTATGTTTACATCGATCACTGTGACTGTTAGCTTCTTGTGAGCACGACGGTTGATGGCTGCTTTCAACATACTCTGACTCTGGCCCTGCTGTCCTTCGCCCTCCATCCCCGGCAACGCCTGTGCAATCCTCTTGAACAGCGCCTTGACATTATGCCCGACTTTCGCGCTCGTCTCGATGAACATGAGGTTGTTCTTCTTCGCCTCCTCCTCTCCCTGCGCCGTCGTGACCTCCCTCTTGTCGTTCAAATCCGTCTTGTTGCCCACCAGCACGATGATGACATCGTTGCCGCGCTCGCCCCGCACGTCGTCGACCCATTTGCGTGTGTTCTCAAACGTCTTCTTGTTGGTGATGTCGTAGACGACGACAGCGACCGACGAGTCGCGGATGTACGAGGGGATCAGCGAGCGGAAGCGCTCCTGGCCGGCCGTGTCCCACAGCTGGAGGCGCACGGTGCGGTCCTCAAGGTACATTGTCTGGCATTGTTGTTAGACTGACTGATGGAGGGGTGGTGCAAGGCGGTGAGCGCGCACCTTGGAGAGGAAGTCGATGCCGATTGTTGCTTGGTAGGTGTTGTCGAACGAGTCGTACATGAAGCGTGTGATGAGAGATGTCTTGCCCACTGCTTCTGTCAGTATCCCGTCTGTCCTTCCCTGTGACCGTGATTGTGCATACCGCTCTGCTCGCCCAAGAAGACCAGCCTGCGCGCATTAGCATAGCTCCGGCATATCAGAGGTGTTTGCAGGCACTCACTTGAACTTCTTCAGCGGATTCGAGTACCCTGATTGCGCCATCTTGAATTTGTGTGAAGGAGAATGCCGATCCTAACGCTCTCGTGTTCTTCTGGTAGAGATGCAGGGTCCTTGGAGTTGACGTGGGGCCAGTGTGAATAGGAGAGTGGTTGCTCGAGAGAGTCCCCACACCGCCGGGCTGCTTGCAGGGATTCCGCTTAGCGCAGCCGACTAAATTTTGGAAAAGTCCATCGAGACTCTCGCAAGTCTACTTTTGGAGAACAACACACCAGAACACCGGAAACATGTCAGAAGCAGCACCGGCACAGTACAAGCAGAAGAGCCGCAAAGGTAAGAAGGCCTGGAGGAAGAATGTCGACGTTACAGAGGTTTCTGCCGGTCTCAATGAAGTGCGGGACCAGATTATCGCAGGGTAGGTTGCACGCCCACGAATTCCCACACAGAGTCTAACAACCGCACAGTGGTGTGATCGCCGAGAAGCCCTCAGACGAACTCTTCGCAGTCGACACCGCCGGCGACACCGCCATCCAGAAGAAAGTCCAATCGCGCCACAAGCCGCTCAAAGTCGACCAGATCCTCGCCGCGCGCTCCGCCGTCCCCGCCGTCTCTTCCCGCAAACGCTTCTCGGATCTAGACGAAGAAGGCAAGCGCAAGAAACAAAGGATCTCAGGCAGGGAGTACGACAGGCTGCGCGCCATCGCATACGGCGGCGAGCAGGTCAAGAAGGATGTCGTGCAGTCCGGCACCACCGCCGACTACGATCCCTGGGCCGTACAGGAAGTCAAGGAGGACCCGCAATTTTCGTTCCTGGAGAAGAAGAAGCCCAAAGTCGAGCCCGCGACGCTGAAACGCGCACCCGTCTCGCTCGCAAAGGACGGTAAGAAGATCCCCGCCGTCCTCAAGCCCACCGCTGGCAAATCATACAACCCCAACTTCGACGAGTGGCAAGCCCTGCTCATCAAGGAGTCCGAGAAGGCCGTTGAAGACGAGAAGAAGCGTCTGAGAGAAGCGCAAGAGGAAGCTGAGCGCATGGAGCGCGCCGCGGCTGACTCAGAGTCTGATTCCGGCGAGGAATCAGTGTGGGAGAGCGAGTGGGAGGGCTTCAGCGAGGACGAGGGCAAGACGAAAGCGAAGCGTCCCGAGCGCAAGAGCGCGACACAGCGGAACAAGATCAAGCGGAGAAAGGAAGCCGAAAGGCAAGCCAAGCACGAGGCGAAGATGAAGGCGAAAGAGCAGCAGGTGCAGATGATCAAGGCGCTGGCGAAGAGCGTGGAAGAAAAGGAAAGGAGCAGAGACGCGGCGAAGAGTATGGCCCTTGCGATCCAGGCGGAGGCCGAGGGCACACTTGACGTCGAGGATGGCGAGGAGCTTGAGCTGAGGAAGAAGCAGTTTGGCAGGATTCCGTACGTTTCTCATAACCCCCCCAAAACCCCATTACCTTCTACTAACAGCACCTGCAGTATCATGGAAGCACCCCTCGAGGTCGTCCTGCCCGACGAACTCCGCGACTCACTGCGCGCCCTCAAGCCCGAAGGTAACCTGCTGAAAGACCGCTTCAGGAGTATGATGTTGCGCGGTGTGGTCGAGCCGAGGAGACACATCCCGTACGCCAAGCAGAAGAAGTACACCGTCTCAGAGAAGTGGAGTTACAAGGACTGGGAACTGCCCGCGGCGAAATAGATGCTGCGATGGCAGTGATGTTAGACTTGCATATCTGGAGTATGGATACCCTTTGTTCACTTCACACCTTGTGTTCCGCAAGACATTGTTGCACCGTCTGCGAATTAGGCTACAGCATGAACTCGAAGACCTTGCCATCTCCAGCCCGACCGCCTTCGTCGAGCGGTACGTTCGCATACGCTCCACCTCCTTGTCCTCGTCTTGCCTTCTTGTTCTCTCGTATCAACACCCACCGCAGGACACCGGCAAGTACAGCGACCATCACCATGACCCCAGCACATATCGCCATGCCCTTGACGTACCACGGCCCCTCCTCGTCAGGAAAGATACTCGCGCCCACAAGCGGCCCGAACTGCCCAATGATATTCAATACAGCCATACCCGCACCTTTCTTACTATCACTCTCCTGATTATTAATCGTCCACGTAATGATAACAGTGATGCAGCTAAAGAACCCCGAGATAGCTGGATACAGCGCAAAGTACCTCACAAGCGAATGCGGAGATTTGTAGTAGCCCAGAACTGCAATAGTCGCATAAGCCAGTGCAGCCAGGGACGCATGCGCGATGATGAACGTGGAACGAGTTTGTAGGCGATCAGAGTAATACGCTGTTGCGATGATGACGAGGAATGCGGTGAGGTATGGTGGGACAGTCATGCCTTGTGCTGTAATGCTTTCGAAGCCCATGTCTCGGATAATCGTGGGGAGGAATACGGGGATGCTGCCGAACGCGACGTTGCAGCTGAAGAACATGAAGGCCGTGAGGTAAGCTTTTGGATCTCTGAGGGTCTGGAGGATTTCTTTTGGGTTGACGCTGGGCTTCCTGGAGGATAGTTGGTCGTCCTCTTCTTCATCGCCTTCCTTCTCTTGTCTCAAACGCAGGACAGCAACCTTGCGCTGCCGGGCAGTCAACCATTTGACAGTAGCAGGTCCGTCAGGGATAAAGCTCCAGGCCCAGACGGCTACTAGCATACTTGGGGAGCCCTCTATCAGAAACAAGAGTCTCCATGGGCTAAATGGGCTATGGCTGGCCAGCTTGGTGATTAGCCATGCCAGCACTCCCGCAAAGGCTGATGACAGAGGGCTAGCTGAGATGAAAAGACCAGTCCGAAATGCCAGTTCGCGCCGTCGGTAGAAGAAGGATAAATAAAAGGGTACACCAGGACCAAATGCAGCTTCGGTGATGCCGAGAAGGAGACGGAGAATCAGTAGCATGCTGAAAGACGGGGCAACTGCCTGGAGACACGCTACGATACCCCACGAGAAGATACATATCGATATATAGATGTGCGGTGGTACTACGCGATACCTGTTGGAGTCAACGACAGCTCACACAATCTCAGCAAATACTCACATCAATGTCATCCACTCAAAACCAATATATGTGACATAGAAGGCCCGTACTAGCCACTCAAACTGACCAGAGCTCAACTTCAAATCAGCCTGCATACCCGCAATACGAGCATTGCCGATATCTGGCAGAACAGTCAATCATTGTTCCAAGATCACACTGCGGCTTCTCCCCGTAAAGACATACAAATGAGAATACTCACTTGTCCGATCCAGGAAGCTCAAGCAATACAGCAACGCCATAAAGCCTACGAGCTTTCTATCCAACCTCCGCCGCACTGTTCTGTCTTCGTCTGGTGTATATAGCTCATAACTTTGCACCGAGTCGAAGGATAGGCGACGCGCATCGTGTTCGTTTTCATCGTCTTCATCTTTCGGAGACGCAGGTACAGAATGGCTGATCGGTTGTAGTTCGTATGTGTTCGGTTCGCTCAGTAATGGCAACTCATCGGAGGACCCTGAGGAGCGCGACGGCGTGGGATGTGGTGAGGTGGTCGAATCCGTGGTACTACCAGACACTTGGTCGCGCATCCGGCGGGTCGATGAGGAGCTATTGAAAGGCATTGCGCTTTCGGTATAGTCGCTACAGACGGATCATGCAGAGTTTAAAGAATATCTAGTTATCATAGTGATTCGAGGATTTGACTAAGGTTTGCAGCACCCTGTGTTCTGATGAGAAACATGTTGGCGTTGTGGAGTTCAGCTGCTGCCGCCTTTCCGAGGTGAGGGATGACGTTGCGTGTTTACCTACGTCCGTGCTCTACCCCAGAATTCAACGGTCAGAAAGGTACGATTGATGACTACAGATATCTGAGTGTACACACATGTGATGAACTCTGGCATTGGCCTGTATTCAAGGCATCTGGGTATATGCAAGTCACTTAGATAAGGTCAATGACAAGGTTATATTTGGGAACCTGGCATTTTGTAACATTCTGCCTTTTTGGATGAGCTTCAGCCTTCAGTGGAAGCCTTTGAAAAGCCCGGATTGGCTCTCGAAGACCTACAACTTTGACACCCTTTCCTTCGCTGCCTCCCAGTCCTCCTCTTCCGAGGTATCGATACCTTGGTCTGCCAGCTTCTGAATGGCCGTCTTAGGATCTTCATCACCATCAATGACATCAAGCCAACCCCTGAAGTCGGTCTCGAGCGCCGCAGCAATAGCATGCGCTGTGGTATCACGGCTGGTCTTACTGCCTGCACCAATCTTACCAACCTTCACGCCTCCAGCTTTCTCGTCGGTCAGACCTCCCGGCCTCAAACTGATGCCTGCAAAACGCTCCTTCTCGGGAACGCCATCCTTGGCTTCCTTATCCAATCGCTCGTGGGACAGTACTGTTAGAACTTCATCCGCTGCGACTTTAGCCTTGTAGTATGTTGGCAGAATCTCGTTGTTGGTCTTCTGCGCTGTCTCCCAATCAGAGTCAGACCACCAACTGGGCCTGCCCCTGCGGCTAGACAGGTAGGAGACTGTAAGGAATTTCTTCACACTTGGTGTGTGGATGCTGGCCTTGGTGAATGCGATGGCAGCATCACGGTCTACCGCAATAGTGTTTGCAGCACCACCCTTGCCGCCAGCACCAGCACTCCAGACTACCCAGTCGGGCTTGACGCGATCGATGATTTGCTTCGCATCAGACTCGCTCTTGACGTCTGAGACGCTGCTGACGAGCACGTCGAGCTTTCCGGGTTGGTTTTTGCCAAGAGCTTTGATCGTAGATTCCTGCTCGGCAGTTCGAATGACTGATGTTACATTCCAGGATCGTGACAGTAGCAGAGGTGTGAGAAGTTGAGAAACCTTGCCGTGACCGCCAATGAGTAGGACGTGGTGCGACATATTGGCGTTGAGTCTCGATTGATTTGTGATTGAAGATCTTAGAGTGTTTGAGAGGAGAATGAAATGGCTGTGATGCTTTTCCAGTGAATCTTCGGCTACATGGCTGCTGTGCTGCTATTAGTACCCTCATGAGCAATGTCGAGCGATGACGTTGTTGCCCTAAACTCCGGCTCGGCCCGATCGTGCTGCCACGATGATTCGTCAAGCCTCAACGACGTGATGGGCGCTTATGAACGCACCGATTGCGTGAGAATTCATCGAATCCTCACTGCGTTTCGCCATTCTTGGTGTGAGGGAAGGTGGATGCAAGGAGCCGACAATCTCCATCTGTTGCTAGGCTCAAGCACAGACCTTCACCACGCGACGCAACTACCGAGGTGCATGTATCGCTAGCGTCCCAAGCGCGTGGGTCATCAGGTCATCATTGAGTACCGCTCAACTCTCGAGCCTCGTAGCCTGAACCTGCCTCACAATACATATTCGTGTGGGCGTTTCAAGAAGTCATTACGCGTCCTTAAGGCAACAGTCCAAGTCAAGTGAACTACGAGATATCGCCGGCAGCATCCTGGTACTCAAACACACGATGACCATCAAACATGAGACTGCGCGCAACACTTTCACGGAGGACTTCCTCAGACTTCCTAGAGAGCTACGGGATCTGATCTACGCCGAAGTTTATGGCGACTCAACACCAGTACATTTGGAAGATGTACAAATGGGGCCAGCAGGCATGGCATTATCTGCAGCAGGAGAACATACGATTGATGCAGACTTCGCTGCAGAGATCTTGGAATCATTCTTTACCCACAGTACATTCGTTGTCAGCTTCCCATACCACGAGAGTGGTGCAGAAATACACCCCATTAAATGGGGCCCGCATCCACAGTACCGTCGATACATTCGACGACTCATCGTTCAAGCACATGAAGCAGACATCCGCCTGGTCACCTCGCTTCGTTTGAATACCTCACTGAAGCATCTTGAAGACCAATGCTCAGACGCCGCAGGCCTGGCTCATTATTCGAGGACCGATTGGGAGCATCTACTTGCTCTGCCGCGACTCGAGCATCTATCAATCAGATTTCAGAAACACCAGCACAGTCGTCTTACTTGGGTCGACTTCAGCCCAATTCTCATCGAATTGCGCCAAAAGCTACCTAAGCTTTTGCTAGAATTCAGCATATCTTTTGATACTATCTTGGAATGTTATTGGTCCGATCCAATCTGGGAAAACTACACTGAGCCTGGGAACGTAGTCGAGGAGCCATATGACCCAATGGGATTTGTTGACATATCGGAGCTGTTCGAAGCACCTACGGAGAAGGAGGTCGCGTATGTGCAGGCTATGTTTTCTGGCCAGCTAGGAGCGATGGGACGGGATATATTGAGAGGTCTACTTGACGAGACGGCTTCTCAGCGGAGAGCGCTGGCATCACATTACGTGGTCAAAGAGCCGGCATTGTTGAGAGTACGGATGATGGAACATTACGAGGTCTATAAGAGCGTCAAGGGTAGAGTAGAGCACAGTTTGTAGGTGGTAAGCGCCGTCTGAAGTTCGCAACCACGCAACTACATGTCCTAAGCCCTCCTGATCATCAGTATTGCACGCCACAGCAGCCTCTTCGACTTGCATTAATCGCGAATATCAACGCTAGCCAAACAGAGAAGCTACCAATTCACGTTCGTCTTTCCATGACGTGCAGCACCGAACGTGCCAGACGCAGCAGATCAACACTTTCCCTAAGCACGTCATGTTATATGAGATCATCAGCGCCTTGAAGTCCAAGCTGAAAGTTTCCAAGATAACAAGGTAGGGCACACACAATTCAGACTTCACTCCTTAAAGTTTACGAGTTTGTACCTGGCCAATACTTTGTTTTCCAGGGATAACTGCCTGTCTGCTCATCTCTGTCACTTCCCTCCACTGTCTTGACACATCCCAGACGCAGAAGCCTGACTACCCAACCACTTCAGCTCAATTCGCGCTCCGAGGTCAGTCTTGCCGTGACCATTCAATGTGAAAAGTGCTGACATCAAGCAGATCGCGAAACATGGATCGAGACCAACCACAGAAGAGGTGCAGACCTGAGGTTTCTGTAAGCTGGCAGCGACCATGCTGAGTACGTACACTGATTCCCAACGCAGGATAATGACGGCTCCGTATGCTCAGATCTTCACCAATCGCTCAAGACACTCGAACAAGCTCTGCAGGCCAGAGACCAGGAGATCACTTGCATCAACCAATAAGTCGCGTGTCAAAAGTTTTAGTGGTTTTGAGCTCAGCCCCGCAACGCGTCAAACTACACCACCACTCCAACTACCTACCACAATGCCCACACCGCGTCAATAGGGACAAGAAGTAGCTACAAATACTCGCAAAAGGCCAAATATTAGTCCTGAAGAGCGCGCAAATATTATCGCCTTGCGCGAGAGTGGGGTTTCAGTGACCAAGCTGGCTGCTCGTTATAACCGAAGCGAGAGTGCAATTCGCTACACCATCAAAACCTACACTCCACGCTCCACCACACAAGAACAACCCCGATCGGGTAGGCCGTCTGTATTATCGCGTCATCAGCAGAAGTTGGTGTATCGAGCAGCTCGAAAAACACCAAAACTTGAGTATCACGACCTCCAGAAGGCGGCACCGTTGGTGGACCTAGACACCCCTACCCAGAAGCCACCCAGTCGCTCTACGCTCTATAGATGCCTCAAGAGACAAGGCCTCATAAACCATCGTACCAAACGTGTATCTCCACCGAGCTCAGGAGCGAGAGGGAAACGCCAATCTGAAGTACGACAAAGAACGCGTGCATCGCGACGCCTTCGAGAAGCAGCACAAAAACGCTACGGGCAAGACCAAGCGAGTCGAAGCTGAGCTCCAGAACATCGAGGGGCAGCAGCGTCAGTTGAGTGAAGCATGGGAGAGGATGCAAAGCTGCGGAGGATAGGGAGTTGCCAGGACACACCGGTTTACCGTGGTATGCTGGGTCACAGTAGCTACGAGTACACTGCTCGTCAAGGTATCAAGACTAATCGGGTAGTTTGTCAGATTGATGGATCAAGGTTCAAGTTTAAAAGATTATACATTGTCATACTTCGCAGAAGCATTCTGGTATCGAAACGCTAGTCAGCGCGTCATCACTCTACCCCACCCATCTTCTCCCTCCTACGACCTTCGACACACAAGGTTTTAATGCCATCTCAGTATGAGCCCCCTCGGGCTAGTTCAGCCCAAGGAAGCTCAGTCGTTGCTATAAGTCATTACTCTTCGGATTGTGCAGGTAGATATCCGGCACTTTCGGCACCTGCGGACTCTTCTGCAACGCTTGCTTAATCGCTTCTCTTGTCTTCGTGCCTTCTTTGCCATCACCTCCTCCGCCAGTCAGCCTTCTCATGCCGTTGCGAAACCTGCTGCTGGTCGAATGACTTGCGGGCTTGGCCATGTTCTCAAGACTAAATGTGCGGTCGCCTTGCGTCAGACGCATGTCATCGTCTGAGAAGGATTCGCCTATCTCGTCGAGCGCGGTAGTGGAGAGGGATGGGGAGATGTGCTGGTTTTGGTTGGGTGCGGAGGGCGAGGTCACGGATCGGGCGTGGAGGCCTGGACGAGGTGCGCTTGTTGGGCCCGGTCCGGTAGGTGTCGATGTGAAAGAGCTGAACGCTCCTGGAGTCATGACGCCAGGATCTCGTGCGGGTGAGAGCTTAACGTGATCGGTGCTGAATCCTGACTGGAAGGAAGTGACACTTGCATTGCGAGTCAAAGATTTCAGCAGGATCGGCGCGGTTTGTTGATCGTAAAGATTTTCTCGTGTGTTCAATACGGGATTAGTGTAGGCACCACTGGGGTGGTAGTGGCTTGACGTGAAGTTCGGCAGGTCGGTGAGCGTTTCGTTATCATCATCATCATCGTCATCATCGAAGAAGTCATCTAGACTATCTAGTTTCATGACGAGATCACCGATGTGCCCTTCGCCACGCGTGTCTTCGGAGGTCATGGTCGCTGTGCGGTAGTCTGACAGTGGACTAAAGGGGAACTCATCGGCACGGAATTCGACCTTTGGTGTGGCCGTTTCAGGTGCATCAGCACCCTCGAGGTTGCCGCATGTGTAGAACACGGCATGAACGTTGGCTCTGGTCAGGTGCGAGTGATGAGCAGGCATGGGTATGGACCAGCCGCTTTCTTCAGGTATGCCATACAATGACTGGGTTTTTTCGAACTGTTTCTTGTAGCCCCTGGTTGAGTGTGACCCAGCCATGCTCATGCGAATGTGTTGCTTCTCGAATGGTGTCGGTGCATTAGTCATGCTAAGGTTAATGACAAAGTCCAGAACGCGCAGTGCTTGTGGACAGAATTCGGTTTGCAGCAAACGCAGCAAGGGTGAGATGAGATCAGGGCCCTTGGACGCGATCTCAGGCTTACGCATCTCGATCTCCGGTAGCAGGATGCACAGAACCTCCATGGTGTTGATCTTCATCCAATCAATCTTGTTGGTGAGGAGGCTGAGTAAGAAGATCAGGCTACCCAGCTCAAGCTCGGGGAAGTAGGCTGATCGGAGGGCTGATAGAGTCTGGGACAGGAAGTCTGTCTCTTGACGATATCGTTTAAGTGCAAATGAGGTAAGCGTGTCTGCAAGTGGTGTGCACTGGTAGTGTTCCTCGGCCACACGGGCAAGAATCTCGGCTGAGGCCTTGACGCCGGGATCCCGTTTGATAGTTTCGAAAGATCGGATGAATCTTGGGAGGTTGGCGAGAATGGTGTAGACTAGGCGTGTGTCGTCGCCAACAATCCGGCTCGAAGGCAAGACGACCAGTCTGTCAAGGATTCGTAGCGAGCGGTCCAGGCAAGTGCTTGACCGTATACCCTTGAACGTGAGCTGAGCAAGGCCTTCGAAGTTCCCCTCCCATTTCTCCGGGCAGCTATCCTCAAGTACCTGCAACACCGTTGCATCGCCCAAGTCCAGCTTGTCAAGGAACTTGTCAAGCATGAGCAGACTTTCCATGAACTCGCCCTCGTGTATGGTATCCAGACAAGCGCAGGTCGTCCAGAACAGTTGAGGGTATTGGATGAGATCTTCAGGGGCCAAAGCTTCGATAATGGCTCGTAACGTGGTCAGGATTTCCATGGAGAAAGTCTGGATGTCACTCTCCTCATCTGAAATGGTATTGGAGAGCCTAGCAAGCATATCCGACAACATTTGTTGATCGAGGGAGCTCAAAATACATCGGAAGAGTTGGAAAGACCGGCAAGCAAGGTGGCGAACTGGACAGGAAGTAGCCCAATTGAGCGCCACCCTTCCCCATGCCTCTCTGAGCCCGGGATAGGCAAGTGTGAAGAACTTCAGAACCTCACCGGATACATACTCCATGGACTCTGGGACCTTTGTACTGGAATCTTCCGCTTCTTTGCTGTTCTTGTCATCGTAGTTCCATACGACCTTGGCGTCATGTTGACGGATGTTCTCGACGAAGTCTTCAATTGCACGCTTGTCAATGCCTAAGGCGTCATCCTCAATCTTGGAGATGACAAGCTCGTGGATGAGATGTACAAGCATCTCTCGCGCTTGATCTTGGACTACGGGCGTGTAGTGATCCCAAAGTACAAGGACTACTTGGAGCAAAAGAGGTACATGATCACTTGCCAACTCGATAGGAGAGACCATGAGATCGACAAGTAAGATCAGGCAGACTTGTCCCAGCGCAAAGCCAGACTATCAAGATTAGTGAGTGCAATAGGGAGTCAAGAATGTACTTACCTGCTTATTGCTGCTTGGGAGCAAGGCATTGAGGTCAGCAAGATAGGGCAGATTGACAGCATCTGCTGGTGGCGGTATTGGCTCGCGCTTCTCGCTTACTAGTGAGCGTGGGTTGATCTGAAGTAGAAGGAACTCGACCACCTTCTGTCCAGCTGGAGTGCTAGACAAGTGGACAACAATCTGCTTAGAAAAGTCGACGTAGTTTTGCTCTCGTTTGTCCAGACACAGATTGATGATGAAATCGAGAATGAGTTGCACGTTGCCTCCGTACGGACCGGTAGCTAAGGCTTGCCACAGTGCTTGAATCTCGTTGTGTAGTGCGTTGCCTGAACGAACGGTAATCTCGAAGAGGTTTACGAGCAGCATGTAGGAATTGGCTGTTGGGCCACCGCCTGGCTGCACTTGTAGCTCAATAGTTTGCACCCAAGGCAGCATCGCGGCGACCATGTTTCGCTGGTGATCGGGTTGCAGCTCCTTGAAGTAGTACGAGAACTGCGAGAAGACGAGGAAAGCAAGTTCTGAGTGCTGCTTTGCCAGGCGGCGCGACGTTTCAAACTGAGCCAGCTTGTATACAGCTATTGTCTTGTCGGAGATACTGATGTCGAGATCTTGCAGCTTCGAGTTTTTTTGTTCACGGCTTTCCAACGTCCGCAGTAACCGAGAGGACTTCACGCGTATCTCGCTATTCTCGTGTCCAAGCGTGTACAAACCCGCACTGAGTACTTTCCAGAAGGGAAGTGTGTAGTCTTCACGCTGGGTAAGCACTTGAGTGACTACCTCAAAGTAGCTGTCTAGAGCCTTAGAAGACTTAGAAAGGTAGCACATCTCGATAGCCCGATCCAGAAGGTACGGGTGTTCGCGATTGTGGAGAATGAGATTCGTCAGCGCTCTTCGACCAATCGCATGCGTTCGATCACTAGGTGTCTCAAAGATACTGTCGATCCAGGACAGCATCCGGCGAACGTCGAACTGCATCAGGACCTTGCTGTCAGTGGTAATGCTGACTGGACCGCCGCACAGTGCTGCCATAGCACTGAGGGCTGCCGTTCGAAGGTCGCGCTTCTCAATTTCCATGGCTGCCGTCGCGATGCCCTTGTTACCCAAGTCGGCCTCTCGATCTAGCATTGACCTGCGCATGTTTTCCTCTCGTTGGCGGATTTGTGGCTGATTGGCTGAGTAGCCACACCAATCCTCCATCAGCGTGAAGGCTGCTTTACGAGCTTGAAAAGGCATCCACTGGAGAGGATCGTTTGTTCGGTTGATCCCCTCGAACAGTACCTCTACGAGTCCGCAATAGTGCGTACGAAGCTTCTGGAAACCCCACTCGTTCTGCACTTCTGCGTCACTAAGGAAGATTCGTAAGTCTTTCGTGTAGTTGACGAGGTTGTTGACGATCCACTCGTCATTGTATGCTTCTGGAAGTCGTAAGAATTGGGAGGTGAGCTTATACACGTGGGTTATTTCAGTGCGGAGATGATCGGTGCGACGATTCCTTCGTGGGCTGCTTAGGGTCCTGGTATGTGTTCCCAGTCTAGTCTTGGCCTCTTCAGCACATGCGGCAACAATTCCTTGCAGCGATTCGAGGAGTGTTCGGTACAGGTTGATATTGATGGACCCTAGCCCGATCACAGCTGCCTCTCGTACAGCACTGTTGTCCACCGACAAGGCGGGGAGGACCTTGGCAAATAGCTCACTAGCAGTATGCAGCTTGCTTGTACTAGTCTGAGAGGACTTCGAGCTTTTCCGCGAGTGCTGTGACATCTGGCTTTGCGTGACTGTCAAACCACCCGGGCCGGGGTTTGTCAGCGTAGTGAAAGCGAAGATAAGATACAGTTTCCACTGCTCAATCACAATCTCCGGTGAAGTCGAAGCCAGACGATTGGTGACTCTGCTCACACCTCCAGGTTCGAAAGGTGAGTAAGGAGTGACGCGAGGTCCGTCGCCAAGCGATAGCAGGGTCCGATGCATTTGCGTAAGTCGTGCGCAGACAATATCACGAGTAAGTGTGACAGCAAATGGACACACTTCAAAGCTAATGCGTACCAGATTTGGAAAGATCTTGAACCAGAGTGTCGAGTCGTACGGTATGTCGCTGCTGCACAGCTCGACTAATGTGCTCTGGACGTTACTTTTGCGCATACCGCGCTGGAGGCGACTGCGCTCAGCCAAAGACAATTTCTCGTCACTGATGTCCATAACCTTTTGGGGGCTGCCCTCCATGACGCGTATAATTCGAGTGTTGGTAGCGCCCAGCGCAGTGTCAAACTCGGTGATCAGGCGTAGAACAGTAACTGCATAAGATCGTACGCGGCGTGATGGTGAACAAAGAAAGAACAGGCCATGGGATTCTACTTCCTCGACGTGGGTCCAGACAGATGACAGATCTAGTAGCGCCGCACGACTACCGGTGCCCTCCTCAGGTGTGTCGAGAGCTGTTTTGCGGACCTTTTGTTTAATCTCTTCGATCCAAATCTGCAGCAGCTCTACGTAGAGCTTTAGAGTGTTCTCGATGTGTCCGGCGCCAAGCATACCGCCGTCCGACATGGTAGCATAACGGTCGTCGAAATTGAAGATGAAGCGAGCAAAACCGATTGTCACTTGCTGAGCGTGTGATTGTCGAGCGATTGATTTTAGAGACTGCGCTGAAGATACGGCAATATTAGATTGCACATGCGCCGTACCGGTACACAACAGATTGACTAATGAGTTGAAGGGGATATGAGGCGACAGGCAGCGTGGCAAGGCTTGTACCGCAACATACAGTAAGTCGTAAAAGCCTTGTTTTGGATCTCCAGAACCTTGATGATCTTCGCGACGGCTGAAACTGAAGGCCTCTGCCATGGGCGTTTTTGGTGTCTGAAGCGAAAACTTCTCGTCCAATACCGCCTGTCCACCGAAAGTATTGTCGCAGATGATTGTGATCTCACCCAGGATCTTGCAGAACCGTACATAAGATTCCTTCGCCACCTCAGCGAATCCGCTGAAGTTGACTGGGCGTGACAGCCTCTCTTCTTTCAACAATGACGACTTGATGGGAAGGTGTTGCAAAGGTCGTGGGCTGATTGGAGTGGCTGGAAGCTCCGGCAGGATTGCATTAGGATCGTAGTCGAATGAAATAGGAAAGGGTGGCTGTTCCGTGTTCTCCAGGTCGGCCATGGTTGCGAGGAACGAGCGGATGCCCAAAACCATTCGATCAGGCTCCAGGTTCTCGACTCGAAGTTCTCGACCAGAAGCGAACATCTCAGCATTCAGTAAGGGGAAGATGATCGTTTTGAAACAGAGGTCTTGGTACTTGTAGCCGATAATTCTTGTCAACTGAATGAGAGGTTCGGCGATTGCGGGCTCGGTAGAGAGATATGAACGCCGTCCAGGCTGGAAGATCATGCGAATGATGTCCTCAAGCTTGCGTACAGCAGTAGTCGGCGGATCTGGGCTCTTCCTGTACAGGTACGTCCAGACCAACTGGCATATGCCTCGAAGGGCGATGGGTCTTGTTGAGCGTTCCTTGAGTCGTGGCTGTGTTGATAGCGCAAGTGCAGACCACTGTGCTGTAAATATCTCCGTGGGCGAGACACACAGCAAAGCAGTCATTAAAGGGAAAGCCTCGTGCCAATGCTTCGGTTTGCCGAGCAACACAGCAGCTCGCTGCCTCATCATGTCGACTACCTGCTTCCATTTAGGTGAGCTGATCTCAACGGTGGCCTTCGACGCAATTCGAAGAAGTAGTTCTCTTAGCACCTGGCAAAAAGCGTACTTCATTGGATGACCGTGCGCACTAACAAACAACTTCGTGAGAGAAAGCATGAAGTTGCAGGTGCGGTCCCATGCTTCCTCTGGATAAGTTTTGACCTTCAGGTAGCGCAGGGCTTTGATGAGATGAGCGCCCTTGTTTTCGATGTCTCGCGTGTATTGCCCTTTAACGGATAGCTGAGTATCGATAGTCTTGAGGTCTGCAATGAACTTGTCTTGCACTGGTTCGAATATGAGACCACTCAGGACACCAAGTAGCTGGCTAAAGATGGCATAGTTGGCTCTGCTCAGGTTAGAGATTTCAACCAGATCGGGATCCACAGTAGTGAGTTGTCCATAGAAGAGCCCGAGCAGGCGGTCGGCCATGTCGAAGGTCAAATTCTGTATGTCAGTCTGGCTCATGATCTCAATAAGTACCCGGCAAAGTATGTATGTTGACACAGTCGAGCGCTGCTCCGCAAGAGTTACAGTATCTTGCAGCGCAAGTAGCTGCTCGGCCCCTGCGGCTATCGAAGTCGTGGACATGTTCTCGGGTAGATGTTGGCCGGACTCTGTATTTCGTCGAGGCAAATGAGGATGGGCTGGTGCACTTGCTTGACGTGCCTGTACACATTAGCGGAGTGTCCTACAGGGAGCTAAGGACTGCCCTACAGCCTGCAACTGCGTGCGCAGTTTCGAGGCTTCTTCGCTCTTCGCCTTGCGCCAAAGCATGATTGTGTCTATCAGAGGCTTGGGCTTGTGTCGCGCAATATGACCAAGCGCTGCTATGAGCTGATCAAAGTTGGGATCGACTCCTGGGCCGCATATTCGATCCACCTCGGCTTCTGGTAGATTTCGATCTGTTGTCATGCATGCAATGATCTTCGAGTCCGCCTGACTGATGAAGGAGTTGAAGAGGTGGTGTAGCGCATATTCGCCGACTGTCTTGAGCTCGTGTGTATGCTGGTGGTGGCGCGACTGGGAGCGGTGGTGGACATGGCCCTTACGAGATGACCTGCTGGGGGCTCGCTCAGGCTTGCGCTGTGCACTGCTGCTGCTGTCACCGAGGGCTGAGGAAAGCGCAGCGCCTGGGAAGCTATTCGCAGCACTCGAGCCGGGTGTTACGCCGTGCGCCGAAAAGGCCGCCGTTATGGTGTCCTGCGACATGATGGCTCCATCGAGGCCTGCGATGACCTGCGCCTGCTCGCTGAGGGGGCTGGTGGCGGGGGAATTCACGAAGCTCGTGTTGCGAGAGTGCTGAACTCCATGAACGATCGAGGTGTTGCGATTGTGGGCATACGAATGGGAAGGCTTGCGTTCAAGACCCTCGGGACTCGAATTGCTGCTGGTGCTGCCAGGGATGGCTATGCCGGGGGCTCTGGTGCGTGACGATATGCGACCTCTCGTCACACTCGGCTCTCGTGAGGGAGCTTGTCGAGCTTGCGCATGTGAGTGCGAAGCAGCTGGATCAGGCACAGACGTCAGCAAAGCCTCTCAGGCACAGCAGGCTGCGTTATTGGACGTCCGAATAAGCTCGGCCATGACACCACAGCGGGCTGGTAGTTTCAAACACCGCCCTGTCTGGCTGCCAGCATCCAACTGAAGTCTTCATAAACCTAGCATCCGCAAGCCTTAAGGCGGCGTCGCAGCAACAAGAGAAAAGCCAACTCACACATGGGCACTCATGGGCGGACGAGGAGATCGTCATCTGGGTCGACGGAAGGGATATCAGCCTGTGGGAGAGGCGAGCGACGTCTGCCATTGGGACGTCGACGAAATGCATTGACCCTTGTGATTCGGCGCCTCTCCAGGGCTTGTTCCTGAATGCTAGCCCAATTGGTGCCCGGGATCTGCTTTGCCGTCGCGGCATCAGAACGGCTATGGAGATCCAGCAGGCGGAGATTAATTAACTGAGCGCATCTGCATGTGGTACAAGTGCTTTAGGCTTCTTATCAGTCCATTCGTACGAGCGGGACTTCATCTATCACCACTTCGTGACTGCCATCTTCGACACGGCAGAGGACGAACTATTGCCCTAGCGTAACGGGCAGCCATGCTGCCACGCTTTATGGCTGCTTGCCCTTGCATTGGATGGCTTTTAAGCTTTGGACGTGCAGTATCAGCAGCGAATATGACATCAGGATTGCTTGATCACATTCTAGAAGTAGAAGGCAGCATGCGTCCTGTCAGCGCCGGCATCAGCGCTATTTCGACCGATCCTGTCAGGCGACTCTCATCCCGATACTCAAGGTAGTCAAACATGTTATACTCAGCACGCTCGAGGACCGTTTATCGAGCAGGCATCATCTCTGGAGTACGAGTACAATTAATTGCCCAGAAGAAGGGTCCGACGTGGGGCGCTTGGGGCCGAAAGCACCGGTAGCAGAGGTCCTCTGCATCTTCTGAAATGTGTTGAGCTAGATGAACCCTGGGTCGTCCAGCGTCGACACCACGAGGCTTACATACGCCGCGCGAAAGTTGTGCTCACCGGCTGAGCGTTGTCAGCGGTGGCTCTCCAGTCAAAGCTCACTACCAGCTTCGAGTGTGGTCCTCGGTGTTCGCAGTCACTGAATGTGTCTGGTCCGTCAGACTGCCCATTGCATATATAGCCGTCTGCTTCCGACTCTCCGCGATGCTGTCAAAGTGGTCTTCGGCAATACAAATCATCCGATCCACGCCCTCTGTCTACAAGCATTTCGTCCTGCTCATCGGGGGAACTCGTCTTCCGCGCTCGCACGAGACTACACACTTCGTACAAGCAAAATTACCCCACGGCGGGGTTCCGTGCGAGTTGGAGAGGCTTGCGGAAGGGTATCGAGCTCCGGGATCACAAGCAACGTGCGGAAATCGACCGTTCCGAGCTGCCGACAAGACGGCAGTCGTGACGGCACCATTATTTGTGGCCACATTGGCAGTGCTGAAGAGCGCAGCGTATCGCATAGATAATATTGAAGCTTGCCCTGCGCCTGTCAGCTCTGACTACTCTCTCAGCCGCAAAACAGGCGATCTTACCACTACCGATTGAACCTGCCGCGCTGAGAAGCACGGCCACCTAGAGTACTCCCGACCCACCCAACAGCTGACGCCGGTACAAATATTCCCTCCATTTGTCCCGTTACAGCGAGAGCGACTCGTGTCCAGATCGCAGCGCGTCTCTGTGTCTGCTAGGAAGTCTGAACCTCTCCACGACTGCTCTCGAGCACCATGGCGCAACTCGACACACTCGACATTGTTGTGCTGGCAGCACTGCTGCTCGGCACAGTCGCCTACTTCACAAAGGGCACCTACTGGGCTGTCCAGTCCGACCCCTATGGAAGTTCGCTGGCAGGCGCCAATGGCGCTGCGAAGGCGGGCAAGTCTCGCAACATAATTGAGAAGATGGATGAGTTAGACAAGAACTGCGTCGTGTTCTACGGCAGTCAGACTGGTACCGCCGAGGACTACGCATCCCGCATCTCCAAGGAGGGGCACTCACGCTTCGGTCTCAAGACAATGGTTGCAGATCTGGAGGAGTACGACTTCGAAAACCTCGACACTTTCCCTGAGGACAAGCTCGCTGTCTTCGTTCTTGCTACCTACGGCGAGGGCGAGCCTACCGATAATGCTGTCGAATTCTACGAGTTCATTGGGTCCGAGGACATCAACTTCAGCGAGGGCGGCGGTGCTGACGACAAGCCCCTGGCCAACCTGAAGTATGTTGCATTCGGTCTTGGAAACAACACATACGAGCACTACAATTCCATGGTCCGCAACGTCGACAAGTTCCTCACCAAGCTCGGTGCCACTCGTTTGGGCGCTGCTGGCGAGGGTGACGACGGTGCTGGTACCATGGAAGAGGATTTCCTCGCCTGGAAAGAGCCTATGTGGGCTGCTGTTTCTGAGAAGATGAATCTCGACGAGCGCGAAGCTTCCTACGAACCCGTCTTCGAGGTCACTGAGAAGGACGAGCTTACACCTGAAGATGACACCGTTTACCTTGGCGAGCCCAACAAGAACCACCTTGAGGGCAAGCAAAAGGGACCTTACAATGCCAACAACCCGTTCATCGCCCCCATCGTCGAGTCCTCCGAGATCTTCACCGCGAAAGACCGAAACTGCCTGCACATGGAGATTAGCATCGCTGGCTCAAACCTGTCGTACACTACTGGTGACCACATTGCGGTCTGGCCCAACAACTCTGGAAAGGAAGTCGACCGAGTCTTCAAGATTCTCGGCAAGGAGCACAAGCGCCACACGGTCATAACAGTCAAGGGTCTCGACCCTACTGCTAAGGTCCCTTTCCCATCGCCAACCACCTACGATGCGGCCATTCGCTTCCACATGGAGATTGGCGCAGCCGTCTCTCGTCAGTTGGTCTCTGGTCTCGCTCAATTCGCTCCCAACGATGATATCAAGGCTGAAATGACAAAGCTCGGTAGCGACAAGGACTACTTCAAGCAGAAGGTCACTAACCGTCACCTGAACCTGGCGCAGCTGCTCGAAATCGAAGGCAAGGGCCAGGAATGGACCAAGATCCCCTTTTCGTTCCTCATCGAAGGTCTTGTCAAGATCCAGCCCCGTTACTACTCCATCTCCTCTTCCTCGCTCGTTCAGAAGGACAAGATCTCCATCACCGCAGTCGTTGAGTCGGTCCAAAAGGATGATTCGCCGCATGTTCTCAAGGGTGTCACTACAAACTACCTCCTCGCTCTCAAGCAGAAGCAGCACGGCGACCCTTCCCCAGATCCGCATGGCTTGAACTACGCAATCACCGGTCCCCGCAACAAGTACGATGGTATTCATGTGCCTGTTCACGTACGTCATTCGAACTTCAAGCTCCCCTCAGACCCCTCGAAGCCTATCATCATGGTCGGTCCCGGTACTGGTGTTGCTCCTTTCCGCGGTTTCGTTCAGGAAAGGGCTGCTCAAGCCAAGGCTGGTCAGACTGTTGGCAAGACTGTTCTGTTCTTCGGTTGCAGAAAGAGATCAGAGGATTTCTTGTATGAGAAGGAGTGGCAGGTAAGTCGAAGCCCATCGTGGTTTTACGGGTACAGACTGACATGTTTCGCAGCAATACAAGGAAGTCCTCGGTGACAATTTCGTCCTCCACACCGCGTTCTCACGAGATGGTCCCAAGAAGGTTTACGTTCAGCACCAGTTGGAGGAGTACGGCGAGGAGATCCACAAGCTGCTCGAGCAGAAGGCATACTTCTACGTCTGCGGTGACGCAGCGCACATGGCTCGCGAAGTCAACACACTTCTTGGCAAGATTATCGCGAAGTACAGGAACGTCTCCGAGACAAAGGGCGAGGAGATCGTCAAGGCTATGAGGGCATCGAACCAGTATCAAGAAGATGTCTGGTCGTAATCGACAGTTTGCTGTACAGCGAAGCATTTTCATGGTTAGATTGGAGCGAATGGCGTTTGATAATGCAAGTTGAGCCGCGCAATTGCGCAGCTGTGATCATGATGGGGACTCGACTTTGGCTATGTAGCGTTGTGGATTTGCTAGTACTATACACTCCACTTATACTTAGTTATAGATAGCGTAGCACTCAATATTCCATAAATCAACTACAAACAACTGAATACACAAACAGCGCTGTTCCGTGATGCCGTGTGCTCTGCGATGGTCGCTCACGAAAATACGAGATGAAGGGTCGATTGGCCAGTGCTGGCAACGGCAGGACCCGGCTTAACGAGCAACTTCAACTCTTTCCACCCGACTTAATCACACATACCTTCATTGGTACCCACAAACCAAGCCGAAATGCAGCTCGTCAACCGGGGACCGGGCTTCGAGCTTCTGTATCTTGCTCGCGGACTTGAGCAGCTTGACCATAGCCTTAGGACTTCGGAGCTTGGTTGCGCACAAGTAATGTGTATTACTATACCTCCATCCTCATCTACTGAAGGCTCTCAACAAGATTCAGCATTGCGAACGAGACTTAACCAACAATCACGGAGACTTTCAAACACATATTGCTACATCAAGAAGCATAGACAGGCGAGACAGCCTTGCCCTACCTGATCTTCCTCAGGTGCTGCAAGCCTATGGAACTATCCCGCTCAATCGGAGCATGGACCAGGAGATAATCTCGAGATTCCCGCGAAACCTTGACGAGGCTGATACGGCAAAGTTCGCGCCTTGTACGACCTTGAGCATGCAGCCAAAACAGAATCAGAAAGACTTCGCCTCTTCGTCACCATCGACGGTAGCGAGTTGATCCGGAATCCAGGTTTCAGGTCGAATTGAGTAACATCACCAGAGTCGTAATGAGGCAATGTTGAATGGCGCGAACAAAAGCAGAAGAGATGCGAGCGACATGTACACAAGGAGAAGCATTGCAGCGCCCAAGGGCGCACGACATGCATGACATCTGGAGGTTCGGCGCCACAACGAATCATAATCCATCTGTCTCAACAAGCCACACAACATATGCACCCCTGGAGATCTCCACTCAAGTTGTTAGCCCTTGCTAACAAGAACGTCTTGCTTCGTGGCGAGCCGCATCTCAAGCATGCAGTCACTGTTTCAGCACCCTGTCTGCGAACGAAGTTCCGGATAGCTACTTGGACGAGTATGCAACACGGTAATCAGTGCTCCTGCGCCCACGCAGCACGCGAACAGGCAAAGATGACTCCTTCGAGTGAGTGTCGTGGTACATCTGCTCACATTTGTGCTCCAACTGGCCGTTTGCAGAGCGCTTGATCGGGATGTAGACAGGCGAGGTTAGTAACCTCTCCCAAACTTCGTCATGTGTTTCGATAACTCCTCACTTGTAAAAGACTACTTGCGATAGATGTCCTCGATTTTCCATTGTCACGTCTCGTCCATGCGATCTATTGTGCTTCGACTGATGAGGTCGTAGCGCTGTCTCCAATTAGTGCGCTTAACAGTAAGTCTTCGTTCAGCAACGGAGGGCGCCCTTGCATCTGCACTGCCGTTGAGCTTACCGCGGAGCCTTTTCTGTCAGCTACAACTGCAACGGGGCGGCGGCTCGTGGGCCGCGGGAGGCTCTGCACCGTCACCTGAAAAGCGTTGGCCTCAACGTTGACCGCTGGGGCGGGCTGGTCGACTCGATCCCAGGTTGCAGGCAGTTCCACGCAGCTAGTAACGGCTCGAGTAGCTGCACTGCGCCAGCTCGCAGCGGAAGTTACAAGTGCGCTGCAGACGACTTCGAAACCAACACTGACTTCAGTCTTTTGTGGCAGCAGCGGGTTAATAGGTCGTCATAAGAGAGGTACCTTGTGTCGTGTCACTTCACTAAGTGCTGCAAGCTAATCTCAATGTCAAACAGAGCGATGTACCTGGTCCGGCCTGGGGAAGAATTTTGCGAACACCCGAGAGCCGAGTGCAGTGCGGAGGTCGAAAAAGTGACAGGGCGAATCTTCATCCCGCAATCTGACCCACCACCACGTAAATCATCGCACTGTCATAAGGGACCCTCTGCTTGCGCAAACTGCAACAATCGAGCGAGTGACGTCTGTCATGAGATTTCCCTCTGATATTGCTGCTCCTTCAGCCCTACTGCAAGGGCGATGGGGGCTGCATTAGCTTCGCTATTGTGGAGAGTAAACTGCTGGATGGAGAAGCTTGCGTGCGGATTGGGACGCCTCGTCGTCTGAAGACTGCTACACACTCGTCTCAGAAGGGGATGGCTGCCAGCTGCGGAAGCGGGCAGAGTGCACAACTGATGTGACCTCGCGTCGCCTGCGCTCATCTGCAGCTCTGCAGAGCCACATCCCTGGCCTTGTACATATCAACGCTGCACTTTGCTGTCTTCAAATGGTCTTATTAAAGCAGTGCACTCCCACCGCAGTTAAGGGAAGTACACACTCTGCAGCGTTGTCCGCAATTAACAGCTCGACATCAATATTTGAACAGCTCTTTCCCAACATCACTAGAGACCCACAGTGCGCCAAACAAGAGGCGAGAAAGGGAAGCAGCTCGACCCTAGACCTGCAAACGCGACTGCTTTCGTTTGTACCGTTACTCGTCTGCTCCTACTCCAGTGCCTATCATTAGCAAGGTTCGTGCTTTCTCGTCCAGTCTACCTGGTCCCTGGCGACTTCCTGGGGTGGAAAGCGAGGCTGCTCTATGTATACACGCACCGTTACTACTCCCCTCTTCCACCGAGACATCACAACGGCTCTTGCCCTCTGCACGACGCCGAGCCGCCGCCCTCGAGACGCCTTTTCTTCTCGACTCCCCGCCTCACCTTTCGTCTCTTCTCTTCTTCACTCATTCTGCACCACTTCTTCCTCACCAATACGCTTCAGTGGCCACATTCTTTGTAGCTTTTCGCAGGTGAGGCTTCATCACTGCCTCATACATCATCAAGTCGTATACTGACATGGCCGACAGCTTTGGAGTCACTACCAGTCCCACACATTGCAAAAGTTTGACATTTACGACTCGGTATGTTCCCTTCACCTACGTGCTTCCATCTCTTCCTTTCACCTCACCTCAGCACCGAGCTGTCCAAGCGTCGTCAACCCCACCGCCCCTCTTCCGTCTCGAAGTGTGGCTGAGTTCACCATCACCGATCACCGTTACCTCCTGTGGCTGCTCCTCGGGAAAGTATTTGACTGACCTTGCCCTAGAGCACCGTTCTTCCGTACATCTCAACAGCCTCGTCCGCTCTCCTGTTCTTGATACTTCTTTTCGCTGCATAACCGGGCTCGCATCTTTCGGCTGCCCTTCTCCTGTCCGCAGTACCCTTCGACGCCTCCTCCCAGTCGCCAGCCTCCACTCTACTTCCGTCCCGGTTATCTCGCTCCTTCGAGTCACCACTATGACTACCAACGCTCGCCAGAACGGTTACGCCGCACCTTCAGGTGGCTACAAGGGTCAGCACATGCTCAATACATACAACGGCCAGGGTCATGGCGCTCAGTACCTTCCCCGAGGTCTGCACATGTCTCCCAACGGTGATGCTGGTCTACAAGGTCTGACGAACACCATGGCAGCCCTCAACATGCATGCCTCCTATGGCTCGTCCGTCAACCACAAGTCTGCTGGATCTGGCACCTCCTCCGAATACAGCAACATCCCCATGTCCCAAGGCCAGGGTCTGTGGATCCCCAACCAGCACGCTCTCGGCTCTATGTACCAAGTCCTTCCTGGTGGTCAGCAGCAAGGTGCTATGGCACACTCTTCTGGCATGTATAACCATAATGGTACCTTTGACCCACAAACTGGATACCAGTACGGTCAAGCTGTCGTTGGACACAGCCCCATGGCACCTAATTGGGCTTCACGCATGGCATCTGGAGATATGCCCTCGCTCATGACGCCTCGACGAGACTCTGTGTCTTCAAACGAGAACGACGTCCCTGGCACACCGTTCGGCAGTGGTGGCATGTACCGCTACGGAGCCGGCGCTACCATGATGGACCGTTCACCGAGCGCAGTCTACACCAGCAGTGCAACTCCATCTCCCTCTCAGCTGAGTCACCCCTATCAGTTGATAGCGCCTATCCAGAAGCAACAGACGATGCCTAGTCTTCCCCCTCACCTGCTGGCCTTGGTCCACCAGGAGCCTCCCATCCCACGCGCGATCCCGGCTCCTAGCTCCCCACACAAGCCACTTGATCGTAGCCTCGAGAACAAGACAGGCGAGACCAACGTCTACATTCGGGGCCTCCTGCCCGAGACAACGGACGAAATGTTGCATGGCTGGGGCCGGCGTTTTGGCGATATCCAGAGCTCCAAGTCGATCATCGATCTCAAGACCAATCTTTGCAAAGGGTAAGGACTGTATCTTTACCTACAATTAGCGTTACTGACACCCCGTACAGCTTTGGCTTCATCAAGTATCACAACTTCGAAGATGCTGAGGACTGCATCCGTGGCTTCCACTACCTGGGTTACGAAGTCAGCTTCGCCCGAGTAAGTCTCTAGCTCATTCTTCCTCTCCTCTACTGACTCTGATAGGAATCATTCTACTCTAAGCTCAAGAAATTCTCCGATGATGGCAACACCAACCTCTACGTATCCAACATACCCAAGAACATGAACGAGCATGTATGTTCACACCAAAGTCTTCTCGCAGCTTCGAGATTGTTGCTGACATGCGCGCAGGAACTCGCATCTATCTTCGCCCCTCACAAGGTCTGCTCAAGCAGGATCCTTCGTGACCCCACTGGCACCGGCCGTGGTGTCGGTTTCGCCCGGTATGCTGGCGTTGTAACCCGTATCTGATCCTTGCTGACCATCTACAGTTTCGAGACTCGCGATATCTGCGATGAGGTGATCAAGAAGTTCAACAACACTCCCGTTTCCAAGCCCAACGGCGAGGAGCATCTCATTCAGATCCGCTTCTCCGATACACATGAGCAGAAGATGCTCAAGCAACAGACAGCAGCCGGTCGTGTCTTCCGCGCCGCCGAGTACGAGGTTGGTGTCGCACAAGCTAGGGCATTGGGCACACCCGACCGTTACGACACTGTCTCGCCGGTATCGCACAGCGCCGGCAGCGAGTTCGAGATGTTCATGCAACGCGGCGCATACCGCCAGCCGTGGGCGCCAGCCATCCCATCGACGCTTGGCACTTCACGGCCGGCCATGTACCAGATGTCCCAGCCTGGTGCCGTCAAGAGCGATGACGGTGTCTCTGAACATGACAACGACATCAAGACCAATCCTGCTACACCTGTCAAGGCCGCCGACAAGGCTGACTCACCAGCTCGCCGAGAGGAGTAAAGATCTTTCGCCTCGCATCGATGCTTCAACTTGTCGTTACCATACCTTCGTGTACGCAATTATTCTTCTCGGTTGCTTCTTCAGCATCAACCAGTCGCATCATTCGTGGAGCACGACGATAATTATCTCACAAGCCACGGCACGACAGCTCGGACAATTTGTCGCATCATCCATTTCTTTCTGTCACTCGCTCCAGCCATGATCACTACGACATTGGCGCCTAATACACTCGCGTTGGCCCTCGGCTTCCTGAACATATCCTTCTCATACTTCGTCCCGCAATTCGATCGGGCATTTGGGCGGCTACTGTCATCATCTTAGAAGTATATGTTAGCATGTCAGCCGGGCGGTGAACCAAAAGATCTTCAGGGGTTATGCGTTGCAGTTTTTTCTCATCAATGGTGGAACGGGATCAGGTATGGCATCGGCCAGAGGAGTATCGTCGGATTTGTCGTAGTTTCGATAGGTCGTCGCATGATTGATCTTCTTCCAATTCAATCACTGTCCCATTGCTGCGTTCCTCGTTTCCTCTTTGGATCACACAAGGTATAAGGCCGAAGCGTCTCGCAGGTCTTCGGATTTGCGAAGTCATGTTCAGAATGATATGTATGTCTATGGTCGTTGGCAGTAGCCTCAAATATGGGTATCGCTGGAGAACAAAAGGAAGCAGGCGAATTGAACGTCTTAAATGGCCCAACCGGCCTTCTTCTTTGCGGCTTTTGTGGTCATTGTTGACTGCGGGCGAGGCTTGCACTCGCTCAGATCTGGCAATGGGTCGTTGTCCCTAATGTCGAGCAATGTCATCTGCGATGCGATGGCACCAGGAGTCAGCTTTTCAGTCACATCGTCGTCTGCGACTGGTGCAACCTCCGCGACAGTCTCATCCCGAAGTGAAATCCCACCTGCCTCTTCTTCTTCTTCTTCCCCGTTCTCACCATCCACTTCGATCTCATCCTCGTCGTCATCATCGCGATCTTCTTCAGCGCCTCCAGCATCGCCATCGATGCCATGTTCTTTCATGTATGCATCGAGCTCCTTCGCCATCTTCTTGCTGAAGCCCGAAGCTTCAACCTCGACGTCTAGCCTCTTGACCACCTTCTTGGTAGCATCCTTGAAGAACGGTCCCGGCTCGTCACTCGTGAAGCCGAATCGTCTGTCAAAGAAGCGCTTTATGCATGCCACATCGCGGTCGAAGTAGTACTCGGCGTTTGCGTGGTCAATTGACACCATCTGTGGGAAATCGATAATAGTAGGTACGAGCGCGACACACTCGTCGCCTTCGAACTTCTCCTCAATCAGGATGTTGAACTCGTTAAAATCGCCGTGAATTAATCCGTGCTGCGCGAAGCGCACGATGAAATCGAGGAGTTCTGAGTACAAGGCCGCAGGGTCGCCGACCTTGGAAATGGTTCGCATAGGAAACGCGTCGATGAGGCCCATGATCACTGTGTGCCGATTCTGACCCACTGGCTCAGGCACAGGAAACCCTTCCCGGCGCAGCGCCTTCATGAACTCGAATTCCTTAATCGCAGCCAGCCGACTCATGTACATCCAACTCCCACCCTGTCTGTTGCGCAAATAGTCTCTGTTCGCCTTGACCGTGCGAAAACTTATGCGCCCCAGTCTGTGGATCTTCAGCACCAACTGCCTTCCCTCCTCATTTGCGCACACGAAAATGTCGCTCTCTTTGCCCACACCGATCTGGTTCCCCACACTGAACACCGTCTTGCCTTTTGTGTGCGTATGCAGGGCTAGGTAGTCCAGGCCGCCGTAGGTTAGGCGGTAGCCGTCGTATTTTGCATTCTTGACTTTGGCGATGAGCCCGATTTTTGCGAGGTTAGAGATCGATTTGTGTACGCCTATGCCGGGACCCGAGATCGAGGAGATTAGGGATGTGGGTACGACTTCGTGGTTGCGCGAGCCCATTTCTGTCTGCGCTGTGTCAGCGTTAGTCCGCAGTGGTGTGAATGCAGTGCGCCGGGAGGTGTAGGTACCGCTGTAAGGACACGCCAGTCCTCAGGCGTCAAGTAGCGGATGTTCTTGACATTGAGCTTCATGGTGGCGGTATTTGAATCGTAACTTGAGTATGTTGTGTTGGCGTGGTAGATTTTGGCTTTCAATAGTGAACTTTTTGGAGGGGTCTTAGCGGGTCACTTTTTGGTGGAGGTTTCTCGAACGCCGCCGCAATCGTCGGCGGTTGTTGCCGCCAAGCACCGACCTACGTCGAGCAGACAGAGAGCTCCATCGACAGTCCACCCAGTACATCGCCGCACATCCCCCACTACCAAGTCGCGTCTTCTACCCGTGCCCTCTCTATTACCTTGCTCCAGGACATTGTTTGGAGTGAACACACCGCGACCGCTCCCTCCCTACCCACTTTACACGTAGTACATACATTTCGCCGCCTGCACTAGCTGCCATTTCGTAATCATCATGGCGAAGGAAGACGAGAAGAAGCCCACCGCCGCCGAGAAGGGCAAGGGCAAGGCTGTCAACGGTGACGCAGAGAAGAAGGAGGATACAAAGGCAGATGGCAAAGACAAGAAGGTCGAGACAACCGGTGGTACGTCTCGTCTACGGAACCGCTGTAACGGCAGCTACGTTGGACGCATACTGATGGCTAAACAGAGGAACTCAGCGAAGAGGACCAGCAGTTGAAGGGCGAACTGGACATGCTGGTAGAGCGGATATTGGTATGTCGCCTCCACTCTCACATGTCGTGTGTCCCCGCAGTTGCGCTGACCCACGTCCAGGAATCCGACACCAGTCTCTACAAGCCCGCCCTCAACCAGATCAAGGAGTTTATCAAGACATCGACGAGTTCCATGACAGCAGTACCGAAGCCGCTTAAGTTCCTACGACCCCATTACGAGAGCCTCGAGAAGCAATATGCGTCATGGCCTGAGGGCGAGAACAAGGTACGATAATTTCCCCATAATGAGGGTCAAGTGTACTGATAATTGCAGCAATCGTTTGCCGACATGCTTTCAGTTCTCGGAATGACGTACTCGGACGAAGAACGCCTCGACTGCTTAAAGTACCGACTGCAAGCACCTTCCACAGATCTCGGCTCATGGGGACACGAGTACATGCGCCACCTTGCGCTCGAGATCGGAAGAGAGTTCCAGAACCGCTTGAATGACGACAAGGGGACAGACGACGTTACCGACCTCGCCTTGAACCTCGTGCCCTTCTTCCTGAAGCACAACGCCGAGGCTGACGCCGTAGACATTTTGTCCGAGCTGGAGATGATCGACCAGATCGAGCAGTACATCGACGAGAACATATACGCGCGAGTCTGCTTGTATATGGTGGGGTAAGCAGGAGTTTCGCCATCAACTTGAATCTGTACTGACTGAAGCAGTATTGTACCGCTGCTAACATACCCTGACAACGATAAATTCCTCCGCACCGCATACCAGATTTACCGCAAATACAACCAGTACACACAGGCCGTTGCCTTAGCGATACGTTTGAACGACCGAGATCTGATCGAAGAGGCATTCAACTCGACCAAGGACAAATCAATTCGAAGACAGATGGCTTTCCTTATCGCGCGACAGCGAATCTGGTTCGATGTGTCGGAGGACGACGATGCTGAGCTTCAGGAGTGTATGAACAACTCTAGGTTACCAGACCACTTCAAGGCGCTGGGCAAGGAGCTGAACATCCTCGACCCCAAGACACCGGAGGACATCTACAAGACACATCTCGAGAGCAGCCGGACTGCGGGCTTGACCAACACCGACTCTGCGAGGCACAATCTTGCATCAGCGTTCGTCAACGCATTTGTCAACACTGGTTACGGTAACGACAAGCTTATGTTGAACTCGGACAGCAAGAGCAGTTGGGTTTGGAAGACAAAGGAGGAGGGCATGCTTTCGACCACAGCATCTCTGGGTATGTTGATGTTATGGGACGTCGAGACTGGTCTTGACAAGATCGACCCATACACAAATGTTGACGACGACATGGTCAAGGCTGGTGCTATGCTTGCCACTGGTATCTTCAACTCGGGCGTACGCATGGACTCTGACCCTGCGCTGGCTCTGCTTGGAGATGAAGACAACCTTGCACACAAGAACAAGAACATCCGCCTCGCCTCCATTATGGGTCTGGGTCTCGCCTACGCCGGCTCGAACAAGGAGGAGCTTCTCGAGCTCCTCCTGCCTATCGTCAGTGACACAAGCCTTGACATGCAGCTCTCCGCAATGGCGGCGTTGTCGCTTGGTCTGATCTTCGTTGGTTCTGCCAACGGTGAGGTCACTGATGCATTGATGAACACACTCTTGGACGAGGACCGATCGAGCCAGCTCAAGGACAAGTGGACACGCTTCATGTCGCTTGGTCTTGCGCTCCTCTTCTTCGGTCAACAAGAAGAGGTTGACGTCATTCTGGAGACCTTGAAGGCGCTTGACCACCCCATGGCAAAGTCGGCATCCGTCCTGACCGAAGTCTGCGCGTGGGCTGGTACCGGTGCAGTTCTCAAGATCCAGCAACTCCTCCACATTTGCAATGAGCACATTGAAGATGACAGCGAGGAGAAGAAGGGTGATGAGTTGCTCCAGTCGTACGCAGTCATTGGTCTTTCGCTGGTAGCAATGGGTGAGGACGTCGGTCAGGACATGATCCTCCGTACTCTGGGCCACCTGATGCACTACGGCGAGGCCAACATCCGCAAGGCTGTTCCACTCGCTCTCGGTCTCATCAGCCCAAGCAACCCTCAGATGAAGATCTACGATACCCTATCACGATACTCCCACGACAATGACAATGACGTTGCGATCAACGCCATCTTCGCCATGGGTCTCTGTGGTGCCGGTACCAACAACGCCCGGCTTGCACAGCTGCTCCGCCAGCTCGCAAGCTACTACCACCGCGACCCTAACGCTCTGTTCATGGTGCGCATTGCTCAGGGTCTCTTGCACATGGGCAAAGGCACACTTTCCGCCAATCCCTTCCACACCGACCGCCAGGTCCTGTCGCGTGTCGCAGCCTCCGGCTTGTTGACAGTTCTTGTCTCGCTCATCGATGCCAAGTCATTCATCGTGGGTGACTCACATTTCCTCCTTTACTATCTTGCAACAGCCATCTCGCCACGCTTCCTTATCACACTCGACGAAGAGCTCAAGCCGCTCACCGTCAACGTGCGTGTCGGCCAGGCTGTCGACATTGTTGGGCAGGCTGGTCGACCGAAGACCATCACTGGCTGGCAGACACAGAGCACACCTGTGCTGCTGGCGCACGGCGAGAGGGCAGAGCTGGAAGACGAAAAGTACCTCGCGTTGACAAACGTGCTAGAGGGTGTGGTCATTCTGAGAAAGGTATGTTGAGCAACACTCGTCTTGAATACATGCACTAACACAGGATCACAGAACCCTGAATGGGAAGAGTAAGTGGAGGCGTAGAGTGGGAGAGAAAAACCGTGGTATACAATTACCAGCAGGATAGGATCTGCATAGCTTTTGGGCATACTAATAGACTTACGGACACTGCCTTGTCGCAGCTCTAACAGCTGTGTTCGAAGGTATACCGCTGTATGTATAGATGTGCAGGCGACGACTTGAAATGAAAGCATCCATACAATCTTGGCTTTTCCATCTATCTGACGTTGTCCAAACAGTCTTCCCAGCCCCATCCATCTTATAGCTCGGTTTGTCGCAATGTCTTCCCAGCCTCGTCCCACTCCATGTTTCCAGACGCCAAAAGCGCCCGTTCAGCTATTTTCCACTGTCTACCCTGCTCTTCATCGATAGTCTCGTTGCCAACCATCTCCAGACTCATCTCTTCAAACCCACTGGCCTTCTTATCCTTTTTCGCCGCCCGTGCACTCACATTGTTCTCCTGCATCCTCCACATTACCTTCGCCTCCCTTGTCTTCCTCCTCCTCGCCCTCAGCGCCTTCCTCTCACCCCTCCAGAACTCCTTATCTTTCACGTACTGCAGCGCCAAAGCTTCCAGATTCGGCATATGCAGATCCACCACCTCGTCGGCGTCCTCAAAATCGATGTGCGGCCACGCGTAGTACAGCAGGTATTTCACCTGTCTTTCGCTCGCAAACGGACCGCGAGAGATAGCGCTCGAAATTGGGATGAGGTAGTCGTGTAGCTCCACGATGCCGCAGCAGCTCACGATCTAACTTCCTCTACTGGCGCGGCAGCAATCACTTTCTTCATCTGGTGGCGATGGAGTTGTTTGAAACAACGAAGAGGCAGATATGTAGCTCAGACTGGATACCGAGCCCGTGCTTGATGGCGAGGACGTGAGCGATTGCGCGGCTGAAAAATTATCGACCGGGGATGCTGAAGAAATAGAGACGTGCTTCGCGCGCCAGCCGTGCGAGTGGAAGAAGTGCGCTATCGGGCGCGAGGAAGTGGTGAATGTGGGTAGGTCAGGAGCATAGGGGTTACTGCGTGGTGGTGGGAAAGGATGGACGAGGATGTATGGCATGCTGATTGAGTGGAGACGGCCGTTGTTGAAGGAGTTGTGTTAAAGGACTGGCGGAGGGAGAAGGGGGGTTTGGTCGTGCGTTGGTTGAGGAGTGGTGGAGGCGAAGTGAATGTGGACGCTGTTACCGAATAATTTCACCAACGGCCTATTCACTAATGGGTGAAGGAGCTCGCTTCTTTTGAGCGCTACCTCGCCACAAGGTCCAATATTAAGACTTGAGTGAAATTGCGGGCAGCTTCAGCAAATCTAGCAACAGTATACAGAATCCAGATTTACTACTTGTAGGCTATGTTAACGTGCAGTAGTTAAGGTATGCTGTGTGTAGCTTCTTGTTTGTTCAAACGAAATTCTCTAAAGAAGCTGATAAACTAGTGCTCAAAAGAAACAACCCCCCTTCGTATATGGAGAGTGCCAGAAGTTGTCATAAATCATTCGCTATCTACGTCATGCTTCTCGTTCATCTGTGCAAATCGTTCGCTTGATCTCTTGTCCATGAGATATTGCATCCGTCAAGGTATCCCAATGCCCATGCCAGCAAGTACAGCGGCACCAATGATGCCACCATCGAGCGCTTCCTTCAACACGACTCTCTTGTCTGAATTTGTAGCAGAAGCAGCGACGAGCTCATCGATCCACCCCTGACAGTCATCTAGCCAATGGGGATACTGCGCGATAGTACTTCCCGTGTACGCGATAACAAGCTCTTCTACCTCTGGTTGCCCGTTTGCGGTCTGGTCATTGTTGTCTTTGTTAAGGTTGATGTCACCCACACAGTCCAACAGACCGATGGAGGCAGCTGCAATCAGTGCTGATGAGCGTCGTTGAACGGCTCTTGCAAGATCATGGAGCTCTCGTACTCTTGCCGAAGTCCAGAAACGGTTGTCGAAGTTGTTTGAAGGGAACTTCTGCTCCAGCTGTACTTGCACCGTGTACTCATCTAGTCGTGCTACGACTTCAGAGAGAAACCGTGTTGGCAAGGCATCTTTCCATCGTAGCGCAGATGGTATACCCGCCACGTCAATCTCATCGAGGAGTATTTCCACGAATGCAAGTCGTACGATCTCTCCAATGTAACGCCCAGATGTCATGTACTCGAACGGTTGGAAGCCAGGCGCATCGCTGGCGCTGTCCAGTCTGCGATCCCAAGTTGTCTTGATTCCAAGGTCTTCAAGCGGTTTGTCAGTGCCGCGAATCGTCCATTCTGTGTTGATAACAACATTCGTATCTGCAGAAGCATCTTGTAGATCGGCTTGCTTATCAGGGTGAAGGAGCTTGGGGCTCATGGGTACTGTAGCATTGGTGCCTGTTCCTACTATGAGCCCAATTGCAACGCGGCTGTTGGGCGCAGCCTTGACTGCATATGCCAGGGAGACGAAAGTCGCCACTGTATCGTTAGTAATGGCAGCTACTCGGATGCCTGGAAGTCCTCCCGATGGTGAGCAGTGGCGCGCGTAGCCGGCCAGTAGCATCTCGCCCAGGTTCAGGTTCGTGGTGATGGCGAAGCCTTTCCCCATGGGTAACAGCGTTGCTTCTGACAGCTTCGTTTGTCTGAGACATGTCAGTAGAAACTCACATCAACATGTTGCCAGAAAACTCACGCCATGGGGAAGCTGAACGTGACGCCCAGCAGTATCTCGCAGTTCCTTGCTAGCGATGTGCTGTCGATAGCTTCTCTGATCACCTCAGCCATACAGTCGCCGATCCACTTGAAGAGGTCCTCGGGCTGGTCCATCTTCAAGTGATCCCCAATTGGCCAGCTCTTGTCATGATTTCTCTTAATCCGCGAGGAAACCTTATCTTCATTACTGCCTGAGGCTGTCTCTCCTGCCAACTCGACAAGCCCCACTCTCAAATTCGAGCCACCAACGTCAATGGTGAGGAACTTTCCATGCTCTTCGCCGGTCGGTAGGGCAGTAACAGGCGTTATGAGGAAGTGTTCAGTCGATTCCTTTGCGAGTCTTTTGTATGTCTCCGAGAACCGGCGGGCAAGGTCGAGCAATGTGTCGATGTTTAGGCAGCTTGTCAGCTCTTGAACGGCATCTTGGGTGCCTTTTGAGGCGACCATCACGAACTTGTATCAGATGCAGGGACCAGGGGCGGGAGCGAATGTTGAAGGTCATAAAGGTACTAAGATTGCCATGACATGAACGAGGCTCAAGCCGCGGCGCCACTTGTCCGGTCAATGCGGTGAAGATGACAGGATTGTAGTGCGAGGACAACGCTTGCCATGACAGCAATCATGGAAGACTTCAAACTGGCATACAAGGCTGTACAAACAAGTGTCTTTTGACTGAGAGCTCACGCAGATTATACGATTGCTGACAATTTGGTGATCGTTGTGAGGTCTTGGTAGCCTTCCGTCATCGGCCTTGCTTGCCATGGGTGCACCTGCTCGAACTGCAAACTGCGGACCCACTTTTCCCTAGCTCCACTTTGAGCAACACCGTTCGTGCGTCAACCGCGGCGGCGCGGGACGATCAGCTAATCGTACATTCGTCTCGCGCAATCGAGCCTCTTCTTGCAATATGCTCTCCAAACACCTGACTTTTCTTCCCTGTTTTGCAACGTAAGGACTGTTTGTTTGCTGACCACGTGCTCGACGCGCTATCAGTGACCTATCGCGCCTCAACCGCTTTTAGCACCCTCACGGCCCAGAATCTCACCCAGACCCTTCGTATTGCCCCGTCCGCTCCGCTAAGCAGCCAAAGCACGGCCGCAGGTTCTGCCGCTGCAGACCAAATAATAAGCCATGGCATCGTCACTATCTGAGAAGGCTACAATGGAATCGAAGGACTCCTTGCTTCCCCAGACGCAGGAGTATGCCCCCGCCGCCGCGAGCATGCCACGACCTCAGCAGAAGCGCAGGATACACGCTGCGATGTTGGCGATCATCTTTGGGTTGTTTTGGCTCGCGAGGACGTGGAGCTGCGAGCATGAGCACATGGACGTGAAGACGAGAGTGCCGCTGGATGTGCATATAATGTTAGAGGATCCACACTTCCTAAACTCGGCCTAATGTTGATTACCCTCAGGTCCAAATGCCCAGACGCACGCGCGTGCCTGCAGAAGCTCGTTGTGCCCACCATGGCCAACGTCTCCGAGAAAGTCGACTTCAGGCTATCCTTCATTGGCCAGCTCACCAACGAAGACGACGGCGTACAATGCAAGCACGGTCAAACCGAATGCCTAGGCAACATCGTCCTCCTCTGCGCCGCCCGCGAGTACCCCGACCCGAAGCTGCACTTAGGCTTTACGAACTGCCTGATCAACGACTACCAAGAGATTCCTAAGCGCCAGCTCATCGAGGACTGCGCGCTCGAACATGGTCTTGACTTTGGTGTGCTGAATGGCTGCATGAGCAAGGATACCGGCGCGTATGGCATGGGCTTGTTGAGGGATAGCGTGAAGCATAGCCAGGATGTTGGTGCTGGAATCAGCTGTACAATTAGGCTGGATGATAAGGTCAGGTGCGTATACGATGGTGGCGAGTGGAAGGACTGTGAAGATGGGAGTAACCCTGAGGACTTGATTGGGGATATTAACAGGTTGTACGACGAGGCCCAAGGATGGACTCTGGCATGAGTGTTGTAGATAAAGGACGGCAAATTGATACCCGACTCTGGAGGCATTCCATATACGAAACACGTTCAATGCATAGGTCATAATTTACGGCCGTTACATACAAAAACGCCAGAGCGCCTAAAAAGCAAACAATGTTCGAAGCATGCGCAACAAGACTAGATCAAGGAGGCAAACCCGCGCCCAACGCCTGGCTAGACGGATACAAAACGCAAAACGTAGCCAAGCAAAACCTCTGCGGAGCACTTCCAGGATTGCCTCGGACACAAGATTGGGGTATCTCGAAAACAGGAATAAACGAAGCGAAACGAACCCGACCTCTCTACTCAGCCGTTCTTCAGTTTTCCAGGCCATTGACAACTTTTTTGTGCCTCTTTAGATTCTTCTTCTGTTTCACAACCGTGGTGCATCCTTCGACATCGCAAGGGAATGGTTCGCCGAGATGTTCGGCTCGCTTGTGTTCGCCAAGGTTCCTCGAGTGAGGGTAAGTCTTATTGCACTGGTCACAAGCAAAGACTTTGTGGTTCTTGTGGCGTTCAAGGAGCCGAGCTGTGGAAAGTTTCAGATTACAGTCTGCTTCCAAGCAGGCGCGATCTAGACTGACAGACGCGATGGATAAAAGTGTGGGAGACGTTGGGAAATCGAAAGACTCTGTGGCTGAAGAAGTCTGCAAGATAGTCAGGGCAAGGTCATAACAAGGTTCAGTTCATTCCGGAGTACTGTGCTTTCAGGTTGGAGGCGAGAGAGTACAATCCGGGTCCATGTTCGTCGAGCAAGAGTCTTTCTGATAACGAAGGCGGTCTCGATACGTGGGAGGGATTCTCGTCCAGGGCACGCCCTGCTGAAATGGCACATCCCTCCAGTCATGGAAAGCAGTCGGCCATTGATCCGTCCATCGGACAGGAAGTGAGCTCTCAAGGCCTGGCCCATAGAAGACGTTGGTGTCGTCGATCGACCCAGTAGATGCTTATGAAGTACCAGCGTAGGTTGTGCCAAAATCATCGATATCGACCAAAACTGGGATTGGGTCTTCGTTGGAAAGAAAAGGTGGTAGGTCACGAGGGAAAAGCTGGCCACTCGCAGTGTCCAACGATAGGAGGTCGCAAGTTTGATCTTAGAAACCTAGAGCTCGGTATTGAGACCTCGACCGGAAGTGTTCAAGAACCTGGTCTACTTTGAAGTCAACTAATATTGTGATCACCTCGGGCCCTAGCCAGTGTGCGTGTTCATAGTTACCCTTATAATTGGGCTTGTGTGATAAAGTCAGTAATCTAGGACAACGTTGATTTTGTTCCGAGATTGCCAACGACGAATGTTTGCATCCACGGAAATGAGAGCAAATTAAGGAGGCTTTATACTGTGGGCGATGAAGTGGCTATGTTGACAGGAGAACGAACTGTAGCAACCAGAAACGAAACAGGCTACGTTGACGCGGCTAGCGCAAAACCCTTCCTGTAATGCGTGTCTAATTACACGAGATTGAGGAAGAGACCTTCAGTTGTTATCCAATCAAGTACCGTAGAGTCGAACCCGTGTAAAGAGACCATATCATTGTCGCAAATGCTCAGAATCTACGTCAGGCTTTTCCAACGATTGTATGTTAGCTACGTATTAGGATGCCTGACCAACGTGGACGTGTGCCACACCAGGACGCTTCCGAGGTTGATTCAAACAGAAGCTTAGGGTTGAAGAGCCTTGATTACTGACCTGTGAAATTCGAGAGGAGTACTAGACTGTGTGGACACCGATATCAACAGTAATGAATAGAAAAGCAAGCGATATGTGATCGAATTTTTTGGTGATGTCAAGTTCCTCAAATCAGCGTCAGGTCCTTGTGAGAGCACACGTAATTACAATGTCGTCAAGGCAGAGTCAAGCTACGCAGGAGCCTGCGACAGTCAATCACAAGACCGATGTTGCCGCTGATATTCGAGAATTCATATCTCGAAACCCAGACCGTAGGCACCATTCACGTGTGTACTTGCAAGCGTATTGACAGTGTATGAAATCCAATCAAGCATAGTGCCTTAGCAACCTTGGAATGTACCTCCTGGCCGCTACGTGCAAGTAGACGGGATTTCGATCGGTCTTGATGGTTCGGTACATGCGATTGGGGGACATGTGAGCGTGAGAATTAAAAGTTTGAGTCTATTGTATTTAGCGGAGCGCAGCGGCACTCAGAGCTTACCTGAACACCTGCCCCGAAACATAGTCTCGCCGGACTCACCAAGGCTGCTGCATTCGAGGCCGCACCAAAGGGCATTTGTGTGAACGCGGTCAACCCGTAAGTGTGTTTCTTGTACCTGCCAACCACCGGAATCAATTCATTTTCCCGAGGCGATATACGGACCGAGATGCTTGCAAAGCCTTTCATCTATCCTAATGGGGGTGACTACATAACAACAGGGGAAGATCTACCTTAACTGTTCCATTGATTGGCTGAACCAGAGATTCCTAGCGTGATTGGTTTTTTATTGAGCGATGATAGCAAGTTCGTTACCAAGGCAGCCTGGGACGTCGACGGAGGATTTATCGAATCCAACTTTACGGCGTGAAGCCTTGGTCTTCGAAGGCCTCACGAGGTCGACGGAAGCAAGCAAGGGTCTGGCCTTGCAACAGACTGCGTTCGAATAGTTGAAGGCCTCCCAGCTGCGCTATTAGTATCTGGTCTGTGCCGTCCACATCGCGGTCTTCGTCAAGGAGATGGGCGAGAAGTCTCTATGTGTGCCATTGATAGGTGTTGTTCGTCGAAGAGTCTGGTGACGACAATAGCGGACGCAACTGGCGCCAATTTTAGCGCGTTTTGACCCAGTGTTTCTCCCCCACACCTCCATCTTTTCTGCGACTCGGAGGAATCTCACGTGCATCACAGTTTTAAGGATTAACATGTTATCTTATCGTGTCTTTGCGACAACTCCATCACCCATCTTTGAGACCCTTTACCACGATCATTCACCCACATACCGATACCAGATAGTGGAGACATGACCGACTACCCGCGACCAGATTTTGTCCGCAACGAACTCAATTGGAAGTCGCTGAATGGGCCATGGTCATTCTTGTTTGATGATGACGATGTTGGGTTGCTGCAGGGCTGGCACCTCGAGGGCCTCCCGGCTGAGGTTGCTTTGAACACCAGTGCTGATCAGTCCGCCTCGAAGGCTGCCAACGACGCCCAAAGCATCACAGCCAAGATCGCTGCAGGCACTCAGGAGCTCATCCAAGGGAACCAACACAAGAAAGGCGAAGTCACAACGCATAAGAAGCGCGATATCCAGGTGCCCTACGTGTTCCAGTGCCCCGCATCGGGCATCGAAGAGAAGGGTGTGCATGAAGTACTCTGGTATGAGAGGTCGATTTCCGACCCACGAACCGAGCAAAGCAAGAAGGCTGGCTATCGAGTACTCGCAAGGTTCGGTGCAGTGGACTACGAGGCCAAAGTATGGGTTGGCGGTCAATTCGTTGGCGGCCATCGTGGCGGGCACGTGCCGTTTGACATCGATATTACGGATGCGTTCGCAAAAGAGCATACGCAGCGCCTCACACTACGCGTTTACGACTCTGCATACGACTTGACACAGCCAAGGGGTAAGCAGTACTGGGGCGCACAGCCGGAGAGCATCTTCTACACTCCTAGTGGAGGCATCTGGCAGAACGTTTGGCTCGAGGCGGTTCCCTTCGTGCGTATTGGTGACAGTAGCCACGGAACCGTATTGAGAAGCAATGACTTCGAGTCAGGCAAGCTACATGCCGGCGTCAAGGTCATTGGTAGTCCGTCCGGTCACAAGTACAGCGTAGAACTTGAGGTCAGCCTGAAGGGCACTCATGTGAGCAAGACAGAGAAGGTCCAGTTGCCTCGAGAGTCTGACCTGATCACTGTCGATGCGGACATGGTGCTATCTGAAGACGCTAAAGCGCAGCTTGGAGGATCGCTTTTCGAATCTTTCGATGATGTGCGAGACGGTGTTGTCCTGTGGTCTCCAGACGACCCTGTCCTGTACGACATCACTATCCGTCTCTACGATGGCACATCGACGCTGGTTGATACCGTGAATACTTCTACGGGAATGCGTTCTTTGTCTTGGGATGACGGCTTGTTCCGGATCAACAACAAGCCACACTTCCAAGCGTTGTTCCTTGATCAAGGCTACTGGCTCGACACTTTCATGACACCCCCTTCATCTGAAGCCTTAAAGACCGATATCGAGTTGGCACAGAAGATGGGCTTCAACGGCTGCCGCAAGCATCAAAAGGTCGAAGATCCTCAGTTCCACTACTGGGCTGATCGCCTGGGCTTCCTCGTTTGGGGGGAAATGGCAAACGCATATGCTTTTAGTACCGAGTATGCCGAGCGATTTGATCAGGAGTGGCGCGAAGCTGTTTTGCGAGACATTAACCATCCCTGTATCGTAGCTTGGACACCCGTCAACGAAAGTTGGGCTTATACGGATCTGGCAAACAACCAGACGCATAGAAACCACATCAAGAGCCTGTACTATGCGACTAAGGTTCTTGACCCGACTAGACCGGTCAACGACAACTGTGGTTGGGAGCACGTGCAGACTGATCTTACGACGTTTCATGACTACTCTGACGGCGATGCTCTGACAAAGACGTGCGCCAGCTTGGACGGCATTCTTGGACTCAAAGCAAATCGGCCCATGTTCCTATCAGCTATCGGCAGCAATCCAGGATCAAGCCACAGAGAGAGTGCTCCCGTGATCTGCACTGAGTTCGGTGGCATAAACATCGCCAGAGAGGCTGCGGGGTCAGATGGTCAGCGCGACTGGGGTTACACAACCGCTACTGATCCCAAGGATCTGCTGAAGAGGATCGAGATGATGATGACAGGCATTGCTAAACCGGGACTGATTGGTGGCTTCGTGTACACTCAGCTAACGGACATCGAGCAAGAGGTCAACGGTCTGTACACGCCGGATCGCAAGCCTAAGCTTGATGCGGACGCAGTGAGGCAGGTCGTGGAAGACATCAGGGAGAACTACTATCAGATGCACACTCCTTGATTGGTTGAAGTCTCGAGTTTTTGACGGCAGCACGGCCTGCTGATGCAATTCACCTTTTCGACGGTGTGCGAGCTTGAACACGCGCTTAAGACGGCAGCGTATCCTTCAGAGTCGTTGTCAAATTGCAAAAGATTATTGAACTAGCACTGAATACTTCCCGTACAGTCTGGCTCCCTCGCACTTGGCTTTGAGAATCGCAGAGATTTACGCGAAATAGAGAAAGTGCTTATATCAATATTCCAATCCTTGTCTGATCTCCTCGCTCTTGACAACAGTAGCAAAAGCGTCGCCCAACTCGGCCAAAGCCACCTTTGTAAGCTCTTCACCCTTCACTCCAGGGATGTCGCGATCTCCAATTCCATCTTCCACAACGATTACATCGTAGCCCCTCTGGCTCGCCTGCCTTGCTGTAGTGCTGACACAGACATGCGCCATGTATCCTGTCAACACAACCTTCTTGATTCCCCATACTTTCAGTACCTCATCAAGCTTCGTCTCAGCGAAGGATCCAGGGTGTTGCTTCCAGATCAGTTCCTCGCCGTCCTTGGCTTTCAGAGCATCGAACTCGTTGGCCAACTCAGTATTGGGTGTGAAGATCGGTGCGCCCTCAGGTGTCTTGTGAAGGATATGGACGACCTTGCCGTTGGCGGCGCGGTACTTCTCAAGGAGAGAAGCAATAACTTTGCCGCTGGTTTCGGCATTGGTGACCTTCAGGTTGCCGGATGCGTACTCGTTTTGAGCATCGATGATGAGAAGGGCAGAGTCAGAGGGAGAAGCGGCGGAAGGTGGTACACCTAGGAGTTGACGGAGGGATTGAGCCATGGTGGTGATATTCTTTCGGGTTAGAACAACTGTTGGCGCTTCCTTGTAAAGGATACAATATCTTATATGTTCTGTCAAATTTCTGGCTGGGCTGTCTCCGGCTCTATATGGGCCAGTGAGCTTGTACCCGAGGTACAATGCAGCCTCGCTGTTCCGCACATTACTAGCAGATGCTTTGAAATCTACAAGAGCATCGCCATCGTGGACTTACTTGTCAACATCGCTCGGATGAACCCACGCATTAATAGTGCATATCACAGCCAATCACAAGTGATACATCCATGGTAAGAGGGGCCAGACTAAACCCAATCAGGCAGTTTGCGCCGCCAAGACGATCTGTGACGAGGGTGTAGTGGGACTTGAGTTCAATAATTGTGCAATGGTTTCAAGTAGTTTCCCAGTAAGTACAGTAACATGCGTCCACGTAGATGTATGGTAGCGGCAGACTTACGGACTTGTACAGCGTGTGGTGGGGAGTTGCCGTCCGACAAGGCCGTATTCGCGGGATGAAACGACGAGCAAAAAGCCTAGTCGAAGAAGCTACAGGAATGCGTGGAAGTTCTCTCTACTCGTGTACCACAGTAAACACTCTGACAGAGAGGCTTGGGGTTGTCTGTAGCGAAACTCGTAAACTTCAAGCTTGTTGATAACATAAGTTCTCAAACTTGGAGGACCGACTCACGCGGTGCCTTGGCTTTTACTCCTGATGTCAACATCTACTTTCGCCAAACTGCGCAATTACAGAACCTAAGCGCCTGAAGATTGCGATGCAGTGCTTGTCCAATGTAACGTCCACGTAGACCTGTTGGATATGGTGTCCTTGGACGCGGAGGAGTGAAGGTATACAGCACGCGCCTGGTGCTGTTGCGGGCAGCGACTATGACGTCATGGCAGCAACCAACAAGCTCCACGCGACACTCTCACAGACAATTGACACTCACGACTACCTTCAAAGACCCCACCCTCTGCCCCACTCTCCGCCCCTCCCTCCACCAACATGATTTTGGAAACACCAGTGTGCACAGTAATTGCGTCGAAAACGGCAGGAGCCAAGACGCAAATCTTATCGCAAGTCTTAGCATGATCAACTTCGGTCAAAATCTTTGTATAGGTGGTCGCGCAGGGCTGATGTTGCAACGTGCCATTCGCTAGTGACTGCCGCCCGGCAATGCCTGCACGGCCTTGTCTATGATTGAAGATGCTCAGCCAAGCATGCCATCTCAATCCCTGGAGGTTATCACGGCCGTTGCCAGTCTCAGAAGGTGCATTCTGTATGCGGAGAAGTACTCAAGGCCGGGAAAGAAGTTGTGTGTGGGAATCACCGACGAACGTTAGAGTATAAACAAAAGGCATCTGGCTGGGTGTTGAGAGGTCCGCACCAGTACTGTTCATACATCTCCATCGCGTCATCACAGCCAGTATGGTCTACAAGGCAGTCATCGCTGTAGCTCTCGGAGCTCTTGCTTCTGTAGATGCTTATGTGCCTAAATTCAACGTGGCAGGAGAGGAGCTGCGGTTGATCAAGACGTCTGATATCGACAACGGCACATGGTACACCGAGCAAGAAAAGCTAGACTTGTTTATCTCTACACCATCATGTGCCCACTTCATGGACATAACCGAGACCCAGGTTCGTACGGGTTTGTGCTGTATTTGAGGACCTCCTCTTTATCTAACGACAACACAGGACCTCGAGGACCACCGTGTTGCTATCGCAAATGGGTTTAAGGTTGACAAACGTCAATCTGCATCTTTTCCTTCAGCGGCGTCTCACCAGTCGGAAGCAAACCCTCTGATCTCCCAGATCAGCAAGACTAATCCAAAGACATGGGCCACGACTTTGACAAACATCCACAATCGATACTACCGAGGATCATACGCTGCCTCGTCGGCCACAACTGTATTCAACCTTGTGAAGAATGTTGCTGCCGCGAACACGAAGATCACCGTCAAGCAGTTTACTCACAGCTACAATCAACCTTCTGTGATCGCCACAATCCCAGGCACTTCATCCAATGTTGTCGTCGTATCCGGCCACTTCGACTCAATCAACCAGCAAAACCCTACCACTGGCAGGGCTCCTGGCGCCGACGACAATGCCTCTGTAAGTACCTCCAGATCAACACTTGGGGCAGTTGCTAATCCGCCTAGGCCGTCGTCACCATACTTGAATCTCTTCGCGTTCTAGCCGCAGCCAAGTACGCCCCAAAAAACACCCTTGAGTTCCATTTCTACTCAGGCGAGGAAGGTGGATTGCTTGGTGCGCGAGCAATTATGCAGGATTATGTCAAGCGCAGCGTCAAGATTTTGGCTGTCATGAACCAAGACATGACTGCGTATTCTCCAAACCACAACATTGCAGTCTATACTGACTACGTGAGCACACCGCTGAGCAACTTCATTATAAAGCTTGTGCCCGTATACACTGCTCTGCCAGTCATCACTGATAAGTGTGGCTACGCCTGCAGTGATCAGTAAGTATTCGTTGTGCTCGTCAGAGTCAAATGATCAAGATACTAACGGACATTGTAGTGGTGCTGCATACGACGCAGGCTACCCTGCTGCGTATGTCTGTGACGAGAATATGGTAGACGCAACGCCCTACCTTCACACTGCCAATGATGCACTCTCTACCATGGACTTCGATCATTTGCATCAACACGTGCGCCTAACAATTGGGTTCCTGGTGGAAGGCTCCTACTTCTGAGCCATTTTCTTTGCTATCATGGTACTGCCTGGTATACGATCCATGAAAGTATTCGGCACGGCTGTCCCAGATCAGCAGCAATATGCAGATAAATCCAAAACTTTAGAGCTACATGAATCACAGTGCCTACGTGATATTCAAAGGCAGTCTTCACAATAAATTCACGGGTGTCATGCTGCGGATGCACACTAATGCTGAACAGGAAGGTATAGGCGGTAAGCTCGGCTACCTAGTGTTCGGCCACCCCTAGTGATCGGCCACCTCACCAAAATAGTCATATATTATTGAGTCGCGATTTTTGTCAACAACAACGATTATATTTGCTACTCTATATATATGGATTATAGTGTTAGAGCAGTAGCAGTAGCTGCTGCTTTTTAAGCTTCTTTCTTTAGTAACTTGTTTGCCTATTAAGCCTGTAGAGCTGCTGCTTAGTTAATAGCAGCTTAAATCTTCTTAGCGTTGCTAAATTACTTATTTAGGTTAACTTAAACGCGCTTTCTTAATCGCGTAATTAGAGTGCTATCTAATTAATATTAGAGTTATTTATTTTAAGCTTCTAGCTAGGCTACCTTAGTGTTAGCTTTAGTAAGTGCCTTGCCTACCTTGCCAAGCATGAGCTAGGTACTCCGTGTAAGAGGCTCTAATAATAGTAACTGTTTTTAAAGCCTATATAAGGCCTGTGAGCTCTAAGGGGTGCTAAGTAGTTAATTAAATAGATCTAAAGGCTGACTAGGTGCTAGTAGAGTAGTTAGATAGCCAGATATTTAAGATAAGTATAGTATAAGGCCTAAGTTATATAGGCAGAGCCTAGAAGCCTACTAACTAGCTTATATAACACGCTCTAATAGAGCTTTATCCCTTGCCTTATTATATAAAGTAATAAAGCGCTCTTTCTTAATAGGAGCTGCGTTATTAAGGGCAGAAAGCGCCTTAATCTTAGCATGGTAACGTAATTTAAGCACTAAGAAAGGAGCAAGATCTAGAGGCTAGAGCAAGTGTAAGGTATAAGCTAGGAGGTACAGGATATAGATCTTATTAGCCTTATAAAGTATTATAAAATTAATTAGTATATAGGAGCTATAGCTATTAAGTAGGAGTAGACAATAGCTACTAGTAGATAGTAAAGTATTTAGTATAAAAATACGCTGTAACTATTTATATCTAATTGTGTTTAACGTTTATCTATTTTCTAATGTTGTGTAGAGCTAATTTAGTGTGCCTTGTGCTAGAAACTACGTTAATTGTAGATGCTTGCCCTTAAATATAACTAGACACTAAAGCTTAATGCTAATAGCTAAGATAGTCTCTATGTTATAGGCTAAGCCCTGAGTGTACAAGACTACGTACGGAACTTGCTCACGTAACACACTAAGCGAAGCTTAGCAACCCCTACTTATCTTGTACAAGCAGAGATAGCTTCTTTTCTCTATCTTTCTGCTTCTATAGTATAGGACAAATGCATACTCGTTAGAAGGCCACTTTAACCCTTAACATAAGCAGAAAGATCTAAACCAAAACCCCTTAAGCGTACGACAATAGAAGGAGACGGCCTTTATGACTAATAGCTGCCTAGCAGCCAGCTAACGTACGAACAGCAGATGCAATTACAGCATCTATACGAGCAGCAACAAGACCCGCTGCGTAACCTATTAATGGACGATCTAGTAGCAATAATATGATCCTTAAAGGCCAACCTAGATGAACTAGCAAACAAGCAAGAGAGACAACTGTACGAGCAGCTGCAATCCTAAATGAACGAACTCAGGGGGATGCTGAGCAACAACGCTCGTTTAGAAGCCTTGGAAAGAAGCGGACAAAACCTTTCCTCTGGACCTACCCCTTTAAGTGACTACTGAAATTACACCGTCTAACGGGCCGAAAAGCCTAGACTTCTTAACGTAGAAGTATTTAACAAAAGATCACATGAACAATATCTTTAATGGAAGATGAAAGTACAGGCTAAGCTGTACGGGGATCAACTAGCGTACCCTACTGAGAAGGACTAAGTCAACTACGTGATTACTCGTACAACTGGTTAAGCGTTCAATGTTCTATCCCTAATAATAATAAGCCTTATGAATAGCACTACCGTGCTAACGCTTAAGAAGGCCTAGGCACACCTTGATGGGTTCTTTAAGGACCCTACTGCCTAGGAGAAAGCCCTTGAGTACCTCTGTACGACAAAACAAGGCAAGAACGACTTTAACCTACACCTCTAGAGGTTTAATCTAAAGCTGCAAGAGGCAGCCTTGGACGGAGCGAGCTACGCTCAGAAGATTAACTATCTTAAGAACAGTTTAAACAGTAAACTGTTAAGAGCCTAAGCTGGATACTAACTACCTAGACTAGAGACGTACGAACAGTTTGTACAACGCGCAAGGATTATATAGGAGAACCTTAAAGCTGTAGACAGGATTACTAGCAACAGCTACTCTACCCAGGCGTACAAAAACTCCAGCCTACAGGAAACCTTACGTAGGAACAGTAATGAAATGGACTGGCAACCTACAGTAGGTGCTTACCAGCCCTATACGAGGAAGAAAGAGTATTGGGGAACTAAAGAAGAGATTCAAGAGAGAAGGACTACTGGTGCCTGCCTTAAGTGTGGCAATAAAGGCTATAGGGTATAAGACTGTAAGAAGAAGGCTCCCTCTAGCCCGCCTACTCGTACGGACAAGCAGAAGCTAACTACTAAGACCCCTAAAGTTGCCTCTGCTTAACTAACTAAAGACACTTCTTCTTTAGAAGATGAGGGAAAAGACTAGCCCTAGCAAGAAGTCGTACGCTAGGGCCTCTTTAACAAGTTCCTAAGCCTGTACGACCTACACGTTCACTGCTCTATTAACTAGCTGCAACTAAGCTAATGTTAATTCACACAGTTATTAACTCTACTACGCTAGCTACTGCTATGGTTAATAATAGTTGTTGTACCTACTGCCTAGTAAACGAATAATCTGTACGGAGGATGAACTTACTACGCATCCCAATTACACTAATAACTATAGAAGGAGTTAACAACTAGATAAGCACTATTACAGCTATTATAGAGTTTACTCTAGACGTTAGAGGCGTGCAATAATACTGTGTTGCAGCGTACATTACCCCTTTAACATATAATTACAACATGATTCTTGGAAAGATATAGCTAGAAGATGTTGGTAGTGTAATTAACACTAAGGATAAACTCCTATCTATAGAGCGGTATAACGTTACCGTACAAAGCATAGAAGTGCTTACACCACTAGACTGCTACCTAGTATTAGCAGTAGCCTTCCAGTACTACGTACGGAAGAGCCGCAAGGAAAACTTAGGAACACAAGTCTTTGCTGCTAGCATGAAGGATATTAAAAAAGCCTTAAAACCAAAGACCTAAATGACTGTATACGAAGTTAAGGCAGCACTACCTGCGTATCTTCAGTTATACGTTGAGTTGTTTGTCCTAGAAGGAGGCAATAAGCTGCCTCCCTACTGTAGCCTAACAGTAGATCATACAATCGAACTAAACGAGGTGGATGGCAAGACCCCAGACGTCCCGTACGGTCCCCTCTACGCTATGTCTCAAGATGAGCTGTTAGTCTTACGCCGTACGTTACTGGATTTGTTGGAGAAAGGATTTATTAGAGCTAGCAACTCCCTAGCTGCATTACCTATATTGTTCGTACGAAAGCTAGGAGGCGGATTGCAGTTCTGTGTAGACTACAGAGCACTTAACGCTCTAACCAAGAAGGATAGGTACCCCCTCCCTTTAATTAAGGAAACCCTAAATATGATTGGACAAGCTACCTGGTATATAAAGCTAGATGTTACAGCTGCCTTCTACAAGATTAGGATATTAGAAGGGCAGGAATAGATAACTGCCTTCCGCACGCGATTTAGATCGTACAAGTGGCTAGTAACACCTTTTGGACTAGCTAACGCTCCTAGTACCTTCTAGAGGTACATTAACTAGGCCCTAAGAGAGTTCCTAGACGACTTTGCCTTAGCATACTTAGATGATGTATTAATCTTCACTAAAGGTTCTATACAAAAACACTATAAGCACGTACAACAAGTTATTAAGCGCCTACAAGAAGCTGGGTTAAACCTAGAGCTTAGTAAGTGCGAATTTAATATACAACGTATAAAATACCTAGGATTTATCCTAGAAGCTAGGAAGGGCATATTAATAGACCCTAAGAAAGTGCAAGCTATTTGGGAATAGCAAGCACCTACTACAGTTAAAGGCGTATAAGGCTTCCTTAGGTTTGCAAACTTCTATTAGAAGTTTATTAGAGACTTTGCTACGCTATTAGAGCCGCTCATACAACTTATAAAAAAGGACCTCCCCTTCTAATAGGGAGAAGAACAGGAACAAGCTTTCTAAAAACTAAAAGAAGCCTTCTTATTAGACGAAGTACTTGCTACCTTAAACCTAGAAGGGAAGGCTGTAGTTAAGTGTAATTCCTCTGGCTTTACTATAGGTGCTACTCTCTCGCAAGAAGATATATTTAGTAACCTCCGTACAGTTGCATATCTGTCTAGGAAATTCCTCTCCTACGAAGCAAACTACCTAATCTATGATAAAGAACTCCTAGCTGTAATCTTCTGCTTACAGGAGTGGAAGGCTGAGCTTTGGAGCGTACAAGAGTTTGAGGTTATTACTAATTACAAGAACCTAGAGTATTTTACTTAGAAGTAGAAGCTTACAGAAAGACATGTATGATAGGCCTAAATTATGTCTAAGTTTAGCAACATGAAGATCTGCTACAGACTAGGGAAAGAGAACGTACGGGCAGATGCACTATTAAGAAGAGACTAAGACATGCCCTAGAGAGAAGATAATGAGAGGCTAGTAAGTAGAGAGTTTGTTATGTTAGTCCTATTATACTAATAGGACCCTATCCACGCTGCCCCCGTACAGACGCCTACTCTTACCTAAGAAGATACTATCCTATCAAATACCTTACCCTAACTAGCACCACTAGAGGACCTGATAGCTGCCCACTAGGACCAGGCTGTAGAAGATAACGAAGTCTATCAAGCCGTACAGCAAGCAGTTAAAGGAGGAGTAAGATCCCTTAACTCTATTACTAAGAAGATAGCAGTTTCTTTAGGCGACTGTATAGTTACAGACAACAACAAGCTTTAATAGAGAAATAGAACATGGGTACTAGAGAGCAAACCTATTCGTACAGGCATTATCTAACAAGCACACTTAGCTGTCCAGACAGGACACCCTGGAAGAGAAGAGATATACTATACAATAGCAAGAATGTGGTACTGGCTAGGGATAAGCGAAGACAACCGTCGCTTTGTACGGAACTGTAATATATGCTAACAAAGTACTCCTTAGAGAGATGGGAAACACGGGTACTTAAGACCATTACTAGTACTAAGCTATACGTAGTAAGACCTTACTGTTGATTTTATCACTAGACTCCCCTTCTCCTCAGGCTGTACGAATCTTATAGTAATTAAGGACTAACTAAGCAAAGGAGTAATCCTAGTTCCTTTAGAGAAGATTGAAGCTAACGACGTTGCTTGGACCTTCGTACGAGAAGTTTACCGCCTATATAGACTTCCAAGATCTATTACTTCTAATAGAGGAACTTAGTTTGTAAGCGAGCTATAGGGAAGAGTGTGCAAGCTTCTAGGCGTGCAACAGAACCTCTTAACTATATTCTACCTATAGACAGACGGACTTACAGAAAGGGCTAACAGTGATATTAAAACAGTAGCCCATACGTACACGAACTACGCGCAAGATAACTAGGCTATACTTATACTAATCCTAGAGCTAATGCTTAACACTTGTACAAACTCTACTACTAGGGTTTCCTCTTTCTTCCTCTAACATGGGTTTGAGAACTTTCCGTTTCCCCTAGACTTGCCTGAGAACCTAGTAGAAGGAGACCCTCTAGACCGTACAACAAACCTAAAGGAGCGCGCAGAAGCAATCGTACAAACCTTAAAATAAGTAGCTAACTAGGTAATCTTAGCTATAACCTACTCTTAGTAATAACACGAAGTATAAGCAAACCGTACAAGGCAACCTGCACCAAAATACAAAGTAGGAGACTAGGTCTAGCTAAACCTAAAGAACGTTCTAACTAATTAGACAAGCAAGAAGCTAGACTAGAAGAGTGTAAAGTTCTAAGTATCACGCGTACAAGACCCTTACTAGGTTAAGCTCGAAGTCCTATGGCAAACTAAATCCTACTACGTAGACTTGCTAAGACCTGCGGCTAGTAACCCTCTACCCTTACAGCAAACAGGAGATTCACACCCTAAAGCAATTGTCGTACATGAAGAGGGCCAAGATGATCACCTAGAATACCTAGTGGAAGACATAGTAGACGAACGCGTACAAAGGAACTAACTGCAATATTAAGTAAGATAGAGAGGTTATGACACTTTAACCTAGGAGCCTAGGGAACATGTTATTGAAACTAAAGCCTATGGAAGATGGGTAGCTCGTACATAGAATGTACGGCTACTAACAGGGAAACTATCTAGGGACTAGAGAAAGAACCTTAACTATGCTATAAACAGCAACTGTACGGAAAGACTGCACACACTACCAGGAGCCTACTTAGCATCGCTGAGGTGTCCCTCCTCCTCTGAGGCAGCGATAGCCCGTCCGCTAGAACTACTAGTAGCACTAGAAGCACCACTGATAGACTTGGAGGAAGTACCCGTACAAGAGTTGGTGAAGCGGCAACGAGCACTACTATCACTCCACACACAGTTAGAACAAGCCCCATTCTACTCTCTACTAATAGACACGCAACTAAGGAAAGCCGTAAATGTCTTCTCACCTCAGACGGCAGCAGCGCAGTTATTAACACAGCCAGTAAGGTTAACAGCACTACGGGAGTGAATGACAAAGGCCTTGAGGTAGGAAGGGCGCTAGGTGAGCAGCTGGCGAGCATGAACGGTCGTACGAGCAACAACAGGGGAGTAATCGCGGATACCAGTACTGAAAACGGCGTCGTACGGAGACTGGTTGCGAGGGCGGAGGAAGTAGTTAGCGACACGACGAATATTGACCTGTACGGAATGTCAGTAAAGAACAAAAGACCGTGAGAAGGGTATTGTACAGGAGCAAACGCGAGAATCCAGCGAAGCTCGTTGGCAACAGCCTCGTCCATAATGTACTATATAGTATAGTGCTGGCTGAAGTTGGCAGGACCTTGAGGAATGTTAATGTTAGCTGGGATAACGCTGCCAACAGTTGTACGAGTAAGGAGCTGGTGAGCGACATTAACAAGGTGGTTAAAGGCAGCAGAGTAAGTGCTAGTTACAACACCACTAGTAGAACCTTAAAGATGGTTAAGGCCACCACCTGGGAGACCACTAGGACCCCACATACTACGAGCAGGAGCGGCCATAACGACGTACGAGAAGGAGTAAAGTAAGGGAAGAGTTAGAGACGTAAAAAGAGAAGGAGTTAGAGGCTAGGCATTAATAGTTATATATGCCTCTAGGACTAGGAAGGACCTACTAAGCTAGCTATAATTGCAAGTAAAGGCAGTGAAAACCCGCAGTTACTATACAAACGTTGTAGTGAAAAGCACTACACAAGACTGTTACCTTCACCTACAAGTAAACAAATTTTCTGAATTCGTACAGCGCTGCAACGCATATATGATAAAGTATGGAAATAACACTAGGCAGCAGCCTCGCAGCTACGTAGCTACTAAACACTAACGTATAGAGTTGCAAGTGAATGGAGGAGGGGGGTATTGTTATAGGCTAAGCCCTAAGTGTACAAGACTATGTACGGAACTTGCTCACGTAACACACTAAGCGAAGCTTAGCAACCCCTACTTATCTTGTACAAGCAGAGATAGCTTCTTTTCTCTATCTTTCTACTTCTGTAGTATAGGACAAATGCATACTCGTTAGAAGGCCACTTTGACCCTTAACACTCTATAATTAATACTTACTTATAATCCTCTAGTAATTTAATATAAGCCTTCTTCTTAGATAAACTAGCAACTACTTAAGTGTTAGTATATACCCTTAGTGCGATCCTAGTCTTATCTATATTCTACATGTCCTTATACTATATCCCTAGCTTAATTTAAGTATGCTTAAATAGCTTAAGAAACGCGTAAATTATCTTATAATTAGCTGCTGTAGTACGCGCGCTTTTAATTGTTTAGCTAACTATAGATGTAACACGTAGGTTATGTGTAATAAAATAGGCCACTTATTATTACTCTAAAGGCTTGTAGTTACTATTTATATGCAGGATTCTAGTGGCCATTTCTTGTACGCAAGGATAAGATAGAGGTTATACGCGTAAGTCCTCTTTAAGTATCTAATCTACTAGAAATCTCTCTTGTTCTAGTGTTAATTGCTGTTAATTTAAGTAGGCTATCGTGTTAGGTTAACAACCGTTCATCTAGTCTTAGAGCGTTAATTAGGGAACCTTGTAGGCCTTAGCAGCCTTGCGTAGGCTTGTAAAAATACTAGCACGATAGTCTCTAACAGCAGAAACAATAGCAACTTCACGGGTATCCATTTTGAACGCGTGGTGTTAATGAAGGAGCGTGTCAAAAACTGAGTATCGGATTTGGTGAGGTGGCCGATCACTAGGGGTGGCCGAACACTAGGTAGCCGAGCTTATTGATCGCCTTCCCCACCTTGGCTATCAAGGCTGCAACTTCGGAATACATGCTAATGCTCACACCTCATTCCCACCTTCCTCTCAACACATTTACATCAACGCAGTAGCTCGGCATGGAGGATCGCGCACGTATTCCAGTAGAGCCTCCAGTAGCCGATCCGCTACCCTCATACTGGCATGAACCAAAATCCCCACTCGCAAACATCAACCATAGTGAAGATAGCATTCACCAGCCTTACGACCATGTCATCATCGGTTCAGGTATTTCAGGGACTATGATTGCCTACAACATGCTGAAGACCCGACCCAAAGCTCGTATTATGATGCTGGAAGCGCGCGAGATCTGCAGCGGAGCTACAGGTCGCAATGGCGGACACACAAAAGCCGCCAGCTATCGGTCATACCTGCAGCATGTGGAAGAGCTAGGGAAGGAGGAGGCGTTGAAGATCGCCAGGCTGGAGTATGAGAACATTGTCGAGACGCATAGATTGGCGGAAGAGCTAAACATCGTTTGTGAGAAAAAGTTGTGTAAGACTGTTGATATCATATACGACAAGCCGACTTTCCAGCTTGGGAAGTTGGCAGTCCAGGCGTTGCGTGCGGATTCAGAGGAAGAAGAGAAAAGCGGGGGGAAGATGGCGTGGTATAACATCCGAGAGAACGTTGAGACCGTGAGCAAGCACTTTGGGGTGAGCGCTAAAAACGAAAACCCCGGTGTCGAAAACGAGGAAACAGTGGCTGGCGCTTTCGAGTACATGGCCGGAAGAGTCCATGCTTACCGCTTCACCACTGGTGTACTCGCAGAATGCGTGAAGATGGGCTTACAAATCTGCACAAATACGCCGGTCTACAGTATCGAACCCGACAGGGATCACAGCGATCTCATATGGAATGTCAGCACATCTCCAGATGGCTCCACAAATTTCGTTGGGTTCAACTTGATACTGGCGACAAATGGTTACACACCATTCTTGGAAAAGTCGCTTCAAGGTGCGATCGTGCCTATGCGAGGGCAGATCACTGTTCAGAAACCTGGAGTAAATACAATTTTACCGGCACCACTGCCGATGACTTTCTCTTTCATCTACAAGAACGGATACGAGTACATGATCCCACGACCGCTTCCAGATGGCGGCCAACACATCGTCATTGGTGGTGGCCTAGGTCGGCTGCCCAACGCAGGGGCAAGCGAATTCGGCACGGTCGACGACCGCTCGCTCAACGCGGACATTTCGAAATATCTCCAGGGCAGTCTTGCCGGGTTTTTCGGGTCTGCCAACTGGGGTGAGAATAGCGAGGAGGAGCTGACGGAGCGAGTCGTGCAGGAGTGGACTGGAATCATGGGCGCGACGGCAGACGGTAGACCATTCGTGGGTCAGGTGCCAGGAAAGATAGATTATCGATTCCTTTCCTCTGGCACAGCCCAATCTACAGCTGATGTGCCATGGCGAAACTTGTGGATATCGGCAGGTTTTAATGGACACGGTATGGTATTGTGTTTGAAGTCGGCAGAAGCGCTGGTAAAGATGATCAATAACTGTGGAAGCACTGGAGGATTGGAGTGGTTCCCGAAAAGTTTCCTAATGAGTGAAGAACGACTCGCGAGATGTCAGTTCAGAGGGAGGACGGATCTGCTGCCCAAGGACTGAGTGGCTATTGAGACCACTAAAACTTCCACTCATTGATCATTTCCTCTCCTGCCAAACCAGCGAGAAGGTTCTGTAACGACTCTGCAGCCATTTGCTCCCGTGTCTCGATCGTAGCCGAACCAATGTGCGGTAGCACGACGCAACGAGGTTGTTTCAGTATGGCATGGTCGGCCTGGATGTTTGGCTCGTCTTCGATAACGTCTAGTCCTGCACCAAAAATCTTGCCTTGACTAAGTGCTTGTTCCAATGCGTTGGTATCGATGACCGGGCCTCGGGCTATGTTGACGATGACTGAAGTGTTCTTCATCTTGCTGAAGAACTCTGCTTTGACAAGATGCTTCGTGCTCGGTGTCAAAGCGCACCCAACGATAATAATATCACTGTCCCTTGCGATTTGATCCAGATCCTGCGCGACTTCAATAGGGATGGTGTCGCCACGCGCAGATTTCCTAATCAGGTCAAAGTGGTCTTCTTGCACTGGCTTCCCTGGCTGGGATGTAATGTAGATGGCTTGTCTAATGCCAAAGCCTACCAGCTTTTGCAACGCAGCTTGTGAAATCCGACCGAAACCCAGGAAACCGACAGTAGTGCCCTTGAGCTGGGGACCAGTCATGTGCAGAGGATGCCATGGCGTCTGCGGCCACTCGCCCCTGCTGACTGTTGTCATCGCTTCCCCTGCCCTCCTTTGTGCCATCAATACAAGCATGACAGCCAAGTCTGCAACAGCATCAGATAGGCAATCTGTGATATAGCCTAGACGAATGTTGCGCTTCTTAAGAGCGCGCAGGTCGATGTGATCAGTTCCGGCAGTGAAGGTCGCGACTACCTTCAGCTGGCCGCCTGTTGCTTCGAGAAGCTCTTCGTCGACTTTGTCGGAGACCATTACTAGGAGTCCGGCTGCTCCTTCGACATTGTTAAGAAGCCATGATCGTTCGCAAGGCTGCAGGTACCTGATCAGTCATCAAATACCTCCTTTCTATTGAATGTTTATTACCTTGTCAGATTGCCATTGTACAACTTCGAGGTCATTTGCACGTTCATCTAGCAGCTTCTGAGCTCCGGCAGGTATATTTCGTGTCACCACAACCTTTTTCTTGGACATGTCGAAATGTTGGTGGCAGGATCGTACGTGGCCGGAAGCGGGGCGCGACCCCGGAGGTCATTGGTGCACGCCCTGCGCGCCCTGTCAGCCTCCTTCTCTGGTGATCATCGGATCATCCATTTTTCGTGCCACATCTAATCTTGGCCTTCGTGACTGCCTGTTTAGGAAAGGAGTATGGCGGCTTGGATGGTTGCTGATGGAACATGTCAGCATGCAGCAGTGCTTACCCTGAAACGAGCCGAGTTGTGGTTGGCTGCACAGTCTGGTCACGTACAACATAGCAACTACAATGAGGTAGCAAGACGACGAAGAAGGCTTGTGCCCATATGCGCAGACTACACACTCAGATGTTTCCCTGCATCCATTCCGCGTCCCCTACCAAATCCTCTTCAACACCATGCTTGCACCACTCCTCCAGCCAGGCCTCGTCCTCTTCCCCGGCTTCACGGCTCAAGGTTCTGAGACGTTCTTCGTAAAGTGCGAAAGCGGCTTCTTACATAATTCGCAATACCAGATATCGTTCGCATCGCCTATCGGTGGTGCCGACACACCGTTCATGCGTATGAGCGAGGAAGAAAAGAAGATAATGGTTTTCCGTTCACCAAACAGCCAAGAAACGATGAGGATAGTGAAGCTAGTGCACCATTGGAGTGGCAAGAGTCCAGAATACCATGACTACGCACCTGATGAGAGGAGGATATGGCACTTGACCTTGAAAGAGGGGCTGTTGCAGACGAAGTATAGTCGGTATGTGCTTTGCATTCCGACACATACGGTTTGCTGACATGTTACGGTCTTAACGCTTGACCCCGTTTCAAGGCAATACTTACCGGCTGTGGAGGTCGACGGCAAAACAAGTCTTGGTGGTCTGGGCCTACTAGTCAATGACAGGCTGGCCATGGCAGGAACAAAGCCAAACGTCATGAAGTGGAACAGGGAAGACGTCTTGAATGTTGCATCAGGTATGGACATATTGCTTGCACTGAGGCTGAACTGGATTTGTTATGACAGCAAGATAGGGACGCGATAACTACAGGCGAAGCGGTCGATGATGCCAGCGGTTCTGTAGCAGCGGCGATCTGCGGTTGAACTAGAGAAGCTCTATTTGCTAAAGTGTGTCCTTGTATAAAGTACCTGTAGCAAGATAACAATGTAGTCTCCAGAGCTATCATCGGGTCGCAAACAATTCATGAATCAGCACTGAATGACTCCTGGAAAATCTAGCTTATTCACATACAGAAAGTGCCCATCCGCATAGTGCAATGTTCGACTAGTGTGATGAGATATGCCTCTGTGTCATTAGAAGGCTAATGTCTGGTGTTTCTATTTTGCAAGAAATCGTTCAACCCCTTCATAAGCAGTGGGGTATATTCGCTGTAGTCCGTAATTATAACAGGTCTTCGTGCTCCTCTTCAGCATCCTCTACGCCCCAGTCGAGCTTCATCAGCAATCGGTCGATACCACCAACTCGAAGTGGCTCGTACTTTCCCTCGGCATCTTCTAAAGCATTTGGAGGCCGTGGTCCACTTGCGCCAATCCGCTCGCTGTCGATCTCTCTCAGTCGCTCGACTAGCGCTTTCAGGTCGCTGTCAAGCCTCCTTCTTGCGCGATCCATTCCTAAACTCACGTCTGCTTCCTCCTTCTTGTAGTTTTGCGAGAAATCTTCTACTCCCTCATCTTCCTCGAGGTCGAGGTTCTGCTGGATTGACTGGAGACGTGTGATGTGTGCGACAAGGTCATCCACATGAGTGCAAAAAGTACGAAAGCCTTTGGTGAAAGCCCCATCGGTAATGAGGAGGGAATAGGCTACCGAAGATAAGAAGTGGCGGTGTGCGAAAGCCAGGGCCTCTGGATCGTGCTGTTGCTGCACCTCGCCTTCAGGTCGAGCTTCCCGTGTTGGCGGTCTTTCCGGTGTCGTTGGTCGAGTCTCACTGTGCTGCTGTTCCCTGGGCCCTTGTACCCACTCCAAGAATGCCTTGAACGATTCTTGTACAACCTCGCCCTGAAAGTAGGCCTCGCTCTCAGCAAGGAAGAAAATGGCAGCACGACAAGTTGCCCAGATGTTCCGCATGATCCGTTGTCGCTGATTCGTGCGTTGACGTCGTCGTTTGAGGATAACCTTCCCGTGTGATGAGTTGCTGTATTGGTAGCCAGGTGGACACGGGTGTTCTCGGCGAATCGTGCTGTGTCGCCAGAGCTGTGCCAAATGTAGATGAGCTCGTCTGACTGCGAGCAGATAGTTGTTGATCGAAGAATAGACATCTACATCTGCCTTGGTCATGAAAAGGTCAAGGGGCGACAGTATGTCCATGCTGAGAGAGACCGGTGCTGATAGCAGGAGCTCATCGAAGGACATGTTAGGAATCTGAGGCAAGGCAGACTCAGCATCCTTCGCACGGCCAGGTGTACCAGGACGATGGCCAGATGCGCTGTGCACGTCAAGATGCAAGACATCTGATGCGGCATCCAGGATATCATCGATGTGGTCATCCTCACCACCTAGGGTGGACAAGACTGATAGTGATCGTGCCAGGGTCTGGTTGATCTCTGCTTCCTTCAAAAGAAGACCTTTGATAGACTGACCAGGCTTGGTCGATTGTGAACCACGATGTCGAGAAGCTAACTTGTCGTCAGCCTCCGCGATCAAGACCATCGCAAATTCGCCCCGTCCGAGTAGAAAGAATTGGTACAATACGTTGAGAGTCTCAACGATCTTCTCCCGAGGCAACAGATGCTGGAGCAAATTGCGTGACAGCGATGTTCGAATGTTGGCGACAACTTCTGACAGCTTTGCGGAAGAAATCGGCGCAGTCACTTGGGAGAGAAGTTGCACATGTACTGGCAGAAGTTCGAGCTCTGATATCTGCGTCGTTGCAGCCTTCGTCTTGGATGTGGTTGGCAGTGATCGAATCTGATTGAGCGACTTTCCCACGAACATGATGGACAAGGCCGTCTGTCGGGAAACAAACTTTGGTAACAGCCTGTTGCGAGCCACAAAGGAGAGCTCATTGGAATCTGCGTCTTCTTGCGCAACGAAGAAGTCAGATGCTCCAAACGATGGTAAGCGGCCATACAGCAGCCATGTCGACAGTTGTCGTAGCCATGCTGTCTCAGCAACTTTACCCAAGTACTGTGCAGCTTCTTCGATGTCTGGGTACCCTGTCTGGGCTCCCGTTCGCAGCCTGTCAATCAGCTCGGAACCTGAGGATGTCATCTGGCTGATCTTTTCACTCTTCGGTGGTAGCTCTGAAGGCAACATGAAATTGCTAATGTCCCAAAGCCATTCCATCACTCTGACCCATTCGGAGAACTCGCCAACTATGCCGGCCAGCGGTACAATATTGTACGCTCCAACAATCGATGCATCTTGCTTCAAAATTTGGCTCTCGACCTCCAGTATCTTGCGTTGGAAGTTGTCCAGATGGTACGAAGTTATGGCAGTAGCTACCGCTCGACAAACGGTGGACGGATGAGAGCTTGCAACCCTAGCAACATGATCGCGTATCTTCCGGTGCAGTCGGGACAGATGACCGATTGAGGCCAACAATTCCGCTTCCGGTGGTGACAGCAAGCGGCTTGCGGTGGAAGTCACGTGCGAGGAACCTTGTCGGGCATCGAAGAGCGCGGATGGGTGTCCGGACAAAGAGAGGAGAATTTCGTGGAGCATGGCGACAATGGCGGGGCAGCCGCTGTCGGAGCCTTGGGTTTGCGGCTCCGCACTGTAAACCGCTGGCAAAGGACGATGAGCAAAGAGAGTAATTCCAGACGGCAGCACATTGAACGTCGCGACGCGCTGCGATGCGGTTAGTCTTGCGGTGATGCGACGCGCAGAGCCCTGGTCGAGACGCGGCCTAGGCTAGGCAGGGATGCTTTGCCCCACAACGCGGTCTAAGCAGGAGCCACCAATGAGGCGCGCGCTGATTGAGGTCTGTGGATCACCGTTCTACCTGCGTCCACTTGACCGAGGGGCATTTGTTGACTGTCCCGCAAGTACCTTTCTGGTATCTTTCACGGACAGGTTGAGAGCTTCGACATGGCACAAAGAACTCTCGTGAGGCCAATTGGCCTTGCATTGAACTCTGCTCGTACACAGCGGTTTGTTCGTCCCTTCAGTACCGTCCTGGACACACCAGTTGATCCCAAAACCCAACAAGTCACCCCGCCGACAGCACGGAAATCATCGGTATTCGAAGATGCCGTCAATGCAACCGGACCCAGGAACAACTGGACAAGAGAAGAAATCGCGGAGATCTACAACACCCCACTGATCAAGTTGACCTACGCAGCGGTATGTTCAGACATTGTCGAATCAAGGATGTCCTTCTGATCCTTTGCGACTATAGGCTTCAGTGCATCAGCGCTTCCACGATCCAGCTGCCATCCAGATGTGCACCTTGATGAACATCAAAACTGGTGGTTGTAGCGAGGACTGCTCATACTGCGCACAATCTAGCAGATATGACACAGGTTTGAAGGCCACCAAGCTCTCATCTGTCGACTCCGTGCTAGAGGCTGCGCGTGTTGCCAAAGAGAACGGTAGCTCCAGATTCTGCATGGGTGCTGCGTGGCGTGACATGAGGGGTCGCAAGACCAATCTAAAGAACATCAAGGCCATGATCACAGGTGTGCGGGAGATGGGCATGGAGGCCTGCGTTACGCTGGGTATGGTTGATGCCGAGCAGGCGAAAGAGTTGAAAGAGGCTGGTCTAACAGCCTACAACCACAACGTTGACACCAGCCGTGAGCACTACCCCAGCGTCATCACAACACGAACATATGACGAGCGCCTGAAGACCATTCAAAACGTCCAGGAGGCTGGTATCCACGTCTGCACTGGTGGTATCCTTGGTCTTGGTGAAAAGGCTAAGGACCACGTTGGGCTTGTTCACACCGTCGCTACTCTCCCTGCTCACCCTGAGTCTTTCCCTGTCAACGCACTGGTACCAATTAAGGGCACACCGCTCGGTGAGACTGAGTCGGTCAAGTTCGACGCTATCCTCCGTACCATCGCCACCGCACGACTTGTTATGCCAAAGACCATCATCCGTCTGGCAGCCGGTCGTCACACTATGCGCGAGGAGAAGCAGATTATGTGTTTCCAGGCCGGCGCCAATGCTGTCTTCACTGGTGAGAAGATGCTTACCACCGCTTGCAACGGTTGGGAAGAGGACAAAGCTATGTTTGCACGATGGGGCTTGAGACCAATGAAGATGGAAGAGACCATTGGAGAAGTGCGCAAGGCCGAGAACATTGTTGTAGAGGCTGTGAAGGAGGTAGAACAAGCTGCTGCGACTGCTTAGGTATACAATTCGAGCACGGAAGCTGAGAACAGCTTCCGACTACAAAATACATTAGAGCCGAGCTCTTGTTTGCACTGTACTATGGCTGCTATCCTCGGTTTCGTATGAGTACTGTTCGCACCATTCCTGTAGTGCCCCAACCAAAGCTTCAACTTCATCGACTGTGTTGCCTGCATGCAGGCATATCCTGACCCTTTCTGTTCCCACAGGTACCGTCGGAGACACGACCGCTCTGACCATCATAGACTTCTCTTGGAGCTGTCTCGCAAGGTCTCTGGGACGCTGCAGTTGCACCGCGAAGATTGGCGACTGTGGACAAGCACTCGGTATACTCAGCAGACTCCTAGCAGCAGCAGAAGTGATGTGTAGCTGCTGCAATGCTTTGAAGAGGAACTCTGTCAAATTGTGCAGATGAGATTGCAAAGGTACTGTGGTTCCAGCACGAAGGAGCTGGTAAGAAGATCGTATCAGCACCAATGATGGATATGATAGAAAGGTAGTGTAGATTAGGGGTCGAGCGTAATTGATCAGGTAGTGACGGAGTGTGTGTGAGCCAAGGAGTATTGCTGGATCAGGATCAGCACAACGTCTTTAGGATGCTTTTTGTCTTAGAACGTACAGCCATTGCCAGCCAATGCTTTGCCAAACGTGTGCAATCGTGCAAAGATCCGCTTTTCCAGACCAAGCTCACAAACAAGGCCTCTTCCTTCAAAGCCCAAGACTCCTGTTGAATGTGCTTCGTCAACGACGATGTAGCCTCGTCCCTTCCCCAGCTCTTCCGTGACAGTGTCGACAACCTGCTTCAAGGGCGCCACGTCACCGTCCATACTGTAGATCGACTCGACAGCCACGAACACATTGCATATGTTCGGAAGTTTGGCTACCTCTACCAGTACTCTCCGAAGGTCCGTAACAGAATTATGCTCGAACGGCACTGTCTGTTCGGCCCTCGACAGCCGCATGCCATCATGCACACTCGCATGCACAAGCTCATCGAAAACAATCACGTCGCCAGGTTGAGGTACGCACGAGAAGAAACCAGCGTTTGCGTCAAAGCCACTGTTCCAAAGCAGCCCTGCCTCAGCGCCGTGAAACTCGGCAATGTCGCGTTCCAATTCCTCGGCATAGGGCGAATTGCCGTCTAGAAGTCGGGATCCACCGCTCCCGAGAGGCAATCGAGAGTTCCGTAATTCCTCGAGATACGCGTCTTTCAGCTGTGTATTCGTCGAAAGCGATAGGAAATCGTTGGATGAGAAGTCAACTTGTCCTGGCCTTGGGAGGGTCAGGTTGCGTAGTGTTGAAGCTTTCCGGCGCCTGTCGAGCAAGTACTGCATCTTAGCCTCGAGTGAGGTTTCTTCATCTTTACCGTCCATCTCTTTCTTCATGGCTATCACCGAGGTTGAAAGCTCCAATTGAGTCCAGATGTTGTTTCCCGCCGAGCTGCACCGCTAGTGTGGGTCGCTCCACAAGGCGGGCCAGAGCATTGTCCAGCTCACAACGCAAGAGGCAATTGTCAGACGGAAGGTGGGGAGATTGACACACTCGTTGACTCAAATTTTTCCCCTCCAAGACCTCGAGTAACCGCTACGGTCGAAAATCGGTTGAGCATGTTGTGCATGCAAGTCTTCTGCAGGAACGGAACCGAGATTCGATCTTTTCCCGTTTCGTCGTAGACTGAACCAGGGTTTAAACTCAAATCGCCGGGCCAGGCACGTACCCCATCTCGACCACGAAACATTGCGGCCTCGCATCAATTCGGTCTTTCCATCACGAGAATGTCGAGGGTGCCTGCGGGGTTGTGGAGGAAGTACATCGCAGCTCAGATATACGGTGCTAACACCGATGTTGGGAAGACTGTGTTCTCTACCCTCCTTGGCTTGCGCCTCACGCATGGTTTGAAGGGAACGAAGTATCAGATTCAGTACATCAAACCTGTTTCTACAGGACCTGGCAGCGACCGCGATGATGAGTTAGTCACAGCTTTCTGTGTGGCATATGCGTACAGCTAACGACAGCAAGCTATGTACGGAGGTACACGGGGCAGACTGTGTCAACCCTCTTTCAATTCAAGGACCCTGTCAGCCCTCACATAGCAGCTAGAGGCTCGAAGGATGCTGTGAGAAGTCAAAACATATGCATTTAGAACCTATAGACTGACAAACTTAGCCAGGTGATAGCTACCTGAATCATCGACTGCAACAGCAACTCCGAGATAGCGCATTTGCAATCCACCATAAGTCTAATGACTGGGGTTTTGCTATCGTAGAGACCGCTGGCGGAGTCCTCAGTCCTGGGCCATCAGGAACGCCGCAAGCGGAAATCTATAGATCGCTGCGACTTCCGGCAATTCTTGTCGGTGATCACAAGCTTGGAGGCATAGCTTCGACCATCTCAGCCGCTGAGTCGCTGATAATGCGGGGCTACGACATCAATGCTGTTGTCTGCTTCGATGACAAGAGCAAGTATCAGAACGGTGAATATCTGACAGGATACTTCGACAAATTGGGGATACCTGTTTACAGCATACCTTGGATACCTGCTGATCTTGAAGGCAAGGATGAGAGAGAGGAACGCGCATTGATGAAAGAGTATTATATGTCGGTGTGTGGTCACCGAGAGGTGCACAATGTTGCAAATCGCATCATCGATGAACACAAGAAACGACTTGAAAACATAGACAGCATGGCATCGCGAACCTACGATAAGATATGGCATCCTTTCCAGCAGCACAAGCATGTGGAGAAACCCGACGATGTGCTTGTCTTCGACTCGGCATACGGCGACTACTTTCAGGTGAAACGCACGGCAAGAAATAACAGTAATGAGAACAACGAGAATCCAATCCCGATGTTATACCCGGCGTTCGACGGATCTGCAAGTTGGTGGACTCAAGGTGAGAATGATCCGGTCAATCCTAGTCACAATACTGATTATTCCAGGTTTGGGACATGGCAATCCTCGCTTGGCTCTTGAAGCGGCATATGCAGCAGGTCGCTACGGGCATATCATGTTCGCCGGAGCAACACATGAGCCAGCACTGAAACTTGCTGAACATGTACTTGAAGGCCTGAAGAATCCTCGCTTGAGCAGGGTTTTCTACACAGACAACGGAAGCACAGCAACTGAAGTCGGTATCAAGATGGGAGTTCGAGCAGCCTGTAAGCACTATGGCTGGGACGGTGCCAAGGAAGCAGTCGGCGTTCTGGGGCTCAAGGGTAGCTACCACGGTGACACCATTGGTGCCATGGATGCCTCGGAACCATGTGTCTTCAACGAGAAAGTCGACTGGTATCGGGGGCGGGGCTATTGGTTTGACTACCCCACCTACAAGTTGAAGAATGGCCATTGGGTCGTTGAGCCACCCGCAGGCATGGAGGAGGAGTTTGGCCCTGTGCGGCAGTTTGCCGAACAAGACGACATCTTTGATTTCAAGACCAGGGGCCACTCGCCACGTTACGAAGCATATATCGAGAAGACGCTTGACAGACTCGTCAAAAAGGAGGGCAGGAAGTTTGGTGCACTCGTGATGGAGCCTGTTCTCCTGGGCGCCGGTGGGATGATGTTCGTGGATCCTCTGTTTCAGCAGAGCCTTGCGCGCGTTGTGCGTCGTTACAATTTCGCCACAACTTCCAAGGCCGCGCTTCCTGCCGCCGAAAGCGTACATGCATGGAGCGGACTGCCTGTTATGTTCGATGAGGTCTTCACTGGGCTATACCGCCTTGGCCGCTTCTCGTCTGCTTCGTACCTCGACGTCCACCCCGATATCTCCGTCCATGCCAAACTTCTTACAGGTGGCCTGCTGCCACTATCAATCACGGTTGCCAGCGACTCGATCTTCCAAGCTTTCTGGGGAGACGAGAAGTCTGAGGCTCTACTCCATGGACACAGCTACACTGCGCATCCTATTGGTTGCCATGTTGCCAATGTGAGTTTGCAAACGATGGAAGAATACCACAATGGATCGAAATGGTTCCAATTCAGACGCAACTGGAGGGAGAGGCCGTTTCAGATCGCACCAACGAAAGAGGAGCGGAACCAGAAACCGCGGACAATGGCTTCGAAGAAGGCAGTTGAAGAAGACAAGCTTTGGAGCTTTTGGTCTAAGCAGTTTGTGACCGATCTTTCCAAGCACACACGCGTAGACCATGTCAATGCACTCGGCTCTGTTCTGGCTGTGTCATTGAAGGACAAGTCTGGAGCCGGTAAGTCACTTTCTCTCTGGAGTCTTCGATCAACAGTTGTTCTAACATTTGCAGGTTACACGTCGTCCGCAGCTGTAGGCCTCCGCGACACGCTTTTGTTCGACCATGCTAAAGTCCAGATCCATTCGCGCATCCTTGGCAATGTAATTTATCTGATGGCAAGCATGACGACGACCCGGAATCAGCTCGAGACCGTCGAAGAAACGTTTTTGGCGAAGTTGAATGCGATGGACCATTAGCATAATAAGACGGCATAAGTGTTTCTGCAATATACGCTGTACAAATGACCACCCGCTGGTGGTATGAACTCAAAGCACTATATTGAGGTAGTGCTTGTACGCTGTGTACCTGAACAGGAAGTCGCTGGTAGGTACAGACATTAGAAGGTGTTCTGTCACACCCGTCATGCATGTTGCATCACTGTACGACTTGTTCCTGAAATTGACTGAGCTCGACCCAGCGATAATTTCGTCAAGACTGGACTTGCTCAGGTCAGGTCCTACATCTTATCTCACTCTTTCCCTTTCAATGTGGTCTTGACTACTAAGAAGTATTTTGATCACTCAATCGCTCTTTCTGTTCGATATTCGACATGAACGCACTCGACTTTCTCTTTGACTTTGCGGCTCTCATGAGCACTTCATCAGCTATGACGCAGTCACCAGGCGCAGTCAAAGCCCCAAACCTATCAGTTCATCAAATTCACCCCTCAAAGGGATCTTCTAGTCTAGGTGGCCACATACCGGAGGGTCGGCTCCAACCAACACGACACCGTTTACAGTCTCAGCCAACGCGCAGCATCCCGTCTTTACCGCAGGAAGGAGACGATATGACAAGATTTTCACGAACCAACGCAGACGGTGTCAATAACATTCCCATCGACTGGATCCCAACTCTTCTCCGGTCGCAGAACGTGCCTTCCACACAACACACCTCGCTCCTTCCAAATTACCCTCAACTCGATCACCTTTCTACCCTCGATTGCGACTTACCATGCGGTCAAAATCCTGATCGACACTGCTACTGCAGACATATATCTCCGTTGGTACTATCTACATCTCACGACTGGGTACCACCCTATGTGCACGACCAGTCATTCATGCAGTTCCCACAGCACTTCCAGCAGATACAGGAGGAAGAGGTGCCGTGTGGCTACATTTGCGATGACCATCAGTCTGGCCAGCCATGCACAGGCCGATACCTGCCGACGCAGCCCTACAGCATTGTAGAAAGCGATATGCACATCTTCTCACAACCGATGTGGGACATTGACCAAGGCTATCTAGACGTACATGCGTACGATCACACCAACAGACACACCATAGAAGGGAATGTGTTCTAGAACAATTGAGCTTTGTGTACTTTCACTTTATCTGGAGGGGACAATTTCCTGTTCGACGGAGCCGTTGGTGAAGGCACTAAAGTTACCAGACCTCGCTTCAGGTTTCAAGAAGCTCTTGGGTTAGCATTGACTATCTCCATACATTCTAGCTTGCTCTCTCTTTTTTGAAAAAGGCTAAGCCAGATAGGCGGAGTGCTCGCTTAAATAGTGCAATTCTTCACAGCGCGTTCTACACTCCAATCTGTACATCTGCCTTTTTGACATCCTTCTCATCAAGCTGTCGAACCGGAAACCCAACCCTCTCCAGATTCGTCTCGCCAACCTGCTCTCCCCGAGCCTTACTCACCAGACCGTCCAACCAGTCTTGATGACCTAACAGCATCTTATTCGGCCTCTGCTCACTCCACTCTTTAAAGACCTATACCCATCAGCAAATTCCTTGCCCACTAACTCAAACAACAATGATCGACTCACCGGACCAATCTGACTCTCCTGCGTCAAAATCCTAACACGGTCATTCTCCAGATCCTGAACCAACCAAGCATGATAAATCTCTAGCCCTTCCGGCGTCTTGCTTTCCCACGCCAATCTACCCTCACTTCCTCTCGGTCCCTTTCCTGGCTCAACGCTCTCCCTCACGGTGCAGGTTAGAGGCGGGAAACCGAAAGTGCTAAACTTGAATACGCCGCCCTTCTCCAGCTGTGGTCCCTCATCAGGTACGGTGATCTGCGCGCAGTTCTTGTAGTAGCTTTCCCACTTGCTGATGTCGTGCAAGAGGGCCCAGACCTGCTGCGCAGATATGCCTTTCGCGACGGTTTCGTTGGAGACGAAGTTATCGGTTGTGCCGGGGGCGTAGTGCACGGGGAAGGTGATGGAGGGTTGTTGCGACATGCCTGCGGAGAAGGGGTTGGCGATGGGGTTGTGAGTGGTTTGCATAAATCGCTGGATGGGAATACAAAATTTGGAAATGAGTTTTATACTTCTACATGTAATGTGCGTGCAGGTGTGTTGTGTCTGCTGCTTATGGCACCCTACGAAGGTCGATTACATCATGGGCTAAATGCTCTCCCGGTTGGTCGGTAGGTAAGGCGTACGGCATTTGTCATCTCACTCGAACTTGAGGAAAGCAGGTCTTTCAGCTACGAGTGTTACCTGGGTGAAAGTACCCACCTACCAACCAAGCATGTTGGAAAGCGCCCGTGGGTGTAACTTCCTCTTATGGTGGGGTAGGAGCGTTTGGTGTGACGTAGATGTATGAGAAGAGCGGTCACATCACAGCAACAGCTTCTTGAACGTCATGCTTGCACATTTGCATTGGTATTATTCGCAGTACAGAATCTATCTGCATCCATCGCATCTCGCATATAGCTTTCATCAATCATGACATCCGCGTCCTGCGCCGTGGCCAGTGTGACGAGTTCCTGAGTTGATGAAGCAGAAAGAAGGGTCGCAGAGAAGCGCCTCTGGGTGCCACCAAAGCGCTGTGGTCCAAGAGTCGCAGTATGTACTGCTGTGAAGAGAAGTAAGAATCTAACATGACACGCTGTCTGGAGAACAATGAATCCCAAAACAACCGAGTACACGCCGTAATATCATGTTGTGACAAGCCTGCGCGATTAGGCAGGCGATGTACCGTAGCTTCGATAGCGACTAGTTTATCCGTTGCAACATTTCAGTTCAACAAGAGGATGTTACGAGATGTGAGATGCCGAATACCCAACAGTGACTGATGAAGCTTTAGTGTGCCGCAGCAGCCGCTGCGCGCTGAGCCCAAGACTCACGTTTCGGAGCTGGGTTAGGACGAGGGGCGGCAGGCCATGCGCTGGGCAAGTTTACCCTTGGCGAACTGCTCGTACGCTCAGCTTGACCCTGCTGCGACGGCTTGCGCGGGCGATCCTTTGCACCGCCAGTCTGTGGTCCAGTAGGAGTGGCGTTACGCTTGGGCTTGTTGTAGGGACCGTTACCCTTTCCACGACGCGGCTTTGGCATCGTCTTAGTAATGGGTGTCCGCATGTGGGCCAGACGAACAATGATATCGATCTCTGGACCGTTACCAAAGTCGAATGCATCCAGTCTCCTGATCGTGAAGGGGTTTTCCTTCTTGATCAGACGGGTGTAAAGGTTGTCGTCCTTGGGCAGCTGGATAGGTGGCTCATTGGCGCTGAGGTGAGGCACCTTGGGCAGTCTGACGGTAGGTAGGGAACCAAACTCCCTGTCTTCGAACAACGCAGCAGTGCCATCGCGCGTGAACAAGCCGCGGTTCCGATGAGCTGGACCCTTCTTGTTTGCAGCACTCGGCAAAGATACAGTCGCAGATCCTGCGGGGCCACGCACATCGAGTGAAGCTTTGCTAGATGCAGCAACAGCAAGTGCGCTCGGCCTGACAGGCACTGCAACTGGTATAGCGGCGAGTGGTCGAGTAGATGGTGCTGCATCAGCAGCGGGCTTGTCAAGCAATTTGTTAAATCGCGCTTGCCATTCAGGGTTCATAGCCAAGGGACGCGCGCCAGGTCCGTGGAATCCACGTGGAGGCATACTGACAGGAGGGTCTGCGATATCCTGAGCTGGCTTGGGAAGACGAACGACAGGCGAGGGCCGGGGCAACCTGACTAGTGGGTGGCCAATAACGCTGCCTGCGAAGACAGGGTGGCTCTCAGTCTCTGGTGGTGGAGGTGGAGAATCAGCCTTGTTCGAAGGATCGGCTGGTGCCTGTAGAGTGGTCTCTATCGGTCGAGGAAAGAACCGCGAAGAGCGCGAGCTACCAGCCTGCTGGAGAGGAGTGCCTTGAATGAGTGGCTGCTGTGGTGATGAGGTATCGTGAGAAGGCTTCATTGCCTCCTCGCGCAGTCTGAGCTCAGAACCAGCAGGAGACACCCGAGCATTGACGACACCTTCCAAGCTAGCATTGCCGCCAACTTTGTTGTGCACTATGGTTTGCGCCTTCCCTCGTTGATCTTTGTAGGTCTCCCTCAGTTCAGGCCGGAATGTTTCACCGCCCACGCGGTCGCGATCTTGACGCGCCTTGACAACCATGTTGGCATCATCACGGGCAATGTGGGCCGCGAAGTTGCCCCATTTGTTGTCTGCCGGTGGTGCGATTGGGCCTGGTCCAGCTTGCGCTTGCGCCTGCCTGCTCTGAGAATGCATTGGCATTTTGACCGTATGTTGAACAGCTGGTGCAGCAGGGTCGATACCAATGGGTGCGATCGTTGCAGAAGAAGGCTGTGTGGGCAACCGCTGCTGTGTGCCAGATCGGGGCTGACCGCGATTGAAGCTTGAGTCGAAGGTGCCGTTTCCAAGATTTCGGTCTCTCGTCTGCGCTGAACCCCAGACTTGTGATGTCCAGCCTCCACGGGTTTGTGACCCGGATCCAGACTGCCAAGCAGGTTGCGTTGGCTTGGGCCCCTGCGGGATGGTACCCTCGGCAAGTGATCGTGAATGCTCGTTTGCCTTCTTTGCATGGTCAAACGGCAACACAGGAGGCTGATCCAACGACATAGGCAGCCTGACCTGGTGATCTGCGTGTGCGTTTGCTTGTGTCTCGGCAGGCTTTGCTGTCTGAGGAACTGGCGATTTCTTCACTGGATGGGCGTGATGGACCTTCATCATGCCATATTGGGCAACTTCGCCATCGCTCGAAGGCACAGGAGGCTTGGGCGGTGACTGCACAGGAGCAAGAGCAGCGTCGTTCTTTTGCGGTGAGCGGCCAACAGCAGGTGATGGTGACTTTTCGCTGGCCTTTGGTTTCGGCGCGTCACCCAGAGCTGCAAGGCGTTTCGCAATTCGAGCCTTCTTCTCCTCTTCTTCCTTCTTCTCGGCTTCCAGCTGCCGCTGCTTCTTTAGACGAGCGCGCTCGATCTTTTCCGCCATCATGCGTTTCTGTACCTCAACCGGATCCTCCGCAGGTGCGGTTTGTATATGCTGAGGAGCGGCAGCCGGATGCGCTTGGGCTGCGTGAGGTGATGCGCCCTGCGCAATGGAAGACTGGCGTGGGACCTCTTGAACATGAGATTGAGTTCCATTGATCGAGAGCGGGCCTGATTGCTCTTCGTCCACGATAGCGCTAGGGAATTCAGGACCTCGTCGGTCGAAAGACATGCGTCGTCCAGGGCCCCCGCTGACATTGGATGAAGTCCGCCTTCTGCCCCAAGCCGGCATATCCGCACTTGATCTAGAAGTCTGGAAGGCAGAAGAAGGCTCTGCCGGACCGTCGTGTGAGGGCCTCTGCAATAAGGATGGGTGCTGCTGCTGTCTGTTCCCAGAGTCTCGGAACGAACCTCGCCGTGCGTCGTTTACCGGTTCATAACGTCCATTCTGCGAGTTGAACAGCTCACGTCCGCCTCGCTCTTCGCGCCATGTACGATTGAAGTCGTCTGGTGCAATTTCTCGGCCATGGTGTGGCGGCATAGGCTCGTAAGCTCGATAGTCTTGGGTGGGGTAACGGTTGCTCGGGGGCTGCTGCTGTACGGGCGGATTGATCTGAACCGGAGGCAGCTTCTCGACGGGAGGTAAAGTGGCCCATGGGGACTTAGCAGGAGCTCCAGTAGAGGGCTTCGCCACGAGAGTGGGCTTCTCAGGTTGACCCTTCAGGACTAAGCTTGACTTTGCAGCACCTGTTTGCGCATGTCCACCAGGTTTCAAGATTGTCTTCGGCCCCCCTGTTACGCTTGTTTTCGGTGCGCTGGTGGGTGCAGGCGCTGCAGGCTTTGGCGGTTCGATCACCGGCTCGGGCTTTGCGAGGATGGTAGGCTTTGGCGGTTCTTCGACTGGCGGTGGCTGGTTCTCTGCTGCTGTGACCGTTGACTTCGTGCCGTCCATCCATTCTACCGTGTCTGGAGCCCAGTCACCGTCGTCGTCGTCGATATCAGCCCACTTGGCTTCCTTCCCTGCTTCATCCATAGGCAGACGTGTCGCGAGATGGATACCATACTGCTGCTTAAGCTCCTCGTCCGTATACTGCTTTGGTGGTGGCGGGGGTACTGGCTGGTTCTTATTCCACACTTTGCTCGCGTCTGGTCCTGATCCTGCGCCGTTCATCTTTCCAAGCGCTCGTGGTGTGTTTGCAGCGCCGGTTTTGGCTACGAGACGTGGTTTTGCGGTCAATACGGACGACGTGGGAGGCTGTACTGCGGGAGCTGGCTTCAGGCCGGGAGAGGCAGAAGGGGTCGAGGCGGCTGATTTTGCCAGAAAACTCTTCGTTACAGAGACCGACTTGAAAGCAGTGGGCTTCTTCAGAGAGCTTGTTCGCGCGTTGCTAGCATCCTGCTTCAGAGGATCTACGCTGCCAGGCCGACTGATATCCGTATCTGAACCACTGACTGCGTCGCCATTGACAGGTGCAGACTCAGCTCCAGACTGTTCAGCCGAATCGCCATTCTGCAAAGCTTCACTTGTCTCCCTCGATGCTGGCGTTGACTGCTTCACGTCCTTGGAGGTCTAGTACACTTAGTAAAAATACCAATCGGCGGAACCCTCCACACTTACTGTAGCCGCCTGTCCATCGCCGTTCGCCGAAGGTTGTGCAGCCGCAGCCAAGGCTGCGTCGGTCGTCGTCGCATTCGTAGAGGCAGAGGGGGCTTCAGAATATTTGCTGTTCGTGGTCGCTGGGCCCGAGGGCTGCTCGCCATTGGCGGCGGAGGAGATGGTAGTTGACGCAGTATCGTCGATGGGCGCAGGGCGACCCACCGACTGTGCTTCCTTTACCACATCGTTGGTGACCTGCTCTGCCATAACAGTTCCCGGAACTGTCGCAGTCGAAGAGTTGTTGTTAGACTGTTGTTCTGCATGGTTGACGGAAGGTGGAGCTGAGGACGCCGACAGAGATGCGTCGTGTCCAGTTCCGCGCTCATCCTCCATGTGACGCGCGGGGAGTGGGAGAAAGCTGGAATGTATTCACCTAATGTCAGATGCTACAAGTCGCCACGAGGATCAAGTTGGCGCTTCCGCAGAAACGTGGTCTGCTGTTCTTGCTGGCTGTCGCGGCGAATGCGGAGGTGTCGGCGTCGAGGTGCGGTCGCTCGCGCTGGTTGCGGTGGGTGAGAATGGCTCGGTCGCGTGATGTCGCCGAACGGCTCGAGGCTTCGTCCAGGCGTGCGATAGAGGGGAGAGGAGCCCTTGCGTAGTTTGGGCGGGTCGCGGAGGTGTTGCGGTTAGGAGGGAGCCGTGGCTGCGCAGTGAGTGTGAGGCGGCAGGCCTTGGCGCATGGGCCTCTTTGTATGAGAAGGTGCGCTTCCGGGGAGCACGTCACGCTCGTCTTGTAAATGACTCAGGCGCTTGGTACAAGACAAGATCCAGGTGAAAGCTTTCCAGTTCAGTGGAAGTGTGTTTTCAGCCCACAACAGCTACGAGAAGCGCAACCTCGCTGCACACGATAGCCGAACAGAAGGACCGAGCCATTAGCAAATGGGAACCGTGTCACAGCACTCAGTTCCGCATGCAGTCATACATATCTAAACAGAGCAAGCTGTACACAGATGACTATGGGCTCCTCAGCATCTCTCTTATTCAGCCGGTACTTCTGCGTAGTTTGAACCTTGGTCTGTAGAGCCGAGCAATGTATTGTGCAGAGCTATTGGAACCTTCACACGTGGAGCCCGAAGAATGGATATCAAAGCTGTACGTCGTGATGGAGTTCATGTCAGGATTCAAAACGTGACACGCGTGATTAGATGGTTGAGGTTGACTCCAGTCTGAGTTGTACTCGGAGAAGTCGAAGCTGCGTACTTGGTACGTCTTGCCCAGGGTGCGTACGTGGGAAAACTGATAGGCTGCACGGGCTAGATCTTGATTGATCGACTACATCTATATTTACACGTCCCAACCGTAACGCTCATATTGAATCATGGGTGAGATACGCTTAGTGGTGGACGTTGTTCTTGTGGTGGCCTGCTATCATTAGTCCGTAATTCTCGAGGAGCCAGTCGGTACATACGCAAGTGGAAGTAGTAGTTCTGTGCGTAGCCGAGAGCAATGAGGGCGCCGATGATGTGGACGAGCGCTGCGTGCTTGTTAGCCATGTTGAGGATAGATAAGGGAACTGGCACGGCAGTGCTTCTGCTTCAGAAACACTACATTGCGCCGAGGGACAACGTACGCCTGCCGGAAGCGTTCTTGCCCATGTACTTCTTCTGGTAGCGACCGAGAAGACCCTTGGCCTGAACCTCAGGAGCAGCACCACGGGGGAGCTTCTCGTAGAAGCTCACGACCTTCTGCATGCGGACGGCATTGGGGGAGGAGCCGATAGCCTTCGATCATGTTAGCCCGTTATCCATAAGAGAGCAGCGTATGCGCAAGCGGTGTTCGAGCGCGGTCGTCGCGGGTATAAGGCGTGGTGTGCATGGCGTTGTGTGTAGGGCGTTGCATAGTGCGCGAAGTCGGCGGGTGGAACTTGGAATAATCTCGCGGATATCGGAATCATCGGACGCTATGTTGAGAGGGTTCTTACATTGGGAGAGGCGATCTGGAGGGCGGTGTCAGTGCTGCTGGCGATGCGGGCAGTGGGTGTGGAGGCGTACCTTGGGGGGGATCAGGGTGGAGAGAGCGCGGCGCTGGATGAAGCTCATCTTGACGGCTGGAGGCTCAATTAGCATCAATTGCGGCCGTTCGGCGGGCGGCTTTTCGCGTGGAGCGTACTTTGGCTGGCAAGACGATGGGGTCGAGATGGGGTGCTGGGTCGGTGTGGTTGTCGAGATCAAAGTTCAAAGCTGCTGCGGCCGGAATGTTCCGCTTGGCGGCGCGAGCTTCAACATCGATTGTCGACATCACCAACGCCGTCGACGACCTCTACAGCACCACAACCGCCACGATGTCAGCCATTCCCAGGTCAATTGGCTCGCGCCTGCTTGCGCCCGCTCTGCGCCCCTCTGCGACACGCTCCCTCGCCCCCGCATACCGCACATACTCAACCAACGAGCCTACTCCCCACCAGCACAAGACGACCACCGAAGATGCGCCCGCTGTCCCTCTCAAGAGCGACTCGACCCAGATCAGAAAGGAGGATGCTGCAGAGGGCATGAGGCATGCACCGGACTACAGCGTTGCTGTTGACTACAGGACTTCGTGCGTGATTCTGGAGTACAGCCAATGAGGAGCCAGCTAATGAAGCTTGCAGCAACTTCTCGCCCATTCCCAAGCGTGTCATGGATGGTAGCGAGCCTGGTGAGAGCGTAGCTGCGGCTGTTCTGTCTGGTGCGCCAGTCGATCTCCAGGCGCGCCAAGTTCGGTACGATCATGTATTCACGAGTACACGTGCACGCAGTGCTGACCTGATCCACAGCATCTATAAGCCCGCAAAGACTGCCACGCAGTCTGGAGATTGGACATCAGAGCACTGGCTCATGGACTGGGACGTTCTCGCCAAGGGTCACAGATGGGAGAACCCCCTCATGGGCTGGGCCTCGTCTGCTGACTTCATGAACGGCCACCGAATCCAGTTCAAGTCCAAGGAGGATGCCATTAACTTTGCTAACAAGCAGGGCTACGAGTACTTCGTTCAGGAGCCTAACGTTCGCAAGTTCGTCCCCAAGGCGTATGCCAACAACTTCACACACGTCCCCGGAAAGTTGAAGCAGGTCAGGACAAAGTAAAGAGGTGCGGCAGAGGGAATGATTCAACACGTGTAAATACTGGCTCAAGTGTACTTTTTCGTTTGTCGCTCAATTCCTTGACCTTACGGTCAGACACAGTTTGAAGTATCACAGTGCTGCCTGTAAATACATCGAAACATTGACAAGCAGGCACGCCACCCGTGGACCGCACATTAGGAGCCACTCTCAGGACCATTTTGGCATTCAAGGTCACTACTTGCTAAGGCAGTCATCTTCGCTTGTATCTGGTCTCAGATCAAAAACCTAGGCATCACATGGCCGTCCTTCTCTACTTTAATCGCACGTGTAAGCTCAAGCATCGGCGCTCAAATTCAGGAGCAAGTCGACTCCAGCAATCTCGGGTCACTGTCGTGTATGAAATTTCTCTTGTGCTCTCCATCCCTCTCCGCCATTATACGTCAGGGCTTGCGCGTTCCTACTATGACTCTGGTCTCTCCCCATACGTTCACTTCGTATCAACTTATCTTACTGCATTCCTGTTACGATTGATTATTCTCTCCTTATGTTCACAAGCCAGTATGCATTCTCACTGCTTCGTTGTGCGCGTCCTGAGGTGCAAGCAGGGGTCACATCATCGTAGAAGGCCTCGTTTGCTGCAAGTTTGGAGCCACGTCCAGTCCAGATATTCGCGGACGGCTCTGAGCATGACAAGCAGGAAATCGTAGAGATGACTCTCGAGACACTATCGGGGCTACTCTTGTGGATGCTCTTGATACTCCTCTTGCTGCACTGCTGTATGATCCCTATCGTGGTTGCCATGGCGGCTCGCTCCTTCCCTTCACCTAGCTAGCCCATACCGCTTCCGTCCCAAGCACCATCCCACCACTCTCATCTGCTACCATTCCGTAGTTTTCCTGAGCCTGCTCCATGCACTCCTTCGTTGTATCCGCTGCCGTATCGACAAGCGCATAAGGTCATGCAGGTGTTGGAATTGCGGTTTGCACGCTCTTGCGCTCACTGTGAGGGCACGGCTTCATCACAACAACAGGTCAAAACAAAATTTCGCCCGCTTCGTATCGCCCGCTTCGAACACTTTCCCAAAACACAAGATTACCTGACGACTTCGCCCAGTTTACTCATCAAGCTTGAGGAGCATCGCCGTAACCCCAGGGTACGCCGGTCTTACGTTGATTCCTATCCTAAATTGACTGAATGATGCAGAGCACTTTTTCCGCTTCCCCGTCCGTAGTATGTTCAGCGAGCCTACTGTGCTGTTGGCATTCAAGCTGTAGTTCGCAGTGGGGTTCCCAAGGCACGTCTGCTCACAGCCGTTGATTCCTCGAAGCCAACCGTATGCTCTAGAACACTGTCGAACACCCACACCTCGCCGTCAAGATGGGGCGTGGGGCTTATGATACCACTGACCCCAAGAGGGACAAGTCCGCTGCCGCCCGAGATGTCTTGCAGTGGGAGGACGCGAACAAGCAGAAGAGAGAAGTACCACTCCAAGGGCTTCCCGGGTGAGGTGAAGGGACTGACAACACGCAGGACACTGCTGCCATAAAGGCTGCAGAAGAGGAGCTGGAGAAGCTTATCAGGAGTAAGAAGTCCCGTGGTATCATGGTAGATTATCCTCACTTTGTATGATGCAGCCTATCGCTAACTCTCTGAGCAGGCCGCAAGGAGGGCAGAGAAGGAGGGACTTCGATATGAATTATGATTTCGCAGACGAGGGACGTTACGGACCCGTAAAATTACGCGCTCTTCTCGCGCTTTGCACTCATAAACAATTTGCGCCAGATCGTAGTCGTTGCTATGTGGAACTAATATTTCAGATACTTCATACAGTTCGTTTCATTGATACGAGTGATTGTCTTGTCCTAAGTTGTGGAGCGACGAGTCTCTATGCAAAAGAAATCCCAAGAAGTGTCTGCAATGTCGCTCCAACGGTGGTGAGCAGAATTCAGGCCTGCTAGCAATTACGTTGCTGATCACTAATCCAAACCTTGCGTCACTCATAAGAGGGACCCATACGGTAGCTCCAGTAGCAGGTACAAGAGAAGCTTGATCGACAGACACGATAATGGCAGTCCAAGAAGACAACCTTGAACACCCAAATGCAAGCATTGGTGGGACGATTGGCTGCCGAGCAAACTACACGCCAACATATTGAGCAGCGTTAAATCACCGAGATCCAAGCGTTGGAGGGACAGTAGTTCGATGAAGATAAGCTCACGAGGTTACCAGGCAACACTCATACTCTCTGAGTCCATACGTTCGCACACTCGATGGGCAGCTGGTTGACGAGCAGATCGTATATGAAGTCGCTACTCAGCATCTCGGTGACCATGTCCGAGCACTGGAGAACTAACTCACCGACGAGCGAACTACACACAAGGTGTCCAATATGAGGTTCGCTTACAATGACTTGTAGTATATCCTGGCCCCATCCCCTCTGGTACACTTATGCAGGTGCATGTGGGTACCTGCAGAGAGTACGGTACCCACACAGGAACTAGTGAGGGAATAATGTGACTGGTCGATAGGGGTGAGGGAGCAGGTATATGATATAGACTAGACCCTGACCCAGACCTTCACAGCCAGTCACGGAGGTTGCGGAGCGGTACCAACGTCATTACTGTCGTCACAGTACCAGACCCTACACTAGAGCATACAGGGCTGCTCGTATCTGCACCTAATCCTTTATTCACTGCTAACACCTTGTAGCCCCACTTATGCACAGGCTAGACATTGTTGGCTACCACTTTCTGCGCCGCTGTCAGGGCTAAAACCGAGAACCAAAGAATGGGTCACGATATACTACAAGTCATCAATAAGAGGAGTGTGACTAGCAAACACTGCGATAGCAATCTCAGAGGCTCCCATGTCGCGAGAAAGGTCGGATACAAGATACGAAAGGTCGAGGTGACGCTCAGTGTCTCCCTCCGCGTCCATCTTCAATGATTGTATAGGAGAGAAGCATTTGACAACCCAGCCCCAACATACATGATTTTACATGGTTGAAGCAGATTTGGACGAATAAGGACATCATGGCCGGTCATCATGTGTCATGTATTATACATTCTATCGCTAATATGCTGTTGAAGGCTGCTCAAACGGTAGGCAAGCCTGGAAGGTTGGTCTCAAGTCTGATCCCGCAGACAAGACACACGTCTATCTATGTAAAGCGCGCTCCTATAGACACCCAAAATCTGGTTATGTACAACGTCAAAGACTAAACCATGCTCAACCGCCTCTTGTCTATCGCGATAGCACAAATTGCACGCTCCTCCAAATGGCCAATGGCCACGGCGCCCTCAAGCTCGAGGCCGATGATGTCTGCCCGGTCGCTGAGTGTGTCGCTGCACTCGACGTTACACTGCCTGAGCTGACTGCACCTGTCGACTGCGACTGTGCTGTAACGGAGGCAGAGCTCGAGGCTGCAGTAGTGGCAAGGGTGCTCTGGGCGGTGCTCGTCGTCGACGACACAATCAACGTCGGCGTAGCAGCTTGGTCTTGGGCTTGGGCTTGACCCTTGGGACTGGTAGAATCGGTGCCAGAAACCTGCATGATGGTCAGTTCACAGTCCTTTCAACAGTGATCAGAAGCAGCGAAGCAAAGCAAAGCAGCATGTCTAAATACAGCAATAATCATCATGCGTATGCATAAGACATTAAGTCGTTAATCATAACAGGCCATACTGTCTCGTCGCCCGTCCCAATCATGTTCATCATCAACAAGCTGATGGTTTCCCCTACTGCGCCAGCAACGCCGACCTTCGCTCAGAAACACTCGCACGCTTGGTCTTCGTCTTCTTAGCACTCACAGCTTTAATTGCCTTCACAGTCGGCTCAAAGAACTTGCTCGCCATTTTCTCGTTTCCAGAATCATTGGGGTGCTCGCCATCAGTAGTGTCGGCGACAGCATCAAATCCAGAATAGTTGTCCACAAATACCACGGGGCTGTCGCGCGTACTCTTCGAGGGCACCCACTGCCTGATAGCAGTGTTGAGGTTGACGATACCGTCCTGTGCGGACTGGGGCCAGCGCTTGGTGTCAAGGGGCAGCAGGTTGGAGAAGATGATTTGCATTTTGGAGTTCTTAGTGCGCATCTGGGCGAGCAAAGTGTCGTAGGCTTTGATGATGTCGCCGGTGGGCTTCTTGCCGAGGAGCACATCGTTGGTTCCCAGGAGCATAAGGATGACGTCGACTTGAGGTTGAGCGTTCAGCCACACGGTCAGGTTGCCGTTTGCTGCGAAATCGGTTGCTTGCGAACCAGGGTGGCCTTCGTGGTCTTGGTCAATGTTGGTCCCAGCGCAAGAGCCGGTTTGTGAGCCAACAAAGTCGAAGTTGGTAGTCTTGTTGGTACGGAGCTTGTTCTGGAGATTTGCGCGCCAACATCTCTGGATGAGGGTCAGTGAAACGTACCAGGGGTATGGAAGTGAGTGGACTCACGCTGACTATCGAAGCACCAAAAGGCATGATCTTGACTGTTGATTGAGCGCTCACTTGAGCAACAACAGTGAGGAGCCCAAAGGCAAGGGCACTGAGCTTAACCATCCTGGATCCTGGAAATGTGTCGATGGGGTTCTGGGAAGTGGCTTTGGAATCGTCGAACAGGTTCGAGTATGTGTATAATTCGAAGTACACAGATACTGGAACGCTTTTGTCGAGTTCTTTTGACAAAAATTCGGGTTGAAGATGTCAAATCTGATGGGGCGTCTTGGTCTATAAAGGATGTTCACCAAATACGAGAAAGGATGAACAAGCTCGTCCACGGTGCTGCCGCGAGAGCGTGGGAGCTAAGCTTAGAGTGAAGCTAAGATATGCTATTCACTTGCTTTCGGCGAACAGTAGTCCAAGGGGCCGTGCGTTGCGAGGCGTACTTGAGCTGTGTTCGTAAAGGCACGAGTGGTGTGGAGATTTATGTACGCGCCGGCAATTATGAATCCGAGGCAGCAACGATAAGGGAATTTCGTACTTTTTTAAGCAGGTGTGACTGTATGAGACTCCTGAATTCTGGATGCCTTCAAACCAAAGGAATCGGCGACTCTTAAATTCTCAGGACAGTGTGAGAAGCCTAGCCTCAGACGGTGACAGCGGCCTTGCGTCCGCTCACGCAGCGTGCGCCTCCATGGAGCGCCCGTCCATCCACATCCCCAGTCACCGCCAAAAACACACATCTGCCGTAAGCCAGCGCCATACCGCGAGCTAGAAAGGTCTGGGATCGCTGGTCGCCCGAAATCGAGGATGCGGCTGTGCCCTTGGATGCGTGCACGCACTCGGATAATGTTTCTGTACTAGTGCAACTCTAAAAATGCGTGCGATTTTAGGGGTCCAGCCCGAGCAAAACACACCAGCATCAAAAGCGCGATTCCCACAAGAGCCAGCGACCGGGGTCATAATGCAAATCGTAAGTCTGGGTACTCGACAGACTATGTTGCGAGGTGCAATGCCCTGCATTGTTAGGCGGGGACCTCGTCGAATCCTCACCGGCCTGCACGCTTTTGGGTGATGGCACGATGCGGATTGGTGTATTGGTTGATGATAGACTACTGGATTGAGCCAGCCACGAGCCCAAGTAGTAGGCTAGAGACAACCCATGTGCAAAAGGCGTCGTTGCCACATCGTGAGCTTGCTGAGTTGAATGCGCATGGCGTTCAGTATGCAATTGCCAAGAGCGTCATAATGATGGGCAAGTACAACAGATTACTGCCGATCTGACTTGCTCTGAGAAGAGATCTGAGTCGATGACTGATGGGCGTGGTCGCGTTGTCCGCAGACGGGATGATGTTTTGACAGTGTTGACGTGTGAGGAGGCTCAGAGACGAGCTGTGGAGGAAGGGATGCGGCCTGTTCCGCTCCAAACGCGTTCCATGCTGACTTCAGAAACATTATTGTCGCATCGAGGACCATTGTTGATCCACTTCGCCGTCGACTCAACGCGATAGCGACGTCCCGTTCACAATCGATACCGCGCCGCTACCGTGACCCGAACTGGTTTCTCGTATTTTCGAGAACGGATGCAAGCTCCGAACACCGCTCATAGGAGCAATCCAGACTTATTGCACTATGATGTGCGCTGGTGATGCTGTGCAGCAGTGCGGATATCGTGATCTTTACTTTTGTTGATGGAATCGCAGATGTACGTCCGAGTACCAGGAGCTACCCGGTCGATGATCATCCGCCGTCTCAACTTTAACCTCCTTGCCGGCGAGGATCGATTTTCAACACCATACGTCGGGAGCAGCACTCCAGCAACGCGACTCGCTGATGAAGAGCAAAAAGACTTCTTTACGACCCGCACGTCGATCGCACCCTTGGACCAACACTTTACGGGTTCCACTGGAGCTTGTCTTGTACCCACGTGTTCCCAGAGCGACTACTTCAGGCTAATGCCCCCAGCGCAAGCCTAGATCGACAGGTAACTGGCGCAATGCTCAAATTCAGCCACAGGCACTCGCAATCCTTCGGCGCGCCTTCTAGGCCTATCCCAAGACTCTGTGTCGGTGAAGACAATTGCGAAAGTGGAAGCCCATGGGCTGCATGCGTACAAGCGCAAGGCTTGCTCACTCAGACAACTATGCCAATAGTAAAAGTATGCAGACGGAGCGCCCGCGAATTGCGAAGGTAGGCATGCACGTGTGCGAGTGACTTGCGCTCGTGTTCAGCTGCAGCGGACGCTGGCGTTTTTCGGCGCCGAGGGTGGAAGAGCCTGTAAGTGGCCTTTCGCCTAGGCTTGCTTTGCTGATCAATCTCAACACTCAGCGGATGACGGCCGTTCGGAAATACAATGTGCGTTATCGACACACATCGTTGATCAAGCGCAAGAGCGATGTGGACTCGTCAACGTCAGTATGAAGCCGTCGAGGCTGCCGAAGTTGGGATGAGCATTAGTGATATCGAATACGAAGAAGTGGAATCATCCTGCGACGCTACAAGGTTGACTCCCCGTGCAGACGAGATGACTTAGGTGCAGAGACAGCAAAGGGTCTGAGAGGATGAAAAAGAAAGAGATAAACCTTGCTGAGTACAGTCAGCAGATGCTTGTGCGCGGTATTGCGCTCAGATGGGGAAACAGCTCGTTGAATCCTTCCGACTGTGCCTCAACACCGCACGACAAGCACCCCACTCATCTTACCTGAAATAACTCGATCAGCAGATAGAAGCACACGGAGGCAGAAACGTGAGAGACGGCGATGTGAGGAAGATCGATCGTGTCTCGTTTCACGGTCGTCTAGGGAGAATAGGCTTTGACAGGTGGGACAGCTGCGCTGCTGTGACGTATGAGAGGCAGGCACGCTGCAAGGATGCTCAGGCGGGTTTGCAACCACAAGGCTGCCACTGCTATTCCGACTGGCTGTCTTGAGCACAGTCTAAGAAGGTAAGCAGCCATGTCTGCGCCCTGTAGAACCCGGTTGGTTTGCAGGTCAACCACAGCGCTTACCTTTCGAGTCGTTGATGACAGAGGGTGAAACACTCAGGTCTATTACTATCAAACCTCAGTCACAAAGATGCTAAGCTGATAAGATTAACGTTCTCTCATGCCGCAGTAAATGCTGGATGCAAGACGCAAACAGCATTGAATCTTCCAGACGTTCTACCAGGTTGCAGATAGACTGGGGGATTAACGTTGACTGCCTCCCTCATTTGGCTTCGAGGGCTTGTATTCACCTTAGTGGATTATACGAGAGACCTTGTAGGTCACCTTGTCTTTACAACGCTTCATCTGGTCCCATCACCACAGAATCTGCCGTTTGCTTTCCTCGTTCTCTACCTTCTTTTCTTTACACAAGACTGACCTTTGGAAAGCATTGCTAATCGTCTGCAAAATGGACACAAAGCTTCTTTGAAGTAGATAGATCTATACCATTACGAGACTCCGCCAGATGTTGGCACCTGGTATTGCTTCGCACACACGTCCCAATGAACAGAAAAAGATCGCTCCACTTCACATCCTCAATATTGCACGACATGGGTGCCATGGTATAGCCGATGCTTACAGAGGCTTCGATTGATGCTCTCAACGAAGAAGCTCAAGTCCTTCTAGGGTCCTGGTTGGAGAAGAATTCGCGGCAGGCTCGCGACTGTCTGAACATGTGTCTGCTGGCGTAGGGGTTTGAGGTAAGTTTTCGCCAGATGTAAGGATACGCATGTAGTCAGGCATGGGATGATTTCGATTGTCGCTGATATGTATGTTGTGTACTCCATCACTCCAGCCGAGACCGTACGGTAACGTCTCGAGACGTGGTTGCATATGAAACGCGTTGTTAGCAATTGTGTTGTAGCCCTGGTACGTATGAAGTTCAAGAGCATGTCGGTGCTGTGAAGCTGGTATGATGGAGATACCATCCAAAGAGTTGGGAGCTGGGACCAGCTCAGGGTTGGTCACATCGTTCTCTTTGTCATCATCATCGTAGTGAAAAGGTGATGCTGCCTCCGCCTCTTTGTTCAGCTGATCTTGGATGCGTTCTGTGAAGATGTGGAACGGTAGACCATTTACATCTGGCCACGCATGCTGGTTGGTTGTAAGGTATGCGACATCTGGCCGCAACTCTGGCTGTTCGTCAAAGAGTTGTTGCGTTGGTTTCGCGGGAGGCTCGGGAGTGGATCCTCGAGACGGTGAGAGCTCCGGTGATGGTTGTAGTGTGGACTCTGGAGGTGGTCAGTCACGTTTTGTTACCCTTCAAGCGAGCAAAGTAAGGTCTGCGTGAGAGATGCACGTACCTGACGAACCGCCAACGACCATCGGGGGGCAAGCGTCCTCGAAGCCACTTGCTGATCGATCTTTCTCAGCAGGACTGTTCCTGCTAGAGCGTCTGTGCTTGGTAGGTGAGAGCGAGCTCTTGGATCCATCGCACGCCCCACCACGTCGCAGGTCGCTATCTTGAGGGTGAATTTTCATATTGTAGGAGACATTTGGCTTTGTCCTCCTGCGCGATGAACGTCGAGTCGGTTCTGGCGCTTGGGACATCAATCGTCTTCTCTTGTGGCCTCTGGTAGATGGTCGTGACTCTTCATCGCCACTGTTCTCGTCGCCACTTCCCACATCAAAGCCCGAGTCTTCGGAAGCTGAACCATCAGAATAATTGGGTCTTGTTGACTCCTCGCCATGCAACGAACGACGCTTCGCCGCCTGCGATGGTCGAATTATGTCATCCAATGGGTGGTACTTCTGGTCATACACAAGTGTGCTTTTGATTCGAGTGCTGCGACGAATGGGTGGGCAAGTTGGGGCAGGCGTCGTGCGCTGAGCATCCATATGCTCGGGACTCGCTCTTTGAGCGCTCTCTGGTAGTGATCGTTGAGTTCGGCGCACCAGAGAACCTTTGACTCTCGCGTCACCGTTGTCAGCCTTGGACGCGGAGTCATGACCATGGTTTTCAATGGACCTGGCCTGTGAAAGTAAGTAAAGACAGTACAAGGGTGACAGGGATGTACAGACAGGCCCTCCGTGCTGCTGTGACTCCGCGCCATCCTCTTCACTGAGGCTCCACTCTGCATCGCTGATGTAGCCTCCACCTTCCCGGGCCATGCCAAGCTCAGGGCTTGGAGGGATGGAGCTATGTCCGTCCTAGAGACTCGTCAGTCGATGCTTGCATTAGACTTGTGAGCTACTCACATTGTTGACCACGTCCGAACCGAAACGAGTGAAATTAGTGACATCTTCGAAGAATCTTTCGGCCGCGTCTGCATCACCAGTGGCAGGCGACGCCATTGCCTACTACCGAGAAGCCACGAGTTGGTTCAGCAGCACAAGGAAGGCACAGGCCTGGGCGGAAGGGTGAGAGTGAACGTGAATGTGCTGAATGACGGCAGTCGTCGCGGTGCTCAAGATTACGTTGCAGAAGGCTGTCGTGAAGCAGAATGTAGCAGAAGCATAATGCTAACTACCGACGATGCGGCTTAGTCAACGTGTTGACGTTGACCGTAGAGAGCAGGAGCGAGTCCAGCAGGGAAGCGGGCCCCAAGCACAAACAAAGCCAATTGTGACACAGAGAAGAAGACACAGTCGAAGAACACAGCAGTGAACACGCAGGCAGGAGACATTGTGGTACTGATTAAAGAGACAATGCGTTGGGTATCGCTATGGGTGGTACAAGCAGCAGCGGCATCGTGTGCGTGTGCCAGATGCAGTAAATTGACAGTAATTATATTGTCGAGTAAAGATGTAACGAGAAGCAAGGGTAAATGACAATGCCCTCTTCCACATCGATGTGGACCATGCAAGTACGGTATCTTTTCATAAAGGGCTGGTGCAACCTGGTATGCTTCCTGTTCTATATGCCCTCGTGACGCCGTATAACAGGTATCAAAACGACTCGCTCAAATGCTAATATGACTAGAAAATATACAATGAAAGGTGTTATGCGCGAGCGGTTCGCCGCGAAGTGAAGCGCACAGGTGGCATAACGAAGTTCATGTCTTCGTCCTCATCGTCGTCGTCGTCGTCGTCGACCTCGATGTCCATCGTCTTGGGTGCCGTGACTGGAGCTGCAGCCGGCGCACGGATGGTCGATTGTGTGGTGACAGGCTCTAGCTTAGCCTCCGGTTCGCTGACAGGCTTTGGCGCTGATATGCTCGGAAAGTGCTTCTTGTAGCATGGCTCCATCGAAGGCATGGATGTGTCAGATGTGTCTTGTTCTTGTGGTAGTTGTGTCGATTGCGGTTGACTGGCGACACATCTTATGACCTCTGTCTTCGCGGTTGACAGGACGTTCTCCAAGTGCATACGGACAAGCTTCAGCTCGGTTCTGCAGTCGCCGTCGCGCAGCGTGAGATGTGCTGACTTCTCGCAGAGCTCTTGAGCTTGCTCTAGAGTCTTGTCTGTTGTCTCGAAGAGCTCTGTTGGTGGGGCAGGCCCACCGCTCATGCCGCCACGCCCTCTTCTTGTGGCTGCGGCGCGTGCCCGCATGGATGCCATCCGTGGCCGGTAGCTAATCTTCGACATAATGTGCTCCTCCTCTTCGTCGTCTTCGTCCTCATCTTCACTGGAGCCTGCGATGGCAGCCAACTCAGCCATCTTCGCCTCCATCTTTGCCTTCCTCAGCATGTTACGCCCCGTTGCTAGTCCCCGCACAAGGTCCTCGAACGACTTCTGCATGTCTCCATCGTAGCTGACGACTACCATTGTCTTCCGGAAGGACCTCGTTGGTCCAGAACCACGGCCAGAGGTGACCGAAGGTGATTTGCGTTTACGGCTACCCATAGGGTTCGCTGATGGATTATTCGATGGTGTGGTTTCTTCTGCGACTGTATCCAGCTTCTCAGGGCGTATCGACTCCATAGACCCACTCCTACCCTTCCTGAACGGTGATTGCGAGACTGACACCCTTGCAATCTCTTCCTGCATGCTGGTGACCTTCTCTTCCACATTGCTTACGTCCTCGAGCCATTGCGGTATAGTATCTTGCAGGTAGGTGAACGCTTTGGAGATATCTGACATGCTGGGCGAGTTGGTCGTGTGCGAGGTTGTATATAGAGGGCGTGTCTACAAGCAGCGTCGAGCGGTGGCCAGTCCAGGAGAGCAGCGGTCGAATGCGTGGGAACGGCGTGCGTGAGAGCAAGCAGGAACTGTAGGAAGAAATCGTCCAGCGAGCAGGCGTAAAGGTCGTAAAGTGAAGGTGGGCGTTGGTGGAGAGTATGTAACGTGCCTGCAGCAGCGGAGCAGGGCGGGTAGTGGTGGTCGGCGACTTATGTGGAGAGGGCAGCGGGATGGGCGTGCAGGGGTTTGCATATAACACGGATGAAATGATCAACAGGCCACGCTTCAGCGGGCGGATGCGCAAGATAATTACGGTCGCGCAAGGTCACGGCGCTTTACATGAGGAGCGTGCAGGAAGAGGAGCGGAGTGCCCGCAGCAAGTGCAAGGACTCAAAGAACGCAGAATGCTCTGAGTGAACGGTTCGTTTGCTAGGTTCAAGTCCGTTCAGACGGCCCTTTTGTGCCACATTGGCGCGCTGTCGATCGCATTCGCACTCGGCCCTGGTCGAGCTAGGTCTGGACGGCTGGGCACGTCTGGAGGGCCTCACTCGCTGCTTCTGCAGCACCTCAACTGACTTGTGGTTCCGGCCAACGTCGTTGCAATGCTGTTGTGTACTGCAGTGCAAACTGTGAGTGAGGCAAAACGGTTTCGAGCTTGGACGAGGCCATCGCGCCGTGAACAGCAACTCCGGAGCAGAGGGAGATGAGATCTACACATTGTAGTCGACTAACCCCAAGTGCATAATTATACTTCAAGGGCATTAGCTGCTTGCTCCTGCAAATCACGAGCAGACCTTCCGCCGCTGTGCCGTCGGTATCATGCCTGCAAAGCAGCAGCCGCGCAACTCGAAAGAATTAGACAACAGTAACTGTGCCGTCGGCGGGATGCCTGCGAGCGCATCCTTCGAGCGTCAGACGCGCAGTCAAAAGGATTCACTTTCCGCTCAGGTCACCCCCACTGCACGAAAGCAGCGCGGGTAATAGTGTCATCTGCGGCTGTCCTCCAATCATCTGCATTGAGCGTTCCTCTCCCGTCCCTCCGCAGGTTCGGCGCCATGTGAAGCGAGACGGTGCGGAACGGGGGCTAACGTTGGTTAGTGTCTCGTTGCTCATATCTTGCGGTGTGAATAGATTGCAAAGTTACGTGTTGGACATGATTGCCATAGCACGTCTGCTAAGGTGTTGCAAAACAGTAACATCCACTCGCAGACGATGCTCGAAGAGGGTGAGCACATGGCGATTAACGTTTGATGCAGCAGACAACGCATCGCAACCCCTCGGCGCTTCGATTGAATGATTACACCGGACGAATGGTCGCAAAGAGTATACGAAGGACGACTGCGCCGCAGCACCTTCATCGTCATGTCTAATGTGTCAGGATTTACGGGAAGCCGCGGCATCACCATATGGACAGAAACATCTCCAGCGCTATCTGTGAGGCTCCTTGATAGTAAAACGGATGAAAGCCGTGTAGGTCTCGTCTGTAAAACAGCGTGGGGCCTTTCGCTTCATTTGTCTGAATACGGTCAACACCATTTCCAACGGTGTGGTTCGTCCTTTACGCGCGCACATGCGTACGGACAAAGCCAGTCCGACCGACTCGAATGTCACAGCCCAGATTACCCATTCAGCATTCGACAATTCAGGATACCTCCGACATTCTTACACTGACATGTTGCCAAATACATCCATGTTCCGAGCTTAGGGACGACCACGAAAACGCTCCAGAAAGCCTGCCGTGTAACCCGTTGTCGCAGACACCTTGCAGGCCCCAGATGCAACGTTCCGACACGAGTACCCCATACTGTGGCTCAGGTCGGCGACCTTCTCGAAGCGCGCTGCAGCTCAAGTAAGGACTGCAGAAACTTGATGAATTGAGAGTGGAGCCTTGTCGATTTCTCGATTGCTTTTCACCGGTGTTCTTAGTTGCTTGATGTGGAAAGGCAGCCGGACCGAGCCTTTAGTTTTGCTTCTTTGGCTAGGCAGAGCGAGATACGAAACACACCTGTTGGCCTACAATTGGAGGAACAAGTATGATTCGATCAGCGATCAACGCCCCTCCCGTTGTGGTTGCGTATTCAACGCTCGTTTCTGCTCATCACTGCATGAGCGTTCGTACAGGGTAAGGCGTGAAGCTGAGGGACGTCATATCAAGTGACTGTGTTGTCGGGCCTTGCAAAACTAGACATGCAAAATTGAGCAAGACATCTGGCTTCCAAACTCGCTTGTTGTCTGAGAAACGTTGTGATGGATTATCCAGCCAAGATGACGTGCAGCTGCCTCGTGCTTTCCCTATCGATAACTCGAGTGCCAAGACATTGTAGTTGCAGCTTCAGATCAGTTGTTGTGAACACCGTAGCTTCAAACATAAGATCTTAGCATTTGACTTTTAGCGAACATGGCTCTTAGGCATCTGGCATGGTCGAGATCCCATCTTATCGATTACTGCCACAACTAAAGCTGTGACGACAGCACTCGTAGCTATGGTAGATGACGACATCATTTTATGGAGATCGAGAGAGCTCCAATGCCCTCACCAACACCTCACTAACATTAGAACTTACACTCCAGTAACACTCACTTCAGTGACACTCGAACTGAACCTCAGAAACACCCACAAACAGCCACCATAGCTTCACGACCAACACTACGTCTTTCGCGTCTACTACGCACAATGTCGACCACCGCACCCGCCGCCTCGACGCTTCCCCAAGCACCATGGAAGCAGCTCTTCAACAAGCACCTGGGCGAGATGAAGCCCCCTCAATTCGTTCTCGGTACTCTTGATAAAGCTCCCGAGGGCTCACCAGTCGAGTACGTTCCGCGCGTACGATACTGCATCTTCAGAGGTTTCTGGGCCGAGCTGCCAGAGAACAAGCACAACGATGCGGAGCGCAACTCCGAGCTCTATCACAGCGATTGCCCGACTTTCACAACGGATGTGCGCATGGAGAAGGTCGGACAGATCTTCAAGACAAGCGCTGGGCATGCAGAGAGCGACGATCAAGTCCAGGGCAGCGGTGGTGGAGGTCCAGTTGAGGCCGTCTGGTGGGTAGAGGGCGAGACTCAGACACAATGGCGCGTTGCGGGCAAGGCATACGTCATTGCTGATGATATCGAGGGCTCTGAGGAGAGCAGTGGAGTCAGGACAGTTAAGAGTGAGGTCGGCAAAAGGATGAGGGCGCTCAAGGAGGGTGGTGAGAATGAGTGGAGTTGGCAGAGGGAGCTTACGGGCTTCTTCGGCAACCAGTCTCCTGCCATCAAGGGTGAGATCATCGAAATTGTTATCGCGCAGCGCCTAGCTAACACAAAAATCAGGCTCCTTCAAGAACCCGCCCCCCGGTCAGCCCGTAACCGCACCTTTCGACAAGGAGCGTCTCCAGCTTGGCTCAAAGGCAGACGACCTTCACGACGAGGTCGCAAGGAAGAATTTCCGCCTCGTAGTCATTGTCCCAGACGTCGTCGAGCAAACCGATCTTAGCGACCCCGAGAAGGCAAGGAGATTCAGATACACTTGGGACGGCGAGACAGCGCGACACAACGCAGGCTGGAGGACAGAGGAGCTGTGGCCGTAAACGCAACAAGCAGTTGCATAACCCCTAACCCGGTACACGGAAGGGCAACATCGTAGTAATCAAGGCACGAAGTCACGTACATATTACATCTTTCATGTCTTGTGATACTCCATATCTCATTCTCCAGGCTGACCCCATGCACGTCTCCCCCGAAGCGAGCGCTCACACGTCGCCGACCTGTGCGACGCTGGCGCCCGTTCTCCACACATTGTCCCACAAACACCGTTGTACATAGATCTTGACTGGCAAGACTGTTCGGCGAACCTGTGCTCGCCGTGTAGCATACCTGCGTGTGCTATATGCGGGCCGTGTCATCACTTGCTTCCTGTTTGAGACCTCATACTGATCGGGCGATAGGGATGCGAAAGCGAGGATTGTGAGGTTAGAGGGGCGGGAGATGGATGGCACTACAGATGGCAGGCGTTGATTGTCGCAGATCGACTGAGACTGATGTGCTTTTCCAATTGTTAGGGTTGTGCTGGAGATTTGATACATAATTCGCGACAGGGTATCTGTAGGTACATATGAGCTGAAAAGAAGCGAGGTCGTCATTGCGCTTGCTATGCCTTCTTTGTGAAGAAGCTGGCAATACTTCCTTGACCCTTCTTGCCAGCAGGCTTGCCCTTCGCTGCAGATGCTGGCTTGGGTACAGGTTTGGCTCGCTTGGGCTGAGGCTCATCCTCCGAAAATGATTCCCATATCGCTTCTTCTTTGGTCACTGCCTAGGATTAGCACTACGTACGGGTCCAGCATTTAGACTGACTTACCAAGGTAACCCTCTTCATCCTTGACGGTCTTCTTTTTCATGACCCGTCTTTTACCTCTCCTTCGACCGTTCTCCACTGTGACCGTGGGCTCTGGCTCATCTTCCTTGGGCGCATCCGCTTTCTCGAGCTGTGGCGGTTCAGCTTCTCTTTCTTCGGCAGCGGGGGCATCAGGCATGTCTTCATCTGTGATCTGTCAGACGACCGTGTGATTGACGATTTCACGCTAGCTTACCATCGTCCTCCATCATCTTGCGCAGTTTTTCCGCGCGTTCATCGCGAGCTTTCTTCGCGGCTTCGATCTTTTCTGTATCGACCTGGACTTCGGGTTCGTCGTCGTCACCTTCGTCTTCTGACATGCCTTGCATAGGTTCTGAGGAGGGTCAGCTACAGCAGGTGCCAAGAACATTGCAATGCTTACCATCTTCGACAGGCGCAGGTGTTGACTCAGTTGACTTCGCTGCATCCTTGGGCTTTGCCTTTGCCTTTGCAAAAGATTTGAAGATGTCTCCAGCAGTCTTATTCTTAGTGCCTGTAGACTTGGTCGAGTCAGACCTCTTTAATGTGCTGGGCGCCGCGGCCGGTTGTGGTGTTGATCGTCCAGATGTATTATCTCCAGATGCGCTGCGTGTGGAGTCTTCTTTCCTAAGCTGGGCAGCGACAGGTGGCTTCGCAGTGGGTTTAATAGCAGGTTTAGCAGGGGCAGCGGCAGCGGCAGCGGCAGCGGGTGGGGGTGCATATTTTGCTGTCCTTCGCTATGGTGGTCTTAGCTAGAGATCTTCCAACGACCAAAGAAATAGAGATTGCCCATACCTTAATGTAAGGGTTCTGAATGGTTCCGTATACTCGCCATCGTTTCAGTGGATCTTCGTCTGCAACCTTCGCATCTGGTTCACGATGGCACGCCGCGAGGATGTTCAGGTTCTGTTATCCTTAGCTCTTGTCCAGTATCGGTCCCTCACATTCATACCTCAAGTGGTCCAGGCTCCAGGCTGTAAATTTGGATAGAGGCTTCCTCAGAGAATTCAGCACGCGTGTCTGTCTCATTGTGTCAGCTAAGTCACGTCCGTATCTTCTGCGAGCATACGCGCAAGTTCCTCCTCTCGAATCACCAGCATGGTAGACTTCTTCACAGGCTCTTCGTCCTGTTCCAACTCTTGCTCCGGCATCGAGCTCATGAATGGAGAGCTACGCATGCTAGCGTCTTCTTCGACTCGGCCGTTTGTGCCATTTGACTCGATGACTGATCGCTTCGTGCCGTAAATGAGGTAGGTTGCATGGATGGAGTCGGCTTTCTTCGCGTTCTGCTTCTGATGGAAGTCGAACAGCATCCTAGCATATGTTAGCAATGGCCAAAGGTTTCCAGCATCCGTTGCTTACCACTTTGCAACACTGACGTTGATCTGCAGTGCCCTCGAGAGTTGCTTGTAGGTGACCTGGGAAGTATCAGAAGTGGATTGCTGGAGCATTGAAGACATTGAACTTACGGGCTGGCCCTCGGTAAGAATTTTTGCGGCAAGGTAGTCTTTGTACTTTTGCTCCGCCATCTTGAACGTTGTTGTGCGAAATGAGAGCTCTGGCAGTTGTTGGCGGGTGAGCTGCACGTCAGGCGCGTCACGAAATGCGTGGAAACAGCGAGTCAGGTGTGGGCGTCCGAGACGCGTCAAAGTGGCAGCAACGAGTCAGGCTGCTTAGGCTACGATTTACACCCCCCACGATCTTTCTTCACCCCGGGTTACTTTACAATGAGCGGCGAGGACGATGATCTCAAACTACAGCGTGCATCGTCTGCACTGCTCGCAGACCTTGAGAAGCTGCTTCCGCAGCTCGTGCGAGGGCGTCATAATGCTTCATCAACAGCCCCGGTTCGCCAGTATGTGCGAGAGGTGGACATGCACCGAGCATGCGCTCTTGTATGTTGACAGTTTGTACCTCTGAATGATTATTGACATCTGCAACAGATTGAACCCTTCCAAGAAGATCCTCAGCTCTTTGATACCCATCTGAAAAACTTGCTTCCTTCTTTAGTTGATGCGTATCTCGAGTTATTGCAGACAACAACCAGAGCGACAGCCAAGAAGGGCTATGTGCCTCTGTCACACGCCATCTGTTACATCGTCAACCTGTTTTGCAAAGTCAGAGGCGAAAAGGTCATCAAAGGCTTCCTCAACAACGAGCCCCGCTACCTTGAGCCGATTCTCAAGGAATTTGAGGGTGGAAAGAACTTCCAGAAAGCCGAAAACGAGTCGCTTCCGCAGTCAATTGTACCCTGGACGGAACGTTACGTCCTCTTGCTATGGCTGTCACATCTGTTACTAGCACCTTTTCCACTTGCGTCCATGTCGGCTACACAGTCTTCTGAGGAGACCTCGACAGCGCTGGGCGTCGAGCTCCCAGCAGAGGTTCCTGGCATTACCCTTCGCGTCCTCAATATTTGTTTTCAATGCTTGAAGTCGGCCTCGAAAGAGCGGACTGCTGCTGCGAAGCTTCTCGTCACCCTGTGCGTGCGCCCGGACATGCAAGAACTTGGACTACTTCACGTCCTTGTCAGATGGTCTCTGTCGTTCTTCTCCTCTGCAGTCGAGGATGCTTCTGATATACACCTCTGCATCGGTGTGCTCTCATTTATGTCGGGTCTTGTCGCGTCTGCGACCAACGAAGAGATTGGGCCGTTCCTCGCTCCAATATTCCTGGCTTGTCAACGGATCTTGCACCAAGAGAACCTTACTTTCCTCAAGTCTTCTGCGGTGGCACGCAAGTTGATCGTCAAGACTATGCGCAACATAGTCATACATTGCCTTCAAGCGACATCGACGCCTTCAGGCCTGGATCCTACGACCGCGCTCGAAGAGAGTATTGAGACATTGCTGGAAGCAGTCGGTGATGGGGATACACCAGTACGTTATGCAGCGAGCAAAGCACTCAGTATCATCACTTTGAAGCTCGAGGCAGACATGGCAGAGGAGGTTATTGAAGCCATCCTTGGCTCGTTGAGCGAGAGTGTGTATTGGCAAGGAACCACCCGCAATCTGAGTGGAGTTGATCCTCTTCGATGGCACGGCCTGACCCTGACCTTGTCACACCTGCTTTACCGGAAGGCCATACCTACTCATCAACTGCCAGATGTGTTAAACGCACTCTTGCTGTCCCTTGGCTTCGAACAGCGCTCACCAACTGGCGGCTCCATCGGGACCAATGTGCGTGACGCTGCTTGCTTTGGTATTTGGGCATTGTCTCGCCGCTACTCTACAGACGACCTTCTTGCAGTGCAAACTTCGGCAATCCGAGCCTCTGAGCATCGTCCGGACATGTCTGTGCCTCAAACATTGGCCATCGAACTCGTCGTGGTCGCATGTCTTGATCCAGCTGGCAACATTCGCCGAGGATCGTCTGCGGCGCTCCAAGAACTGATAGGCCGTCACCCAAATACGATCCACGAAGGCATACCATTGGTTCAGGCTGTAGACTTTCATGCAGTCGGCCTTCGTCAGCGAGCTATGTGCGATGTCGCAGTGAAGGCTGGGGATCTGCAACCTTTGTACTGGCAAGCAGTTTTCGAGAACTTGCTAGGCTGGCGAGGGACTGGTTCATTGGACTCTGACTCGCGCCTGTTCGCAGCTAAATCGATTGGCCTGCTATCCAAGAACCAGGAACCCAGCACAGTACGACGGATGACCGATGAGATATGCGATCAGCTAAAGACTCTACGACCTCGAGAGGTAGAAGAGCGTCAAGGGCTTACGGCAGCATTGGCAGCGCTTGTTACTGTGCCAGACCATGCAGAGTATGCTGCAGAAAACCTTACAAGATCAGCGACCTTCATGCCTCTTTGGCAGCTGTTCGAGCTCCAGCTCAAGCTTGATGATAAGTCATTCACGTCTCCAGCTATGCGACCAGAGTATACGGCATCGTCATACTGCACCTTCATTGCGGCACTCGCCCGCGCTACAAGTACTGTGCCGAAAGCTGTCTGGGCCTCTGAGATACCTGTGGCCCAGGTGACTCGTATTGTCAATCTGTGCCTTACAAGGCATGAGGAACCCGTCTTACTTGCGATAGCTGATGTTGCTGGCCACCTTCTTGCACTTCTGCAAGACCTCGTGTCTGATCTTTCAGAGACTCTGATCATTGACTGGCTGACGAAATTGGAGAACGAAGCTTCGTACAGCGGCCTTCGCTGCTCGGGTCATGTGATTGCTCTTGGATCAGCTTATGGAGTGGCAACACCAGCGCACACCAGTACGGGCACGGATCTACAATTACGAATCCTCCAGACGATCACTTTTAGATGCACCTCAGCAGTCGCAATCGAAGCGCGTACGGTAGCTCTAAGAGCGCTGGATACATTGCTGAAGACCTGCCAGGAGATCACGAAGGGTGATCAATCACCAAAAGCAGCAGATATCAAAGACAGAGTGGCAAGCGCACTGCATATAGCTCTGAATGACTACACAGTCACCGAGCGGGGCGATGTTGGCTCGCTTGTGCGTTTGGAGGCTCTCAACGCTGTTCGAACAGCCGGAGTAGCCAATCTCTTCTGTGATCAAGCAACTGAGTCAGACCGCCTAATCTACGGAGATGTCTTGCGACTGTCGCTGGAGAAGCTGGACAAAGTCAGAACACGAGCGGCAGCCATCATCAATGAAGGCTCACTCACGCAACTTCCTGTGATCCAGTTCCTGACATTGGAGAATGTATCATCGCAGGCCTACTTTAGGGGCGCACTGGCGGCGATGTTATCGACAAACTCTAATGTCATAAAAGAAGCCATCTGTCAAGGCCTTGTTAGTTCAGCAGGTATGGCGTCCGAGTCTGTTGTGCAAAACTGCAGAGAAGCAGTCCTCGACTTCACCATAACTCTACCATTGAGTAGCACGTCAGACAGCAAAGGCTTTACTTTGGTGGACTTTGTCACTTGCTTGCTCGAGTTGCTCAAGACAGAGCTTGGCAATGATCGGGTATTGCTTCCACTGCTTGAAGTATGGGCGTTCCTCTTCGACATGCAGGTCGTTCAGCGCCTAGTGACTACATCTTTCAAGTGAGTTCCCGTTGCCCGTTCACCATCGGACCTCTGACTGATATCGTCAGCTTCCGTACACTGCTCTCCTACGTTCAGAAAGCCCATTTCAAATCCACGCACATACAAAAGCTACATCTGGCACTAGATGTGTATCGTGGGCTCGGTGCGATTCCAGCAACTCGCGCAGATACGCTTGCCAAAGTGACAAGCATGCTACTGCATCCGTTCCCCAAGGTGTGATTCCCAACTCGTTTTGCTCATTCTAGACTAACGTGGCGCCAGATTCGAATCACTGCGGCGGAGACATTGTGGATGCTAACCAAAGAGGATGCGTTGAAGTTGCAAGACTGGAGCTTGCCTTCGAAAAGCCTGAAGCCAGCAGTGGAAAGCATCAAGAAGCGTCAGGTCGATGCCACGTAAGCTCGATGCGGCTCGATGGACGCATAAGGTTTGAGAAGGACCTTTCAGGCTGCATGGGCAGGCTGTAGACCTGATTTGCGGTCTCGATGACCTACGAGACTTTCAGGCCTTCTGTCACGTTCCTCAGTGCTGCCGTGTCAGCTTGTGCGGTGCTCGCGCAACGCCTGATGTCGGGACTGCGGGGTGTTTACAACCGCCTTCCGCCTTCTCGCGATCGATGGCGATCTCACCAGTCAGAACATCTGGGCGAAACCCTGGCGTCAGAAGCAGTTAGCCCCTTGAGGCTGTAGGATCGGAAAGATGGTGGTTGCGGCAAGCAATGGTCTTACCCTGCAACAACGGTCCTGTTTGTCCACACGCCTCACCCAAACTTCCAGAATCAGGCGACACTACGTAGTTAGTTGAGGTCATTCAGCAAATTGCTCATAAGCTTCGGCCCCCTGTCGAATGTAGTCGACCCTTGCGTGGTACTTCAAAGCCCAGCACATCTCAAAGCTAGGCAGTCGCTCCGTAGATTTAACATCCAACATTCACTCAGTAGAACATTCATACTCCTTCTGTCCAAAATGACAGCCGGCTCGCCAGATCCTGGCGATGATGTACAGCCGCACCCCGGACAGACTGTGGAGACCATCCTTAGAGGTATGGAGAAGAAGTCAGACGACTTTCCCCTCGAAGGGCAGACAAGACTGGCGGATATTGGATTTGTGAAGGAGGACTTCGAGAACTTCAAGACGTACGTTCAGGGGCTTGTAGGTATGACTGAGCTGACAGGATTTCCAGGTACTGCAAGAACGCGTTCAACGTCGAGCTGACCTTCGACAGTAGCACACAAGAGAAACTTGCGCAGAACGGCACCGTCAAAGATCTAGAGCAGAAGGTCTTAGCAGCTGTGAGTAATAGCAACAAAGGCTCAGTGGGCGACAGATGATATAGTTTTGTAATGCCCTCAAGCAAAGGTCAATGTCAGCACCATGTCTTACAACTTCGCCCTCGCACCTTCCTTCTCCAATATCTCCTTTACCAGCCTCTCCGCCTCCCACGCGCTTCCCCAACTCGCTTGATAACCATACCCCGCATGTCCGTAGTTATGCACAACCCACTCCTTTCCAATCCTCTCCTTCTCCACTCTTATACCTCCTTCTCTCATCGGTCTCAATCCCACACCATGCCGAATCACACTCAGCTCGGTCACCTTCCCCGTCTTTGGCGCAAGCGTCGGGCAGATATCCACGGCTCTCTGCAAAATACGGTTCGCAAGGTTGGGGTCAGCCTGGCTCTCCCAGCTACCATGCTGCAAGCAACCACCAATAATCGTACCTCCGCCTGCAGCCCGCTGCATGATATACATCGCCTCGTCTGACCCGTCGTCGGTGCCGGACGTGGTGTGCATCATGCCCGGCTCGTTTCTCACTACAACAATTTGGCCTCGGCCGGGATACACGGTGGTATCCATGACGCCACCCAGCTTGGAGGCTAGCAGGCCTGTGCAGTTTATGATGATTGAGGCGTTGCCGGTGCTGTGATGGGAGGACGCTTCGATGAGGTGGGAGAGGTCGCTGCGCTTGATTGTTACGTTGTTCTTGAGGCATTGGCCGAGCAACCAGGGCAGGTAAATGGCGGTGTTTATGCAGACGGATTTGAAGGACGTGCCGGTGTCGCAGGAGGGTGGGAGTTCTGACTTTTCCAATATGCGCAGCTATACACACAGTCAGTCATCAAACATCGGGGTGCTTGTATCTGTTGGGATACTATTGCCGCAAGGGTAATGGATGATTGTGACTTCCGGCATCGTTGGCTTTCTTGACATTTGTTGCGCAGGCCTACTCAACAAATCACCACAAACGGCCATGAAACCACCTCTTGTTGACACTATACTCACTTCGAATCATGAGGCTCCAAAGAAGTGGTAATTGATGCAATACTACAAGGAGAATTAACATGGGTCTTACCTCTGGCATGAGATCCTTGAACCATGGATCCTCCTTCATCAGCTCTTGAAACCAAATACCAACAGCGGTACCCTCGTCCTTCTTGCGGCCATACACTCTGCATTCTTGGTAGTGGATACCGGCTTCTGGGATCTCTCGACATATCCGGTCTACTTCTGGCCATGATGCCTTTTCGAATGCTCGCAGCTTGCTGCCCTCCTTCCCAACAGGCATGAAGTTTGCTCCGGCCCACGGTGACGCATACTCAATATCGTAGTCACCAGGCATATGCTTTCCTACAACAGTAACATTGAGATTCTTGTGTTTGGACAGCACAAGAGCTGTTGAGAGTCCAATGACTCCGGCACTGCATTCCCAATCAGCACGAGTTTGTGGCTTCCTGATTTGGAAGAAATAGTCATGCTTACCCAACAACCACAACGTTGGTTTGCTGTGACATTTTCACTAACCGCAGCTGCTTGATCGATGGTTCGCTTGTCAAGAGCCAAGATCATGCTTTATGTTGTTCCATGAGACCTCATCTGGAGCTCCTCCACAGCTCAGTTCGGCGGGGTCAAGGGACCTTTCCGGCGGGCAAACTCCCCAGGTGATTGGCGCAACCGCCGACTGCAGGCGATGGGCCGCCGCACACTGGTGGAGGCACGAGACAAAACGCGCGAGCACATGTTCTTGTTTACACAGCAAGCTGCTGACCTTCACCTCCTCGAACATAAGCTCAAGGCTGTACCGTTTGCCGATTACCGTTTCGGTGCGTTCCACGGCTCTCCTTTGACTGTCTGGTACGTGCAGCAGGCGGCCACCCACTCATATCCTAGACAGCGCTGCATTCGTCCTTTATCTGAGCATTCCCACACATCGGCCATGCACCGGACTGAAAACTAGAGCTCTCTTCTGAACCGTGACATCATCGTTGCTCCCGAGGTACGTAGCAGAAATTTTCTGTACCAATCCTGCCGTTCCTATTTCCTCCGCAGCAAGCTACCTTAAGCACAAACAGTCCCTATTGGCATTGCTGTTCGCTTATTCGTGTTCTTTGATCAGGTTCCTGAATAGCTCCAGCAGCTCAAACCAGGGGCAGTGATTGTTGTTCTCAGGTCGCCAAGCTGGCCAATCCCTGTCCCTCCCTGCGGCCGTCTGCCAGAGCTTCGCGCGTCACAAAGTTATCCAGAGTTTACGTTCCCCTCAACTACGGGCCAACACCTTTCACCAACCGTGGTGGCTGGCCCTGTGCTTGGAACATATTGCACGTCGTGTGCTTCAGTCTGCCTCTTTAGAATTACTCCATGACCCCGTCACCCCACTTGTGCCTTCCCTCCCGTACACCGACTTCTCCTGTCTCGCGACCTGCGTGCACCGACTCTCAACATGGCGCCCCGCAAACAGCGAGCGAACTCACCCGAGTTCCCCATTCTAGAAACTAATGGGCTATATGCCAGCAATATCAGAGGTGATGGTGAGTCTAAAATTATTAATTTCATGGTGTTCGCGGCTGACTGTGTGCAAGGCAACTGCCTGTTCAATGCACTATCTGATCAGCTTTACGGCAACCAAGAGATGCACGAAATCCTCCGAAAGCTCACAATCGAACACATGCGAGACAACTCGGAATTTTACCGACAATACATGGCTGTGAACAATCTGCGGCGAAATCCAAAACGTACCACCACAACTACACAAACAACACGTATCGATACAACCTACTATACAGAAGAACAGCTACAGCAGCAGTTCGATGAGCATGTCGAGAAGATGGGGCAGCCAGGCGAATGGGCGGACAATATGGAGGTATCGGCGTTTGCCTCAGCCTTGAACGTGCACGTTCGCCTCTGGCAGGCTGACTACACCTACGTGTTCTCACCTCGCCTGTACTACTCACAAAATGATGATTTAAGTGCGGAAGACGATAGGAGGACACTGCACATTGCCTATCACGTATGTTTGGCAGACCTTCATTTTGACAAGTGGCAAGCTAACACCGTCATAGACGTGGGAGCATTACTCCTCGGTACGCAATGCAGCAGGACCCCACGTAGGCGAGCCAAACGTGAAATTCAACGCAGAAGGCCTTTCGAGAAAACGACCAAGTCCAAGCGTTGATGGCGAGCACGATGACCAGGCTTCACGAACACGGAAACGTCGCTCACCCCTACACCTCTTCGACTCGGATTCTACACCTGAAGGCAGCGAAAGTTCGTCAGACGAATCGAGCGGTGTCATGTCCAGCTTCCAGCAGTCACAGCTAGATGTTCCGGCAGTACCAGTGGCGAAACCACAAAAGCTTACACTGAAGCTTCGATGCCTACGGACCACTGACCCCACCCCTTCACCTGCACAGACTCGATCTTCTACGCCAGCTCCCCTTACACCCGCATCTACAGGTACAACACCCGTACCTTCACAACTACCCACGAAAGCACCAACACCAGTGCCTACAGCGCAACCAGCGCCACCACCGCCGGCTAAGGCAGCTTCACCTGTACTCTACCCCACGCCCACTGCCACACCAGCCTTGGAACAGGCATCGAGTACAACGACAGTCAAGTCATAGTGACGATGACGACTTCAACGACGATACACACGAGATGATGATACCCCTTCATGCATAGCCATGAGCATTGAGCTTTGCTTTACTTATACCATACCCTTCCTGTTTCATGTCTACATTTGCATAACACACTCATAGCATACACGCATGGCAAGGTTGCATATGCATCGCCAGCAGGAGCGACAGGTGCCAAAGTGCTTGGGCCTGCGTCCTGACCATGGCTCGGGCGTTCTGGACTCTGCATACGATTGATCTTTTGCATACATGGATGGTAGCTAGAATGACACATATTGTTACCTCTTCACTGCAGAAATGGGATGGTCGGGAGTGGAGCTGAGCTGACTACAGTGAGACATGAACGCAACCATCTCAACTTCGGCCCATCGATCAAGAATTCGTCGCTTCTGCGAAACAGGAGCGTCTCAGCCAGAAGAGTGCTTTGACTTCACACTAAGCGCAACCTCTAATTTGCAGATTAGAAACACCTGTGATTGGCTCTTAGGGGGGGTAGAAAGCTGACATAAGCACAGAGGGGAGGAAGGTACGTAGTCGAATACGCAAAGGGTGGCGATGAAAGGCGTGTGACAGTGGAAGGTGCGTGGTGGCGGAAGGTAGGTCGCAGAAGCAACACGATAGAGAAGCACCGAAAACCAACAATAACAATACTATAACTATCGTTCTGATAGTAGGAAAATAAGCGCTACTTAACTCTGAATGAATAGAGGCCGTGAGCAAGTCCTGCTGCAGAAGCGTCTTTGATAATGAAACCACCGACTATGTAGCCTTCCACAACAAAAGCCATTACGATGGCACACGTCACGACACACGCGAATTTGGGGATGAAAGCATTGACGAGGCGTTTCTTGAATTGGAGCTTATCTCTACTAATTACAAGTATTGTATAATAGCAATTGTCGGTGGTGCAGCCGTCGTGGTAGTCCTTTTGGTGTGTGAGGTGGCATGAGCTGCCGTCCGTGATTCGTAAGTTGAGATGCAAATGTTCAGAAAACGCCGATATATGCAATGCGATGCGAACATGCTTCGGCATGTCCTAGTATGCTGCCGTAAAACAAAGGAAATAAGGAAAGCGGTCCGGGGTATCATGCAGAGATGTAGAACCGTATGTACAGGAGGACGAAAGTGTGGCATTGATGCTATTGTATCCACGTCTTCGGTCTGGAGGGCTTCCACCCTGAGCTGAGGTGATTCGACTCTTTCTTCTCGTGGATCTGGATTGTGGGGAGCGGGGGCTCTTCCCGCATCGATCGTATCGCAGAGGCGGCGAGGGTGATGAGAGTCAGGAGCTCGGCGGAGGCGGCGCCAATTGCGGTGTAGAATGCAACATTCTAGGGATTGTCAGTACTGTGGTATGAAGGTGAGCCATGGAAGTGGACGTACCTGCTCCTCGCAAACAGCGCGGTACTGATACCGCCCGTTCGTCATCTGCGCCTGGTTCGTGCAAGAATAGCGCCCCAAGCTGGCTTTGCTCGCCTTGTCGAGCAAATGGAAGACGACAATAGCAGCAGCCCACAGCACGACCCCAAAGCTCCCCGCGACAATGCGGTACAGATCCCTCGAGCGAATCGGGCGGCGAAACGAGCGCTTAAAGCTCAGGCTCAAGATGGCCACCGACGCAAGGAAATTGGCCCCAGCGACAGCAACCAGGATAATCGTCGGCGCAAGATTTGTGTGTGCAGGCCACACCATGGGAATCTCGCCTTTGCGCAGCTCCAGGTACCGGTTCCCCCTGTAGATTCCGAGTGTGTGCATCAGCATGAATACCACGGCGCCCGAGAGCACAATGATCAGCAGCCGCAGACATGAGCGCACTCGACTGAGCCAATGCGCCCGCGGCAGGATCTCGAGAGGCATGCGGGCGCTCAGGCGCTGCGGCAGCGGAGCGAATTGGTAGCCGCCGTAGTCGTCGGGCTTGGGGTAGAAGGGGGCGCCGATGGGGCTCGAGATATTGTAGGGCGTGGCGGGCGGCGAAGTGAGATGGTCGGTGGAGTAGACGGAGGTGGGCGAGTGCTGGTGGTGGTGGTGGTGTTCGTGGTGGACGACGGGGCTAGTGAGGCTTGTTGTTGACGTAGAGACATAAGCTCTGCTCATTATCCTGGGCTTCTCCCACCCGAGCACTGAGCTGTCGGCGCGCAGATGCGAGTGGCTGCTGCTTGCCGGCGCTGCGCGCAGCGTGTCTTGTCCCTGGTACTGAATGCGGCGCGCCCACAGCGAGACAGGCGGAGGAGCAATGACAATCGAGGCAGAGGCAGCAGAAACGGCGTGCGAGTGTGAGTGCAGTGAATGACCAAGGCCCGACATCTCCTTTGCAGGGGCCGCACGGCTCTTAGTACCAATGGGGGTTGAGGCGGAGTGCACTATCGATCTGCACAGCGGGAACCAAAAGACTTGAACATGCCGCTGCTACAACACCGAGTATTTCAGTCGCACGCAGAAGGGCCATTGCAACTGTCCTCACCGTCTGCGCATTGCATTGTCTCTCAACACGCGGTGCCCGTCGTAAGTTGATTGTTTCAGACACTTCCAGATACCATCACAGGCGAGGCTACCCTGTCCAAGCCTTGTCATCCCCAGGATGTGGCAGGCGCAGAAGCGAAATGGGCTGGAAATAGCGTGCATTGCCGGCCCCCAACTGGCTACCGGTTTCGAAACATCAGCCTCAAGCAAGTTGAGATTCATGCTGTGTTCCTTCATCAGTCCCGACAGCTGTCAGCAAACCATACACAAGGCACGAAAGGTAGCTGCCCGCTAGCTGATACACCGAGGCAGATCTGGACGATCCGTCCAGGAGACTCTTGCGCGGATTGGCATTGGTTCACGCGACGCGCGTCTGCTAAAGCTCCGCAAAGCCAGTGACGTGCGGCGGGCAGCACGGGCACCTCCTGCAAGAAGCGGGCCAAGGGTCTCATCAAGCTGACATCAGACCTCGGTGCGAACATGTCACGAAGTCAAGCAACTACTCATGCAACCGGTGAACGATGTAACAAGCACTGATATGTGAGTAGACACCATACAAATTTGGATCCATCTCCCAGACGACCGGAGTACAGGGGTGACTGATCGAGCGACTGAGCTGCGTATGTAGCATAGGTGAGGCACTGTACCACTTCGCCTGCAGAGTCTACCAGACAAAACACCGCAAGGCTTCTGCAAACAATCCAAGACATCTGCATTTGGACATCGGTACTTCTTGCCTGAGACAACGGCTACTATGTCGCGTGCCTCGTATCCGCAACAAGCATCCCGGTTAGCCATTGCAGGCCTAAGTTGGCAGGCTGACAGCAAGGCTGTGAAAAATCACCCCCACCACATCTGAACTCTACAACTTCCCCTTCAACAAATTCCCAATCATCTCTCGTCCAGTAACAAACGTCGTCCGCCACAGGGTAGGGAAATCCAGCGTGCTGAAGAACGTATCCGCATACCCAAAGAACAGCATCGGTGGGATCCAACCCCTAGCATATTCCAGCGCAAAGCAGTCCTTGTCCATCTTGTACTGCTTCACATCGCCTCTCCTGAGGTGATGCACACTCCCCTGGGGATACACTTCCGGTTCATAAATACCCTTCCCAGGCGCATAAGCCAGCTGCTCGCCCTTGAGGATGTGGAAATAGTCATCGGCAGTATGGCGTCCCGTATGCCCCTCAGTCCCAATTGCAGTGCCGAAGACAATCAGATATTCAGTGATGGAGGCGTGGATGATGTACATTGCGCCCATGGCGCCGCCGGCGTTGTTGAAGATCCATTCTTCATCCAGGTTCACGTGATCTGGGTGGTTCTTAGAGAGGTTATCCACGATGTAGGAGACGACTGAGGCGGTGTCGTTGCCGTGGACGGAGATGGCGTCCTGAGAGAGTTGATGCAGTTCCCGCGGTGTGAAGATGTAGAGTTGATCCAGGTAGGGCTCAATCATGTACATGGCGCTAGTGAGGAAGCCGAGGATGGCGCCGATGATGAGGAGGGCGCGCGCCATGGTGATGGTTGTGATGATGCAATGAAGAAACTGGAAGAGAGCCAGCAACGTTATAAACTCATCTTTTACCAAAATCGTCCGTTTCGGTGCTGATGGGAGCTTGTGAGATCCGAGATTTGATACGGTCAAATACGGCACAATCGAGCCGAGAAAGGGGCATCCGGGATCCGAACGTCCGCCTCCGTGGTTGCGCTCACAAACCGAACGCAGAGATCTACGACCATACCCTATGAGAGCTGCGGGTTCTACAACGATGCGCTCAAGACATTTACATAATCTCAAACAGTCGATGGAGGGGACTTGTCCCAGACGAGTGGAACACGATATAGGCGAGAGAAATGAGTAGAGAACTACTCCTGTATCTAGTCATGTATCATTCAAGCCCTCTTTTCGGAAGGTAGCCGCTGCGCTTGCTACAACAGAGGCAATAGTAACGTATCCTTCGAGATTTTTTGTAAAGGCAATTCTAAAAAGAGCAGCGGAGTTCTTTAATGTCAAAGCGCACTTCTCTTGTTGCACCATGAGGCTGATGATCGGACCATCGTTCAGCTGATTCTGCAATACGTGTTAGTCGGCCTCATCAGCTCGTACAGGCTGGTTGAGAGGATTGACAATCGAGTTTCCTTCGTGAGAAGCATGATGCAAGTGACATGCGTGTTTTCTCATCGACTTCCCATGCTTTGTTCTCTTCTTTTCGTCGATTGTTTGCGAGCAATCGTGGGGGCGACAGTCATCAGGGCCGGTCACTGTCCAAAGAGTTCGTCGTCAGACATGCTTTAGCGAAAAAGTGAGGCTGTACTGTCAGAAGGAGGTGCTATTTGCTCCAGAAACAGACGAATATGGAAACAGCTGCAGTTGAGATGGGTGTCTCCGCTTATGGCTTGCATATTCTTTTGACGCCACCACACCACACCGTAGCCTCGGGCAACAGCGCAACCTATTACCATGGGAACGCCCATATACGGCAGATGCAAGGTGCAGGACAAGTTCAGCCTGGTGAGTCGATGCTATTCGCATAATACAGCTCAATCTGCACACGATGGCTGCAGATTCTCTGCTATCACGACCAGGTTACGACTATGTGCTATTATAACTGCTCTGAACCGCCACACAACTTAGCCCCCAATACCGACATCTCTGGCATTGGCGTAAGATTTCCGAATACACGTCTGGCTATCGCGGGCTAACAACGTGAGACAGGTCAGCCTTGCATATACAATCACGGCCGGTTTCGCAGTGGGCATTGTTGTTATCTACTATGTCTCTGTATACCTGCCTGACGGCTATACGTCGAATGCCCAGACTGTTGAGCCGAATCCTATTGATTATTACCTCCTCTATTGGAGGCTGGATGCAGCTCCAAAGGCTTTGCAGACCAATGCTAGATGGAACAAAGTGCAGGTCGCACTGCAACATGTAAGTCGGTTACCTTCAACGCTCTTTTTTTGCATCGTAAGTTTGACGTTCGCAGGTCATGCTCCTAATAAGCGACCTCCAGCTGATCACTGGCTTAGCCATCATCATCTGTGGATTTATACAATTACGATGCGGTATATCTGCGTACCACTTTCAAAGAGTTGTCCAGTTGGCTTGGTTTTCTAGCGTTACGCATCTATATTGTTTGACAGTCTTGCGTAGCTACCTTCACACGAGTAAAACTGCGCAGTATTGGAGAGTGCCTGGTATAGTCATTCTGGTTATAATGTTGATAACAGCTCAGGCCTTCATCACGCATTTTGCATTCAATAATGCAGAAGCAATGCTAGTATCGAGACCGAGACCTCAAGACTATGCAAGATGCTTCTTGAGCCATCACGAAATACTCCCCGATCCAAAAAGAGAAGAGCTTGCCACATGGGCAGAACTTGAGTTCACCACGAATATACAACGAGTCATCTGCGCGGCCGTTCTCTTGGGGTTTGGAACGCTCAATCGATTGTGGCGCCTTTACGACTGGCCTACCGCCCAATATCTCCTATTCCACGACTGGATCGGCAAGAAAGCCGCAGCTCAACTCGAGCGCTTGTTTCTGTGGACTGAGTCCGACCGCCCATCACTCTGGTGGCCAACGGCGCTTGTTTATTGTCCCGTCCTCACCCTTGCTTTGGGACTGCGTGTTCTATCAGACGTATTGACTTCCAAAGCGTTTGAGGTGAGCTAGAGATCCCGATGTTCGGCCTTGATACTGACTCCTTAGGTTTGGTGGCTCTTAGTCAGCTTCCACTGGGGTACAAGCGCCTTATGGCCGATGAAAAAGACCGTGAACGAGCCTGGTAGAGAGGATTGGACTTTCGGCCAGGTGATTGCAATACTGGTCCTCATTGCTCCTTTTGTAACCATGGCTGAGACCTATTGTGATAGAATGTCACTCCACTTTATACCTCACCTCGGCTGGCCGCTAATAATAGATAGTTGCAGAGTATTCGAAGGCTTTGTCCGGTCAGACTCAGGTTGGAGGGACCGCGCACTCGAATCCACCCTTGCTTTCGTCGCCGTCAGGCCTAACCCGCCTTCACCCCGCACGTCCCTACTACCTCGAGAGCTTCAGCTTTCGAATGGCAGTATGGTCTGGCCTTATCGCTCTTGTATGGAGTACTTCATGGGTGCTGTATCTGCTAGCCCCTTGGAATGTAGAATTCCTAACCTACGGGCCTTTCACGATAGCAGGCGATTCTTGGCCTTCACCGCCAATTATGCTGGCGATGTTCTTCGTCTGCATCATGTTTTCCCTGGTCTTGGAACCTTCGATTCCTCGGACTCTGCGGAACAGACTCTTTGTTGGCCTCATTCACTTTTTGGTTTACTCATTCTTTATCGCTAGCTCAGGACTTTACAGAGTGTATTCCAATTACGAGCGGTTTGATGAAGCTTGGTTCTTACTAGATATGGTCATTCTAGGGATCTTCGTCATATACATTGTGTTATGCGCTGTCATGGTTCACCAGGATCAAATTTACGTTTGTGTGCGTGTGTGGCGAGACATCAGGCTCTATCTTAGTATCTAGACTGAAGGCCATATTCAATCGCAATGTATATGCACACATGAGTATCGCTCAGGATATTTAGAAGGACTCGAAGTCTTGGGTATCCTCCCATCAGGAACGAGATATTCAACTGTTTAGATGTCTATGTCTACTCGTCCCAAGCAACAAACACAACCGGTCCCCTGACCTTCACCTCTGCTACCTTGTCCCCAACATTCCCACTCTTCACATCCCTATTCCATATCACGACCGTACCGTTCACCTGATGCCCCACCGCAACCTTATCACCCCTTCTATTGATACTAAACTGTCTCGGCAGATACCCTCCACTCGGCTTAACCTGCACCAACTCCAACTTCCCATCATTTAGAATCCTGAACGTGCTCAACGAATCACTATCCTCCTCCTGATACAACGGGCTCAAGTTGAACGAATGCTGCCGACTACTGACAACAATGAACCGCTGATCCGGACTAAGTGCAATCTCACTCGTCGGCGCTGTATTTGGCGGCAGAGTGCTTCCGAGCTCACCCAGCGCATGTGCTTCGAAGATCTTCTCCCAGGCTAGGCCAGTGGATGTGTACGTGATGCGGTAGGAGTATACTTTCTGAGAGAGCTCGCCGTTGAAGAAGAGGTACCATGAATCTTCCTTACCCTTCCTGGGAGCTTTCCAGAATACACCATGTCTTGGACCAGCGCCTGCATCTGTTTTCAGGGAAGGGAGCTGAGTGAGTGGCGCGATGGTGTCGGAATGGTATGAGAATACGCGGATCAGATCGGCGCCCAAATCTGGGACTAGGATGAACTTGTATGTTGGGTCGAGGATGACGTGGTGAGAGTAACTGCCGTTCTGTCTGCTCGCTATTGGCCCGGTGATGTTGGATGTTGGGTATAGGACCTGTGCTGGGGGTTCTAGGGAGCCGTTGGGAGGCAATGAGAAAGCTGCTATGGCAGATTTGTTGCTGTGGGGGTGTCAGTCTACTTCTGAGGAAGCTTTACGTGATCCTCGTACTAGCTGGCAGTGACGTATCCTCTCTTTCCTCTTCCAATGTCGAAGTACTCAGCGGCAACACCCGAGAATGGAGCATCCACCGTGTCAATCTTGCTCAACACACCATCATCGCCGATCCTGAAGGAATTAATGGACCCTTTCGTGACGTTACTTTGTCCACGGTCAAGGCAGTACAGGAGTCGCTGCTCCAAGTCGATGTTCAGCCATGAGGGATTGCCTCCAGCTTCTCGGGTGGTAGATGTCATGGACAGATTGTACGAGCTGCCATGGCGACTGAGCGAGAGAGTGCTGAGGTCGCCATTTGATTGAGCGGCGAAGAGAGTTGCTGCTTGGGTCAGAAGAGGAAAGAAGAGAGCAACAAGGGGATTTGGGTGAATGGCGAGCATCGTATTCTTGCGGTCAGATAGGTGGCGAGGCTGTCAGAGTAGAGCTCGTAAAATGTGTGACGACACAAAGCTCGACATTAAGTATGAGGGACTACATCTCCGACCAAGCTTCTCATGACAAGGCACTTACCACTGACGTCCTTGGCTTCTTCGTTCAGATGTGCCATTTTCCACCGTCAATTTTGACCCAAACAAAGTACCAAGTCCTCTAGGAAGCTTGTGCAAGTCGTTCGGGCTGTGTAATATGCTTGGCGTGCGCTCCGCTGGATTATCAGGTTCCTGAGAGGGTATGCTCCGGAGGAATTGCGGGGTACTTTCTAGGTGCACTTGACTGCTCTCGGACAAGTTCTCCGTCCAAGAACAGGGAACGTCCGGAGTAATCTCGTTTTGCCTTGGCGAAGGATATCGTGCGTTGTGTTTTGCATAGGTTCTGCCTTCTTAGCACCTGTACTCAAGGTGAGTTGTAGCATGAAAAGGAAAGGGATGTCGCCAGGACTGTGGTGCTGTTGTGCTGACTGTAGCTGTGACATTGTGTATCCTCCTTTCAACACGCTACGTCCGGGGTATATGTACAGTATGCAAATCGGAAATTCAACATCATCTACCTCCCTTAATATGTCGAATCGCTAATCGTAAAATCATGAGAAGCGTTTGCTCGCTTTTTGTATGTCCTGTAAAGAGGATGGAAAGGCCAGATTAGGCCCAGTAACGCCGTCGCTTCGAACAGATGCAGAAACAAGTGGGTAATACAGAATTGAAGTATACAAGATCTGGACGCGTTTAACGACCATGCCTTAGTAGAAGTTGTGCCCGCCGAAACCATTTGCTACGGCAATGGGTGGTTGAAGAAGTGTCGCCGGCTGTTGTTGCTGTATGAAATTCGCCGGTACGTAATGGCTTTGATAAGGATGCTGAGGCATGTTGAAATCTGCCACGAGAAGTGGGTTTCCAAAGCCGGGTGGAGGTCTCGGGCGTATGATAGGAGGTTGCGTGGGAGGGGGTTGCTGCATCTGCTGTTGTACCACGACCTGTGCCTGATGCGCTTGTTGTTGCTGATAAGCTGCGTTTGCGTCCTGCGCGTGGCCGTTCGCCTGCTGCTGGTCTTGTGCATCCCAGCCCCACTTGGCTTTGAGCTCTGTGTTCACAAAGCCAATACGCCAGCCTGTCTCTTGACGAATCTTGTCAAAAATCTGAAGAATTTCTTCCTGCTCTCTTCGGTCTGTGAGACACTCGCCGGCGATAGCAAGGGAGCGCAGGGCTACACTTGCAACCCCGCGGTCCTTGACGTGCGCGCTGATACCGCATATGAACTTTGAGTTCTGCTCGATCATATTCCACATCTCTGGCTCGTTGGAGCTCTGGATCGGATTGATCTGGGCAAGCAGAACAAGACAGGTGTGGTAGAACAACCTGGCAACGATGGAGGTTCGCTTGATCAACCATACCTCAGGGAAGGCAGAACCCGAGATAGTCTGGCCCGGGTACAGGTATGCCATAGGATGCATGGTACGCGGGATGCCCTCGTTCCATCGATCTGTCATATCCTTCAGGCGTAGCCACTCGTTATGTCGGTCTTGTAGTGTCTGTCTTGCGATGTCTGAGTTTCGAGGTATCGATGCGCGGTAGTTGCATGTCTTTGCAACAATGTATAGGATCCTGTGTGTCCATGTCTCTTCCTTCCCAGATTCGGTCTCTGGCGAGAAGTCCAGCTCAATGCCCCAGTCATCAGGGTCCCAAGCCACCTGCCAGTTGAAGTGCAGACAACTGAGGATCTCCATGCCAACATTCAGCCAGAAGCAAGCAGCTCCCACGCCGATTGATCGCGCATTCCAGCGACATTCCTTGATCAGGGCCCGAGCGCCTGCAATATGATTCATTCGTTGTAACGCTCGCTCACCCATAATCTCGTAAACGTTCAGAATGACTGCAGTGGTTGCGCAGAGGATCGTGTCGCGGTCTGGGTCCTGTAGGGAGTGTAGCAGGTCTCGTGTCGCAACATCGTAGTAATGAAGCGCTTTCTCCTCGCTATATTTGGGATTGACCAATGCTAGATGGCGAGCGCCGCATGCTAGGAAAGCGTTGAGTAGCATTGGCTCATTCAACGCGTGAAACGGCAATAGCCGCGAGAAGTGTTTATGCGCATCCATACTGTCCATCCATATTCCAATCTCCTCGACGAACACCTGCATGTAGAGGACTTCTTCTTGAGATTTAAGGTAGTCGCGAGTTGGGATGGGAGCTGGGCTTACGGCGTGATCCATAGCGTACGGCGAGCGGTTCGAATTCGAATAGTTCGAATCTGATACAGTCAGCACAAACTCCACACTGAGATGATCCCAAGCTTAACACTTACGAGTGCGTCCGTGGTTCTGAGGCGGAGCCTGCTGATGATCGTAGTTATAGTGTTGCGCCTGCTGATAAGACTCCTGGGCCATACCCTGAATGGGCGGTAGCAGCTGGTGTGCAGCTGGCGGAGGTGCAAAGCCACCTGGTGGACCCATTGGAAAGCCATTGCCGGCTGTAGGAACGTATGTATCGGTCTCCTCAGCAGGGTACATTTCTCGACCGCCAACGTACTCGGCCGCAATGATCCTCGACTCATCCTGGAAGGCAATCTGATATTCGGCGCCTTTGGGAATCAAGTAGGCATTCTTCTCGCATGTGGTGTCGAGGAAGTTGAGCTTCTTGCCCCAGTTGCAATCGCGCTGTGATTTTGCGCAGTTGTTGCAACAGGGCTTGTTCTCATCGCACTTCAGATGCCGTTCCCTGCAAGTCAAGCATCCCGTGCGCGTCCTCTTGGGCTTGCCCTCCGGTGTGGCGTCACTCTCCCTCTTCTTAGATGTCTTGGTGCCTGGCGAGTCATTCCGAGGTGGAGGCGTAACAACAACAGTGCTAGCCATCCTGTCAACCTTTCAAGTGCATGCAGCTGGACAGGAACAGTAGCCCCGCGGTCAGCTCACCACTTCAAGGACAAGGAGGGTAGCGCTGGATGTGCGCGCGCCGTAACTGATATCGCCCGTTCGATCTCTACGGTCGCCGATAGCTCGTGATGTGGTGATGGAAATGTCGAGTGGGTTGTCGCTCGAAGTACTGATGTTGACTGACACGCAACCGATATTTCGTGAGGTAGTAGCAAGTTGCAAGGGCGGCGTATAAGAGGGTAGCAAATGGCGTGTGACGGCAAAATGGAATGATGTGGGGTAAGAATATGAAAACTGAGTGCACAATAGCAGGAGCGCACAAAGGCTATGAAGGCCGAGAGACTCGCGCAGCACAGATGTCGAAGGGGGTCGGCAGCAATTGCTGTGCAGGCCGCGGGAGAGCGAGTAATAGCAAGGCGGTACGGCAGATACGGAGCCGGAGTGGGCGCGACTAATGCTATATCCGGGCTGCGGCTGCGATGGGAAGTGCACCGTGAGTGCGCGTCGCAGGGAGAAGATTTATCGAATCCTGCCCTGGCTGGCTGGGACACGACAAGACGATGACGAGAGAAGGATTGCTGCTCAGCTTCGTTGAGTTCAAGGAAGGATCGACCTGCGGTGCGAATGGGCAGGCCTACGCGAGGTCCCTTGTGATCCTTGCAAATGACGTTTTTGAGGACCACTTGCCGGCGCTGAACTCCTCGAACACGTAGAAGCTGTCCGAGTCAAGGAGCACAGTCTATACGCCAATGCTGCAGAACAAAGGAGAGGATCGCATCAAGACATCGAGTAAGGAGTCGTATACAGATGTTGTCACAAGCAAACGCCAATCCGATGATGCGCGCCGGCATGCCCTGCTCCGGTAGTGATGTGCACGACTTAGCTGCGATTTGCAAGGGGATTCGGCGACTTCATCCCAGATAAAGTTATTGATTATCATCACCTTTACAGTTTTGCCTTCGATGTCGTCGCTCGCACTACAGGAACGATTCTTGGACAGCGCGCAACGTTCGCAGTCTTGAGTCTCACAGCTTGACCTGGAGCTGCAGGCTGTCATCATGCATCAGCGCCATCGTCAATTCTTGTAAGAAGCCAGAAACAAGCTATTGCCTAAAATAGGTCTTCCCTGCAGTCGCCGACAGTGGACACCTAGATCATTGCCAGCAGCGCTGAGGATGAGGTGAAGGACACATCAACAATTCGAACCCCCAAATTGCAGATCGTGCTCACCCTGTCGTCCTCGCTTGATGTGCGCAGGGTTTTTGTCACGGTCGATGTGCGTGTCGAGCCCGTCGTCAACCTCCAGGTTGAGGCATCACGCAGGCTGCTGCAAGCTTGTATGGACATTTTTCAGCTATACCCAAACATAGACGCTACGCATCGATAAAGAAAAACGCTTTTAAACGCCCTCACGACTCTCCGCGGCTGCCTCGGAAAGCGGGCAGTGCCTGCGCTGTCATCGTCGCGTTACTGCAAGGCGATAATCTTGAACGATTTGACAGGCGCCCGTCCCACAGTTTGACGATCATCCTCGTTCCGGGTTGCCCACTTCTGAGACTGCACTCACCACCTATGGCTGTTGAACGCCAATCAGCAACTCTGTCACCAGCCCAGCCCAGCTTTATCCTCCGTGGTCACGCTGCGCAGATACACAGCGTGCAATTTGTACGCCAGAACACTCGTCTGATCACGGGCGATGCGGACGGCTGGGTAATACTCTGGAAGCTCGAGACTAAGCGTGCGCTAGCTGTGTGGAAAGCTCACAATGGAGCTATTCTGGGGTCTGCGGAATGGGGACAAGACAAGCTCGTAACGCATGGTCGCGACAACAGCCTAAGGATCTGGCAGGTGCGCGCGTCAGATGAGGCCGCATTATCGACCTCTTTGCCAGCAGAGGTTGCCTCTGGCGATCGTCCTATGCCATGGCTTCTGCACACGCTACCAGTGAACACCCTCAACTTCTGCGCCTTTTCTATGTGCTACGCACCCACCCAGAAAGAGGCACACGCTCATCAGGGCATAGATGCAGAAACTCAGTTCAGGTCACAGAACACGCAGTCTTCGATACTTGTGGCAGTACCGGCTAGAGATGACAAGAAGGCTGAAGTATATCAGTTTCCAGAAGAGAGATTGAAGTATGTGGTGCCTCGAGCACAGTCTAAAGACACAGGTAAGCATTTTGACCTCGTGAACACGTCAGTTTCACGAAGCGATTCAACTGGCAGTCTGCATTGGCTCTTGAGTTCTTCGTTCGGAGATTGAGACTCACACATCGCAGGAATGGTCATGGCCGTCAAGCTCGTTCAAGATCCGGTGACGGGACAAGTCATGGTGATTACTGGCTACGAAGGAGGTCTCACAGCCGTGTACTTACTACCCGAAGCCGACGGCTCAAGCATAGGAGTTGCTCAACTTGTATACCTTAGCCAACCTCACACACAACCCATCTTATCGCTCGACATCACACCAGATGCTAAGATATACTTCACTTCTGGTGCTGATGCTGTCGTCGCAGCTCATCACATCCCTGGCCAACCTTTGACCGAGGAAACCATAGAAACCTCACCACATCGTCAGGAAGATAGCGACGATCCACCCATCTCCCTACCAACACCTAATCCTGAGCCAGCATTCCAAGTCACACACAACAACAGCAGCAGCGATACCGCTCAGGCAGATGATCCGCCGGTTTCTATCTCAGACGATAGCACTGAAGCACCGTTGTCGTTCACCAAGCGTTCCGTTACTCCTTCAGCTCGCAAAGCAGGTGGTCTCTCCTCACTTCTATCAACCGACATGTCACAGCCAAAGTCTGCGCAACGTCCACGTCTACCACCGACGCCACCTGCACCAACCGTCCAAGCACCACACAAGATCAACAACACCAAGCATGCTGGCCAGCAATCTCTCTCAGTTCGATCGGACGGTCGGATTCTGGTCACTGGAGGCTGGGACTCACGGATCAGAATCTACAGCACCAAAACGCTGAAGGAAGTTGCAGTGCTGAAATGGCACAAAGAGGGTGTTTATGCTGTGGCTTTTGGCAAGCTGTTGGACGCTGGCGACCTGGACTACATCACAGAGGAAGATGATGCGGAAGCAGGCGGCGAGGTAGTCAAACGGGAGACTGGGTTGAGCAAGTTGCAGAGACAACGAGAGGAAAAGATGCAGGTCAAGCATTGGGTCGCTGCTGGCGCGAAAGATGGAAAGCTCAGTCTTTGGGAGGTCTTCTAGAGAACACCGTCTCGGATCTGCCATGATGGGAAGATCGCGATGTTCAACAATGTTGATTGGACTGACGCTTGGTCCATGAACCATTGCATCGTGACCAGCAACATGCAGGTGAGGCGCTGGACGCTTGCATTGACGAATGAGAAACGAAGCTTCCCCGCAACCGAGGTTCAAGGGTCGAGCGCGCCTCAACACCAGCTCCTGATGATCTCCTCCACGATGTCATGATCTACTTCCTTTGCATTATACCCATGTTCTCATGATTTCTTATTTGTACACGTCGTGACAAGCCATCTTTCACGCTCTGCTCATGAAGCAACTGCGTTGAACACTATCGTCAGTTGGTGCATCTGCCCCGGCACCGCCCAATAGCCACTTCCTCCATCACGATGACCGCCGCCAAAGACCGCAATCGTCCACGTCCCTCGGCGACCACCTCTGAGTACGCGCCTGACCTCAGCATCACCGCTGCTGACGATGTCCACCTCCACGCCGTTGGCTACAATGAATCGCCTGACCGAGGTCTCATAAATAGCTACGCACGCTTCCGCTCGTCACCCCTCGACTTTATTCGCGAAGTATCGCTGCAGTTCTCCGGGACAGGATGGCGCTCGTTCGACGACCACGTCGGCCAGCCGGAATTCTACTCCGGCTTCTCGGAAGACATGAAAACCCGAGTGCTCAACAACCCTATGCTTGTTGCCAAAGTGCGAGAGCTGGCAGAGCGAAGGGTCGAGGTTGAGGCTAAAGAAGGCTTGCTGGGAGTCGAGGCACAGAAAGGCGGTGGCGTGGGCGAAAAGGACAGAAAGGCAAAGAGGAAGACACAGATCGAGGAGTCGCTCCTGCAAGTCAGCGAGACATGGACAGACGGCATGATTTGTAAGATGGAGAGCAAGAACTTCATTCGCGGCGCATACTATCTCGCAACCCAGCTCTTGACACGAGCATACCACCAGGGCGTGCATGTCTCAAGCGAGGAGGTGCTGCGACTGCGCACTGTGGCCGCCGAGGCAGCGCGCAAGAAGCACTCAATCATTTTCCTGCCCTGCCACCGCTCTCACGTTGACTATGTCTCATTGCAGATCATCTGCTACCGCCTGGGGCTCGCACTGCCCACCGTTGTCGCTGGCGACAACCTAAACTTTCCGGTCGTGGGTTCCTTTCTCCAGCACGCAGGTGCCATGTGGATACGGCGCAGTTTTGGAGACGATCAGTTGTACACGACACTCGTACAAGCCTACATTGACACTTTGTTGCAATGCGGATACAATCTAGAATGTTTCGTTGAAGGTGGCAGGAGTCGCACCGGCAAGCTTCTGCCTCCCAAGTTTGGCATCTTAAGCTACATGCTGGACAGTGTGGCGAGCGGGCGTGTGGACGATGCCATCATTTGTCCTGTATCGACACAGTACGACAAGGTGATCGAGGTCGACTCATACATTAGTGAGCTCTTAGGACAACCCAAGCCGAAGGAAAACCTCATGGACTTCCTGTCCTCGTCTTCAGTGCTATCGCTCAAGCTTGGTCGTGTCGACGTCCGCTTTCACGAGCCATGGTCATTACGGACGTTCATCAATCAGCAGCGCGAGCGAGCGAGCAAACTACCTCAACAGCTCGACACGAAGGAAGATCGGGTTCGCCTACTACGAACACTGGGCTACAAGGTATTGTCCGAGATCAATGACGTGTCAGTGGTCATGCCTACAGCGCTGGTGGGCACAGTACTACTTACACTGCGGGGACGCGGTGTAGGCAACACAGAGCTCATCAGGAGAGTGGAATGGCTTTGTGACCGTGTACGTGCTCAAGGCGGTAGAGTTGCGCACTTTGGAAACCTACCCACAAGTGTTGTGGTGGATCGAGCGCTCGAAGTGCTAGGTCCAGGGCTTGTAGGCCTCGTGCCTGGGCTCCCAGAGGACACTTTCTACGCTGTTGACCGGTAAGTCTAACGTCTCTCTTTCCATCGCACTCACTGACACTTCACAGCTTTCAACTATCCTTCTATCGTAACATGACAATCCACCTCTTCATCCTACAATCCCTCGTCTCCGTCGCGCTCTACAGCACAGTCAAACGTGGCGGTACCCCTGAATCCCAACGCATGCCTTACGCCGACCTGCATGCACAAGTTGGCTTTCTGTCACAGCTTTTCCGTGGCGAATTCATCTTCCCCACTGAGGGCCTAGACTACAACCTCGCACGCACGATCGCCGGTCTCGAAAGCGATAACGTAATCAAAGTGACTCGATCGAGCGAAGGCGTCACCGAGTTCGTCGAGTTGAGCGATCAAGAACGCGAGACAGGAAGAGAAAATTTCGATTTCTATTGCTTCCTCATCTGGCCATTCATCGAGGCTGCCTGGCTGGGCGCCATCTCACTGATGATGCTCACCCCACCGCTATCGCAGACGTCCTCCGCCAAGATAAATACCGCAAACGAGAGATGGCTCGACATGAAGCGGGTCCAGGACCGCTCCCAGCTGTTGGGCAAAACACTGTACCATCAAGGCGACCTGTCCTACTATGAAGCCGTCAACAAGGAGACATTGAAGAACTCGTATACACGTTTCGAAGAGGAAGGTATGATCGTTGTGGCAAAGTCAAAGAATGCGAAGATACCAACGACCATACGATTGGCTGAAGAATGGACTCCGGTCAGAGGCGCAAAGGGCATTATCGCGGATGGTCCGTTGTGGAGATTCGCGGAGAGAATCTCGCAGAGTAGAAGGGAGGGCAAGAATAGAAGAGATGGCGCGACGGTACAGACTCGGGTGTTGAGCCTGGTAGATGTTGTGGGTGAGGGACTTTGGGAGGGCGATATTCTGGATAGCAAGAGTATTGGGAGAGAGGAAGTTGGTGACGCAAAGAGGAAAGCTAAGAGAAGAGCAAAGAGGGGGACAATGGCAAGGCTGTAGGAAGTCTACAATAACAGCCGTTCCTTATACTATCGTAATGTCATAGTCGACATTTTTGGGTTCCAACCATTCATATGCTTCGCCGAGCATCAATCCGTCGACATATGCGTTTCTATCAGTCTGTATTTGTCTCCCACGGGAGGGAGCACGTACAATCAATCCGAGTCTCGGAGAACGGCTACTACGTTCCCTGGTTCGGCCTGGTGCATGACGTTGCAGTATCTGCCAGCCTCGGAAATGCATAGAGAGCGGCCTTAGTACGTTCCCAACCTGGCCAATCGATTGTAGGCTTTCCACTCTTCATCATAAAAGATATCCCATAGTGGAAAAGTTCTGCTTCCCGAAGATCTTTGAATAGAAGAAGCCCTATGCCCTCGGTTGCACAGTCGCAAGCGAGCGTGGGGTGGGACACGTCGACGTCGTAATATTCGGCTATGCGGACGAGGCCTTGAGGCAAGGTCGCAGATATCACCAGAGATGATATACTATATTCTTGGTAGACGACAAAAGTATCGCGAGGAGGCCATGTATGGGCCTCCGTGATCAGAACACGAACCAGCGCGATCGCATCATTCCAAGAATGCTTGTGAGGTTGAGAAGAAATCTTGCAGTTAACGGAATTGTTTCGGATTCTCATTCCCAACCTGAATGCCGAACACAGAGTGTAGCTGAAAAGATCGAGTCCAATATCTGGCTCTTCAGCTGTTAGTTGGAAATGCTGATACTCATGTCCTGACTTTCTGCCATAGCCATTTGGAGCTATTAGGAGGGCCGAGTTTGCGAACGAAAAGTTCCCCATGTTCGAGGCGGCCACCTGCCAATCACGGTCAACACTCGGACGTCGACAAGGGTCTGCATGCTGTACGAGAGGCCTTGCAGTACATATTGCGGCACAGCAAGTCGTACGACGTTCAGTCAAAGAACTCGTCAGATCATGTCGCAATGCTTCGGGCTTTGCAAAAAAGCACGACTAACCTGGTGGCTCTTCACGCAGTCACAGCAAAACAGATGCGCGGTCGACAATTAGCCACAGATCACAGCTGCAAGTTGCTGTGCTGCGGGAAGCCTAATTCGGCTACACGGACCATCAGAGGGCGAATCAGCAACCACGTAGCGCCGGAAAAAGCAACACATTCTGTAAACATTCAGATACAGATCGATATACGTGCCTTTGCACGACTTGTGTATCATTCGAACAAAGACGAACTGACAAACAGTCACGAAGAGTGTCGAGGAGCCACATCTTCTCCACCAATCCCGGGCTCTCATTCACCCTTATCATCCTGGGATTCGCGCTATACCAAATTAAGGCGAACCCTTATCATGACCAAGGTCCCAAATCCACCACTCTCCAGGTCGGTCTCTGCCTGGCCAATGTCCGCTTGTGGCTCGGTTGACTTGGCCTAATTCTCACAACTGTCCGGCGCGACTGGCTCCTTTGTCTCCCTCACTGCGTTCTGGTCCCCTTCACGAAATTTGGGTACGATCCTTCGGCAACGCAGGCACGGCTTCAATAACTAACGTGGGAGTTATAAGGCTCTTGCTTATCAGTGCCAAGCGAATCGTTCTGCAAAGAGTTGGAGGCGCAGCTTGGTCGTGAGAGATGGGAGGACTAGCCGGGAATGGTTCCTTCCATCGTGGTGGTACGGGAAATTGACGGAAGAGGATGAGGTTTGAGACGTTTATAAAGTCGAAGGACCCCCCTGCAGATCTTTGTTCGTTTCTCTAGACCTTTTGTTCCAGTCGTACCTGAACAGAGCATTTTCGGCAAGATGGAAGCTCCCGCGGCAGTAAGTGCGGCCCTTTTGCTTACAGCGTTATTATACACAGAGGCGTGTTTTTGGTGTAACGAGAATGAGACTGACATACTTCTAGCCCGAGTTCGACGAGACGAAACCCAACGGTGGTAACCCCAATATCGAAAATGTCAACGCTCAATACACCGGACTCGAGTTCCACTACCTTTACCTCATTGTGATGACCTTTCTCGTGTGGCTCATCATCCCCGGTATCGCCTTTTTATATGCAGGGCTTGCCCGTCGCAAATCTGCATTGTCGCTTTTGTTCCAGTCCCTTGCAGTCATGGGAGTGTAAGTGGAGCATCGCCATTGAATCTGGTGTGAGACTGACCAGCTTTGCAGCGTTTGCTTCCAGTGGCTTTTTTGGGGCTACTCGCTCGCCTACTCACGCACCGCTAGCGTTTTCATTGGCAACATGGAGAACTTCGGCTTGAAGAACGTCATGGCCGCTCCTTCGCCCGGTTCTTCCTTGCTACCTGAGATCGTATTTTGCTTCTACCAGATGCTTTTCTGTGCTTGCACTGTACAGCTGGTCATCGGTGGATCTTTTGAGCGTGGACGTATCATGCCGTCTATGATCTTCGCTTTCTGCTGGGCCACAATCGTTTACTGTCCTGTCGCATGCTGGACTTGGAACTCCAATGGTTGGCTGTTCAACCTCCCTAGCCTTGACTTCGCTGTAGGTCATATCTCAGGGATTACAAACGCCTCATGAATAAAGACTAACTTCCTCAATAGGGTGGAGGTCCTGTCCACATTGCCTCAGGCTGGTCGGCTCTAGCCTATGCCTTCGTACTAGGAAAGCGCCTGCCTAAGGGCGAGAAAATCCACAGCCGCGCTCACAACCCTACACTTGTCTTTATCGGCACTGTCTTCATTTGGTTCGGGTGGTACGGCTTCAACGGTGGTTCAGCATTGAACGGAACCGTGCGTTCCATGCTGGCTGCCTTCAACACCAACACCGCTGCATGCTTTGGTGTTCTTGGCTGGGTCATCGTCGACTACATCCGCACTAAGGGTCACTTCTCCGTCGTTGGTGCATGCTCAGGTGCCATCGCCGGTCTGGTTGGCATCACTCCTGCAGCTGGATATGTCTCAGTCTGGTTTGCTGCGCTCATTGGCTTCATCACCGGCGTTGTCTGCTCCCTCTGTCACAATCTTGACAGATGGATTAAGATCGACGAGGGTATGGATGTGTTCAAGCTCCACGGTATCGGTGGTATGGTCGGTTCCTTTTTGACCGGCCTCTTCGCTCAGTCTTGGGTGTATGATCTTGATGGCATGGGCCCGTACGACGCGCTTGGTGCCATTGACGGTAACGGTATCCAGGTCGGCTACCAGCTTGCTGAGATCTGCGCCGTTGCTTCTTACTCGTTCACAGTCTCCTGCATCCTGTTGTATGCTCTCAAGTTCATTCCCTTCCTGCACCTTCGTGTCAGCGAGGAGGCCGAGATGATGGGTCTTGATCTGGATCAGTTCTTCGAAGAGGAGATCGGTGACTGGAGCATGATGCACCAGAACGAGTACAATGCGAGCAGCGCAAGCAGCCACGTCGTTCACGAACCCAACAAGCCAAGGGAGAGCACCTAGTGCCATGCTGAAGAATGTGCTTGCGGCGGAGCAGTGACGGTTGGCAGCCACATATATTGGGGACCGTTCATCAGCCCTCGATCGATACCCCTGCGATCATCTGCCGCCCTGTGGCGGCGAGCAGTTCGTACTGCAAATTGACGATTATCTTTGTAACTCTAATTCACGTGAATCTTTCTCGAAATCGCTACTCGTCGTTGCTATGTGCGCCTTCCCCACTCAGGCTAGTGCCAGCGGCCGTTTATCTCGCTGCTTTGCACCTGTGCTTCCACCAATCGACTACACCGTCGCCCTTCGTCATGATCTTGGGTGGTGTCGTCCTCACAACTTGGAACAACCCGTGTAAGGAGATCAGGTCGGCTCAGCAACAGCGTTGCAGTAGCATTATTGGAACTCGAATGCAGTGCCGAGCACAGGTTGCGTGCGGCTGAACAGCCTTCTCGCCTGCGACTTCCTTTTGGGACCATGAAAGGCGGAACAGCTGTATCACGCCCTTCTCACACAAATGCTGATGCTCACATGCTACCTATGACCGGAACGCATATGGTTCAGCTTTGATACAGACACCATAAGATCAAACACCAACGCAACAGGTAACTTGCATAACTGACTTTGCTTGCCGCACATCATATGCCAACAAATGTGACAGCAAATACAACAAGAGCTATCAATTATAGAGCAATTAAAATCAACACTATGCCCTTCGGACCTTTCGCTCTTCAATGGCGCGCTCCTTCACCCAATCCACCCAGTCCTCCGACTCCTTTACCAGAAGGTGTAACTCGGAGCTACATTCAAGCTCCCTCCGGTCCCTTGGAGCTCTTAGCCGCGCTGCCTACTACTTTTGATGCCAGATCCACTAAGCTACCACTCTTCTTCGCACACGGTGGCTTCGGTTGCGCATCCATCTGGCTCTCCTAGATGACCTACTTCTCATCGCGCGGCTACCCGTGCTACGCCATCAGCTACCGTGGGCACGGAAACAGCTGGTACCCAGGCTTTTGGAGGATGTATTTCGTGAGCCGGGGGACGATGGGGCAAGACCTGGTCGCTGGGATCAAAGAAGTAGAGAGACTAGAAACTAAGCGCAGGAACGCCGAGGAGAAGGTTCGGGTTGTCTTGATCGCGCATTCTGCGGGCGGTGTGCTGAGTCAATATGTACTGAGCAGAAGGCTGGTCAGAGTGCAGGGTTTCTGCATGCTGGCGGCAGTGCCGGGGTTTGGATCGTAAGTCCCTCTTTCCACTCTTCCTTCAACAGAAAAGCCTACGATTGACTCGATGCAGATGGTCGGTCTACAAGTTCTGGAGCCTGACCGCCCCAATCCACTTCCCATACCGAATGTTCCATCCACTTCCCATACTGGCTACGACAAAGCAAGTCCACGATGCTTTCTTCACTGCCTCGACACCAACGCGTGTCGTTAAAGACTTGGAGTCATTGCTGAGTCCGTATGAGTCTATGCTCTGGCCTATGCAAGCTCTCTTCCGCTTTGCCACGGGTACAGATGTAATTTCATCTATTGTAGGGTGGACACCCCGAAATCCTGTCACTTCTGGTGAACGATCTGGAGTTGCATCGAGGTTGCTGGTGCTGGCGGCTGAGGACGATGTGCTGTGTACGCCGAAGATCTTAGAGGATGCGGCGGAGAGGTATCGGGCAGCTTTCTATTATTGCGTGAAGATGGGCAAGCTGGATGGGGTTTATGAGAGTGATGCAAGAGTTAGGAAGGAAGTAGGCACTGGAAGTGATGGCGTGGACTTCAAGATTGCAGAAGGGCTAGGTCACCATCTGCAGAATCATGTTGAGTGGGAGAGAGGCGCGGAGATAGTCTTAAGATGGGTGAAGGAGCTCTGAATACTCGTGTTGTCTTACAAAAGGGCGTTGACAGGCGCAAAAAGGCTCTCTCCTTACTGTCGCGATAGTTTGTCGGCAGTAGGTTTTGTTTGTAATTTCTCGTTTCGATTGTTTTTGGTCCCTTCGGGTTTATGATGGTTTGACCTTTCCTCATCCTGTCACGTTGACCCAGATCTTCTTGATCACCCGGTACCTTCCCTTTCATCCCCACGAAAGCCAAATAGCTTCTCTTTGACCCTTGCTTTAGCTTCCCAAGACCCTCCCTCTCTTGCAATCCGTTCTCATCCCTTTCCTTCTATCCCCCTCTTCCCTTGCCCGCGAAGTGGTGCTTGCGGCGAACCCATTGTCCTTTCCTTCCCTCTTAATCCCTTACCGACCTTCTTCATATCCCGAGTTATGCTACCAGAGAATTTTAAGGGCAAAGCTTCCTCTTTCCACAACTACCATCTTGCCTGGCAGAGGGGTATGCAATGCCCAAAAATTTACAGAAAACCTACTCACCTCACCATACCACAAAGGGCACAACGAGGGAAAGTGTGAGTCCGACAGTCGCCGCGAAGGACGAACTGAAGACCAAACGTGAACTTCCTGAATCTTCGCCCGACTTGGGCTTAGATGACCAATGGCTTGTCGCCGACACGGATTTTGTGATGGGTGTGCGTCGACCCGAGCTTGTCGGTGTTACGGAACCGGTGGGTTTCGGTGAAGGCATAGATCCCGTAATTTGCGTGCTGCTTTCAGTCTTCGATGGGACGGATACAACAGGGTAACTGCCACCCGGAGACGAAACATCAACATAGACTGAAGTAGCAGGCCCAGAATCATGAACGGAAGGCACCACCGTGTTGCCATTTCCCGTTGACGTGAAGTGAATGTTTGAATCTGTCTGGGAAGTTGCAGCCGGCTGAGGAAGGTCGCTCGTCACTACCACTGTAGACAGTGACGATGTCAAGAGGGATCCTGAAACCGTTACTGTCGACGAACTGGCCGAGCTTGAGATAACCAAACTAGACTTCCGTGTAGAAAGGACTGTCGAGCCACGAGTGGGGCTTGGCACTGGAAGTGTCCGTGTCCGTGTTGAGGTAATTACATGATTTGAGGAAGTGACAATGGAACCAGAAACAGTAATCGTGGAGTAGTTGGAGATGCCAGACAGAAGGACAGAACCCACTGAGGTCTTGCTAGGCACAGGCTTGTGGATTGTAGACACCCTTGTCACAGTGGACCAAGAAACCACCGAAGTCACCGGTGTCTTGCCAGGCAAGGGCTGGTGAACCTTCGACGTGCCCGTACCGATAGACCGAACAGTGGAAGTGACCACAGGCTTGGTGGGCAAGATAGTGTATGTTGTAAGCGTACTTACACCAATCTTACGAGTTTTCGTCACGACTGTAGTCAACGAGATCGTAGAGACAGCTTCATACTTGCTGGGGCTTGATGAATGTGTGACCTTGCTGCTCGCATGGCCGGAGGACTGCGAAGAGTGCTGAGAAGAGGAAGTCGTGAGCACCGGCGGCGAATGCAGCAAAGTAGCAGAGGGCGCGACGTAACCCTTGCCGGAACTTGACGAGCCCATGGCAGTGCGACTGATACGATCTGTAGAGTATGGTGTGGAGTCGGGAGGTACGAGAGAGTGCGACGAGTACACTGCGGACGTCAAAGTAGACCTGTGATATCCAGTGGACCATGTACCAGTTGACTTTGTCGTACGCCAAGTCAACGAATCCGGCCAGTCGATGGTAGACGACTCCGTAGCCGAATTCTTGCTTCTCGTGGAGACCTTATTCGTGACGACCGATTTGGTGACCGTAGACTTGCCGGTTGACGGCGCAGGGTACGACGTCCTGCCAACATAAATGACGGGAAACGTGCACTCAGACGGATAACACGGGTGCGCTTCGTTAAACCAGAATGGTGGACCAATAGATGTTCTACCGCCCGACTGGCCTTGATCTGCAGTGGCTGAAAGCTTACTAGACGAAGTAATTAATGGCGGTTTGACGGTGGCCACAGATACAGCTCCAGTCGGAGTTACGAAGGCGTTAGCTTCAGGGGAGTGAGTCGTGGTGACAGACACACTCCTGGATAAGGTGCTCATCAGAGTAGACCAGGCCGTAGCTGAAGGCATACCCACGGGCCTCGGGCGAAACCAAGCAGGAATAGGGGACGACAAAGCCAGATCAGCCTTGTACATCCCCACGATCCACTTTCGGGGTCGCTGAAAGCCACCGATGATGCCGTTCTTCAGCCAGCACATACCGTTTAGTCCATCTTCAGTCGAGGACTCGTACGACATGGCCGTGCAACCAGGAGTGACATCGCAGAGCTTCACACACAGGTCAACGCTGGCAACACGCTGATCATGCATGTCGCCACGGTAGAAGTCAAGACCACAGTGCATAGCATAACCTCCGCGAACTTCCCCTTGTGGCCAGCTGCACCAAGGAGCAACCTCACATTGGCCGTGGCATTTTTCGGTGGAAGAGGTTGGCCCAGTGACAGTGACAGCTGAATGGCTGTTAGTCAAAGTCAAACGAGGTAGAGTAAGATTCTTACAAGAAGTCGTAGCGTTGGCAATCATTGAAGAAACAGAAGAAATGGTGACGCTCGCCAGGGACGAAGCGTTAACGAACAAGGCACTGCATAGCAGCACCACCAGAGAGATAGACCAGTTGTCACTGACAGCCATAACAAGAGAATACGGTTGTAAAGCTGTGATCGAGGAGACAGGGAGGGGATAGGGAGGGTTGAGCTGAAAGCTCCTTGCAAACAATGCACAAAGATGTGGACAGGTAACAGAAGAGCAAAGGTGAAGAAGGAAGGATGAGGTTGGGAGAAACGGAAATGAAATTTGATGTGCGCCAAGCTGTCTGACTGCTGTGAAGAGGGTCTGTTCAAGGGGTCTGTTGCACTGCAGTTCCATTCGGTCAGTGGACACTTGGGAGCTTGTTCTTGCCATTTCCTGGTATTGCTCCAAGGCTTCCGTGGCCCCTAGAAGGGGAAAGCTGCTCTGGTCTTCTGTACCCTAATTTTTATTGTTCCATAACTCCTACACAGACTTTTGGTTGAGGTAGTCTAACAACTAGCAGTATGGACTGGATCCTGCCATTTGGACGGCTTCTGACATCTGGTTCGCGCCAGATCACCGAGGAAGACCGACACTATTCGCAGAGAGAACGTAGAGGATCTTCCGCTTCAGCCACAAGGAGCTGGAGATTGGAAAGGCCAGCTGGCGAGATCCGCGAACATTTGGTGGTTGCTAAGGACCCTTGGTGGGAAGAAGAGGGGTATGCGAGCCACACTTTGTAAGTCTGACATCGCAGGTAGACCTCGGTTTTTTAATGTAGGTTACCATCAGTAGTACAGAAGCATGCAGTACTGTTACCTAGCTAACAAAGTAGAGGTGGGGAATAGGTGCAGAAATGATTTTTGGAGAATTACTCCTGCTGATTAGGACCTTCATCAGCATAGCTACGATCGCAATCCTCTTTGATTGTGGAATTCATGCTCACAGTCCAAGTCAGCCGTCAGCAAGATCGAACTGCGAAAATATTCTTTTGCGAGGCTGCGTGTTCAGCACTGTACATGTTGTTGTGCGAACCCCACCAAGCTTGCACGTCGGAGTCTCTTTCCAGATTCGTGTTCTTACGAGATGCTCGTGATCTTGCCTGTCCTGTGCTGCGGAAGGATTATGTTGTGGATACTGTTGGACTGAAGTTGGAGATGCCGAAGCAGGCCGATCTCGGATTGTTGCATTTGTAAGCTCCGTGTGCGTCAGCCCGAACTCCAGAAATCTGAACAGCCAAGGTGCAAAACGCGAGAAAGACGCGAGATGGTGCAAGTGTGTAGTCTGTGTCAAGTCGTGTCATTTAGTAAGGTATCATGATATTTGTGCTGCAATAAGCCCCTTCCAATGGCTTGTAGGGACCTATGAACACCTAACAATGCCGCCTTTTGTGTCCTGTTCCTCCTCTATCCAATGCTAAGATGCCGAACGAGATCGTCTGCGGTTATGTGTTGTGCGCGCAATCTATGCATCGACGTTGGCCTTGATAGCGGCCTCGAGAGCCTTAGGGTTGGCACCGACGACCTCGGCGACCTTGTCACCGTTCTTGAAGAGAAGGAAGGTAGGCATGGCGCGGATGCCGAGTTCTTGTGCAACATCGGGGACCTCGTCGACGTCGAGCTTGAAGAAGCGCGCGTTGGGGTATGTGCTGGAGAACCTGGAAGACTCATTAGTAGGGGTTGAAGGTGTATGTATGAATTGACGTACTTGACGACCTGAGGCGCAATGACCTTGCAGGGACCGCACCAAGTAGCGAAGCAGTCAAGGACCATCAGGCTGGACTTGTCGCCGAGCGCCTCGTCAAAGGCGGCCTTGCTGTGGTATTGTTAGCATTCCCTTGCAGAGACAATGACGTCGCCCGTGCAGGTAAGACATTGCGACATTGCGACATTTGGAAGACTCACGTCTGGAGGTTGTGTACGCCGGTGTCAGACATTCTGGCTGTGTTGGAGAAGAACTTCTGTGTGAAGAGAGGTCGGTATAGGTTTGCGGTGGATGTGGGGTTGATTGAAGCTGTTTGCAGACGCGCAGAGGTAAGCAGTGTTCTGGTGAATCGTGACGTCGATAAGGCGAACATAGTAGGTATATGTACAGAAAACGAAGTAAGACAGAGATTAGACGATTGATAAGGCTCGGCTGATGGAATGAACTGGACTCGAAGATTGCCTGCCGGTGCCGATTGCAACGCTGTGACAAAGTGAACGATGCGCCGCCAGATTTAGATTCGGCAAAGGCGTGTGAGTCCCTGCACAAAGGCAAAAAGATGCCGAATCGTGCACGCCCGCAAGATGAGAAATCAACGACGAACAGGAATCAGGACTCACCTAGTTCTGCGTGTTGTAGGACTGAGCAAAGGCTGGCGGAGTTTGGAAGAGTCGATGATTAATGTTAGGAGCCCCTCGCCGCCGCGGTGACGTGCGCGCGCGCTTGCCCGAGACCACCCCGCCAGGATCCTGCCTTCTCCTTCAGGCAAAAGTCGTTCGGAGAGAGCGACTGTTGATGCTGTGGACGATTGTCTCAACGCATTTGTCTTAGATTGATGCTAGACAGCTGTCAAACCTGATGGACTTCCTCCATTCTCTCTTCCATCCAGTATGCCATTCTACTTGAAGACCATGAAGCCCGAATTTCGTGCCCCACCATGGCTCCGGTGTCAGCCCAACACCAAAGAGGGGCACCTTGCAGGCCTTAGCCTTTACGACACAGGCTCCGGTAAAGCTAAGAGAGATAAACGGTCAGGCTGTCACGACAGCTGTTATTGAAACTACAAGGCGGCTCTAGTAAGCCAAATATAGCGCGTGAGCGCAGTACATCTCCAAGATCCCAGTACGTCCAAATATTTCCTAGACACTACACTTTGTTGAAACCCAGGTACACCGTGTAAGAATAAACCCATGAAAACGCATCGATGTTTCACCGATCGCCTGTGAACAGCCAGATCTACCGAAGCCTGCCTGAGACCCGAACGAAAAGGAACGAGATGCACAGAAGCCACGGCTTGCGGGCTGTATACAATACAATGTGGTATCACGCCTGAAAACAAAGAACTCCTCGAATCAAGTCAACGCCGCGCTATGCAGTCTCCCAGAGACGAGCGCTTTCTACTATGTATCGGCCGTCATCTGCAGGTTTTCAGCAGGAATGTGATCATCCGTCGATGGAGAAGCTCGTTCAGGGAACTGCATGTGCCAACCAAAAGCAAAGTGTCATGGCAAAGAAATGTGTAGAGAATGACTGGGGTGAGTGCGGTAGAGACCGGCGATTACAAAGGAAAAACAAAAGGAGTGGCGTGGTGTGGCGGTTATGCAGTTGTCCTGAAACGAGTTCCCAGCGCCTCAGAATAGATCATCTACTCGTGCTGAGACAACCTGCTGGGTGAGGCTGTGCTCGATCGCTTTTGGATGTCCAAAAGCTTGGCCGAGCCGGCACTGAGGTGCCGCACGTGGTGTTTTCCAAAGTCTACGCTCTTCGCACGTTGTACCGTGACCTGCTCGCCCGAATCATCTGATTGTGGCGAATCTGGTTCCATGTCCAGTGTGTTCCGGGATTCCTCGGGTGATGGCGCATCAGCATCGAACATGGTAAGCAAGCCTTCCGCAGACTTGACCCGAATATTACGGTGTACAACGGTAGGTTGACGGGCAAGACCTTCCTTGACGTGCTCGCTGTCCTCGGACCTTCGCGCAGATGGAGTAGGCTCGTCGTCCTCGTCGAATTCTACAGCAGCGTCCAGAGTAGCCATGGCGGTGCTGCTGGCTTTCCTGCCTAGAAGGTCGCTCGATAGGTTTGATCGGCGTAGCTCATCTGGCTGAGGTGTCAGCCTCTTGAAGTACTCGTCATCTGCCATTCCCAACTCTTCGAAAGAGTTGTTGAAGTCAGGATTCTGCTGAACAGCTGACGAGCCAACGCTGGAGCGCATCATTGACTTGTTCGATATGCGTTTCACGGGTTTGCCGGAAAGCCAAGATCCTTCCGAGTCCACCGAAGCGAGTGACTGTGACATTTTGTTTCCAAGCGGTAGACCTGGGCTCACTGGCGAGTCCGAGCGAGCATTGGCTGCCAATCCAATCGATCCCACACGGAGGTCTGCTGGGTTGGGAGTCCGTCGACGCGCAGCGATTGCGCTTGTCGAAGGCACTTCTGGTGATGCCACCCGGGAGTCAGGTGGAGAGATAGGAAACTCAGGTAGGTCTTCTCTGAACTTGGACATGGTACGGCGAGGAACGCTGGACGGTCTCTTGATCTGGATTGGTTGAGTCGGCACGGTTGCGACCAGATGAGCTGGAAGTGGTTGACGAAACATCGATTCTCGTGATGTGTTGGAGAACGAAGCCTCGGATGGAGTGGCGCGTCCTGGTTCCTGAGAGCTTCGCTTGCCTCGTCGAAAAAATGATGCAAATGCACTCATCCGTCGCCCATCTGAGCTTCGACGACGGAAGCTAGAGCCCTGCTTGGATGTGGTCGTGTCAACAGTATCAACGGGATGCAATGACCCGCTTCTTGTGGGGTCGTATTGATGCTCAGCTGACTCAAAGAGTGATTCTTCGGCCAGCTTCTCGGAAAGCAGCTCCGGCATCATAGAGACGTTCGAGGGTCCACGAGTATGGACAGGTCCAGCAATGTTGCCACGAGAGTAGCGAACGGCCTGAGCATCTGAGATAATCATATCCTCCATTGGTGTCTCGATTGGTGTGGGTAGCTGGCTGTTGTCATTGCCAGCGGGAGTTATGGGCTCTAAAGTCTCGAGTCGGTGTAGAGGCGGTGGAGTGAGAGGACGTAGCCATGGCGGCGTCGACGGCGTTGCTGGACGTACATCCTCCATTGGCACTACAGGCTCTTGTACGGGTTCTGGCTTGGGCACTGCGACCTCTTTCTCGATACCAAGGCCAACTGCTCCAATGGCGTCACTCCTGGTAGGCACTGGCGGTGTGCCTCCTGAGGCAGCGGCATTCTGTTTCTCTGCACGTCGTGCGAGTCGACGCTGTAGACGCTCTTGGTCTGCCTTTGCCTTCTTCTCCCGTCGTCGCTGGTCCCTATCGAGAATCTCCCGCAGTGCACCAGCATCGAGTTCGTCGGCGAGGTCATCAATCCTGCTTGTCCTCTTCCATTGCTTATCTTCCTTCGAACTGGTGGGTCTCTTTTCTCTACGTGAATTGCCTCTTTCTAGACGAGCAGTCGGTGACGAGCGGTCGCCACTGTAGTAGTATTGTGAGCCGACGGAGAAGCGGATGGTCGGTCGTGGTGCGAAAATGTCAAGGGCGCTGACGCGGAAGGCACGAAGTTCGGAGTTGCCGGACATGGAGGAGTGTATCGAGTCTTCCAGGGGCAGCGAGATGTTGGACTGTGGGCGTTCGAAGCGTGCATTGAGGCCGCCCTTGACCTTCTTGCTGTCTCGACGTAGCATGCCGCCAGAGTTGCCGGCAGGACGTTTCTGTGGCATTGGCAATGTCATGGCGCGAATCTCCTCTTCGCGAATGTGGTCATGCTCTTTCCGCTTCTTGCTAGATTTGCGGCGGACCAGGGATGTTTCGTTGGGAGGACCCCTGCGCAGTGACTGGGGTCGTTGTAGCTTCCCCCGCTCTCTTGCCGTACGCAGGCTGGTGTGAGAGGGAGAGTGGAAGTTGTAGGGCACGCCGCCGTAGTCGTTCGTTACGGGTCGCAGGTGTGGGCTGTGAGCGAGGCGGCGCTGGCGTGGCAGGGCGGTGATGTCTTCAGCACTCGAGTTCGGGTTGGGCAGACGCGCTTCTTTTGAGAGACCGGGGTCGAGCGGTGGGTCGCTGAAAGGATTCTTCTCTGCGTCGTGCAAAGACGTTGTGGAGCGTGAACTCCTCCTTCTCCGGCGGCCGCCGCGCTGGCTGGGCTGGTGTTGCAGGGCATCGTTGCCCTGGCTCTTTTCCTGTGCCTGGGTCGCGATGGTTTGCTCTGCGACAGGCGGGCTCCTGTCCGCAACCGCGGCGGAGCGACCCTCTTTTAATTTAGCGGCTCGTCCGCTCTTGCGCCCAAACGGCCACGGCATGGATGCACGTTGGTCGCCGCGGCGAAGACGAGCGGTGGTAGTGGTGGTGCTTTGCGCAGCGCTGAACTCGTCGCCAGCGTGCAAAACGTGACCGCGCGAGGCCCGTTGGCGCGAGTTGGGCGGGCGGTGGTGCACTGATACCGGGCGGCCTATCTGGTGTTGGTGTCGCTGGTTGGGTCGCTAGAATGCATCATGTCTGACTGTCAGGTACAAGGTACTTGGCGGCAGCGGGAGCTGTGGCGAGCAACACTGGCAGCGTGGGTGGCCGTCAAACGGGCGAACAGGCGTCAGATTCAAGGTGCAGGCCGGCGTGTGGGAGAAACTGGGAAGTAATTGCAGAGACGGCAGAGGAAGGGAGAGGCGGCGGTGCTGGAACGCCCTGGAGCTGCCAGACGGCGTGTGTGATGTAAGGGGACTGACAGTCACGCAGCGGCACTGCTGAACCTTGAAAAGGCCGGGCCTGCTGTGACGAAGTAAAGCCCTGAGAGCCCACAGGTCCCCACCACGAGGCACGTTAAAAATACCCCTTCAGCGTTCTTGGTTCGGGGAATAGCCTGGCGCACGCTGGGTCCGCCGGTGCCACTCCCTCAGCGGTCTGCGCACAGGCGACGCCTGCTTAGCTCGACGAGTGAACGTTGACTGCGTGCGGTGCCTCGCTGCTCAGGCGCTGTTCAGAAGACTCGCTGCAGAGTGCCACGCAGAAGATGTGCCGGGCAAAGCAACTCATGGCGATTGAGTGTGCCTGCTAAAACTCTCAATTGGACGCCCACAACACACCCAGTTGATCACTGACGATCCCTCCGGTCGAGCCTTCCTTCTTCACGAGCAGAAGGAAGGCGCGAGGTGCTAGCCCCACTGTGGCTACGCTACTCGGACGCCAACGATGCCCATCATGGGATCCATGGCCGCCACAGCCCTCATCAATGCCTGTTGCCAATCACCTCTGTCAGAGCACTGGTTCCCATGAGCAGTGATTTTCTTCGAGTGTCGTTCAATCTCTCGACCACTGCTCACAGCAAGTCAAGTCTTCAGGTCACCTGCTCGAGCTCACGCCAACACTGGCTACGAGCAGAGCCATGCCGGGTGACGTCTGGACTTTCTAGACTTCTCGCTAGCGACAGATCATGCTGGGGATCACGGAACGGTGCATTCGAGTCCTGCAGAAAGTATCGAAAGCCGCGGGACGTGGAGAGCCACGTCGGTCTGCCAGCGTCCGCCAGCAACGGTATCAGTGTTAGCCAGGTCTGCGGGAGCATATCATCATTATGGGGGGTCCTCCCTCCCAATCAGTGCAGTTGAGCCCAGGTCTTGCGGCAGACCTCCCCAGTCGAGGAGGCCTTCGTCGATAACGTTCTACAGCTCTTCCACTCAGGTACCCGGGTCCTGAGGTCCCATGAACGCAAGCTGCCGGGTCTTATCACTCTGAATTGAAGTTCTGGTTACGAGCACATCATCGCAGATGACACATCGGTTCGGACGGCTCCATGTTCGATGTTTTCGCGGTTCTCGTGTCAAATCAGCCTCTTGAAGCTGTGTAACAAGAGCAGCATGGCATGCAGCTGTTTCAACTACTCGCTGCTGTGTCTGACCATGTCTCACCTTAGGCTGCATATCTGGCAGCTGTCCCCAGGAGGTCTGGGATTTTCTAAGGCTCCAGTTTGTCTTTGTTTAGATCGTCGTCTTGCTGATGTTGCAACAGCAACTGCCAAACATCCATTGTCGACACACGCTGCATCGTAGTGTAACAACGTTTCGCTGATTTTGACTTACCGATGTTCCAGGATCTCCCGGGGAAGATGCACGCTGCTCCCTAGCCCACGACAAATATTGGTACGCCATGAAGACGGCTCCTTTTGTGGACCCTTACCAGGACCCTCGAACTCTCTGGCTTCTGCATGGCGGCATTACTGCTTTGGCTCCTGCATGCTTGACCGATAAACAGCAGGACATTACACACGGACGCATTTCCCTTTCCGTTTGCTGACTCGATGCAGCAGACGAAAATGCGCTGCGATCTATTATCTCTACCTTCAGATACCGGTTCACCATCGCTGTATCGCGCTGCAAGAAACTGCACAAACTCACAACACACTTCCGTCATAGCTCGAGCTCGTACTGGGCTGCCTATCGCGTCATCGTCTAGCAACTAATCGTACAGGTCTTGCTGAGTTGTACAACATGCTCGACAGCTCAGCGTGCTGGCACCGCAGCGGTCACCGCAACGGGGAAGCAGATGCGTGCATCGAAGCGAGGCCACAGCTTTTCGAATATGCTACCAACAATTTCCGAGTTGCTGGGACGTGTACCAAGGTGTCACGATCTTCATCGATTGTTGTGAAACGAAGCACTCATCCAACGGTTGAGTTTTTACGTGGCCTGTTGTTTGTCTCTTTTGAGTTCGAAGAATCGTTGTATTTCCAACGTTTGCTTCGTGCATATGTACTTGCAAGGGCTGTCTGAGGTGACAAGTCACTTGCTGATGTTGCTATGGAGAGGCTTCTGATGCCGTAATGTTCGAACACAACAACAAGCAAATTGCTCGACCGCATAGTACATTGACAGGCTCATTGAGCAGCGTAGCAAGTAAGAGGCACTCACGTCCCATTACTGGGCCGGCTTGTCTACTGCGGGTCATATTCTCGAGCCACTGGACTCGTACCTTTACTATTGAATTGTCAGGTCCCAGTCCAGGAGTGCTTCGACTGAAGGTCTCCAATCGTATAAATTGGCATTCAGTGATGCATGACTCTTATACTCCTGATCTGTTAATGAAGATGCGCGACGTTGATGGGTAGCGTAGCTCCTTCGATAACGTGCTGCAACCTGATCTCAGGTAGGAGTTTCACCTGGATCGGCAGTCAGGCGTACGCCCAACGAAGCTGAATTCCTGTTCATTGCAATACGATTCGCCTCCAAACGCATCCAGATGTCTAAATTCGTGGGCGAGCATCGTGCTCTCAGCCCTACAAGTGATGCCCAAACCCCCTGTGACCGAATCGAGTCAAGCGCTTGTTCCTTCCTCGCCAACGCTTTGTTTTGTCAACAAAGCGTTGGCCGGATCATCAGCATCGCTGCGTCACAGCATAACGAACCCAACATTGTCCCTCCGCAACTACCCCGATATCATAGTCGCATTTGCAAGCCATCATGTCTTACGGTCCGCGCATGAGCATGGCTCCGCGCACCACTTCCCACGGCGCCCACAGCCAGCGCGCGCCCGCACCGCAGGAGAACGACGCATTCATGACACTGGTATGCGCTTTGTGCAATTCCCAAAGCGCATTGCTAACTCGTGTAGCCCGATACTGAAATCGCCGGATGTATAACAGACATTGGCATCGCTTTCACCGTCGAGGACCTTCGGAAACCGAATCCACAGATCATCCAAAAGGTTTTCGAATGGCTCGCAGAGCTTCTCATGAACACCACGCGCGAGGTGGTTGCGCCTGCAATGCGCGCTGCAGCAGAAGACCTCTGCGGTGAAGGTGCGGAGCGCTTGTTCACCAGCGATACGCGCGATCTGATGGCCTTCTTCGTCATTCTGAAGAAGTTGCTGCGAGAGGTACGCCCTACAGCTGGCATACTATCCGCGACAGAGTCTTCCAGATGCTAACTTATCTCAAGTGCGGCATTCACGACTTCACATTCGCGGATCTTTATAAGCCTACGCATCATCGACTAGTTAAGATCTTTTCGTACATGATCAACTTTATAAGGTTCAGGGAATCACAAACGGCGGTCATCGATGAACATTTCAACAAGGCCGAGCGCACCAAGCTTCGAATCGAGCAGCTATACAACGACAAGGAAACGAAGGAGATGCAGCTTGCCGATCTCCAGCGCAACCGAGCCGCGACTGAAAGACTTATGGCAGAGAAAGAGAAGCGCAACCAAGAGCTCAAAGCCCGGCTACTGGAGCTGAAACGCGGGCAAGAGGCAGTCATGGAGAAGCTGGAGCGCGCGAAGGCTGAGCAGACCAGGCTTAAGGAGATGCTGCAACAGAAAGTCGAAAACAAAGAGAATGTGCAGCGCGAAATTATCAAGCTGAAACCATACACACAACAGAGCCCCACAGCTCTCGAGGACTCGCTGCGCGACCTGAACGACCGCCTCTCTGCCGACAAGAGCCACATCGATACTCTAGACCGCCGCGCCCGCGCTCTCCAGACATCTACCGATTCCTTTGGCATTGTCATTGGAGATGTCACAAGTTGCACACGACTCTTGACGGATGTGCAAGCCGATCTTGCAAAGGAAGAAGAGGAGCTGGCCAAAGCATCGCGACACCGAGATGCTCTCGCAGACCGCAGTAACAATGTCAGGGATGTGGAGAGGCAAGAACGACTTCTACAAAAGCAGCTTAGCAATGTCAATGGGCGAACAGAGAAACTAAGGAACAAGGGCAACGAAGAAGCAGAGCGGGCACGTCTGCGTATGGAGGAGCTGCGCGAGACACACTCCAAGCTCAACGAAGAGAGAGGCGAGAAGGGGCGCGAGATGGAGAGGCGACGAGTACGCATCGAGCAGACAGAGAAGAAGATGGCAGAGCTCAAGGACAACATCGAAAACGAAGTGCACGCTGCGCATGACGAGTATCTCAAGATGGAGAGCCACATCAAGCTTTACATCACGGAGATGGAGCAGAGCATCTAGGAGTGCTGCGCTGTGTGCACAACTTTGCGGAGCCCTGACTGGTGTCCTCAAACGTATCATGATGGCGTTTGGTGTTAGTCTTTTTCGATACCTCATTTCCTTTTGCTTAATGCTACGCATTTCGACTTTCTTGAAACATTGCCAACAATGAATACATGCGAGACTAGAAACGTCATGAGTTACATTACGTACCGATGTTCTACCACAACGCCCATGCCATGCGTAACTACATTCCAGACATGCAATCATTACCACACCCGCCGGCTACTCACTCAAACCCCTCAGCAAGCGGGTCGCTCTTCTCGCCGCGCTCCAGCGCCGGACTCAGCGGTCCGACATCTCCTCCTTGAGGAGGACCTATCAGGCTCTTCCTGTTCAGTCTGGGACTCTTATCCAGCGTCTCGGCCACCTCTTCCACTTCCCCGCCGTCCTTCTCATCGCCCTCATCGTCGTCACGTCCCTCCACTAACCCCTGATTAGTGAGTCTGAGACCGAGAATCTGTTGACGGAGGTCGTCGATAAAACGCTGCATCTCCTCAAATGGCAGCTTGACTGCGCCTCCATCCCTCGTCTCCGCGCGAGTATTGTACAGTCGTAGTGCAAGATCAAGACACTTCTCCGCCTGCTGGCTGCGCTCAAGCCGCCACCATGCTTCGCTCGCGAGCACAGCCCAGAGCGCAGCTTTCCTGCGCCTGTTGCCGAGACGGTATGTCCCAATGCCAGTGCGGATGCTGTAGCAAGCTGATATGCGCTCTGTGACAAGAGCGTGCCCGATGGAACCCACGAGGCCTGTTTCGAGGATACGCGTCGCCCAGCGCGCGGCATCGTCTGCAGCGCTGGAGCCGCGGAGGCGCAGAAGTTCGGTTGATAGCGCGAGGGTGCGCAAAGCGTAGTACGGCGCTGCGCTACGCTGGCGGTCGGTGTACGAGTAACTCGCGGCCTCGATCCAGGCGTCTATATTCTCTGCGCGGTTCTTGCTGCTCAACGGCGTGGGCGCCATGAGCGCGGATAACGCGGCCATTTCACTGGCGCCGGCGTAGTGGCGCCATGCTTTGTCGTTTTGGAAGTCGGTGCGTAGAATGTCGTAGGTGCTGAGTGCGAGTTTCCAGTCGCGCAGCATGAAGCAATAGTCTGCGAGGCGACGCATGATGGCTTCGGGAGCGTCCGGGCGGTAGAAGCCCTGCAGGCTGTCATAGTTGGAGTTGGAGGAGGGCGAGGCGGAGGCGCTATTACGACTGCTGCCAAAAGGTGTCCAGCGTTTGGAGAGGGACATGAAACGTCCGGATAGACCGCGCCTGCGGGACAGAATTTGCTCGTTCCAAGTAGCGACGCTGCGTTCCATATTAGGTATTATGGATTGGGTGACGAGTTCGCGGATGAAGGTGCGCAGACTGCTGATGTCGGAGTCGGGGAAGTAGGGGGTTGGGTCAGTGATATCGTCTGTAGTTTCTATAGAGCCATGTCAGTACGACAATAAAGGACTACTGGTGTAGGACATACCTCGCTTTTGAATCTCTGCCAGCTCTTCGCCTGCAGACATCCAATCGCAAGTTGGTAACCGCACACTGTCATCGTCTGATGGTATGCATTCCTGACTCTTGAGCCGCAGTAGGTGGCAGTGCAGACCAAAATGGCGTTTCATCGAATCAAAGGTTTGGTTTGATTTGGCAATGTCCCCGTTCTCCTCATCGTGGACCAGTACGTAGTATCGTAGGAAGTCGTTCTCGACCCATTGCGGGAATCGTAGATCTCCGTCATGCTGTCTGTTGTATAGTCTCCGAAGCTCTTCGATAGGGTGTGGATTCGATGAGCTGATTGCTATGATGCCAGCCACGGGGTGTGCGAATGTCTCGTGAGGCACAATTGGCAGACCCGAGAGGAGTCTCCGTAGATACAGGGTATAGAAAGGTGATCCAGCGCCTTCGGCATGTGCAGCCGGCTCTCCCTTGTTCATATAGTCTGCATTCGGATCTTGGTGGTTGAATTCGGAGTACTGCAGATGTCGGTCCACCACCTCTTCTATCTGCGGCACATCTCCGCCAGTCCGCCGCGGTCGCCGTGCAGACTCGCTCGATGCTCTCTGCCCGCCTCGGAGGTCTGGGTATGCATCCTCGACACCTACGAAGCGCACGCCGAAGTCATCATGGCTCTTGCTTGCGCCAATGCTATCTCTTATAGTAACTTTGCCAGGTACCTGCTCACCAAATGGTCTCAGCAGCTCCAAGAAACCTCCATCTAGTCCCTTACCCCTGATCAACGCCTCGGTCTCGGCATCTGCCAAAACCGCGACATGTGGCACGAACGCGCGCTGTATGAGCGTCCGGTACTCGTCGGACACACCGGGCGGTAGGCTCGTGGGCGTCCTTGCTCCACTCGACCGTGACCCTGGCGAGAACACTGAGCCAGGTACAGTGGAAGCAGTCGGTGTCGCTGTGCCGGAGCTAGGGCGCGACCCAGTGAATGTCGAGATGCTCGTAGTTGACTCGAAGAGCTTTGACAAGCTCGGATTCGACCGGCGATATGGCAGCGACGCCAGGGAAGAGGCAGGCGACGCGCGCTGCTTGGGGAGTATGGCGGAGGATTCTACATTCTGTGGGAAGTTCGGGGGCTTGGGCGTGGCATCTTGCGGCGGCGTCATGGGAGGCTAGGGCGGGGCGCCCGTGGGGTTGTGAGTGCGCGCGGGAGTTCTGGGGTTGTCGGCATGTATTCTGGTTCTGTTTGTAGGTATATGGCGATCGTAGACGGCTTCCAACGGCGTACAGGGGGCTTGTTGGTGCTGGCGTGCGCTGTGAGGTGACGATGTGGTTGCGGCCGCTCAGCTTTCTGACTGGACGAACTGCGGCATCTCCATCAACACACCACCACCCCAACTATACCCCTCCAGTTCGTGCGCTTTGCCTTTACTGTCGCTCCTTAACTGCATTTCCAATACTTCAGCCATGCTTAGCGGGCCGTAAACATTACAAGAGATAGTATTGGACTCACATGCATGTCTTTGAGTCGAGCCTGCCGTTTGTGTTCATCTCGAACAATTTCTGATCTCTACAAACGTAACTTTGCTTCACCGATCCCTCGACTCATCACCCTGACTCAACCAACTGCGTCAGTCAGTACTGCGCTGCAGCGCATGTCAACAAGATCGGCCTCGCCCCACCTTCAAGAGCGGAGCGCAAAACGGCAAAGAATAGAGAGGCCATCACCTCGACTAATACACCCATACGGCACAATGGCAACAACATCACCCAAACCTGGAGTACAGCTCGAGTTGACCGAGGTCGAGACCAAGCTCCGCCAGCTGTTGCTGGATGTGGCTGCCTACATTGACGAGCAGCCCACATCAACCGCAACTGCGGTTGAAGTTCCAAACAGCCTTCAAGATGAGAAGATAGTATTACGATGGACTGGAGGCTGGGTGCGCGACAAGCTACTGGGCGTAGGCAGCCATGACATTGATCTTGCGATAAACAAGATGACTGGCGAGCACTTTGGCCTGAAGCTGCAAGAGTACCTGGAGATTCCCGGCAATGCTGAGAAGCATGGTCTGCTGGAAAAGAGCGACAAAACGGACAAGCTCAGTAGCAAAGACAAGGCAAAGAAAGTTGCACCCGGTCTTCACAAGATCGAAGCCAACCCTGAGAAGTCCAAGAATCTGGAGACAGCCACAACCAACATTATGGGTATTGACCTAGACCTTGTCAACCTTAGGAAAGAGACCTACAATGAGGTCTCTCGCAACCCACAAATGGAGTTTGGCACTGCAGAGGAAGACGCTGTACGCCGAGATGCCACAGTCAATGCCATGTTCTTCAATCTGCACACGTGTCAAGTGGAGGACTTTACAGGACAAGGCTTTAACGACATGGCTGTGAAAATTATCAGGACCCCACTCGAGCCTGTACAAACCTTCAAGGACGACCCCCTTCGAGTATTGCGTCTGATTCGTTTTGCTAGTCGGCTGAACTACACCATCGACGCGGAGACCGAAACAGCCATGGCGAATCCGGAGATCCAGGATGTACTCAAGATCAAGATCAGTCGAGAGCGAGTAGGAATAGAACTGGAGAAGATGCTGAAAGGTCCTCGACCCCGCATGGCACTCGAGCTCATCAACCGGTTCGGTCTCTACAGGACGGTGTTTACAGATCCTACAAGAGATCTTCCGGCTGAGCCTGACACAAGCCTGTTCCGGCCGGCTTTCGAGTTTGTTGACTCTATCGCTCAGGGAAAATCTGAGGAGAAAGTCATTAAGGACAATCTTCTTCGCAACGCGGATGAGCAGTATCTTGCATGGATCTGCGCGACCATGATGCCTTGGGTTGACGCACCCACTGTTCCTCACCAGAAGCCACTACAGCGACCTTATTTCTCTGCCTATCTTGTCGCTCGCGAGGGTTTCAAAGCGCCTAACAAAGTCTGCGATGTTGTTGCTGCTTCTTTGAGCAACAGCGAGGAGATTCGCAGTTTGGTAGCACAATGCGCAAAAGGACTCCAACGCCCAGACACTATCAACCCCACAAACGATGCAACCGCACGGGACACATTGGGTATGGCTATCCGTCGATGGGGCTCGACATGGAGAACGCAAGTGCTATTCAACCTCACATATGAAGTTGTGCTCGGCAACACTTCGCAAGAGCGTAAGTATTCGTCACTCCGCTGCCTGATTCAACAATTAACTTATTACAGAGCTCCTTCGCTCGTACTCGGCATTCCTCTCGCATCTCGCCAAACTCCAGATCCTTGACGCAGATACCTTCAAGCCTCTCCTCAAAGGCACAGATCTCGCCAAAGCCCTCTCCGTCAAACCAGGCCCTTGGATGAAAGAAGCCCTCGATGTAGTCATGGCCTGGCAGCTTCGCAACCCGTCCTCAACAGACACTGCCGAAGCCATCGAGGCCGTGAAAAAGACCCGAAAGAGTGACAGTGAGCTCCCCCAATGCCTCGCATCGCACTTCCTCAAGCTTACCATTCCGCCTTTCTTCCCACAGACTAAAGCAACAAACACATTCGAGGTATCGCCGAAGCCCGCTCCATGGAAGGATCCTCACAACGAGTATGTCTTGGATCTGCTAAGCTGGTCGGTCCGGGCATTGGACAGGAAGGCGGTAGAACAGAACTGGCATCTACTGGTCCCACCTATACTCAAGATGATCGACGATACAGAAGCCACATACAAAGCCAAAGGTTGCAATTGCCTGTCAGGGGTTCTCGTGACCCTTCGAATATCGGGCTCATACCGAGACACGTCCGCAACCTTCCTCAATCGTACTGGTTACCATGAAGTCTTCGCTTCCACGCTCTGGCCCCTTTTCACGTACATTCCTTCACTCACTCCCGAAGCCGATGCGGTCACCATCTTCAAAGATGTCTATGACCCGTTATGCACGCTCGCCATCCTCTCCACATCAGACGAGAAGAGGACCAAGTTCTACGATAAGATTATGCGCGAAGGCATCCTTGCCCCGCTTTCACACTTTCTTACCCCGTCTACGTATCCCGACCTCGCATTAGAGATCTTGAAAAACGTTCCTAAGATCGCAGCACATGACGGTATTGACACCGTCAAGCACTTACCTAGCCTTATTCCCCTGCTCACAAGCATCATGCAAGACCCCTTTATCTTAGATCACAAGGAGCTCACCATCTCAGTGATACTTGCCGTGCAGAGCCTGATTCAGAATTGTTGGCCAAGGTTCACTGTACATAGAGGTGCGATCACACTGGCACTATGTATACTGAAAGCCAGAATGGTTGAGGAAGGATGGGAGCAGGCTGGGCGTGCGAAGCAGGATAAGGAGTGGCGTCTAATGAGGAAAGCAACCAAAGAGCTCAAGGAGACAGCCGAACTACTGGATCTTGTATGCAGTCAAAGCGACATTGCTGGGGAGTGGGAGAACGAGAAGGCGCAATTGGTGGAGGAGGATGAGGGGTTGAGAGGTTTCTTTGAGCAGGAGTCAGAGGGAGGCCTGTCTGATGACGAGTAGTTGTAGAAGCAGTTGCTTGTACAGATTATATGTGTGCAACGATGAATAGAAAAATAAAAGAACTTCTGCAAAGAAATGTCACTATCAACCGGGCACAACCTCGATGCAATCTGCCTGGGGCATCAGTCTGCCCCAGAATTTCTGCTTGGGTGTGACGGTGACTTATGAGTCTTGTGTACAAGATGTATGAGATGCATGATCGCCAGTCAGGGTCCCGGGAGCACTATGTACTTGGCTCGAGAAATCCCACCAAAGATCAAGATGCACTGAGCTGAGTGCCCATCTCCGATAGGGTCACAAACATACTCAATCCCGTCCTTTGATCCTTCGATCCTTCGAAGTTGTAAAGTATGTACTCGAAGGAGGTTTACATCGAGTCCATTCACGTGTTATCATCAATCAAGGTCTTCGCTTTGTACAGCAGCAGCGAAAGAGCTCAATCGACTCGGACTCATCGGTCTGCAGCTGAAACTAGAGGGCCATCGCATCCACGGGGGGATTTCTGACGCCGCAATGTGCTAAAGTGTACTTGAGGCTTGTGTCGCGTGCAGTAGTCCGCCGTGGATATTGAAATCCAGATGCAGGATGAGGCGGTGAGGCGGTTTTGCCGCCTTGTCGAACAATTGACAGGATGTGATTTGTCCAGATGCTGATCTCGCTGCTTGGGGGTTCCTCCGCGCTGTGTGGGGAGACAGAATCCAGCAAAGCGTGAAGGGCACTTTGCGTGCGTCATCCAGTCGCAGCGTTCCCCACAGGCGAGCGGTGACCGCCTACTGGCCAAATCCGCTGCTGGGTCCGCTTCTCGGCCCTGCGCTTTCATCATCATCGGCAAGCAGAAGATTTTTGACCTGCACTTTCTTGACTCACCTGGAGATAACGACCCAGACTTCAAATATCCACTAATTCCCATCCTCCAATCCTCCTTCATCCACATCCACAACCGCCTTTCAAAATGTGTCCCACCTGCGAACCCGAACAGACCAACGGCCATGCCAGTGGCACCAACGGCACTACTAATGGCAATGGCAGCCATGAGGGCTTCACCGGCGTCGAGACACGCAACAACCCTCGTCCTGACCACGTCAGTCCCTACAAGCCCGTAGGCGACTTCCTCTCGAACGTCTCTCGCTTCAAGATCATCGGTACGTCACCCGCAGCTTCTGTCGGCGCCATCGGAGCGCACGCGCAGAGGAGCATTGCCATTAGAATGGTCATCACACGCAAAGATAACGGATTGCGCTAACAATTGACCTGCAGAGAGCACACTCCGTGAAGGCGAGCAGTTCGCTAACGCCTACTTCGACCTCGAGGCCAAGATCAAGATCGCTAAGGCGCTTGATGAATTTGGTGTTGACTGTACGTTTTATCTCCGCGGCACACTGCCAAGTGTAGTTCGAGTCGACTAATGAGCTTTCAGACATCGAATTGACCAGCCCTGCTGCTTCTGAGCAGTCAAGAAAGGACTGCGAGGCCATCTGCAAGCTTGGTGTATGTTCCATCTCCGATCAGATTGCCATCTATCAGTTTCTGACTCCCAAGTAGCTCAAGGCCAAGATCCTCACCCACGTACGATGCCACATGGACGATGCCAGGATCGCTGTCGAGACCGGTGTCGATGGACTCGATGTTGTTATTGGAACCTCGAGCTACCTCCGCGAGCACAGCCACGGCAAGGACATGACATACATCAAGAACACCGCTCTCGAAGTCATTGAGTTCGTCAAGAGCAAGGGCAAGGAGATCCGTTTCTCTTCCGAGGACTCTTTCCGCTCTGACCTCGTTGACTTGCTCTCCATCTACAGCGCCGTCGACAAGGTTGGTGTCAACCGTGTCGGTATCGCTGATACCGTTGGTTGCGCTTCTCCTCGCCAGGTTTACGACCTCGTCCGCACACTTCGTGGTGTCGTCTCTTGTGACATCGAGACTCACTTCCACAACGACTCTGGTTGCGCCATTGCGAACGCATACTGCGCTCTCGAGGGAGGTGCCACTCACATTGATACCTCCGTTCTTGGTATCGGTGAGCGCAACGGTATCACGCCCCTTGGTGGTCTCATGGCCCGTATGATCGTTGCGGACCGTGACTACGTCATGGGCAAGTACAACCTCAAGAAGCTCAAGGAGGTTGAGGATCTTGTTGCCGATCTTGTCGAGGTCAACATCCCCTTCAACAACTACATCACCGGTTTCTGCGCCTTCACCCACAAGGCTGGTATCCACGCCAAGGCCATTCTGAACAACCCCTCGACTTACGAGATCATCAACCCTCAGGACTTCGGCATGTCCCGTTACGTCCACTTTGCCAGCAGACTTACTGGCTGGAATGCTATCAAGTCTCGTGCTGAGCAGCTTGGACTCAAGATGACTGATGCGCAGTACAAGGAGTGCACAGCCAAGATCAAGGCCATAGCCGATATCCGCAAGATTGCGCTTGATGACACCGACTCGATCATCCGTACCTACCATCACAACTTGCACGCTAAGGAGGAGCAGCCGCTCCTGCCCGGCATGACTGATGAGGAGGCCAAGAAGTTCGCTGAGGCAGAGAAGGAGCTCAGCGGAGTGCCAGAGAAGAGGGCGCTGGACGCTACCGCTGATGCTCAGGCTGAGGTCCCAGCTGCCAAGAAGACAAGATCGGCTCAGGTCGCCTAAGCGATTGAACGAGTGTAAAATTTGGGTATTCGGCGTTTCTTGCTTTCCTTTACTGTCAGTCTTGGGAATTGTACTTTCACGGCATGTCTGCATATTCCGGTTATGGAAAAGTCGTTTTGTTTTGATACCTCAGATCGATGAGCTTTGACAGCTCGTTGCACATAGAGCGCGCTGCCTGTGTATGGGCGAAAAGAAGCCTATAGTCCAATGGCAATCTAAACAATTCATCTGATGTCACCTTTTCAATATCAAGAAGTGATCCCCGCGAAAGTGAGTTATGGCACGTGCCATTCAGGGTCCAGCCCTGGCTGTTGACTCCTGTTTTCGGGGGCGCTTTCTGTATTTTGTCCTGCAATTGCCGCCCACCTAACTTCCCCACCAACACCTTGACTGTCTTTCTCTTGTTCTTGTACCAGTCGCAAAGATGAGCTCCACCGTTACTGTCACCGAGCAGCCCAAAATCACGGCCGAAAACGTTACGCGCCTTTTCCCCGAAGTCAACACAACAGTCATTGGAGGATCGCACCACTCCGCCCGCAACGACGATGCGCTCGAGGGCTACGATGAGGAGCAAATCAAGCTCATGGACGAAGTGTGCATTGTACTGGATGATGATGACAAGCCTATCGGAAGCGCAAGCAAGAAGGTTTGTAAGTAATTACCGCAAGCACCCCTTGCCCAAGTGGGATGCGCCATTTCTTTACCGCACGCATATACTGATGCCCCCCAGGTCATTTGATGGAGAACATCAACAAGGGACTCCTCCACCGCGCCTTCTCCGTCTTCCTTTTCGACTCTCAGAACCGACTCCTCCTCCAGCAGCGAGCGACCGAGAAGATCACATTCCCGGATATGTGGACAAACACCTGCTGCTCGCACCCTCTGGGCATTCCTGGAGAGACTGGAACAACGCTGGAGGAGTCGGTTCAGGGAGTTCGACGTGCGGCGGTCCGCAAGCTTGACCAGGAGCTTGGCATCCAGGCTTCGCAAGTACCCATTGACGACTTCAAGTTCCTTACAAGGATACACTACAAAGCACCCAGCGATGGCAAGTGGGGTGAGCATGAAGGTAAGAGCGTTCAGATGTGGATGAGCAAGCAGGCTGTGGAGCCTCTGCTGTCACTACTATCGACTCTTAGAACAGAGCAACGCTGACAGGTGCTTAGTCGACTACATCCTCTTCATCAAGGCCGATGTCGACCTCAACATCAATCCTAACGAAGTACGCGACAGCGCTTTCGTCACTCAAGACGAGTTGAAGGCCATGTTCCAGGATAAGTCGCTCAAGTTTACACCGTGGTTTAAGCTGATCTGCGAGACGATGCTCTTCGAATGGTGGAGCCACCTCAACTCAGGCCTTGAGAAGTACCTTGGAGAGACCGAGATCCGAAGGATGTAAGCGAAGAAGTAATGAATGATACCATAGAGAGGAAGAGATGTCCTAGAAGCTTAGGAAGGTGCACGATGGTCCCGTAGGCTTACAGGGTACTCGAGGCGCCGTGAGCGCCAGCGTTCCGAACCGTCGGCCCAGCACCAATCCTGCTTCCGAAGGACGATGCAACGCATGCAGGCTCGGCCAACGTTAGATACCACATCTGCAATTGATCACAACGACACATCAAATGACCACGCCCCACGTTTCCTAGTCATGGACTGCAGCACGCTCAACTCATGCATGAGTCTCTCCTATCACTATCTTCGCATGACCAACGTGACGGACGATCGTCAACTTCTTCTCAAACAAACTCGGCTGATAGGTAATTAGTAGGTACCAGTCCGGTCTTTATCTCATAGCGGAACATCGCCGAGCAAATCACCAAACAGCGGGACCCGCGGACGTTGGTCTGGTCTTCACGATGGCGGAGAGGAGCGACTCGAGCGAGGAGTACCCTGAGGCGGCCATGCCTCTTTGAGGAGGTACAAGCGGTGACAGACCAACCGCTTCCGGTCACCCCACACTTGTCCAGCGCCACGCCTCGTACGCTTCACTTCAACTGCGTCCTGATAATGCGAACTGCAGGCTCCTGGCAAAAGTAAAATAATCTTCGATGAAAAGCCTATGAGGAACCGTTCAGCCGCAATGCGACGGTACCATATGAGCCGCATCAACCCAGAGGTGCGGCTGATTACTAGGCGCATGATAACGGTGAAAGACGCCGCGAGTGGTTCCAGAGATAGATCCCGCTGCAACGCTAGTATGACCTCCACCTCTAATCGGCAGGCTTACGATGCCAACAAGGGTTGGAGCGGAGGTATATCAGTGGCAGCTCCTGCCATTGTCTCCTTCACAAAGAGACTTCACTCAAGCATACTGAGCATCAAACCTCTTTCCAAACCCAGCCGATCAACTTCCGATCTTGAGCCCATCGAGGAACGTCAGCCATTGTCGCGCGAACCGATAAGCGTTCCTATCAGTGCCTCTCTCCGCTCCGCATTACGCCAAGCCAGTGTACAGCAGTGCTGTCATCGGTCTTGTGACAAGCTACCAGCGAGTCGAAGGGCAGGTCACGTTTTGCCTACCCCAACCCACATAGGCACGTCTGTCCACGAGCAAGCTTGCGTAACGATAAGATACCTGCTTGTTACCGATCCCAGTGGGCGAACGTCGATTACACGTCGCCCTATTACCTACCCTTCATACCGAGGCAGCCCGCCTAGCATCACCTATTGATGTCGGTTGATCTACGTCAAGCTTTCCAATCTCTACGCTACCCATCTCGAGTCGAAACCGTCTCGAGATCGCAGCTCTCGAAAGTACACACGGGAGATAGTACTCGCCCTCCTAAACCGTAAACGTTTCGTGAGACAACAAAGGTATACTATGGCAGGCAATCGACGGTCACGGCTCCTGCTAGCCCGACTTGACTGCCCTCATCCGCTTGATACTAATTGCAACTTAGTAGCAGTGCTTGAACTTCGTGTCTTCATCTCCAGAAACCCTAGTTCGACTGTTTGATCTCCACGGCCATCGCGCCCTGTCCCTTCGATAACCTCCACGCTGGCGTATACGACTGTCCCCATCATCAGAAAAAGCGGCAGATCCCATCTGAATACTAGTAGAAAATTACGGACGAAGCCGCAATCATGGCGAAGTCATTTGGTCCTGTCGCTCCAATCACCTGCAACATGGTCGACTCAAAGTACACCTTGAAGCCTGCTAACGTTAAGGGTCATGAAGTTCCTACCAGCTTTACTCTTCTCAAGCAGAAGTCTCCCGCTGCTGTTGTGCCTCCGGTTACCGACGGTGTTCGTCTGGTCACAGTAGATGAGTACAAGCAGGCGGCTGCCTGTCTGGCTGAGGCTTTTGCTGAGGACGATGTTGCTCGTTACTTTATTGATGTGCCTGACCGTGAGCATTGGACTGATGAGGAGAAGTGGGCTTTGCATGTTGAGATCATGGAGTACATTACTTATGCTCACATCCTCAAGGGTCTGGTGACGACAGTCGGAGACTTCGAGGCAGTCGCGCTCTGGTATGTCGAACTCACGTCACTTACAACATTGACTGAGATGCTGACACGCACAGGATGCCGCCCGGCCAGAACATGGACGACTACCTCACCATCTGCCGCTCTGGTCTCTGGCGTCTCAACTACCGTCTCTCCGCTGAAGGCAAGCGCCGCTTCTTCAACGAGTTCTTCCCCCTCCTCCACGACACCATGCAAGCCACCCTTGGCGACCGCGAGCTCGACACCTGGTACCTCGTCTACCTGGGTACCCGCCCTGCTGGTCGTGGCAAGGGGCATGCCCGCAAGCTCATCGAGCATATCACCCGCATTGCGGACCGCGAGGGCAGGGTGTGCTACCTGGAGAGCAGCAATGCAACGAACCCGGCGATTTATAGGAAGTTTGGATTTGAGGAGAGGAGGACTATTCACTTGCAAAGGGCGGAGAGGAATATCTCGCTGGATATTATGGTGAGGGAGCCTGTTGTTCCTGAGAAGAAGGGTGGCTTGTGAGTGGAGGAGGTAGGAGAGGGTGATGATTTGAGCACCGCTTCAACACGGACGGCTCCAGTGGAAAGTACAGATTGATCAACATAGTAAGAGGCACCTTCAACAGAACCTCAATCGTTTTCGTTTAGTTATAGCTTTTCGCAAGTAGACGCACTACCTCATTTACAACCGGCTGGGCTCGAAATTCAATCACCACAGTATTTTTTGAGAATCTCCCCATAGTCATTCAGATAACGCCTTGGATGTTCGACTATTTTATGTTGCCCTCTCCGACAGCTTACACCTCTACCATCGTCGTCGTCGTAGTTTGTGAGGAGAAGTCGAGGTGACTGAATTCAATTCGCTCCCATCATTACAATTGTGGAGACGTTCAGATACCGCGGGCAGAATTTCCAATGATCTGCAATATGATCGCGTATCTAACGCGTTGATGTTATTACAATCAACAAACCTGCGCCTGCTATTCCTAATTGATGAGCTCATTGCACACTCTGCAACACCGTGTTTGCTGTTTGGTGAGGCTCTGTCTCAGCACCACTTATCACGCCTCGCTAACGGTTACGGTGCTACAAGCTTCCAAGTACCCTGTGTGTTTATCTGTTTATCGTGCATGCGCGGTGGGGGCTGTGCCAAAGTGCGGTGTACGAGGGGAAGGTTGCGATAATTTGCTTTGTCGCATCCTTGCTCTATGAAACGCAGTGCCAGCGCAATGCCAGGCACGTTTTACACCGCGCTCCCTCTCATTTCATGCGGATCGTCGACTTCTCCTTTCTCTACGTCACTTTCTCTTCGCTCAACCTTCACTTCCACGCTCGAACCCTTTCACGCAAACTTTTGTTTTTCGTCACCTACGCTCTACGCTCTACGCTCACTTCCTGCTGCGCTCACTCTCGTAGTTGTAATTCACCGCAGATACCTAATCGATAAAGTCTCTCCAGTCACCCCCGCAAGTACGCAATCACAAGCTGAGCCCCATTCGACCCGAGCACGCCAGGGTCCACGAGCGTGCAGCCTGCCAGCACATCATTCGAGTTTTGCTGGACTCTGCACAAACACGTAGACACGCGACTGCCTCCGCTGGGCTCCGGCAATTCCGTACCGCCGATTGTTTGATCCGAACCACTTCCACGATGGTGACGCAACGACGATACTCGGTCACCGGCCAAACACCGCCAGACGATGCCGAGGCCTTGAAAGCAGGTTCGCCAAAGCTACATGCCCTCGACACCAGCGTACAGACCAGCTGTGGGCTGTGCGAGAGCGGCGCAGAGGCGAGCAGGGCACTCGAAGACAGCGCAACGGCGCGGCTGCGAGGCCGCAAGATGTCACCCACCTGCACTATCACACGAACCTCCAGCAAACGCTCAGCAACCCAACTGCCCTCTCCCAGCTCGCCGACATGCGAACTACCGCCCAAGATCGCACGATACAGGCTGAGCTACAACGAGCCAGGTGTGGACATGGACACAGACAGAGACTCGGATGTCACGGATGTGTTTCGAGACCACAGCGATAAGGAAGAGCAGGACTGGGTGGTCCACAGCCAGGCGACCTCGATGCCGTCAACGCCAGAGTTCTCACTACCGCTCAGCGAACTACGTCTCCCGGATACAGAAGATGAAGGTATAGACGTCGAGGACCTTGCACTTTCACCACCGCACTCTCGACACCACAGTCTGAACTGCGCACATCTAGATGAGAAGCTGGCTCTGCAGCACGATTGGGCCATGTTGAAGCAGACAAACGCCCTTCTCGAACTCGAATCGCAAGCCATGCACTTAGAATACGCCGAGCCGCCGCAGGTACACGAAACAGCAGAAACAGAAGCTGGCACCCATACAGCCGTCACCTTTCTCACCCTCCCACCCGAAATTCGATACCAAATCTACCGCCTAGACACCGACCTCGTTAAATCCACCCCACTCACCTACTGCCTTGAGAACGCCGGCTCCAAAATTCAACACCCCTTCGCCTCAGTCTCGACGCAAATCCGCCGCGAAGCGCTTTCAATCTTCTACAGCTACAACACCTGGTCCATCAAAACCGAATACAAAATGTTCTACGAAGCATTTCAAGACTGGATAATCCGGCTCGGTGACGGCGCAGGTCTGCTACGCCTCGTAACGCTGAGTGTGCGGGGCAAGCTATTCAAGCCAGTGAAGACGCACCCGCAGAGCGTGGTCGTGAACGGGCAGGTCGTGGTGATTCACACGGGGCTTGTGCCGCAGGGGTTGGCGGGGATGGGCGTTTTGCCTAGTCCGACGAGGGAGGAGATATATAGTCCGCCGGACGGGGAGGCGAGTTTCATGATCGATTTGAGCGAGAAGTTTGTTGGTGGACGGGTGCTGTTGACGAGGAATGATGGCACAGAAGATGCGGGCGAGACGGGGAGGATACAGCTTCAGAAGATGGTGTGTTCGTTATGGCAGAAGAGGAGGGATGGGACGCTGAATGGACAGGATTGGATCAGTCTCGTCGACGGCTTCCTGGGATTCGTTGGTATGGTCGGCGGCGCGTGGTGAGGTCAGTGAGACTGACGGACAAGGTACGTTTCGAATGCTTTGCGAGATGTTTACGTTATGTTTTGGTCATCTGCGTTCAAGCATGTTCTGCATTTAAGGCTGGGTAATGAAGGATTTTGGGAGTTTGCGGGCGCACAAAGGATGGAGTAAGAAAAAGGCATAATCTCAACAACTGGCGCAAAACGGTAATGGGAGGATGACTGTTTTGGAGCGGCCATAATATGTGCATAAGTTGTGCATAGGAAAAGATGATTACAACCCATCTCAACAACAGTTTCTAATCTTGCTCTCCGGTCTCTGATTGTGAGCAACACGGTTTCTGTTCCATAAAGCGGCCGATGCGAAGTGACAAAGAACGTAGGCAAGCAGACTTGATTTGAGCATGAATCAGAGTCGATGTACTTTCGAATGTCCAAATGTTCGGTTATATAAGCGAGAAAGCGGCATAAGAGGTGCTCGTGTGATGTTGTTGCCGGCAGTGCGATGACCACCAAAGATTGGCATGCGTTGAAGCTTCGAGGGGCTTTAGGGAGCACGAAGATCTGGCGGTACATGGTTCATCGCTGCAACATGAGACGACGATGTGAGCATCGAGGAGTGCAGGAGGAAGAAAGGTTCTGTATGGTATTCAGACAAAAGACAGGGGAACCATATAGGCAGATCCTCTTCCTTTCCTCGACACAACAATTATATCATGCCACTGTGCATCTTTTGCAGCCACCAGCCAGGGCCACGATCACAAGCAATTGGTGTGAAAGTGCTCATTGACGCCGTTGCGTTGCTTGTACACTAAGATCCCATATAGCCCATCGGAGTCGTGTTCTTAAGGTCATCAATAGCTGGAGCTGGATCTTATGAGCAGAAGAGAACATTACTCACTGTGTTCACTCTTTTCGACATCTGCAGAGAAGAAAGTGCAGCTGATCACAGAAGGAGCGAAACGCGAACTAATATCGGGACACTATCAGTCGTTCTACCTTACAGACCCTCCATATCGGTGGGCTCGTATGCTTTTAAGAGGCAGAGTACAAGACATACGACAGTTTCGCAATTGTCATTAGACGGCGGAGAGCATGTTCCATCGAACTCTGTTCTTTAGGTCAATTAGACGGGTCAAATCTGCGGGTATAAAGAAGAAAAGAGCAAGAGCGATCGCTATGGAGAGCAACATCTCTCCCCAGCAATATGACATTCTTCTTTCGGGGGTTTGAATAGGCATACACCATGCAGACACACGACTTGGCAACTCGATTCTTTGGTACGAATCATCAACTCTGACGTTTTGATCGCCAAAGGTCAGTTGTGCAATGGCATGGAGGAGCAACACCGGCAAGTAAGCTCTATAGACACGATCCTTCCAGGGGGGCACCCATTCCAGATCGTGGAACAGTGATTGATGAATCTTATAGTACAGTCAGGCAACGCGATTTCGGGCCCGTTTGCTGAACGCTTTGGGCATACATTTGGGTCGTATTGAGTGGACTTGTGCTAACTAAGGTATGAGAGCATCAATCAGTCCGACAATCAAAGAAGACACCGGACGCCCGCAAATAGGGTACACCATCAACCACATATAATCCCCGCTCTATCTACCAATTCCAGCCTAGTGAAGCGTCCTGAGCGTCTGTTCCACTGCGATACCAAGTCCACCGACACCCAGCACAGTCCACAGCCACTTGTTGCTGAGCTCGTCCATACTGGGCCAGAAGGCGTTCTTATCAGCGCGGAACTTCTGCAGCTCAGCGAACTTGTCGGGCTGAGAGGCAGAGTAGCGGCGCGTCTGATGCTTCTCCTTCTCGGCATCGCCGCCAAAGAAGCGGAGGAAAGCGTAGTTCGCAAGCGGACCGAGTAGCTCGATTGGCGCAAGCATGTCGCTGCCGTACAACATGACGATGAAGGAGATGTGGACGAGGGCGTCACCGAGGTAGCTATTGTGTGTTAGTGAGGTGCTCATATTGGTGTAGAGCTTCGACATACTTGGGGTTGCGGACAATGCTCCAAACACCTTCGCGAAGAATACCCTTTCCACCTTCCGCTTTGTACTGATCAAGTTGGTAGTCTGCGAGAGTCTCCAGCGCTAGACCAGAAGAGAAGAGACCGACAGCCGCCATCTGAATGTAGGGGTGGTAGCCCATCATGACCGCGCCTTCGTGCCTGAAAGGTGCTGTGAAGGGCAAGCTGATGAGCATCTGGAAGAAAGCTTCAGGGATGAAGACCTTGAAAAGAGCCGAGTTCCAGAACCCTTCCTCCTTCTTGACTTCAGTATACCGTGGGTCGTCTTCGCCGCGCTGGATCGACCGGCGAGCGATACGGTAAAACAATCGGCCTCCCCAGAGCGTCACGCCAGTCAGTACAACACGCTCGTGCCATGACAGACGGTGGAGAGCTTGTGTCAGTGTCAAGCCTGCGGCGAGTCGTCGACCGATTGCAGACCACCAGGCATTGGCGACCTGTCCGCTGGGCCAAAGCCAGTCCTTTACTTCGACGCGCTGTGTGTATCTTGAGATACCGTATGCAATGACTGCAAGACCAGAGTGTAACGTCAAAGAAGGAACGAGTGTATCCTTCAAGATGCCAACATCAAACAGTGAAGCACTGTGAACATGTGTCTTGGAGTGTGTATTGTCGACATAGCTGTAAGCATGCTGAGCTGTTGGATGTGTTCCATTCAGGTAGATATCATGAGGTCGCTCTTCGCCAATTTGGATGCGAGCATCTGGAGGCTTTGTTGGATCGGCGGGCGACCTGGAGAATAGTCCGGACGCCATATTGAGGGGAGTGAAGAGGGCTGACAATGACCTTTCGGACTGTGCGACAACCTGCTTTAAGCTCACAGCTCCATAGCTTTCCCCGCAAAAGCACATGCCATCGCATGATGTAACGCTAGTAACGGGCGTCGCGGATTGGAAGCTGATGGCGTTGATTCGCTCGGGTAACGCTTGTCGTGCTTCCGTGAGTGTACATGATGCTGATGTTCCAATGAACCCCGCTCAGTTATTCAGCCGCGAAGGTTCAAGCTTGACCGCGCTGTTGGCTGTCTTGTCCTTTCATCTTTGGAGTGCAGTGTTTGCAGTGGGTTTGCAGAGTGGAGAAGGAACGATCGAATAACGTGTGACGTCGATGGTGGCTCACACATGGTCAAGGCGCTGACTGCAGCAAGTGTACCGCGGCACGCTTACGTGAAGCTACACCAGATGTACCCCTCAAATATCAAGACATCGAATTCTAAACAAACGCCTGACTGACAAACGTGCTGGAGAAAGTACAAACTCGAAGAAAAGTTGCCCTCTTTCCATCGAACGAACCTCCACATCTATCTCCCTCAAGGCAAGATGGCGGACGACAACAAGCCCCAGGCCTTCAATCCTCCCAACGTCCGTGCTCCACACCCATCCTACAAGCAAGTCTGCGTAACACCTATTCAACCAAAATCGAAGTTCATAACACTCGCTGGACAGACAGGCGATTACCAAGCACCGTGGATCGAGCAAGTCAAAGGAGCGTACAAGAATGTTCAGAGGTGTTTAGAAGCCGCGGGTGCAAGTCCACGAGATATTGTTCATGTCAGGCACTACATTGTCCAGGATTCTGGCGACGAGGAACTGAATAAGGAACATGTTGTCGAACGAGGCTGGGCGCCACTCTGGACTGAGTTTATGGATGAGCACGGGGATGGTCACAAGCCACCTGACACAGTACTGGGGGTTGCAAGTCTGGCTCTGAAGGGATTGTTGTACGAGGTGGAGGTCTGGGCAATTGTGCATCAATAGCTTATGCAAATTGTATTGACGTGGATCGAATCAATGGTATCATTCGTGACAGATCTGTTTGCTCGTGAGGTTGAGGCGTCCAGTATCTTACTCCACACCCCAGGTGTTCTCAATAACCAGCTATTTGGCGTTCTTCAGCAGCGCCTCAGCAACTGCGTCCTTCTGACCAACACTTCCGCTCCTTTGTGCAGGCTTCACTTCAGCAGCTGCTGTACCCTCCTTAGCTTTCGCCTCAGCAGCCTTCTTCAACCTCTCGCTATCCTCAGGATTTGTGTCCTTCGTCTTATTGTCCTCGTCATCACTATCACCGAGGCTGAAAGGGTCATGGTCGTCGGTCTCAGGGTGCGGTGCGACCGATGTAAGAGGCTGCCACTTCTTGCCACCAGACTTGCCTCCTTGGTTGTTCGGCGAAGGGTTTCGGTACAGAGCATCCACTTCGTCGACCGGGCCGCTCTGAGGTGGTGAGACGGGTGTAGGTTTGAAAAGGTCTGGGTTGGCCGATGGTCGACTACTCGATCTCTGCGGCAGGTCGTTATCCCTCATCTCAAGCTGGGCGAAGTCATCGCCCAGAACTCTGTTGTCGGCATCGTAACGGTTGTGGTCGGCGGAGCGGCGCATATCAGCAGAGCGACGCTGCTCAGCTGACTTTCGGATGCCGTAGAGCTGGTCCGACTGCGAAGGGCCAAAGTTTTGGCGACCCTGTGACGAATGCCCGTGCTCTCGACCATGTTGTGGCACAGGGTTGCCGTACTCATCGTACTCGTCGGGCTCGCCGTCGAGCTTCTTCTTGAAGCTGGTAATCCACTTATTGACTGTCTTTTGTGTTTCCTGGAAACCTTGCTCGATGTTCTTGCGGATCTCAGGGAGGTCATCTACTAACGATCAGTGTCCGGGACTCTTCTTCAACACAAACGAACGTACCGTCAAAGAAGCTGTATTCGCGTTCGTCCTTATTCTGATTGTTCGACCTTGCGTAGGGCTGCGGCCGCCTTTCACTAGTACGTGACCCATAGCCACCCTGACCCTGCTGGCCGCCCTGGCTTTGATAGTGCTCAGCCAGTTGACGAGCATACATCTCATCCTGCTCGAGCTGGCTGCGGGGCTGGGGTCGCGGAGGCTGTGGTGGCGGCGCCTCTTCCGCCTTGAAGTTGGGGTCGGACATGCCTGGGCATTATGTTAGCAACCCCTCCGTAGAGACTGTTCAGGCAACCACGTACTCAAGAGCGCATTGAAAGCCGGCTCGACCTTTCCGCCACTAGCAACCAGAACCGCCTTGATAACATTGCTGTCGATATCGGGGAATGCCTCAATCAAGGTATTCTGCGCCTGGACGTTCGGGTCGACAGGTCGTGGGGGCTTCTGTGGAGGAATCTCTTCTGCCTGTTCGGAGAATCTTACGCCTGCCTTAGGCGATTTTGAAGCTGGTGGTGGTGAGGCAGCTTTTTCTGGCGCCGTGGAGGAGGTAGGCGCATCGTTGTCATCGTCAAAGTCGAGCTCGCGAGCAGTTGTGGGGCTCTCTGGGGGCTATTGCTGTCAATTCAAGCCTTCTTTAGAGTACACCAATTACTCACCTTGTCTGTTCCTGCTTTCTCAGACATGTTGTATGTAGTTCTGGTGTGAAGCTGAAAGGTGGGGTGTTGTAGGAGAAGAGTGCCGTGTTCAGCGGAAACTTGAAGCCTGCATGCTCGCCGTTGCCGCGCACGAGCTGTGGCTGTGACTGCGTCGTCATAGGCCAAGCCGCACGTGCCAGACTCCCCTGCAGCCTCAACGCCACTACCTGAACAGGCACCAAAGCTCGGCACCTTGCAAGATAATCATCATCATCGTCAAGTCTCGAATTGAAGATTTCGTTGAAACGTTCACTAAGAATTAAAGGCACCACACGCAGGAACATCATGATGAGGGACAGGATGATCTTGCATAGCCCCTCCACTTCCCTTCAGTCCTCTCTTCTTACAACGTGACGTCCTCCGCGGTACCATAGCAAGTAAGCGCTTTCGTACCCAGGTTCCCGAGGTCATTTGGGATGATACGAACCTGGTGTTTTATGAGGGCCGTAGATTAGCTGCATTTGTATACGGAAATGGAAGATGTCTGTTTACAGAGGAGTGCCACAAGTGGCTAAAGTAGGGTGGGTGGTAAACAATCGGGATCCGGGGTATGGGAGTTTGTGGGCCCGCTGCGCAACTAGAAGGAAGGTGCTACGCACACATAGCGTGACAGATAGTCCACAAGCTCTCGACGCATATGCGAACACCAAAAGAGTATGCGAGTGATCAAGTCAAATGATGAATTGTAGAACATGCTTCGAGCAGATACTGCTCTCGAACCTCAGAAGAGGGGGATCGAAGCACAGAGCAATTGACAGCTATTGACTCTGAAGAAGCGAAACAAGTATGGAGCCAAGAAAGCAAAAGGTATTAAACAATGCTCGCGGAAGCACAGGATGGAAGAAAGCAAGAACGCATAAACAGCCCAGACAGTCAAATCACCAACCCCTCGCTTTCCCCTTCCCCTTGCCACCGTCTGGCTTCGGACTCAGTGCCGGAAAATGATCCTCATCCATCTCTTTTCTACTCTGTTCTTCCGCTAGGCTCAATTGCATCGCAAACTCTAGGTCACTTAGCTCATTGCCGTTGCTCGAGCTGGCGTTCGCTTTGCCCTTCTTTGCCGGAGTATTCCAGGGCGAGTTCGAAGCAGACTTCTTGCCCTTGGCGTACTTGATGGTGAAGTCGAATGCAGATGGCTCAGTTTCGTTGGGATGAAAAGGGTCAGCAATGGTAGTCTCGGCGAGCGAGAGACGGATGGCTTCGGCAATGTCAGGGTCGACCTCTTCCTCAGTCGCTCCGTTCTGCTGAGAAGACGGATGGACGTGACAGCTTGCGGTAGGCTTGACTGTCTCTTGCCGAGAAAGCTCGATGAACTCACTTTCGCGGCGCTTCTTCTCTTCCGCTTCTGCATTCTCTTGTGACAGAAGCAAAGCGTAGGCGAGCGCCTCATCTTCGTCGTCGAGAAGCTCAGTGCCATAGCGCGCAGCTTGTCGCTCGGCATCCTTGCGCTTCTGGGCCTTAACACGCTCGAGCTCATATTGCTCGTTCTCGATGTAGCCCTTCAAGTTTACCCGTTGCGTTCCAGCGTAGCGTTCATTGGCTTGATTAGTGCCACGCTCAGCGCGCCGGAGACGGCGTTTGCTGCTCTTGTATTGATCGGCAGCAGAGGAGCTGAAACTCCACCAACGCAGCTGATTCCCGAGCGAGACGGCACCCCGAAGGACTGTTGGGTCTGGGTCAAGGAACGCAGCACCAGCAGCAAACATGTTGATGCCGACACCCTGAGCTGAGGCCTGCGCCTGGACGAGCCGTCTGCGAGCACGAGATGCGTGGCGCGAGTGTAACGTAGTGATGGGCGACATGCTGGATGCAAGTGGATCCCATGCCTGCACCAGGCCATCGTTGCCACCAGCGACAAGGTACAGGGAGGTTAGCGCCAGAGAGGAGATTTCGGGCGAATCGGTGTAGATGATACGGAGGGGTTCAATGGTGTTGGAGTACTCGGATGAGCGGGAGACAGGTGCTCTGATGTCCCAGAGAAGCACCACTCCGCTCTTAGTTCCTGCTGCAACAAAGCGTGCTCGCTGACCAGGGATGTCAGCAGGCGACGCTGGCTGACTCGCAACAGACATGGGCGACGCGTACGGCGATGACGCTGTTGAGGAAGTCGAGAAGCCAAGTGCTGGGTCTTCCGAGAGAGTCAATGTCGAGAAAGTTGAATTGTCCATGGCTGTGACGGCCACACGAGTGCTCTTGAAGCCACCGAAGCTGAAGTTCGAAGTTCGCCATTCCTCCACAAGGCTTGATCGCTCGGGTGAGCTACCGGACGACATATAGGAAGAGCTGCGAGCGCGCAAAGGTACTTGCACGACCTCGGAAGGCGCCGCTACAGGACCTCCAAACAGCGATGGGGCCTGAGACATCTGTGGCGTTGCGGTACGAGTTGATACGTTGGTGCTGGCTTTGTCTTTCTCGTTCGACCTCCATCTAGTGTAGCGAGTAACATCAGCATTGTTGCCTTCGTCAAGGCCGCACTTGAAGACAACCATAGCTTCGCCTGCGTAGTTGCCGTCGTCCCCAGCAAAATCGACCTCGAGACGTCTGCGCATATCCCATCCAAGACAGGATTTCTGAAACTCTTTTGGCTGCTTCCGCAGAAACTGCTGGATCTCCCTTGTTTCCGCGGAAAGCTGTTGCTTACCCAAACACATCCCATCCCACGACGTGCGAGGCGAGTAGCTTCCATCGACCTCGGCATCGCTGTAAGGATCTGGTCGTGCAACACGTCTGCTGGGTTCAACGAGGTTCCAATAATTGCTCCGGCCGGTAAGCCAGGCCAAGTACTCAGTAGGCTCTGAGATGTCGGTCGTGATAGCTTGACTCCGCGTTGGAAAGTCGTTGAGGTAAAACAGCTCGCCGAGCGCGTTGAGAGCCACCGCCCAGATGCGATTTTGTGACTGCCGCTTTTTTGAGTAATTGTCGTCTACAACGATCGAGACAATTGGTACGCCGGGGCTGAGGATCCAACGAACAGTCAGCTCACCACGCTGCAGGCGCGAAGCCTTTACCCCTTCCGTCCCCAAGCTACAAGCAGTAACCACACCGGCAGCAGAGCCCGTCAGCATACCAATGATGCCCTCGGAAAGTGTAGGGATAATGTTGGACTTCGCAATCCAAACACAGCAGATAGCTCCACCATCGATGCCCAGCTTTGGTATGCCAAACTCGGGTTCGCTGTAATCTGTAGGCTCTGCGACAAAGCGACCGCGCATTTCATCGGTCGCACGATAGTAGCAGGAGCCTTCCGGACAGCCCTGGCCGTAGATCATACCGTGAGGCTGCGATACGTCCATGACATTGGGACGTCCAACGACCTCGCCAGATCCCAAGCCCCACTCAGCAGTGCCTGGGAAGCGTTCTGAGAACTGGCTGTAGAAGTTGGGATCGCTCTGGCCCCACGGGTCCACCTTTGCGACCGTGGGATCGCTTGCAGTGCACATGCCGACATCGTCCGCGCCATGTATGAATCGTGGCTCCTTCTTGTTTAGGCCGGTGCCAAAGGAAGCGTGGATGTGATTGATCGTTGTGTATGTCTTGGAGTCGTAGGTGACTACCGGGTGTACGCTTTGCACTAGGCTGGCGCGAGACGGTGTAGACGTCTCTTGCATAGGCTTGCCACGAACTAAGGAGCGTAACATTCTAGTACGGAGTATGTATTCGCTCCTCCATGTCGCCAGAGCAGTAAGCCTAGTGAACTTCCTCTTCTCTGATCGCACAATCTCGCCATTGTCTTCCAGGCTCTTGTTGATTATGGCGTCTTCGAGGGCTGCGGGGCCAGGGAAGTAACGGGCGAATGCAACTTGCCATGCATGCGGCGTCGTGACAAGGTCGTTGAAGCGTCGAGAGACAAGCGCAACAGCTGCAAGGTCATTCGGCGACAAGTGCGCAATGGCATGGATCAAAATTTCGTTGGGCAAATGCGCGATTGGAGAGCGCTTGTCATCAGGCTTGCGATTGGTCTTAATAACCTCAAAAAGAGGCCCCTCAGGGCTCTTTCGCGCTGACTTAGACAATGCTTTCTCGTATTCATCGATTCGGTTCCTCTGTGGAGGCGTATGCGTTCCGAGGCCTTTCAATCCCTCGGTCTCAGTATCGTTAGGGGTTCCTGAACGCGTCGCGTCACGCGTGTCGCCACCGGACAGTGACTCAGACTCTCCCCGCGACTCACTTGAGTGAGGTTGCAGAGGAGACTGCGGGTCATCGTCGCGGCGCTGTCCATGCTGGGAGGTAATTTGGGGAGTTTCGGGGGCGACTGGTGGTGAAGTAACGTTTTCGATATCGTTGGAAGTCTCTGGCTGCATAAAATTGTCGGCGAGGTACAGGAGTATCGGCGGACGACTGAGCTGTGGGACAGATCTCAGTCTAGAGGTTAGGTGAGTGTGCGCGGAGCGATTGGTGGCGTCGGTGGTGTTGTTGTGAGAGGGGCAATAGTCACGAAGTTTTGGTGACTGGCTCTTGCCAAGACCATCATGCATCATGACGACTTGCGGAAAGGCCGAACGTGGGGCATGTGCGGTCTTCACATTGGCAGATTCAACTGAAGGCCCCACATGTTATGTATCGCTCAGTTTGTCATTGTTGTCCAAAGTTCTACTCAAGACCACACCTATCGTCCAGAGAAGCGGACCAGAGCCGCTCGTGAAGAGACCACACCTTATAATGTCACATGTGGTATTAGACATCATCGCCGCGAGCACATTTGGACTTGGTGACTGGGGATCAAAGCGAGTCGATGTCGCAGCTCATCCGTGGGCTTGGATTTTCTTTTTCTGCTTCTTCGCTGTGCCTAGCTTTGATCGTCTCCTCATTTTCTTTCAATTCGGGTTAGGATCACATGGAGTCTTAGCTCAATCGCTGTAAAGTCTTCGTACCATCGAGAGTCATTCCCATGGGACCGCAAGAGTTCAGTCTTTCTTGCAGTACCCCCGGTGCAGAGACCACATGTTCTTCTGATGCTTCTTGTTGCAGAACCAGGCGTCGTTGCAATCGTCACACTTGAACTGCGGCTCTGGCGCTCCGCAGTAAGAACACCACTTCTCGGTGGCTCTCTTCTTCCATTGCTCCTTCACGCGGCATGCGACCTGATGCGCGTAGTCGACATCCCGCTTGGGACTCATCATGAACATCACCAGTCGTCTATTCTTGGTTTCTTCAGCCAACTCTCCAAGCCTTGACTCGAACTCGTCCATGATATCTAGTGCGATTCGCCAGGTTCCTTGCCCTTGCCTGGATGACGAGTTTGAAGCTTGGTGCCGCGTGGAAAGTGGCTGAAGAAGACCTGGAGAAGCTTGACTAAGGAACCGTAAGCATCAACGCTACGGATGCGGTAGAAGATGGTTTTGAGCTGCTGCTCGGTAAGCGGACACTTGTTGACTGGCGGGAGCATCGTAGATGACAAGTCCCGCTTGATGCCGTCATTCGGGTGCTGCTCAAGAACGATCCAGGTGCGAGCATTGCCGTTATACTCGTTCAAACCGGACGAGCACCTGTCGATGCGGTAAGCTTGCAAGGGGTGACGGGATGTGCAACCTCACTCAGCATGGTATGGCGAAAGCGTGAATCAGTAGTCGCGCGCTTGTAGTTCAGGTGCCGCGATATCGACGAGATCGAGAGGCTTTGTTGTTGTTGCCATGGTGGCTGTGGACGTGGTGGTTTGTGGCGGTTCGCGGCGGTGGAGCGTTGGTAGCAGAGAAGGTAAGCTGTTGGAGGGGACCCTTTGCTTGTTGTTGCGCTCACTCCGGCTTTCCCCTTCACCTTGAACACGCGAGGTAGTATCGGCAATTGACTGATGACGCCAGTCAACGACAGACCTGTAGCTATTGAAGAGCGGATGCTGAACAAAGTCATATGCGAGCACCTACGTCAGAAACACCATGGTCTGACCACAAAAGCATAGTGTCACTAAAAGCTGTGGACTGTTGTTGGCGAAGCATAGGCATTTGCTGCATGTTTGCGGTACGCCACGAAGCAGCAAACAGTAATCGAGAGCAAGGTCTGCCCACCAAACATAAGCAACCATTTGCCTTCAGAACGACTTGGTTTGCAAAAAGGTTCCCAGACCACTGTCGATGCAAAAGGAACAGACCCTCATCCTGCAAGAGGGATCGTACATGGGCAAAAAAGGGGTCTTGCCGCGACTCGAACGCGGGGCCTCTCGCACGTTTACTTAGGTACCCTAAGCGAGAACTGAATGCTTGTTAGACATTTGCTGTATGCAGTGTGCTGATTGGTTATAACTTACTCATACCACTAGCTGGATGGTTGTCAGAAGGAGCTCGAAAGCTGAGGTTTGTGGGTTGAACTTACACCACAAGACCGTATCATGTGATTTTGATGGAAATCCGACTGACAATGTCAATAATAATGTTGGATAAGAGTGGTGGTGAGAGTGGCATTGACTCATGGCTGGGTCAGGGTGGTGAGGGTGGAGGTAAGGGATACGACTCGGCCCACAGACGCTAGCGAACTCCAATATTCGTGTTGACCCACCAGGAGAACGGCGGTACGAAGCAGCAGTTCCGGAAACCCATCAATTCAATACCCGAGGAGAGGAGAAGACGAATGCTCGTGTAGGATGATGCGTAAGCAAGACTTGAAAATTGGCGCGGTGCAAAGCAATATGTGAAGTGTGGACTGGGGTATCTGATTGTCATCAATGTCCCATGGAGGGCCAGCCATATGGGTATGTCAGAACGTCTACAAGGAAGCCTGCATGTGGCAGCGAGCCGAACAAAATGAAGAAGTGACCAAAATATCATGGTCGAATGCCCATACCAAGGCCGACCAGTTCGAAGATGATAGGATCGATGCCGACGGCGAGCCACCCAATGCCTAAAATATGTCAGTATATCTCGGAGAAACCGGGATGAAAAGACCTTACCGCTATACACAATCAACTTCGTCACGACCTCGACGTCGTATCGCACTCGTGGCTTCGTAAGCTTCATGAAGATCTCACGCTTTTCGTTTTCTTCCTCGCTTTTTGTCAGACTACCGGCAGCATCAGTGTCGCTGTCCGGCGGAGTGTCTGTCTTGCCATCAAGGCCTTTGGTATCGCCCGTGCCCATCATCTGCTCGTAAGAATGTACACGAGAGGCCATTGGCGTTGGTAGCAATCCAGCACGGAGCAGAGGCTGACCCTTTTCGACTGCAGGCGTCACTGCTTGAGATGGCGGAGTCGAGGACCACTCTAGATCCTCAGGAACGGTGTCATCTGAAGAGTTAACGCTTTCCCGTCGCCGGCGGTTGCGATAGGCGAGCGTCTCATAAGCGTCAGAAGCTGACTGTGGGCCGACCGAAACCGAACGTTTTCGCGGATGCGCCAGGTTCTTGAGCATCTGTGGTAACTGTGAAGCGGGTGGGATGACGTTGTCGTCGTCGCGCATATTGGGAATGGAAGTATACGACGAGGCGTTGAGGAAGAAGGCGCGAGGTAGGTTCATCCGAGCTCGTTCCAGTAGCCTGAAAAGCGGAGGCAATATTTTAAACAGCGCAGGCTTTGCAGTAGCCCGCCATACGAAGATGATGACAACACCGAGCAACGTCCGTAGGATGGCCTTAGGCAGTCCTATCTGCGAGAGCTGAAATGGCACGGTCGAAGGATAGGTCTCGTTGATCGCAAACCCCGATTGGTAGTAATGCCACGCTCCGATATTGATGCCTACGACCACGCCTGAGAAGGCAACACTATCGTCGAAGCAGGGGCAGTCGTCAGCAGGTTCGGGATGGATGCGAACAAGGACGAAGATGACCAAAGTAGCTATGACAACGTCCTTGTACGATCCACTGAAGATCCATGAATCAATCCAGTCACTGAAGACCAGCTGGAAGACAGTGATGAGAGCTCCAAGAGTGCTTCCAACCAAGACATCGAGGAAGCCGTGCATGCCGCAGTATAATCGTCCAAGAATGATCGAAATGGCGTAAAAGTAGAAGAGTGCCTGCAGACCAACATTGACCCAAGTGTCGTACTCATCCGACTGCTGTAGCATGTATATGGCGTAGAAAGTCACGGAGACGGCGTTCGTGGAGTGCGATGAGGGGAAGCCGTACTCAAGAGCTGCAGAGCCGGACATGGAGATACGAGCGAGAGGCGGCGACAGAGGGCGAGGCAGACATAGCATGTCCTTGAGGAAACCGCTCCAGTAAATTCCAGCGGCCAGCATGAAGACGGTGCTGCGCATGTCAGATGTCGCACTAGAGTCAAGGTTTAGGTGACAGATGGTTGACGTACGCTCGACCAAGGCTTGTATAGCCGCACCAAAATTGGATTGGCAGGAAGATCATGAAGAAGGTGTGCGTCCCAAGGTTGGCAGTGTAGGCAAAGTACATGTCGAGCGCTGGTGAGCGCATGCTCTCTTGCATCCAGGCGAGCCATGGCGTCTCCCAGCGGACTATAGGTATGAGGCGATTGCGCAGGTCATTGCGCCATTTGGGCAGTCGTCGAGCATCTGTTCAGCGCTCAGCTTGCGTCACTTGCAATTGCACACTTGCAGCACACACAGTGGTCGTGGTGTCGGTTTCCCGCATCGAGCCGCTTCTCCTTTTGCGCCGGCGCTTGCGTAGCAGCATTCTTCAGGTCGGGTGCCACACTCGAGGGCGCATCATGCTGGGGACACATGGGAGCAGTCGGCAGGAGGATGTCTCGGGGCAGGCAGGACGGTCATGGCCAGCAGGCGGGGGTGGATTCGCGGCGCATGCATGCTGCGAGGCCGTGCGTAGTCGCACATTTGGAGACGAGCAGGGGTGTTGGGTTAGCGCCTGGTGGTTGCCCGGGGAGAATGACGGCAACCAAGTTTATAAACACGACGGCCCATAAGCTTCGGCCACTCGCTACCATACTGCTGCCCCAGCACCCCAACCCGCCGTCTGCATTGCTACCACAGTTCGCATTCCAAGGACTATCGAACGTTAACTCCACACCACACCTCCCGTCATGGCCATTGCACCCTCGCAAAACTACGATTACTTGCGCCGCAAGCAGAGCACAAAAGCGCCAGGAGCAACGACGATCACACCGGTCCGCAAGCCCACACGCACACCCAGCGAACGCAACAGCAATGGCACAGTCAGCTCATACGGAACAACGCAGACAAATAACACCAACATCACCGAGCCGCCGCAGTTCTCGAAGAAGCTTGTCGTTGTCGGTGATGGCGGTTGCGGCAAGACATGTCTGTTGATCAGCTACAGCTCCGGCAACTTCCCAGAGGTACGCCAGAGACACCACATCATAATCATCAAGGCGCCTTTTGCTAATTGCTGCAGAAATACGTACCGACCGTATTCGAGAACTACATCACCCAGACCCCGCATCTGCCAACGGGCAAGATGGTCGAACTGGCGCTGTGGGATACTGCTGGACAAGAAGAATACGACCGCCTGCGACCGCTTTCGTACCCCGAAACCGACATCATCTTTGTTTGTTTCGCTATCGACTGCCCCAACTCGCTCGAAAACGTCATGGACAAGGCAAGCTTCCCACTTCCTACTTTTAGTTGCACGCACTAACTTGTCCAAGTGGTACCCCGAAGTCCTCCACTTCTGCCCCACAACACCACTCATGCTTCTTGGTCTTAAGTCCGACCTTCGAAACAAGAAAAACTGCATCGAGCTTCTGAAGACGCAAGGTCTCACACCAGTGACACCCGAGCAAGGCCGTGCAGTCGCTAAGAAGATGGGCGCCATGTACATGGAGTGCAGTAGTAAAGAGCAAGATGGTGTCGAGGAGATCTTCGACACAGCTGTCACCGTCGCTGTTGGTGATGAGTGGAAGACACCGGCAGACGTCCGCAAAGAGAACCCGGTATCGTCCGCTGCTGGGCATCACAGGAATCAGCCCTCCATGTCCGAGCTGCCGAAAAAGAAGAAGAAGAGCAAAGGCTGCACCATTCTCTAGGCGCTACTACGGTCACCAAACGAGGCGGCTATCTCGACACACGACGCTGGACGACACGATCAAGATGCTTAATGACCATCTCATCACGCCTCCGATCCCTTTTTGCATCCTGGCAGCATAGACCAACCATCTACGACTCGCAACCTGCCTCCTACCATTCCTGTAGACTCCTACACGTATATGATTGACGGCGTTTTTGGCTGCTTTTGAGCGACAATTTGTAAGACTAGGCTTCGACCTGAAAAGTCTACGTGTGCATTTCACCATTCTGTATCTGTATTCGGTATTTAGTTGCGCGTGAGCAGCATCGCCACGCTTAGGAAATAAATTCTAAACCATCTCCACAATCTCGACCTCTAAGGTTCTTCGGTGCACATAGCAATAGCAAGCCGGACCTGCTCAGGACCACAATTCATTTCTAGCAGGTCAATCAGGGAACGCACATCCTTGCCTTCTGACATCATACCTACACCGTATATGCCGGGAACAGGGCAACCCTAGGCAGATCATCGACAATTGTCAGCCCTATGCATATGTAGTGTTGATTACGCTTGGTCTATTCTCAGTGAATATAGCGGTCAGCTGCTGTCCAATACAACACGTAGAAGTCCATTCAATCTTCCCAGTCCCAACAAGCTGTCAGGCCCGAGCAACCACAGTAACACTTCAAGTGCCTTCTGCCTGTCTAGTAATCCTCCCATTCGTCCTCACCAGAGGTCTGACGTGCTACATCGTCTGCTGACTCAGCCTCGCTCGCTGAATCTCCTCGATGCATGAGCTCGTCTGAGAGTCGGATGCGCCTCTTCGACTGTTTATTCGACCCCTTCTGCGCTTCTAACAGCTCATCAGATACCTTCGGGGCGCTGGTGGCGTTCAGGCATGCAATCCACTGCTCCTCAAGCTTTAAATCTAGTCCCTCCTCGATGATAGCAGCTCCAGGCGTTAAGTCTCCGCAGCCCTGTCTTGGAGTCAACACCAAAGCTTCTTCACTTTTGATGCTCCGCCACTTCAGTAGCCTCTTCATGCTCAGTCTGTCCCTCATGTGCGCCCTCCTCGCTCTCATTCGGATTCTTGGCCATAACGTTCTCGAAGTGACTCCATAGCGATTCGACGGGTGCGAACTCGGTACCAACTTGCGTAACTTCTTCGAGGGAGCGGTTCAATTTGTTGATGTTTTGCAGAACGAGTTCGAGGCTCTGTAAAGCGGTCAGTCTCGCATGTACTTCTCCTGCACGAACATGCAGCGGTGTGTATTGGAGATGCGGGGCGGTGGATGTACCTGAGCGATTTCGCCGACCAGCATTTCACGTTGCTGCTCGAAGTAGGTCTTCTCAGGTGCTGGCTGCGCGCCATTAGCGGTCGAAGCACGGTTTGTCGACATGTTGATCTGTTTTCCTTTGATGTTTGGATGCAAGAACGCGTCCCATGTCTGGGGTGGGGTCCACCGACGCACCGACCACGCGCTAAACCGCCGCCCATAAATTTCCGTTTGCTATCCTCAAAGCTCTTCTCATCGACCACCGCGATGAAACCACACAAGTGAAGGTAAGCCAGTCTCTGCAATTTCCACACCCGGGGTCTCCCCCGAGGTTGTTATGATTAACACCATAATTAATCTGTCAATCCCCTGAATCCCACAAGATGGGACTTGATGACTCAAATTATTGTATTCACACTATGATCCGACCTTCTGCCTAATTCTTTTGCAACGAACACTTTTTGCCAAGCAGCATAGCTAACAGCTCTTGCTTCAGATCGACATCATGGCGCCAGCCGCGGCACCAAAAGAAGTCTCAGAACCTTTCCCAATCTCCTGCGTTGCAGGACGACACCTCCTCTTCGACGTCGATGTGATCTCGCACGTCCGTCGCAACCACAACATCTGCGGTGTCCTCGTCGGCACAATCCCGAATCTGTCGCAGCAGAATGTCTTCTTGGGTATCCCACTCGAGCTCATGCCTGAAGAGGCAAGAGTGCTGGTCGAAGGAGGACACGCCTACATCGTTGATGATGTGGAAACACATCGTCAGGGGTTCCAGGAGATGAGCAGAGCAGACAGGCTGAAGTTCCTGGCGGAGATGGACCGCCAAGGTGTTGAGGCTGCCAAGGAGAACATGGCGGCACAGGAGCAGAAGAAGGACGCTGCACTTAAGAAGAAGGGCTTGAGGAAGGAGGTCGTTCAGACCGAGACAGCTCCCAGTGTTGCGGATAGCACTGCAACCATCGACAGCTCTGTCACAGCGCCTAGTGTTGCCGATAGCACGGCCACAGACGAGACAGTCCATGTTGAGCTTCCTAGTCCTGCTGGTTCTGGTCTCGGCTTCATCATGAAGGGCTCAGGATTCCTTGAGCAGCAGCCATCCATCAACACAGCGTCAGCAGCTGTCGTAGCCTCGGCGCCCTCAGAGACGTCAAGCACTGTTGCCTCTGACCTCGGCTCGTCGTTTGTTGATCTAGGCTCCATCATGAAGGGATCTTCGTTCATTGAGTCTTCGTCGGCGTCAGTCAAGTCTCAAGACGTCTCTCAGACGCCCAGTCCGGTCACACTATCTTCGCAACCCTCAGACCTCAGCTCCTCTTTCTCTGATCTCGGTTCGATCATGAAAGGCTCATCCTTCCTAGAGCTTGCCTCAAAGGAAGTGAAGGTCCACAAGGTCGAGGTGGAAGAGGCAACGCCACTGTTGGTCAAGGAGGGAGAAGCAGTGCACGAAGATGCCGAGCTGGAAGACGCTCAGCTGGAAGAAGCCATGCAGGCGGAATTCAAGGCGGTCACAGCCGAGGATCCTGAGGAGGTTGACCTGCGCGAGGCTGTCCCACCTATGGTGGAGGAGGCCGAACCAGTAGATGACCCGCAAGAGGTTGACCCATCTACAACCGAGGCGTCTCTCTTCGAGCCTAAACCGGCCACATCCGCCCCTGCTGTCAAGAGCACCTCCAAGAGCGTCTTCGCTCAACGCCAATACATCACACCCACCACATCCACGCCCCCTCTGCCCACCCCACCAAAAGACGAAACTCAGCCTCTCCCAGTAGTACCCAAGAGCTATCCACTCTTCCGCTTCCTGCACTCCCGCGGCTACTTCTTCATGCCCGGGCTGCGTTTCGGCTGCAACTACTCGGTCTACCCTGGCGATCCTCTGCGGTACCACAGCCACTTCCTCGCCACGGGGCTGGGCTGGGACGAGAAGTTTGACTTGCTGGACATTGTTGGCGGCGGCCGCCTGGGTACAGGCACGAAGAAGGCGTACATGGTTGGTGGGGAGGATCCGAAGGGTGACGATGTAAGAGTGTTTTCGGTGGAGTGGGCGTCGATGTGAGTGGAAGGAAGCATTGGTGGTGTACGATGATAATGTATACATGAATGGAAACATAAGCATCACTTCACATCCATCTGTTCAGTGACTGTCTTCTTCCACGGTGCAATAGGTTCGCAAGTCTATGTGCTGTGGTAAATGTATTATTCCGAAAGCTGATACACCTTCCCAGTCCGATCCCCATCCATCCCATCGTGAATAGAAATGCCCGTTGACGCCGCTCCCATATAAACATTATGTACCAGTACCCATCGCTAAAAAATGATACCAATCTCTTAGAAACGCCCGAAATGCCTGTATCCATCTTCCGCGCCAACTAAGACATGTGTTGACTCCAGAAGGTGTGCTCTTCGAGCATCCTTTTGCCTACGCACATCCTTTCCGTGGCGGGGCAGCTAGCTAGCTAGCCTGCCTCTTCCTCGAGCTTTTGCCGCTTGCATTCTTCAGCGGCTGTATCGTCTTCGTCGATAGCTTTGCGCTTCTTGCCATTGACCTTCTCATCTGCGTCATTCTCCGCCTTCGCTTCGCCATTCATCACCGCCTCTTCTTTGGGCGTCCAAAAGCGATGGCCTCCGTGCTCTCTATCCGCAATCTCAGCATCGGAAATATGTCGCTCCTCTCGCATCTGCTCGGACAACCCCTCGTACCGGCTGGTCAGATGTAGCGGTTCATCGTCTCTCCGGAAAAACACCCTCTGCACAAACTTGACCCTCCCCTTTTTCCGGCTGAAACTGTACCTCAGGCTTTCGAACGGGAAATACCGTCCGAAACACCCATAATCGGCCCTGTCATCCGGGACTTCCAGCATCTCCCATCTCTCGTCGGCGAGTAGCGCTGGGAGTTCGGATCTCGCCCAGTCGTCGTAGATGTCATTCGGTACGTTGGCAGTCAGTTTCTTGAGACTTGTGAACTGGGATGCGTAGCGCGCCCAGAAGCGGCGCCACCCGGTCATCTCGCGGGCCATGAGGACCTGTTCGGCGGGGCTCTGGCGGCGGTGGGCGCGCAGGTAGCCGCTGACGCCGGGCACATCGGCGGGATACTGGATGGTGAGTTCGTCGACGAGGTGCGCGATGGGTGTCAGATTGAAGCAGGCTTGCGTGGGCAGCAGGTGCTCTGTCTTGGCGTCGCCCGTGCCGGTGAAGGTCTTGTAGTCGCCGAAGAAGAGGCTCCCGTCGAGACCGGAGGAGGGCGAGGTGTTGTTGCGGTCGCCGATGGAGATGCGGATGGGGACGTTGAGGGTGCGGAGGGTGCGGACCATGGTTTGGATGCGGGAGAGGACTTCGGGTTTGGGGAGGAAGGTGCGGTTAGGCTCGAGGTTGGCTGGGAAGACGTCGCACATCATCGAATCCCAGGCTAGGATGGGTGTCCAGTCGCACTTTTTGAGAAGCCATCGTATAGCTTCTTGCACCTCTGCGTTGGAACAGGGATCACTCGGCGGTGTGCTATTGGTTTGTGCATTCTGTCCGAAGTGTTGGCGCCGTTGCATAACGTTGACGAGGTGGAATGGGTGCAGTGTGATATTCTCGAGGTTGCGGATCGGTTTGATATTGATCTTTGGGTACTTCTTGGAAATAGTCTGGAGACTTTGAAGCAGATCTTCAAAAGAGGCACCAACGCCTTGGACTACATGGTTACCGAGTGTCATGTGGTCGCGCGTACATTCATCGAAGCTCTTGTCATCAAAAGCTTCTTCCTCCTCCCGGTGATGATGCCCTTGGGTGATTCGGTAGGGGATGGGTCCGATCACGTCTCGCTCACGTCGGTCCTCCATCCACTGGTATAGACCGATCTCAATATCTTTAATCTGCGCCCAGTCGGTGGCATCGGTGGAGAAGAGCGAGCGATATGGTGCGTAATCGTGCACTTTGAGCTTAGTCAAGCTGGACGGACAGTTGCTCTGTACGCCGTCGACGAGACAGCACACGCGCTGGTGAACCTCCCATTCGTTCCATGTGCTGCGGCTACTGATCAGCATTGATGAGTTGGATTAGGCAAGAAGGCCAGACTCACTGGAACCCTGAGTATCGCTCGCGGATGGCGAGCGTCTTCAGCTTGCGACACAACGGGAAGATCTCCTTCGCAACCGAGCCACCTCCTCGCCGCCTCGACAGTCGGAACTTTTGCTTGAAGCGATAGTCGTTGTACGAATAGCTGTATTCGATGCGCGAGTGCGCCGTGTAGTCGGCCCAGTTCGCGACCTCGAGTTCGTCCAGTCTGTTGAACAGACGTGGGCATGCTTCTGCCAGCGTCCTCCACGTCCAAGTCTCCTCGGGGGTCCAGACAAAGTCCTTGATGGCGGATATGTCCAGGCTCGTAAGCGCAGGCAGGTTCGCCTCTATCCAGCGAAAGTCGTCGATGCTCGCCCAATGCGACACGGCCAGCTTCTGCACGTAGCTCCTGTTCTCGTCGGTAATGCTCTCCTGGAAGCTCTGCCAGCGTATCTGGCCACTTGTGCGGTACTTCCACTCCCCTAGCCTCAGGTCCTTCACGTCGCTCAGCTGCAGCGGGTACTTGTAGAGCAGCTGGTTGACAGACTGGCTCTTGGCCATGCCCCTGCACAACCGCTTGAGGCTCCAGGCCTCGTCGCGGTGGAGGTAGTCCAGCACGCACTTGAAGATGTCGTCGGGCAGCTTGAACAGCGGGCTGTTCTGCGCACTCGTCTTAGGCTTGCGCAGGTTGAGGGGGTCGAAGGCCATGGGACTGCAGCCGCGGCTCGAGTCCGAGTCGTCCGCGCCGGGCGACGGCGGTGCCATGTCGAGCAGGGCAAAGAGGGACAGCGACGCCGTCGACATGGGGAGATGTGGGGTTGTCTGCGCCGGCGAGGCGTGCGATGTCGAGGCGGGCCGGTGTTGCGTTCGACGGCATGTGTTTCAGTGTGCGCAAGTGTGGCCGAAAGAAGGTGAGTCTGCTAGAGTACAAGGCGCCTGCTGTATTCCACAGCTGCACCCGGGCGGTGGTAGAGCGGTCGTGGTGCGGCAGGCTGAGTGAGGGCCGCACCTGCATGTGAGGACCCCGGAGGTCCGCTAGCGCCGATCGTCCATGGCTGCTTGGATGGAAGCTCTTTCGCATCCCACCACCGCCCTCAATACGCACACCTCCCGCCCTCTATTCCACCAGGCCACGGTCTAGTCGCAGACGCATACACTCCGAATATCACCTTTGGATCACTCCGCGACCGGAGCGCATCCTTCAGCGACCCGTCACGACCGCCACAAAATTTCTATAGCCCGCCATGGCCGACGCGCAAGTCTTTGAAGAGACCTTCACCCTCACCGAGGTCAACAACGAGCGCTATGACCGCGTGTCGCGCATCTTTGGCACCTCGAGCGACAATTCGCTCACCATGACCCTCGACATCAACCACGAGCTCTTCCCCTGCCAGCAAGGCGAGCAGGTCCAGATGGTCCTGGCCACAACGCTGAACCTCGACGGCACAAAAGAGGAGACGAGCTGGAGGAACGTGAGCAAGCAGGGCACTACGACGCTGGCAGACATGTACGACTATGTTTGCTATGGCAAGAACTACAGGTTCGAGGATGGCGATGGAGACACCCTGTGAGTTGTTGCACCAAGGATTAAACAACGAGCATGCGCTGACAGTGCTGTAGGAAGTACTTTGCCAGCTTCGGCGGACTGCTGCTGTACATCGAGGGACCCTTCAAGAAGCTCACCGGCCTGAAGATCGACAACATCTACATGCTGCTCAAGCATAGCTAGACGCGCTCCGTTTACCCTAAAAGAAAAGCAAGCATGGGCGGCGTTATGTGGTGGTATTGGTATCATCTGGAGTGGTCTATTTACGGCGTCTGGACACCCAAAAGATATCCTCGAATCTTTGCATCTTCTCAACCCCAATCGAACTATAGCGTAGGGAATTCCAACCTCCTGTGCAGTCTTGAGACGATTTCGATGAAGTCCTTCTCATTCGCTTCCGTCAATATTCCATGCCGTATGAGGAAGTCCAGCACCACTAGTGAGCAGTTTGGCTTGAACTCTCCCTTCTTCATAGCATCCTGCACCTCTTCCACACTCCACAGATAGAACTCCTCCACCTCGTCATCTCCCGGCTTGGGCACAACATCCTCCGGCAGCTCCAAGTCGTAAATGTACTGCACCTCTGGCTGCAACAGCCCCGTCTCGCCTCCCGCCCGCTCATCTCTAACATACCAATATGTGACCGTGCCTGCAGCCTTCGCCCTCCCTCTAACCAGCTCCTCCTCCAAACTAGCCTCCTCAGCACACTCGCGCACCAGACTCTCAAACGGACTCTCGCCCGACGCAATACCTCCCGCGACAGCATTATCCAGCATCCCGCCATACGTCTGCTTACTTTTCGCGCGGCGAGGCGTCCAAATCTTCATCTCCCCACTCTCCTTATTGCGCGTGTAAGCCGTGAGATGAACGCCGTACGTCACAACGCCGAACAAGGGACTCGCGCTCCTCTCCACACTGAACAGCAACTCCTTCTCGCGCCCATACACGGCGTACAGCTCGCCCCTCCACTTCTTCAGGACCTCGAAATGCCCCGTCTCTCGCAGCGCAAGCAGCGTCGTTTCCACCGCTGCGCTCCTGCTCGCTGCGTCGCTGCCGGCTGTGAGTGTTAGAGTTCGTTCCTCGTCGTCTAGACTCCAGTTTGGTATCCCCCGGAACACTTCCGCGACGGACGGCAGCATGTAGCCTAGCGCATACTCGTGTCCTGAAACTCGCAGTTGGTAGTACGTGTTTACTCGCGTGAGGTAGGCGGCGGGATCGAAGTCGGCGTAGGGGAAGGCGTCGCATTGGGAGACGAGAGCGAGGTTTGTGAAGGACATGGTTGTGGGGTCGAGCGGGGTGGCCGCAGTCTGGATGTGAGAGCTCATGGGCGGGTGGGTGTTGTCGATTAGTGTTATGGGGAAGTTGAGGTTGGACATTGTGGTGTTTGGAGAGCAGATGTCATTGGGAGGTGGAGGGGGAAACTGTGGGGGCGGGGTTGGATGTTGACATGTCTTTCTATTTATGAACGTCGCATGCGAGACTATCTCAAAGCATAGGTTTGCTTTCGGTCGTTTTGACCTTTTTGTCTTACAGTGATCCAGCAACTATGCTGGTCTCGTTGTTGAAGTATCGGTTTTAACATGGCGTGCCACGCAATGCTCCGGTCTCTCACCCCGATTCAAGACATCACACATCACCACCTACCACCATGAGCGAAGACTGCATACCGGACCAAGCTCATGGTTCCGGACCACAGGACCGCGCCACTCTCGTCCTTGTAGTCCCAAAAGGCCTAGTAAAAGCCGCAAAGACAGCGTTGGAGCAACACGAAAGCTTCGATCGAGCCCATGGAATATCTCCAGAACCTAGAGATGCAGATCTTCCACTGAAAGAACAGCGTATGCGCTTACATACGACAATACCGTATACGGAGCATGCAGTTGATCGAGAATCATCGATCGAAGCAAGCCTGCTGGCAGAGATTTTGCATGGTCTTGAGAAGTCGAAAGATGTTACGGTATCATACAGCAACCCCAACAAGCCTGCCTATGACCGCTCCACCACCGTAATACACAATCCCTTGCGCAGGGCTGTAAGAGAAGCTTTGGAGGCCCTACCAACAGAGTCTCTGAAATTATTAAAAGAGCACTGGACAAATATCAGCATCGGAGAGCTGGTAGCTCAATTTCCAGAATCTTATTCCATCTACACACCTCTCCTCCTCCTTCCAGCCAGCAGTGTCAGCGCGCTTTGGATGGACTTCATTCGCGCAGAGGCACCGGATTTAAGGCAGATATGGGCACACATAGCGGCGGCCTTGCACTGCACCCACATCGCTCTCAACCACCCGATTCCACCGTCCAATTCCTCCTCGGGCGCCCACCACCAAGATTCAGAAAATATCCTGCGCAGCCCCGTGAATCTGACCCCAGTGTACGGCTCCTTCGGCCCTGCCCCAATACCCCAGATCCTCACCGCACCCACAGCCCAAGATTTCGAGGACACGCTCTGGGTACGCACCCGCCAGAATGGAATCCACCAAACCTGGGCACCGCGCTACACAATGTTCAGCCGGGGCAACGTAAAGGAGAAAGCGCGAATCCTATCATTACCATCCGTCATATCGCTCTCTCCAACCATACCCCCACACAACCGCGAAACCCCCGCACAAAAACAAGCAACAAGAACGTCCCAGGGCGCAGCACCCAAGCAACTTTTCAACGCCTGCGCAGTAGACCTGTACGCCGGCATCGGCTACTTCGCCTTCTCCTACGCATCCCGCGGTCTGCGCGTCCTCTGCTGGGAGCTCAACCCATGGTCGATCGAAGGCCTGATGCGCGGCGCAGCGCTCAACAACTGGACGGCGCGGCTGTTCACGCCGTCCGACGTGCCTGCCCCCGGCGCGCCGCCTGAGCAATGGACAGCCTGGCGGCACCGTGTTGTGGAGACTGATCAGGGGGAGCGGTTTTGTATCTTCGGCATGAGCAATGATACTGCTCCAAGAATTGTCGAGTGTTTGGGAGATATCTTGCCGCCGATCAGGCATGTGAATCTAGGTCTCTTGCCGGTGTCGAGGCTGAGTTGGGCGAGTGCGGTCGGGGCTGTGGATGGAAGGTTAGGGGGTTGGGTGCACGCGCATGAGAATGTTGGGGTGGAGGAGATGGATGAGCGGAGGGTGGAGGTTGAGAAGGAGTTCCAAAGGCTAGCTGATGAGCGGGATGTTGATGGAGAGGAACGTGGGCGGAAGGTAAGGGTTGAGCATGTGGAGAAGGTAAAGATGTATGCGCCAGGAGTTGTGCATGCCGTATTCGACGTGCATATCCCTGGCACAAAAGATAGATGAGTGAGACGACAATTATAGCAGGTATACGCAAAGGTATTATGAAGACGTGTTTGGGAACTTTTTTGCTTGATTGTTGTTAGGGACTATGAACTACCTGATGTTTGTTATTGCCCCTTATGGCCACGCTCGTAAAATAGAAGATCTACAATCTCTGCCATCGAAAGCTACAGCAAAACACTGAGCGGGCTCGCACTACCGAGAGGAATGAGACACAAACAAAGAGATGCAGTGTTTAGTTGGGTATACATTAAAGGACGCAATTGAGAGCCTGCACAGTCCTGCCATGCAGTGAACTAGCGGTGAAAACTCCATATACGCCAACAATTCGAATTAATGTACAGTGAACCGGGGGTAGGAAAAGAGGTATTCTAGGGTTCGGTATCATCCTTCTTGCTGTCGTTCAGCTTAGGATCACCGGCAAAGGGTCCGATGGCGAAGTTGGGTGTCGTTTCGGTGTTCTGGCTAGGTGGGCCACGGTACTCGTGTGCATCCGGTGCGAGGATGGGATCCGTTGGCTTGGTTTGAGGGTGAACCTCGATGCCCTGCTGAGCCTCAAGATCGTCCTTGTTCATACTGCGACTGAACTTAAGCGAGCCAGCATCGCCGGCATCCTTGCCAATAGGCGACCATCCTCCAACGCTGCCAGCCACAATACCGGCCATGACAGCAGCGGGGCCAAAGGCCGAGTTCGAGCGAGACCTCGTTCTGCGGCGGCTTGAAGGCGTAGGAGCGGGCGAGCCCTCGGGCTCAGCAGCACCGTTGTTAGGTGTGCTGGGGTGAGAGAAGCTTGTTCTTGACCTAGAGAACATCTCCTTGGGGTGCGAAACCTTGTACTTGATGTTGCTGAGGCGACCACCGCGGAACTTCCTGATGAAAGCAAGCTCATCGCGAATCTCAAGAAGACCTTGGTTCCACTCGAAGTCGTCGTCCGTAACCACAACCTCAGGGTTGCGCTTCCTCTTGAAGAAATCAGGAACGCACTTGCGGATAAGCTCATCAGGAATGAGGCGGACAATCATGCCGATGGGGAGAGACAGGAAACCCAAGACTATTGAGTATCCCCATTGTGGGCCGTTGAGCCTGGTAACAGAAAAGGCGACACCACCTACGAAGACAATCATAGTCTGACCACCGATCATGATCAGCAAGATGGCAATGAAGAACCAGTTGTGGGTGATGCCTTCGAAGACGTTGAAGTGGTTATCCAGGCGACGATTGTTGAGAGCGTTGAAGATCTGCATCCATACAAAAGTGTTGAAAACAAGAGTGGGCAATTGGTCCTTCTCGCGCTGGCTTTCGTAGCTGAGTATAGACTCGCCGGCAAAATAGAGGATGAAGGTGACCACCAGTTGATAGATGGCCTGCCCAATGATCATCTTCCACATCCTCAAAGTGATCAAGGGCGCAGACTTGGGGTCCGGCTTCCTGTTCAAGAGGCTGCGCGTGGGTGGATCAGTCGCAAGAGCAAGAGCAGCGAAGGTGTCCATGATGAGGTTGACCCAAAGAAGTTGAACAGCGGTGAGCACAGATTGCTGGTCCTCGCTAGACACCGCGGAGACGAAAGTGAGGACAACGGCTGTGATGTTGACTGTGATCTGGAACTGCAGGAACTTCTTCACTGCGTCATTGACCGCACGTCCCCAGAGGAGGGCCTTGACAATCGAGGCGAAGTTGTCGTCCATGAGAATGATAGCGGAGGCTTCTTTTGCGACTTCTGTACCAGCGATACCCATGGAGAAACCAACATCGGCTGTCTTGAGCGCTGGAGCATCGTTTGTACCATCACCAGTAACCGCGACGGTCTCGCCCAGCTCTTTGAGACGCTTGACAAGCTTACGCTTGTCCTCAGGGCTCGAACGGGCAAGGACACAGAGCTTAGGGATGACGGCGTCCATGTCCTTCTTTGAAAGCTTGCGGAAAGTGGGACCCTCCATGACAACGCCGCCGGGGACAAGAATTCCGCAGTCCTCAGCAATAGCCTTCGCTGTGAGAACGTTGTCGCCAGTAACCATACGGACGTAGACACCAGCGTGCTGGCAGTCCTTGACAGCCTCTTTGACACTGTCTCGCAGAGGATCCTGAATACCGACGACAGCGAGGAAAGTCATCTTCTGGAAGACATCGGTGAAAACAGCCTGACTTGGATCGTCTTCGTTTGGCTTGGAGTCCCTGGGTGGCCAGCTCTCGAAGTCACGGTATACTAGACCGATGGTTCGGAGCGATCGAGAAGCGTACGCAGTAATAACATGTTCGAGAGATTCGCGGTTGTCGCCCGTCATTGGAGCCGAAACAAGCTCCTTTGAGGCATCTGTAACAATGTTGTCACACTTGCCGAGCAGGATCTCGGAAGCTCCCTTGACGTACATGCGGTAACGTCCATCTGCAAGCTTTGCGACAGCTCCTGAACACTTGATAGCGGAATCAAAAGGAACAACTTGGACAATGTTGGCATTGGAGCGCTCTTCAGCCAGGTTGCCCATGCCAAGATGGTCGCGTGCGAATCCGAGTAAAGCAGTTTCAGTCTTTGAACCAATAAATGGATCCGGTCCGCCGGCTTCGCCCTCGAAAGCTGTGGTGTTTTGTACGATGGACTGCTCAAGAAGCTCCTTAACGTCTTTGCTGATAGTACCGGCAAATTCTGAAGCCGAGACATCGTTGGGGCCTTCAACTGGAGACTCGGCTGAATCCTTGCCCTTGGTACCGTCATCGATGGCAGCGGATTGCTGGGACGCCTTGAGCTTGTGGTCACCGAATCGAAGTGCAGTTCCGAGAGATCCAGCAACGACAGTCATCTTGTTCTGAGTGAGAGTACCGGTCTTGTCCGAGCAAATGGTCGTTGCGTTACCCATGGTCTCGCAGGATCGAAGCAGTCGCACCAAGTTGTTGTCCTTCAACATGCGAGTCGTAGCAAAAGCTAGCGCAAGCGTTACAGCGAGAGGCAAGCCTTCAGGGACAGCAACAACGATAACAGTAATGGCGACGATGAGGATGTCAAGGAAGTTCTGGCCCTTCTCTGCAGGAGTGGCGCCACTTCCCCTGAGGTGGACAAGGAATTCAATGAAGAGGACGACGAACAGAAGGAGGGCGGCCGCACTACCAAGTTTGGCAATGTAAGTTGCGAGAATGTTGAGCTTCGACTGCAGAGGAGTGACTTCGCTCTCCTCACGAAGAGACATCATCGTTTTGCCGTAACTCGAATGGATACCTGTAGCGGTGACAAGGAATTGACCCACACCCTCGGATACCTTCGCACCAGAAAGGATGAAAGGATCCACCTTCTTTAGGTTCTGATGGTTTTCGATAGCGCGGAAAGCATCCTCTCCAGGAGTCTTCTTCAGAAGATCGGATTCACCGGTTGCGGAAGACTCGTCGCACTTGATGCCATGGCCTTGAATGAGAATACCGTCGACCGGAATCATGTCTCCAGGCTCTAAATTGACAACGTCTCCCACAAGGATGTCGTAAACGAGGACCTGCTGGATTCTTCCGGAGCGGACAACTTTGATCTGTCGGTCGTCCTTCTTCCTGTTCAGTTTCACAAATTGACGCTCCTTTTGCCAATCGTTGGCAGCGCCAACGACAACAACAATGGCGATAGCTACGATAATAGCCACACCTTCGATCCATTCAACTTTGGGTTCACCAGGCTTATGCTTCACTCCGAAAGTCTGATACAGTCCAAGGGCGAGTGAAATAATCGCAGCGGCGGTCAGAAGCAACAGCACCTTATCGTTATAAGCCATCCAGGCTAGCTGGAAGATATTCTTTGGCTTCTTCTCAGGCAGCCTGTTATCGCTATAGACGCGTCTGCGGTCGGCGAAAGAATCTGGCCCAGAAGCTTTAGATGCATCGTCCGGCACCGCTCCGTTAGCTGCTGACTTTGTAGGTGGTTGTGTCTGGCTTGGCATGGTGGCCTCCTCGAATGTAACAGTACCGTTAAGGTGCTGCTCGTCGACGCTTAAACCAGCTTTCCGATCAGTTCGAAGTCCCTTTTCAAGTCCATCTAGTCCACCTAGCGCATGGAACGCACCCAAGCTTTTGGGATTGTACAACTTTGCGAGTTGACCAGGCGAAAAAGCGAACTTGTTGTTCTCCACCTCGAAGTCTGCTTCCGTGCCAGGGTCCGGTTTAAGAGCGTCTTGGTCATTAAGAACCTCCGTAGGGCCCATATCTCCTTTAAGGGTATCGCCTTGAGAAGACGGGACATATGTTGCCGTCGAATTTGACTCGAGATTGTCGACATTCGAGTCCATGGAATTTCCTCTAGAATGCGCTCCAGGCACTGAGAGCAGGTTCGCTCCATTACTTGATTTTGTAACTGGTGAAGATACATTATGCGGCGAGACTGGTCTGCTTGCGTTACTTTCGAAAGATCCCGCGCTGCGCAGTTCAGGCGAAGCACCGTTGTTCATATTAGAGACGTTGTTGATGTCACCCATAGGTACTGAATCGCCTGTGCTATTGCCACCGGCAGCAGATGTGTCGATGGTGATGGTCGGCGCTCGTGCTCGTCGCGGCGCGGTGTCTGGTGTACCGTGGTCCGCCATTGTGGTGTTGCCTAAAGTCAGCCTCGAGGCTGCTGTTGTAGGCTGGGGGCGGAGTCGGCTATGCTTTTAGGCAAGCGAAGGATACGAGGAACAATGGTGTTGAGTAAGCCTGACCGGTGAAGCTATTGGGAGTGCATGCGGGTGTTTTGAAGGAACAAGGGCGGAGGCGAGTAGGCTGTGTCTATCGATTGCGCAGGCGAGTTGGTGTCTGGGCCAGGAAGGAGCTAGTGAACCATTCAGGTCGCAAACGAGGCTGGGCTACAGCGCGTCAGTACACACGCAAACACTCTCAGGCCTGAGCCTCTGCCATCTGCGCCACAGCAATCGAAGCTGGCAAGAGCACTACAGCCATGATACGCTCGTTCGGAGAGCGCGAGGGTCGTACACACCTAGATTCCTTGGGAGAAGGCGAAAAGCTGCGGGGACAGCAGAGGAGCTGGTAAACAGCCTGGTGATCAGATTTTGGGCTGGGTCGCGTCCGAGATTGAGGCAGTGCTCAAGGCGCAGCAGCGTGCGTGACTATAGACCTGATTCCATAGGCACAACAAAGGGTACGAAGAGGCTTGTGTTGGACTCGCAAGCAAGCTGTCAATGATTTTGTTGATTACAGCTTGAAGCAGGCATGCCCAGGTGCCAGCAAAGACTAAGGGAGAATGCCCAGCTCTTGGAGCAACCTTGATCGCCATGGGGTTGTTGGCGTCTTGCACTGCCCTCTTGCCAAGGGTCCAATCCCCACTCGGGCTGGCGGCCGACCAAATCCCAGCTAGCCTTCAGTTAGGTTGCCCCTCAGAGGTTTAGACTCTGCCTTCTAGCACTCTAAACATCGGCATCCGGGCTTTTGTTTCATGTCAAGCCCTTTGCTGAGAAGTCTTTAAAGCTTCTGTGATGCTTCACAACTTCGTCGAACGTTGTGCTGACTACATACGACGAGGTTTCGACAGCATGCCATGCAATGCATCTACCATAGCAACCGTAGTCGCACACATGTAGGGAGACAAGGTCCGCGCGTTCCCAATGGAGCATTCGCCGCTTGCGACTTTAATTGAGGCCAAGCAATGCTCCGTGTCATATCACATCTTGCGAGGCTCCTTGGAGCTTGTCCCTGGCTACGCTGGCCTTGCCTTTCTCATCCACAACGCGACAACAACAATGGGTCCTCGTACCGAATGGGTCGGCTCTCAGCCCCTCGGTCTCAAAAAGCAGAGATTGGGATGATTTCTTTGCCGCCAGCACAGCCTCGAGTGTGCTCGACAACCCCACCAACAAACTTTTGGTTGCCGCTGGCGCTTGGTGCCCCAGTCACAATTCAAACATCCGTGTCCTCGACCCGAAGAAAGTGCTGGCGATCCAGCACATCCAGAACACGCGAAGCCAAGGGACGACGTCACCCTCCGACAATTGCCAAGGGAATGAAATGACCCGCTCCGCGATGTGCTTCGATTGAGCATTCCCCGTTTCGGCGGAGTCTCCTGTGCTTGTGGGCGTCCGAGACGCCGAGAGGGCTCAAGCTCATCATCTCTCCTGAGTGCTTTCACCACCATTAATTCACGCAACCGTGCCACAGCATCGATGTCGCCTGGCAGTGGCGAGTCTAGTAAGTATGTCGCCCGAATGACTTCTCTGGGCACATTCGCCGCCCAAGCAAGATTGTACGCATGTATGACGGTCTTGCGTTGGTTTCCAAGCTTCGAACTACGGCTCTTGACACGACATCCTGATGCTTGCTACACCCAAGACATTCTGATCGGTCCAGCTGATCTTGTCAATCTTGGCGACTCCAATCGCACAACAAAAAGCACCTCGTGGAAAACAGCTTGCCTTTAGCTTTACCGTTGATTGCATGCACCCGCAAACGGCTCTCCGCTTTGCGTACTATTGTGTTCCCCACGACATGCAACTCCTGGTCTGCCTGGGATCTCAAAGTAAGGCAGAGTCGACCGGGCAATCTCCTGGCTGCAAGCGCGGAGATTAAAACCTTGCATGCGTCGTGATTGTGGAAAGATCAACGCCAGTCAGTATCTAAGTTGTCCCTCACCTTGATATTGACATCTTTGTGTGATGCAGGGTCTGGTCACTATGGATACGCGAGTGCAGAAGCCAGGCTCTGCTCATCCAACCAATGAAGGCGCGACCAAACACATTGGTGATGACCATCATAGCATCAAGACTTTGACAAGTCGCTCCCTGAAGTAGACCCAAGGTTAGTGTATAGCGCGATCCAGCTTACTCGCATGCGAAGACGAAGTTGATATCTACGCCCTTCAGCCTCACAGGGCAAGTACACGGATACTGTAATCATGATGAGAAAATTATTGCAGGATAACTTCTATAATTGTTCTGCGTCAGCTTCACACTGTAGTAGCATACATAACTCCCACAACACCGTCGTATCAGACTTCGAACCTTGTATCCCTCTTCAACGACCACGGAGTCATCGGAACCCCAAGCCCTTCTGAAACCCTAGCCGCTCAAGAATCAGGATGTCGAGTAACCATGTTCAAGTCGAACCTGCAAGTAGTGGATGAACGGCCGTACCGCGAAGCCACTCAAAAGTGCTCGGAAATGTCAACATGAGCATGCCAAACTCGATCTCGATAGCGTAGAGATGCATGAACCTGAGGTGGCTCAGAAGATTTTCGAATACGCAAAGGCTACATTGCCTGAGAGGACTTTCAACTAAAGTATGCGGGTTTGGAACTACAGTGAGCACCGAACAATCATCTTCGTCCCTTTTGTTGGAGACTGCAAGCCTAGGAGCCCAAGAACCAGGACAAGAGGTACAGCATCAACATAGCTCAGGTAATGTAGTGGTACAGACGCACTTCCCGACCTGCCTCTTTCATGACATTGGCACGACCCCTGAGCATTCGGAAGGCACCCATCTGTCGTTCGAGTACTGGGGTACCACCAAAGCAAGGGCGTTTCTGAACGATGGTGCGCCAAGCTATCAAGCTGATGCTGTGTGCGAGGCTATCATTCGCCATGCTGAGCTGGGTAAGATTGGCATGGTTACCAGCTTGGATCTACTGATTCAGTCGACTACGTCCTTCGGTAAGTACATTGCTTTCGTTCTCGGACGCCAGAGTACCTGCCCAGGTCGTTTGAACTGAGACATTGTCTTCCATCAGAATTGGACATCGCCATCACTCTTGGAGATCTTGCCAGTCACAACAAGCTATTTGAAAGCAATTTGATTGCTTGTTCATACAATGACGTCAAACTCAAGCACAGCGACAAGTCTCACCAATGCACAATCTGTCAGAAGTAACGCCAGAGTGCTTTGTGGTCCTTTTGGGAGGCTGTATCAATAGCCGCGCACTTATCCGAAAGCGGCAACTTGGTATACGCGCCACTCGCGCCGCATCCACACAGCCTACCTTCTCGACCTCCAACGAAAACCACTGCATCTCAACGACAACAACCACGAAAATCGAATCTGCAATCCTGAGCGCCACCACTTGCGACGACACTTGTCATGCATTTCGCCAGCATTGGCATGCGATGATCATGACTCCCGCTTCGCTTCGGCAGTTTCTTCACCCGGTCACACTTCCCGCGAGGCTGTGCAGTTACAGATTTCAACGGCGAAGCGCTTCTCGAAAATGTCTCAGATCTACTGGAACGCAGGATCTGGTGCTGACCAATGAACCAACGCCGTTTACAAGTCGTTCACGTTCCCTGTAGCCGCCCTGCATGCGGTTTACGTTCGGCTCCTGCATCAAGTTGGGGGCCAGGAACCGGTGAAAATGCAGCCCTGTAGACGCCTGATTCGTTCGGAGGCAACTCTTTCGAGCGACCATGTTCCATCAAGACCGTGGTCATACCGAGGCATGCTCAAAGAATTCGAAGTGCTATCCAACCCTAGTAGTTAATCCGGATGGAGATAAGTCTGCCTTGAGTGCGCCTTAGGGACCAGTGCCGGAAATCCACACTTGAATATCGCGACTTATTCGCGTCTAAAGCTCAGAGTCAACCTTGATTCTGCCTCAATGAACATTTACAACAAGCCCGGCTAATATCAGGTACTCTCAAGGGCTGTCAACTGACTTTGTATCCAATAGACAACGCAGGTGCCAACCCACGCCTAAACGACACCTCGACCATCGACGCTGTCGTGGCCAGGTATTCACGCAAAGACTGATAGTCATGCTTTGCTGCTTGCATGGCGAAGGAGATGTACCTGAAGCCCTGGTGTCGCACTACTGTACAGGAGGCTTTGTTGAAAGTATTGCGGGCAACAAACTCATAGAGCCTTACGATGGCTAATGCTCTTTAGAGTTGCTCAAGACTGAGTTAGAGGAGTTTAGATGGTTGCAATAAATTGTCCAGACATGTTTCTTCCATTTTGCAGCGTTTGTTTCCAGCCTTCTTTTAACAATGCTAGCTCTGAAATACATTGATATAGATTTGCAACTACCCTGTATCCATGCCCACGGAGACAGTTACTAGACTACTATCGCCAGAACCTACGTGGACAGACAATCTGCATGATCAACTGAATTGCAGAAGGCGTTCTCTACTCCTCAAGAAGTCTTCAGAACCCAAAAACACCCTATTAGAACTATCGATCCAGATTTCGATCTCAGCAGCGTCGAGCTCAGTGACACTGCCTTGCGCTCAGCCTCACCATCTTCTCTGCCGATGACGCATTATTGGTAAGATCATTCTAGTCAAGACAGTCGCGCTTGCATCAAACCTTCCCTGATGAGTAGATTTCCTCTTTACACAGCCCCTCCGCACCCTCCGCTCCCGTCCGCACATCCGCACATGCATACGGTGACAACAGTCCGCAGTAAGCCTATGCTACTAAGCTCAATGCCAGCTTCATAGCCAGTCCTTGTCTCTAATCCTCACCGCGCACCCGAAGTGTTGAAAGCGTACTTTGTCCAATGTTCAGAATGAGGTCATGTGACACAACTCCATTGCAATGCTACCCATCCTCCTGACCTAACGCCGCCCATGTGTTCACGTCGTCTATCTCACCGGCAGCTGATTCTGCCACTCCGGATCGACCTTGCTCTGCTTGAAGAAACTCTTCCCTTTCAACCACTGCCTATAAGCTTTGTACCGCTTCTTCGTACCGTCTTCCTCTTCTACATCCAATGGGTTCTCTTTAACAGCTAAGTACTCCTCAAACTCCTCGATATCCTCCTCAGCAGTCTGGAACTTGCCGGGCGTTGAGTACGTCTGCGGCAGTATCTCGTCGGTGAATGAGGGGTAGAGATGCGGGTGTGGGTTCAAGCTCTGTGGCCAGGAGTATGTTGGTGCGTGCGAGAATGGTGTGCTGACTGATGCTGATGTCATGGGACGCGAGTAGGATTGGAAGGAGCGGACGGACATGACGTCGGTGTCAATGCGTGGTAGACCAGAGGGAGTAGTGCTGGTCTCATCGATGTCTGTTGATGCTTGCGGGCCGCCTTCAGTCATGCTTAGGTATTCGTAGTACTCCATTGCGGCTGGATCATCTGCGCTTGGTGTCTCGCTGCTAACGACCAATGGGAGATTCAGTGGATGCTCGATGTACCGCGAATACTCGTCTGATTCAGCACTTGAAACGGTGGGATTGATGCTGTTGTCGTAAAACTGCGCCAGAGTCCACTGATTGATGAGCGCTTTGTCGGCGGGCTTGAAGCCTGGTCGCACGGTTGAAGCCAAACCTGTCGATGTAGACATCGAGTTCGCCAAAGATGGAAAAGAACCTACTGTGGCAGGCGCGGAAGATGGCATATCTGTCTCAAAATGTGGATCTCGAAGTATTGAATGTGTGACAGAGTTGGTATCTGGCACACTGAGCTGTATATGGTGACGTCGCCGGGCCATGATACTGCCTTGCCGTGATTCATTCTCGCTTACAGGGTCGAGAATCGTGACACCCTTCCGAGGCCCCTTCTTCGCGTTGTTTCGCTGAGCCATCTGCTCTTGCTGTGCTTTCTTACGAGGCACGAAAGGTGATATATCGTCTATACGCGAAGGTGCAAGGCCGTCTCGGCTATCCCGTACAGCTCGGTTTGGTGACGCTAGCCTGAAGGCGAAGATCTTGAGGAAGGAGGAGATAGCCAGTGGTCGGTAGTACTCAAGCCAATAGTCATCGCGGAAGCCGATATTAGCTTGCAGTGATCTGCTCTGCAATGCTCTGAGGTGGTTCGACGGTGGTAGCGTGCGCGGCTCGAGATGGGACGGAGTGAACCAGTTGTTGTAGTCTCGTCGTTGCCAGTCCAAGTACCCCTTTGGATCTGCATGGTGAAGGTAGTAGTCGGTAGTCAAATCCCACAACATTGGCTGGCCCTGATGGAAAGTGTAATTACCCAAGAAGAGGTTATACGCTTCCTGCCGTTGCGAGTCTAGGAAGGAGTTGTGGTAATACCGCTTGAAGCTCTCTACCATGTCGCGAGAACTGCTCTGCCACTGGTTGATCTTCCGGTATGTGGCCATCGTGTTCACGAGGTGCGACCCACCATACTGTATTGCGATTGTGTCTCCATGTCCATGGAACATATGAGTGAACATCTCTACACAGTCCGAGTCGTACTCGACAGTGTTTCCGGCAATGACACCAAGCGCGTGTAGCTGACGGCCGAGAGCTCTTTTTCCAATCACGAACTGTGCGGCGTTCGTGCGATCGAGGCAGTCAATGCAATTCGTCCTGGCCACACCATTCTGCACTTGAGGTGCCCCAGTGGCCTCGTCACCATTCTGGAAGAACCCTGTTTCCTGCAAGACTTTCTCAGCAAGACCTTCTAAAGTGCCGATGACATCCTGGCCTCGTGTCTTCGCGGCGCGTGACATGTCAAATGCCTCGTAACGTATCTTTTTGTCTTTCGGCAGAGACTGGTTCAAGTAGTCGATGCAGTACTTGTACTCATACAACAGCTTTGACTCCCTCGGCGTTCGCTCTCGTGCTTTGATTAGGTTCAATGCGATGACGGGAGCACCATAACGCTGGAACAGATCATCAAAGTGAAGAGCTGCAGCGCTGTAGAACGGATCCACGAGACTGAGGTCGATGTCTGGTTTCGGAGTTACACCGGTATTGTCTTGTGTCCAGAATAGCGGTATGCTACCACGATGCTGAACATACGAAGTGTACGTCGGATTGGTGTAAAGACGCGGCCCTGGTGCATGGAAGGATGTGGTTAGTGCTTCAGACACGATTTGTTCAGACTCTACATCGTTCGCGACATAACCCAGGTCGTTGGTACCTCTCTTCAGGAACCTAGCTCCTGCAAAATGCCTTGATCGCCTTGCAATGATGGTAATGTAGATCCTGCGACCGAAGACGTCGAGCGATGACTGGTCCACGTACCCGTGAATGACTGGATGGCACCAGTCGTAGACATTCTTCATAACGACGCGAGCTGGATCCAATAAGTAGTGGTTCCACATGAACATGTCCTGGTAGTCGCGCTCAGGGTTTTCGATACCCTGGTTCAAGGCCGTCCGTTCGTGTATGATGTTCTGCTGCAAGCTTCTCGTGATGTTGTATGAGTAGCTGAAATAGAACGATCGTGTCAGATCCAAATTGGCAAGACTTGCAAGGAATCTGGCCTCCTCCGGATTACGTTCCTTCTGGTATCGTGTGGAAGACCCCATCGTCAGAGGGATCATCTCAGTGCCATCGACTTGGTAGATGTAGTGACCGCCAAGCATAGCCACTTGCGCCCTCTTGGAGATTAGAAGCATATAGTAAGCGTCGGTGAAACGGATGAAGCCTAACAACCCCCACGTGCTGCACTTCAGCTTAAGACCGCCGGTGCCCTTGTTGCCGTCTTGGATCGTATGCAAGAGCCTGTACATGTCTTTCCTGTTGTATACTATGTCGTCCTCAAATATCATCAGTTGACCCGGCGGCGCTGTTCGATCAATCTTGAGCACACGATACTCTTCCTCCATGATATCCGCTCCAATAAGGTAGAAGCGTGTGCTTGTCTCATACAGCGAGAACTTGTGCATTCTGCTGATGCCATTTTCGCCGACTTTTCGGTATTCAATACCCTTGACATTGTGTACAGTTGCTGGACTTGTAGGCCTCTGAAACTGCACGCCAACAGTAGGATCCTCCTCTTCGCCACCAAATTTGACAGATTCAGTCTCTGTACGAGGCTGCCCTATTCCAGGCAGTTTGTCCAGATCGGCCTCAGGTTCGAAGTTTTCCGATGGAGTGTCATTCTGCGGAAGCAACTCTGGGCTTGTGCCCAAAGAAGACGCCCTTTCGTACTCCCCAGGCTTTTCGTGAAGACTCTCATGTGAGGTTGTGGCTTTGGATGCCGTTGAGCTAGACCGCTCCCTGAGATCCGGCCTTGTGCCCGAAGACTCCATAGCTCCTGTCAAGAGAGGTAAAGATAGCGACTGGGGTGGCTAGCTTGTGGACATGGCTGCGTTTGCGTGAAGATCAGTGTCTGCGAGAGCGATGCACGAGAAGAAAATCGCGCAGCTCGCAGCAGAAAGTGCCAGACCAGCTGCACACGCAGAAGAAGCAACGGAGGTGCTCGAGCAAGTTTGGAATGTGCTTAACGGGCGTGTTTGCACAACTGAGGTGCATCGCCTAGTGCGTCATTTGGTGCTTAGTCATGCCCTTAGCGCCCGCTGCGGCTGTAATTGGGAGCCCAGCCCAGAGCCGTGTATGACCACGAACTCGCGTTGCACGTGGTGCACTTTACAACAATCTTCATCGCGCAAACATCAGCATGCAATCGTTACTTTCCGCATTCTAGCAGACGTCGCTATCATATCTTTGCAAGTGTTGAGGCCTCCTCTTGACAACTCAACATGCAACCCGGCAGGCATCAACACGCCTCGCCCTAGTGTTCGATTACGTTAACCGTTACCATGGGACAAGGGTTCTCACTCACCACGCTCTCGGCTGGCACCGCCAACATCGATGTCCCGGAGTTGGCTGACCTACAGTATGAAAAATCTTTGGGTGCTGCTCGGTTCATGAAGGCTGTGAGGGCACGACACAAAGATGGCCTTATCGTTGCGCGCGTGGTCATGAAGCCATACGCGCAGTTCAACTTCGAAACATATGCAAGACGGTTACTTCGTAAGTAATAGTAGGGGTGTCTTAGTTTGGTCCTATCTGACTCGATTGCAGACGAACGCAAGGCGCTTGCAGAGGTGCCGAACGCCTTGCCTTATCACCGTATCATCGAAACGGCTGCTTGTGGCTATCTGGTTCGTCAATACATTCACAGCTCATTATACGATAGACTCAGTACACGCCCGTTCCTTGAAGAGATAGAGAAGAAATGGCTGTCTTTCCAGCTGCTGTCTACTGTACGCGACTGTCATGCACAGAACATCTACCACGGGGACATCAAGACAGAGAACGTACTAGTGACTTCCTGGAACTGGCTCTACTTGACCGACTTCTCCTCCTCGTACAAGCCCGCACATCTACCTGAGGACAATCCCGCCGACTTCTCATTCTACTTTGACCTTTCGGGGCGACGCACATGTTATCTGGCCCCTGAGCGGTTTCTAGCTTCTGGCCAGCAGCCAGAAGGAGAAGGAAACGTCAACTGGGCCATGGATATCTTTAGTGTTGGCTGTGTCATTGCAGAGCTGTTCCTTGAGGCTCCTATTTTCTCTCTGAGCCAGCTGTTCAAGTACCGGCAAGGCGAGTACAACCCTGAACACTCTCATCTCAGCAAGATCCAAGACCCTCACGTACGAGAGCTCATCATGCATATGATACAAGTCGACCCCAACTCCAGGATGTCGGCTGAGGATTACCTCACCCACTGGAGAGGCAAAGTGTTCCCGGACTACTTCTATGGTTTTCTCCAACAGTACATGTTTTCGATCACCGATCCCTCTTCAGGCCGCAAGCCGGTGACCACGACTTCCGAGCATCTTGGAGAGCCAGATGAACGCATCGATCAGGTGTACAACGATTACGACAAGATTTCTCACCTTCTGTCGAGCAGCGAGGGGAAGGAATTGGTAAAACCGCGACAACTGCCACCGAAGCCGAATGCAAAGCTGTTCCCCCTGCACATTGACATTCCCAACTACCAACATGAAGTATCACCGGCACGGAGCCTCACACAGGACGACGGCAATTTGATCTTCTTAACAATTGTTGTCTCTTGCATGCGGGGTACGGCTCGTGCTTCAGCTCGCGTGAGAGGTCTCGAGCTGCTGTTAGCGTTTTCCGAGCGTTTGACCGACGAGGCGAAGTTGGATCGCGTGATACCATACGTTGCGCAACTACTCACCGATAAATCAGAGCAAGTGAGAATCACTGCGCTAAGGTCACTGACCCAGATCCTTGCGATGGTCCAGGTCGTGTCCCCGATCAATGCGTACATCTTTCCGGAGTATGTTCTACCAAGACTAGAAACGTATCTTCCGGACTCTTCGTCAGCAGAAAACCCACTTGTTCGCATGCAGTATGCCTTGTGCATCGGCACACTTGCTACCACCGCCGCTAGGTATCTCGACATGATCCAAGCATTGCGAGCGGACGGAGCACTCCCCGCAACTGACCCTGAGGCTGAGGACAGTCTCTCCACATCTGCGCACCGCAATCGCTTCGATGCCGATCGCCAAAACTTGCTCGAGGCATTCGAGAAGCACACAAAGGCTCTATTGACTGACCAGACTGCGTCTGTACGTCGCGCGATGCTCCGGTCTGTCTCCGATCTCTGCGTCTTCTTCGGTAGTCCACGAGCCAACGATGTCGTGTTGAGCCATCTCAACACATACCTCAACGATCCGGATTGGATGCTGAAGTGCGGCTTCTTCGAAGCGATCGTAGGAGTCGCTGTGTTCGTTGGCGGTGCCAGTCTGGAGGGTTATATCCTTCCTCTCATGGTCCAGGCATTGACCGACCCGGAAGAATTTGTCGTCGAAAAGGTCATTCGTGCTCTGTCTTCCATGGCAGAGCTTGGTCTATTCCAAAGGTCTAAAACATGGGAGCTAGTCGATATCGTGGCACGGCTTACGATGCACCCGAACCTCTGGATACGGGAAGCAGCTGCACAGTTCATATCGACTGCATCGAGGTATTTGTCCGTTGCCGACACACACAGCATTCTCGTCAACCTGATCAGACCCTACCTGAAAGTGGTGCCGTCCGACTTTTCGCAAACTCGAATCCTTGAATCTTTAAAGAAACCAATGTCGAGGTTACTCATGGAGATGGCTTCGAACTGGGCCGTCCAAGCACAAAAAGGGCTATTCTGGACTTCTGCAAGGCAACAGCAGACATTCACCTTCGGCTCGACAGAGGAGACTTTGCCCGCTATCTCAGGCCGGGAGCTTGACTCGAAAGTGCTTCAGAGGATACAGAAGAATGCGGAAGACGAGACCTGGCTGCAGAAGCTTCGCAATGCGGGCATGACAGCCGATGATGACTTCAAGCTCGTGGCCCTGCGTGAGTTCATTTGGCGAGTGGTGCACCGGCGCCGATCTGACAGTCTTACATCAAGCCCAACAAGGTTCAACAACATCATAACACTGAAAGATCTTGGAGTGAATGCCCTCACCGTCATCTTTGACGAGAATATACAGCATACTGTCAATAAGGATCGAATGGTCGCCGGCCAGCAGGAGAACTCGACTCAGCCCCGGACCATCCAAGATGCACTGCTTGACGCGTCTACTACGGAGATTGATGCTCTTGCATCGCGCATGCCCCACGCGCAAAGCCAAGCTGAACGGTTGAGGCTGGAAGAGGGCAGTCGAGGAGGTATAGCTATTCCACCACGGTCGAATACTGCAGCTCATGGGCGAGGATCGCCATCATCAGAGACCGCTGTGCGAAGAAACTCTCTGCAGATACCTAGTGGCGCATCTCCTACTCGTTCATCTTTTGGCTCGTATGGCGCTGGAGATCACTTGCACCCCTTGCAACATCGAAGCAGTGCTCTGAGCTTGCTCAACAAGAAGGAGAACAAGGCCCTTCCAGAGATTGGCACAAGTTCTGCGAATGCTTTCGGTAAGGTCGATGCAGCGCACGTACGAGACACGTCTCGCTCTCGCCAGCCCTCCTCACCGCTTGCCGTCGACAAGCCTCATCCAAGTTCTTCTCAGGTGCGGTTTAGGAATGCGCACAACTACACTGGCAATGATCCCGCGATTTTGAAGCTTCTCGATTCCATGCTCCTCGAGCGCTTTCCTTCAGGCGAGATTGAGTTTGGTCCCCGCATTCAGCTTCCGCTCAGGAAACAGCCCATCCGTCACAAGGACGCGAATCCGGCAGCGACAGGCGTTCCGTGGAGACCCGAAGGCGCTTTGATAGCCACTTTTGGTGAACACACTGCTTCAGTAAGTCGCATACTGGTATCTCCAGACCAAGGCTTCTTCATCAGTGGGTCAGACGACGGTACTGTCAAGGTTTGGGATACTTCGCGTCTCGAGCGCAACATCACTCGACGATCTCGGCAGACGTACAAACTTGGTGAAGATGTCAAGGTCACGAGTCTCGTCTTCGTAGAGCAGACATACTCCTTTGTTGCTACTGGCAGTGACGGCAGTGTTCACGTAGTGCGAGTTGACTATGTGCAGGGTCCTGAAGGGTCAAACAAGTTCGGCAGACCCAGGCTTCTACGCGAGTACCAACTGCCCAAAGGCGATCAGGCAGTATGGTCTGAACACTATACGGAGGATAACAAGTCCGTACTTGTGCTTGCCACGAGCACATCAAAGATCATTGGGCTAGATCTCAGAACGATGGAAGAACTGTTCATCCTAAAGAACCCACTCAACCATGGCACGCCTACCTGCTTCTGCGTCGACAGAAAAGCGCACTGGCTGTTACTAGGGACGTCTCATGGTGTGCTCGATCTTTGGGATCTGCGTTTCAAGCTACGCTTGAAAGCCTGGGTCTGTAGTGGCGCCTCTCCTGTACATCGACTTCTTCTGATACCGATGCCCGGACGAAAGAAATCACAGCGGCTCTATATTTCTGGCGGCAGCGGGCAAGGCGAGGTGACCATGTGGGACTGGGAGAAGCATATTTGTGAGCGTGTGTATCGCATTGGAGGTGGCAAGGAGACCGGACTGAAGAGCACTCTGCTCACCGATCTGGACGAAGAGAAGCCGGGTGGTATGCTCGGACGGTTTGCAACAGCTCTGGAACCAACGGCAAACCAGAACGCAGATCGTGGCATTCGGGCGCTTGCTGTGCATACTCAGGCCGTGGACGAAAGGGGCGAAGCAAAACATACATTCATCCTCACCGCCGGACCAGACTGGAAGATCAGGTACTGGGACACGTACCGCCCGGAAGCGTCGATGATAGTCAGTGGTCTGGAGGCTGACGAAGTCAAGCCTCACTATGCGACGAGCCAGCCAGGTGTCGAAACTACTGTCATCACCGAACTTTCGTCACAGCCTCAGTCACAAGCTTTGAGTGCGAGGGACAGCAAGAGTTCTTCTTCGAGCAAGAGACCAGCGCCGAAGTCGTCACGGACTGGTCTTATTTCGCTGCAGCAACAACAGTTGCTTAAGACGCATCTGGACAAGATCATGGATGTGGCTTTGGTTGAACAGCCTTATGGTATGGTGATCTCAGCGGACAGATCGGGCGTGATCTACATGTTCATGTAGTCTCTTCAGAACGCGTCGCAAGCTTAGCTGAATATTGTATAGCATCAGAGGTTCATAAACATTCTTGTTGACTTTCTCAGCCTTGCACAATCCAGTGATAGCAACCAGGGCGGTGCAGAGCAGTGTAGCCTTCCTCGTAGTCGAAAAGCGTTCTGTTGGGTCTGAGAGCTATCCCGATTACCTTCTCAATGATAAGAACGCCCTATTGGCTGACGTCGACGACGAGCTCAGCCGCCATTGGATCTACGGCGTTGACCGGTGAAGGACCATAAGCCAGCCTGACGGCGCGCATATGCAGCTCTGCGTGTCGCATAACTATCAGTCAAAGTAGAACATTCAAAATCTATCATCAAGGCAGCCATCCACAAGAATGAGAGCCTTTCGACTCTAACGAAATCACCCAGAATAAATCTACCAGACACAGCAAGATGCGATATTGCGCCGTTTGTAGCACACGCATCCACGGCTCCGGTTACTACTGCTCAATCCACAAACCCAGCTACCGCCGCTCACGCACCCAAGAAATGTATAATTACAATAACGACTCTACGTACCCAAGTGATACGCACTACCGCACCAGCCACGGCACAACGGGCACTGTAGCCTTGCGCCGCCCGAACCACGACAGTGGCTACAACCTAGCGCTCTATAATCACCACAATGTGCCTGCCATCAACACGCCTCTTGCTCATACCCTAGTTCAGTCCTTCGCAGCACTGCAAGATACCCACGTCATCGCTTCTCTGACCTACTCGGTGGCACGAGACGGTACACAGACGCTCACCGCCGAAGCAAATCTGGAACGCGAACAATGCCCTGTATGCTATGTTTGGTTTGCGAACCATCAGCAGCTGGTCAATCATCAGTGGGAATGCCCAGTCGGATGCGAGGCTCATAGGACTTGTATGCGCGAGGAAGACGCAGTGTGGCATGCAACGACGGAAAGACATGACAGGTGTTTTGTCAGAAATTGTGCAAGTGTGTATAGGCGGGAAGGGGGGTGGAAGAGGCTATTTGTCGAAGAGCATGTCCGTGCTCAACATTAAGAAGGATTGAGATGCATATTGTTCAGGAAGGCGAGTGCGATTGCGGTGTCTGCATTTGTTTGTTACGCAATGATATCTTTTCCTTTCTTACTTCAACGCAGCCTTGACACTAGGCACCTCATCGTCTTTCTCGAGAATGTTAGGCAACGGCCCAATAGGCGTAATCGCAAATGGATTGATCTGCCCGTGACTCTTGGTGTAGTGATTCCTGATGTGCTCGAACTCCGTCGTCTCGCCGAACGCCTTGGGATAATCCCAATACAGATGCCTCACCCACTGATGCAGGTTGGGGTAGCCGCTGCGGATGTCGCGAATGTTGCACTTGAAGTGCTGCACGTAGACTGGGTCGAAGCGGATGATTGTCGTAAACAGGCGGACATCTGCTTCTGTGACGTGCGGTGAGGAGAGGAGGTAGGGTGTTGATGAGTCTGCGAGGGCGGCTTCGACGCGGTCTAGAGACTTGAAAAGGGTGGTTACGTTTTTCTTGTAGGCGTCCTCGGTGCTGTATGTGTTAGTATACTGCGCGGCGTTCCATACTTCGAAAAGTGCAGACTTACGTAGCAAATCCAGACTTGTACACGCCGTTGTTGATGTCATTGTACACCCACTCATTCATCTCCTCAATATCTTTCTGCAAGTTCTTCGGGAACAAATCCACCTTCTTGTACTCATCCGCAATCAGGTCATCGAACTCTGTGTACAGCATTCGGATAATCTCGCTGCTCTCGTTACTGACAATACGCTTCTGCTTCTTGTCGTACAGCGTGGGTACAGTAAACCTGCCCTCGTAGTCTGGGTTCTGCTCAAAGTAGATGTCGCGGAGATGTGTGTACTCCTTGTGCAGAGGATCCGGGTGGGTGTTCTCGCCAGGCAGTTTCTCATCCGAAGTAGCGAAGCGCCAGCCCTTCTCCGCCATGTGCCAGTGCACGCTGGTGAAACTAATAATGTCTTGCAGACCTTTCAAATTGCGAACAATCAAGGTGCGGTGCGCCCAGGGACAGGCATAGGAAACGTAGAGGTGGTAACGGTCCTTTTCTGCGGGGAATTCTGCACCGGGCTTGTTCTCGATGAAGGAGCGGAAGACTGATTGCTGGCGCTTGAACTCTCCACTCTTGTCCTTGGGATCTACCCAATTGAGGATGTCAGGCTTCTTGTCCATGGCGAATGCGGTTCTACTTTGAGAAAATGCTCGTGCTGCTGTGGTTGTTTTGGTGATGTGGTTGGAAACTGCTCTCAGTCGCGTGATCGCAGAGAACATGGAACAAGGGTTGCGTGTGTTCGGCAATCGTATAATTGTTAGATCTGGGGAATCGATGTTTATATATTGTCGATGTCATTGAAGCTCGAAGTCCCACTAGCGCGAACGAGCTGCAGCACGTCCCGGTTCCGTCATAGCTCTTGCCCCTCCGAGGCTTTACTCAGCATTGGAAAGCTTTACTAACCTCTTGTATCCTCGTCCTGACAAAGGTATTAGCAACGCAACTCTCCTGCACCTTTTGTAGAGCCGAGAGCCGTAAACTGTGGACCGATATGTGTGTTTCCAAGGCGATTACCAACTCTTGCTGTCATATTCTTGGGTATCTACCGCTCGTTCATACAACTACATAATCATTCAACGCTGGCCGACTTCTTCGTACTCAACTTTCACAACGTCTTATTCTAAAGCAGTGTGGCACCAACGTTGCCCAGCGTCTGCTTCGTGACCTCGTCCCTGACCTGTCCGACCTTCTTCGCTGAGTCCAGAATTGCGCCCTCAATTGCCTTCAGCGCCTCGACCAACTCACGGCGCTGGTCGCGTGGTGCACTCCTGCTGCCTGTCAACTGCTGTGCTTTCTCTAATGTTCCTGCCTCCATTGTGCGCAAATGTCCCTCAATCTCGCGAATCTGTCTCTGGTATACATCGAGTGTGCGGCCGAGTTCGCCCGTTCGGCGGTTGAAGTAGCCCATGAGGTCGACAGGCTTGGTTGGATCGTCTTCGTCGAGGGCAGCGGTCGCCGGTGGTTTCGCGCTCGACGCAGTGAGGTTCGTACCGTTTCGGTAGTGGAACTGTGCTGGGAGTCTTTGATTCTCGATAGCGCGGAAGCTCAATGTCGCATCTGCGGCATCCTTCTTGACAAGGTCTCGCAGGTAGGCGATGTTGGCGGAGTCGTTGTCTAGGCCTACTTCGACAGTGGAAAGGAACGTTTCGATGTACGCAACATCAGGCGCAATGGTCGCAATTTCGGCCTCGCTGTTTGGCAGTGTCTCACGAATCTGACTGCAGTAGTTGATTTTACGCTGGATGCCGTCGTCGAATGCCTGGATCTGTTGTTGAAGTTCCTGGCTCAAATCGTTGAAGCGCGTTGTCCCCCGTATGCTGTCCAGACCAATGTTTACCGCCTGCTGAGTGGCAGGCTGTAGCCCTCCACCAAGTGTAGAGCCGCCGAGCGTGCCTGTTCTTTGTGGAGGTGCCATGCTGCCGCCGAATAGGGTGTTGGTTTGCTGTGGCTGCGCTTGTTGGGTCGAGCCGAAGAGCGAGGGTGTTGTGGTAGTTTGGTTCTGCTGTGCGTTGGTGTTGCCGAACAAAGACGGTGTTGAGTTGGTTTGTTGTGTCGATGTGCCGCTGAAAGACGTGATTAGCTCAAGTTTGTAGAATGCAAGCTTGTACATACAATAGCGATGGCTTCGCCTGTTGCGGACCACCGAAAAGTCCTCCTGAGGGTGCTGCTCCAGCTTGCGGCTGTGTCTGTGTACTGGCTCCCAATGCGCCTCCAAAGAGACCGCCGCTCGCGGGCTGCGAAGATTGTGCGGTCGAAGAGCCAAACAGGCCTCCGCTCGCAGGCGCAGCTGTCGCAGGCTTGTTCATGTTGCCGAACAGACCTCCAGATGCAGGCTGAGACGCTGCAGGTTGTGTTGATCCACCGAAAAGCCCTCCTGACTGGGCTGGTTGTGCTGGTGTAGAACCGAAGAGGCCGCCGCTGCTCTGCGGTTGCGATGTTGCTGTGGCAGTAGCATTGTTTCCACTAAGCGTAGTCAGCTTTTTTGTCACTGAAAGGCGCCGTAGTCATGGTCATTGCGCCTGCAGTATCCACCTTGGGCACATGCAAAGACCGTGCTAGCTGAGCAGGGTAACCGCCTGCAATGACTTTACGATGAACAGAGACACGTACAAGAGACCACCGCCAGTATTGATGCTCAGAGAGTTTGAACGTCCAAATCCTGCCATCTTGTCGGGCCAGGCTTCTTTTCTAACTCGTACTCGACTTAGGCCGGAAGCAGCAAGAGCACTTCAATGAAGCGACAGGTTCTAACGTTCGAGCTTGTAATCAATTATTCCAGCAATGTGAATGGTCTGGCGTTCGATCGAGGTGAATGGGTGGTGGCAGAGCGGGTTGTAGTCTGTGTTGATGATCGCAAGCCGCGCGCGACTTTGGTGTTTTCGAAGCTCCGCTGCAAGCTCGATGCACGGTCCATGCAATTCACGAACAACGAGCTCCAGACGCGACCTCTTGCATACCTTTCACTAAACTTTGCGGATTTGCACACGCGAGAGACACGATCTTCGAACGAACGCGACCATATCTCGATAGCCGTTTGCCATTGCTTCTAGCATACGAAACCTTAGTGCCGCACATATCAACAGACCGCAGGGCGCCATGGACGAAGAAGACGATGATCTCTACGGCCCCTCTGAGCCAACAACTGAGGCGAAGAGCGAGCCAAAGAAAGAGGATGCTTCAAGTGGAGACGAGCCTATGGACGAAGGCGCAGATTCGGGCGACGACGACGACGACGACGACAGCGACTCGGACCTCGAATTCATCATTGACAAGCCAGCGACCGCACCCAAGCCTGCAGCGTACGTGTTGAAGACAACAACTGGACTTACTCTATACTAACAAACTGACCAGTGCATCACAACCTCAAGAATCGAAAGCCATAAAGATCGAAGCCCCTCCACAATCAACATCCACACCACAACCCCCCTCACAACAAGCAAAACCTCCCCCAGGAACCGCGCCCCAAGTCTCGCAACTATCTGGCCTCGGCTACCCAGCCCTGCACACCTCCACCGTCGATGTAGACGCAAATCCCACCTACCCCGGTCTCAACAAACCGCTCTTGCAAATCGACCTAGACGCAGACCTAGCCGAAGAGCACAAACTCTGGCGGCGCCCGGGCGAAGACTACTCCGACTACTTCAACTACGGCTTCGACGAGTTCACATGGGAGACGTACCGGCTGAAGCAACAGGCCATGAGCCAGACGATTCAGCAGCAGAAGGCCGAGATGGCGCAGATGCAGCAGATGATGAGCGGAGGCATGCCGGGGATGCCGCCGATGCCGGGAGCTGGGGCGCCTGCTGGAGCGCCGCAGGGCCCTGGCGGCATGAATGGAATGGGTGGGATGCCGCCTGGGGGCATGGACGAGAGCCAGATGCAGATGATGATGCAGCAGATGGCGAGTAGTGGGATGGATCCGAGTCAGATGGATTTTGCGACGTTTATGCAGATGGCGGGTGGTGGTATGGGCGGTCCTGGTGGCCCGGGAGGATTTGGTGGAGGCCAGCAAGGTGGTGGGTTTCAGCAAGGACATCAGGGTGGTGGAGGGAGAGGCGGCAGAGGAAGGGGGAGGGGATGGTAATCAAGACAGACATCTTGACATTATTTGGCGTTTTATGTACAAGACTACGATACCAAGGGACCTTTCTCACGAGATGAATGGCAAAAGCTCAAGCAGCAGATTGACAATTGAGAGCTTATGATGTCAGCTTTTGACCAAGTTCCTACTTCCACATTTATCTACAATGGTCCATAGCTTGTGCTACCGAGTTGCAGATCGGCTTTGCGCCTCTTTGGCGTCTCTCGGCCCCTTCGGTATCCGTCCCATTTCCTTCTCTTCCATGCTGGAAGACAGCTTCAGAGCTGCGGGTTGGTAGTATTCTTCTTGATTCTGTGATGCAGACCTCGTGACTCGCGATAGCGCAGCAAGGCTCATGTCTCCATAGGGTCACCGCCCTCCAGAACGTGCGCCGGTATCCTGCCTTCCGCAAAGTCCTTCTCCAGCTTCGCCATCTCCGCCAAACTGCTCGCCGCACTAATGGCCGCGCGCATCCTCCTCTTCTCATCGTCCGTGTAGATGCGCTCCTTGCCATTTGTGTCGGTGCCATTAGTGGTCGGCACAACAAAGCCCTTCGACTTGACGCCCATAATCTTGCTGGCCAACTCTGTAGGCTCCTCTGATGTGCCGAACAGCTCCTCCGCCTTCTGTCGTTCAACGTCCTTAACCTTGACAAAATCCAGATAGCGCACGGTGGGGCAACGCCAGATCACCCAGTATCGGTAGTTCTACACAACGTCAGTGTGCGCTGTGGCTTCCGGCGCAGATGTACGTACCTCCTTGCTTGCTACTGGGTTGCCGATCGCCGACAAGAACACCAGCTTCTTGAAGCCTGCAAGAGGGTCAAGATCGGCGAGTTCTGTGAGTCTGTTCTTTGTGAGGACGAGGGTCTGTAGGTTCGGTATGCTCGTTGAGAGATTCGGCTGAATGTTCGAGATGCGGTTCTGCGCAAGGAACAGTGTGCGAAGGCGAGGCTGCAGGGGGAAGTTGCCGAGTTGCGCGATGTCGTTGTCGGTGAGGTCGATTGCGTCGTTGTCCTGTGTACATTGTGAGTGCGTGCGCAAAGTGGTTTGGAGCTTGGGGAACTCACTCGTGCTGCGCCCATATTCTCGATGGCGGAGATTTTGTGGCCTATAAATTACAGATATTGATATCAATTCAGCTCGCAAGTGTAGTATCTGTTCTTTTCAACGCACCTCGTAGATCGAGTTCACGCTCCGTGAGACAGTTGATGAAGGAGAGGGAGTTGTTGATCAATTCGGTCGTTAACCTCATTCTGGCGGTAGTGACGCGTAGTCTGATGGCGGGAAGAGTCGTGGGATATTCGACTGAGGCGTCGTAGGTCGTATGCCTGGTTTACGGGGGTTGGTGTAGAAGTCGCGATCATTGACATAGAAATTCCAAGTCACGCCCGCCAAGGTTCAGCCTAGCGCGATCCCCTTCAGCCCTACAACGCCTTCCTCCACTGCTCCGTCCCACCTCGAAGTGTCTCAATCAGCAAGACTTCATGTTCTGACCACTATCCTTGAAAGGTTTTCCATTACCAGACTTCGAAGTAGTTTATTACACAACACCTGGAATGAGCATTGTGCACTCATTATGGTGGACCAGGATAGACGCGAGCAGTTTTACTCTGTAACGCGTTCGAAATGTAGCAGCAGTACAAGATAGGAATACCAGAGCTCTTCATAACGAGCGAAAGCTTCTTAAGGCCAATATCGAATCCTTGTCACACCTTCTGCAGATTCGAACATGTTGAACTCATGGGAACAAGATGCCTGGATGAACTGGACATTTGGTGGCCAGTTTTCCGTCGATTCGCTCGATACCACTAGCGTTGGCATGATCGTTGTTTGCACACGGGACGATTCCTTCCTGCGACCTCCGACAGGCTAACCCATCACAATGCCCTAATATACAAGGCTGGTTCTGCAAGCAAACATGGCTTAAGATAGAACAAGGCCGCTATTAGGTAGCTTTGTCATTAGAGGCATCACGGTACTTCACCGTTGAGCGCTACCTGTCGAAAAAGTGGACAAAGATCTTCGACCGTATCGGCTGGACCGCAGTATTGCATAAGAACAGGGATGGGTTGTCTACGCTAGCACGAAGGGTTCTGCCGGTCCTTGACACTCAATCGCTGGAGGCGTTCAGTGTACCGTCTGTAGGAGCTGACATCCAACAATGGTACTCCGAGGCTATTGCTTCAGACACAGCTCTATGAGCCTCTGAAGGGGTTCCTGCTGCCCATGCAAACAGCTGGGGTGTACACAAGCCTCTCTGTACAGGCTGGGCACATGTCAACAGCGATGCTAAGTACCAGGAGACCTTGGATCCATGTGTCGTTGTGCAGGAAAATGAAAGGAGAACAACAATACATCAGCAGTTCTAGATATTCAGTCAAACTATGATTGTTCCATCAATAAACCCAGACGGCCAGACACAGCCAGTGTATCGAGATGATTCAAGACACTTGTTAGACCAAGTAGAATGGCGTTCGATATCTTGAAATACGCTCTCACAATCGCATATATGCAATACGTCCAAGACTCCTGTCCACACAGCTCTAGTCCACCCGTCTTACAAGTCTTTTTGAGTTGAACATGCCCGACACCACATATTGTGATTAAAAACGAACTAGCATTACCGGCCTGGGGCAACACTGCATACTGATGCTACTAACAAGGAGACGACAGTATCACTTTTTGCTCTGACGCAGACACTTGATCGTAATGACGACTTGCTGATCTTGACGAAAGCGTTTGTCAAGCGGATGGAGGAGACGCGGCCGAGAGACTATCGAACGGCTCATTTTGGCGAGGTTGAAGAGGCTCGCCTCGTTTAGGTTTGGCTGCATGCAGCAAGCCACACGTGCTGATAAGCAGCCGTTAGGACTGTCACAGACTCACGACAGCCGTTGTACAGACTTGACTACCATGTAGAGCATCTGGTAGTACATCTGCTGCTAGGCAGCGTTTGAGCGTATTCGCCACGGTCCATCTTCCAGCGAAGCTATTGTGGAGCCTTCTTCAACACGGTCCCAGAGTGTTGTAGTCTGTTTGCGTGGCCGATGTAGGAGAGACTACCTAGTCTGGCGCGTATGGGGTCTGGGGTATCCTGGTCTGATCTGCAGCGTGGAGTGCAAGGATGCAGGAAGGCTGATGGATGAGGTGGGACAATGACTGCGCTGTGATGGCAGCACAGCCAGCAACCTTGACCGATGCATTGATAACGGGACTCATGGGAGCGGCCGTCGCCCCGGACGGGCTGTGAGTGGCTTCCGCTGCTGTCGTTCGGCCGTGTGAACGAGTGTTTCCATGTTTGTGAGTGGGCGAGATTATGCATGTTCACCGCTCTTCTCACAACTAAGCAGCAACGCTCCGTCTCCAGGCTCTGTGACCCTAATCCACGTCTCCACTCGACGCTTGATCGTCGACCCACCCTCGCGTCTCTGCCCACAAGCTGCTTGTTCCTCACACGCACGCGACCCCTCCGCGCGCGTCTGTCGCCTCACTGCAGCCCCACGCCCGCGACCGCCCCTCGACTACCTCCGCGCGACCCTCGAGCGCCTTTGCCATGTGTTTCCCGCGCTGCAGACGGCATTCCGCTCGCTACTACTACTCCGGCTACGCCTTCCTAAACAACTGCTGAAGAACCTGGAGGGCATGGAGGACTGACGACGCCTGAGGACGAAACATGATCTCCGGGTTGTTCAGCAGCCGCAGCAAAGGCAACAACCCCGCCAACAGCCCCGCGCCTGCAACAACGCTCGACTCTGCCACCGAGGAGTCGCACACGCGCCATCTGCTGTACCCGGACAGCAGCACCCTCTTCCACCCCGATGGCCAGCCGTACCCGCTGCACGCCGCGCCGCTGACACCGGGGAGCGGCCAGGACGGGCCTCTCCCCGAGATCGACCTCGAGTTCCCGCGCGACGTCCGCATCATCATCGCCCAAGATGACTTCGCACACATGGCCAAGACGGTGCTGTTCGACAGCAAGCCAGGCCCACCGCGCGCCGAGTCGCCCACACAAACCCGCACAAGAGGCTTTGGTGGCCCCAATGCTGCGACTGCCAGCACCGCAGGGCCAACATTTGGAGGCCTACATGCCCGCCGAACCTCGCTCATCGCTGAGCCGACTCCCAGATCGCCCACCGTGAGCAGCTTCACGCGTACACGTACACGCGGCTCCTCGATATCATCCATGCCGAACATTGACGAACACGCCCAGATCCAGGCACAAGCACAGGCTCGCGCAAGAGAGTCCTCAGACTTGGTCAACACCTGCCTGGAGTGCATGTTTGGCAGCACCAGCATGACCTACCGGGGCAACTCAAACAAGATGCACATCGTCCCGCTCGAGACTAAAGCTCCTGAACCCACTGTACTGGGACCGAGCATACACGACATATCTGGCTCCTTGGGGCGTGGTGACGGGTTTCGTAGGAGAAGCAACTTGGCCAAGTCCTTCACGCCTTCGAACATCCCAAGTGAGCTACCACGCGTCGACTCGAGCGAAGCCATACCCAAAGAGCCGAAACGCCGGACGATTTTCATTACCCGTATGTTCTCTGTCCCAAGTCCAGACGACAGTGTCGATGCTCGTACACCAACGAATGCGCCGGCCACGCAGCCTCCTGGCGGTGGCTTCCCATTCCCACAAGCGAATACCAAAGACGCCAAACCACAGAAGCCAACACATCTAAGCCAGCCACGAAAGACACCAATGTACGCCATTACTATCATCTTGCACCTGCCAATTGCTCAGTCTCCGAGCCCTCGTACGGGACTGAAGACTCCGGGTCAGTTGTCGACTTCGGCACCAGGTCAGGGCTCGCTGGCTTCCTCACTCGACTCAGACAAACGTTCAGGTTGGGCCTTTGTTGACTCAAACCTTGGAGCTGACACGCTCGTCTCGTCAACACTGAGTAGCCACGTCGATGATCGTGTTGACGTTGTGGGTCAGCATTGGGACGTGATCATGCGCGCCCTCACCAGCTTACAGCATGTGGTGCAAGAACACATCTCTGCTCACTACAAAGCGCCAGTCGCTATGTCACCGCCCGACCAGCCGCAGCACCGTCGAGCACCCTCCCGAGCAAGCCTTCGAGAAGGCCCCCCACAACTGGGACGCAGACCACCCCTTCGCCTACAGCCCAATGCGCTCATGAATGACAGAGAGATACAGACCGCAGCAGAGCTGACGGGCAATCGACTCGTTAGTGGCATGCGCATACCCCGAGTTATGACAGGACAGGGCAAGTGGGGAGTATGGCGTGAAGAAGCACGCTGGCTGGGACGATGGGCAGGCAAGCGTGAACAGAACGACTTTTTCTTCAACCTGCTCACAGCTTTCCTTGGCAGTCACACAGAATGGCTCAGCATTCTTGGTCCAAGATGGGCACGCAAGAAGCATCGAGAGCAACAGAAAGCGACTGTTGGCGAGAATATTGTCATCTCGAACCGCACTGTCATAGTGTCCCCAGACAAGATGGCAGCACGGAGGTTAATCTTCCTTCTTTCTGCCTTCTTACCTCCGAACTCGCCTGCCATCGGCGATGCTGTCAACATAGTCAGACCGGGGACTTCCGCTTCGATGCGTGCGTACTCGCAGTCGCCGCCTACCAACATGCCTCCGTCAAGGAAGCAATCATTGAGGAGACAAATCAACAGACGACCACGGGACCAGCAAAGTATGAGCAATATGCGACTGCAGCCACCAACATCCACTAAGCCAGATTCAGTGTCAGCTGGAGCATCGCATCAACGTTCTGTGTCAGCGGTCGTTGATGTCTCAGATGCTATGAAACCGCCTACACATTCGAGAAGATCATCGACACACTCGATGCGCACAAGCCTCGTTCTCCCTTCGATGTCTGAGGGTGCTGGCCTCAACAAGAACACTGGTGTTCTACCTTCAACTGCTGCACCTCAGAGTGCCATACCCATCGCACATTTCACACTACCTAGGACCAGATCTGGTGGACCCATAGCTGATTACAGACCGGAGAGCAGCGATAGCCTGGCATCAGCGAACCTGATAAATACCCTGCAACGGAGTGGGACCGGACAGACCAGCCTTACTAGCAACGACTCAAGCAACAACAGCCGTTGGAGTGGGTTCATAAACTTCTGGAGTGGTGGCAGGCGCGACTCTTCAACAGAAGATATTAGCTACCTCCAAACCACAGATGATGGCGTAGGGTTCCATGGGCAAGAACGACCACGTTCGCAGCTCGAGCACATGGTGCAGGAACTTTCGATGGAAGACGGTGTCTTCGAGGAAGGTGAACCCTACGACACTCCAGGAACCAGTGCGAACTCTGCCACGAAGATGCCGTCCGATGCTTTCCCCATCAACACGTCGAGCGGCGTCCCCCCCTCTGCGGCAAGGCCCATTCCAGAACGCCCAAAGACGTTCGACTCGCAACTCAAGCTTTCGGTCAACGAGAAGGATGGCGTTATCGATGTCGACATCGCCCTTCCTGACTTCGGCTCGCCCCTCCAATCGCCCATCTTCGGCGGCGCAGGCTCAGTGGGCAGCCAACATGGCTCTTCGTTTGGTGAATCTTCCATCCTCTCCATGCCCTTCAACGAACCCGAACAGCCCGTCAACGCAGCAGGTTGGCTCTCTCAATTTCACCCTGACTTCGCTATCCAAGCCATCAAGCCCTACGCCACCCTCGAACGAGACATCAAACGTGCCATGTCTGCCGAACCAACACCCATCACCTCCGCCACCACACCCAGCGTCGAGACTGGGCCGCTAGAGCGCTGGGTAGACGTATGCTCCGCTCTCGTCGCAGACACTCGCACCTTTAGCGTAAAGCGCCTCTCCTTGCGCCGCCTCGTACGCCTCATTCCTGCTCCAACATATCAGCCCACCGCCCTTACGCCAGGTGTGGCAGGCATGCCGCCCGGCCGCAGCCAGTACGGCAATCCGTACACAAGCTCGCCCGTCGCCCCGATGCCGACGGAGATTCATCTCGCGGAGAAATTTGACGAAGAATCTATCATGGACTTCGACGCCGTGCTCATTGAGGGCATTGACCGCGTGCTTGCGCGCTCGGGCGACACCACGCGTGCGAATTCGAATCAGAGTAGCCGCAGCAGTTCAAGACGCGGGCGCAGGAATACGAGGGTAGACTCGGATGTCACTAACGTCGGCGCCGGCACGCATGTAGAGGTGCCACAGACAGACTGCAAAGGGGTCATTTTCGATGCGCTAGAGACCGTAGTGAAGAATGTCACGGCGGAGAGAAGTGGAGTCAAGGAGAGTGAGAGTGACGAGAAGAAGAGCGTTAGGACGGTGAATCAGAGGACGTACACCGACAGCAGCTTGAAGGAAGGTGTTAGGAGGTGGTTGAGTGAGGTCGAGTGAACCAAGATATGGGCAGGATGGTCGCGTCAGTGTACGATAGTCAATTTTGCTTTCTTGCTGCGTTCTAGCGATCTTTCAGTTATGTCCTGCTATTGAGGAGTGGACGATACCTGGTGACGGACGGGTGAGTTCGTCACTTCTAGCAATTATAATGGCAACAATCACAACTAGATTCAACTCATCTACCCGAAAATACCTTGACGTTGTCCATACCATGACTACGTTCTCCACATCAATTTATGCAGTAGCATCCCTCACGTTCCCGTCCCAGCACTCCCCTGGCTATCCTGCCTCTTCGGCAAACTCCCCGCCGCACTCGACTCTGAATTCGCAATACTCCCTCTTTTACCAAGCGTATGCATGCTTCCTTCACTGCCCTGTCTCCGTCCGGCAATGCCGCTGGTGTTACTGAACGCCATCTCACTGATGGCTCCGATTCTTTCCGGCACAGCACCTCTCCCGATGACACCTGATCCGAGACTCCAGTCCCTGTTCGCAGGACTCGCTTCGCGGATGCTTATCGCTGGTGGTAGACCCAGGCTCGGAATGTTGTTATCGAGAACAGGTAGAATTCGTGGTGACGGCGATGGTGCCTGCTTGAAGGCTTCGTTGTAGAACTGGGATAGCTGCGCGGGATCGGAGCAGAAGGCTTCCAGCTCGTCTTTGACTTGTTCCGGTGTCTGCAAAGTTGGTACAGGTGGTGGTGGATGAGCTGCGGCCTGCTTCTCCAGTGCTGTGTGTAGGAGGCTAGAGTCTTGGACTGGTCTTGTTAGGGGGCTTGAGAAGGGGCTACGATGCGGGTTTGCGCGCTCTACCGCGGGGGTCGATGGGAGTCTGCTGCTTTGACTCCCGTCATTTGTGACCTTCTTGTGCTCGTGAAGATCAAGAGGTCGGATCCTGCCCATGTCTTTAGCGCGATTGTGCGCGAGGCGATTTGCTAGCACCATGAAGTTGCCGTCGTCTGTGATCTGGACGAGCAGACCTCCAGTCCGGTGAATGAACTGCGTGTACTTGTAGTCAGGGGTGCCCCAAGAGTAGGAGATGTCAATGTCAGAGGGAAATGCGCTAGCAGCTTCCATATCCAGCACGAAGTTCAGCTTTCGCAGCAAGGCCTTGTGATATGCAAACTTGTCGGTTCGCGAGTATTGCGGTGAGAAGTGCATCGAGTCCCACATCGCCTCGGTTTGGTTTTGGGGTGGCTGCATTGCGAGCTTGATATGGTACGGCGAACGAAATGGATGGTAGTCGGTAATGTTGGCCAGCTCAGCGATAGGAACCTCAACCAGCTTGAGGCCATACTTCTCGATACTAGTAGCCCAGGTAACGATTGCATCCTCGATGAGCTTCGCTGTGACATTCATCCAGTCAATGCGAATGTGGTAGCAATTGTCAGGGTTGTGCACAAGGTCGTAGTGTAGCGAGATGATCTCTGGCCGATGCGAACGCCTCCTGGGGTCAACATCGTAGCGCATTGCGCGCGACAGTGTGACCTTCCTTCTGCTCTCCCGCGTAGGCGTCTTCTCACCCTCTTTGACGGAGTCAGAAGCAGTTGATGACGACTCTGCCGTGCTTGGCCTTGACATAATACCTTTAGCTGTCAGTGGCGATGTTCTCGGTCCCTCAAACAGTGGTGTCGACGGGACCGACTTGTCGGCCTTGCGCAAACCAAACCAGCCCGCCCGCGATTCTGGTCGTGGAGCTCGATACTCAGCAGCGATCTGGAAGAAGAAGTTGCCGTCGCGGAACTGATGTCGTCCCTGTACGTGCTGGAACAGGCCCTTCTCCATCAACTGATTACCAAGGTCGACTGCACTTTCGCGACTGTCGATATCTTTGAAGTTGTTGAGCAGCCAGTTGGCGAGATCGAAACCGAGGAAGCAGTTGTAGTGGAGTTTCCAGTGCCAACGCCGGTCGAGCATCTGAATACCTTTGTCGCCTTGTAGGTCCTCAGCAAGTTTCTTGAGATCGATGTTTGAGGTGGTGTACTTGTCGGCGTCAGAAACCACAGAAGTTGGGAGCTCGGTATCAGAACTGTTGTAGAGAGTGTTGACAGGGCCAGCTGCGACCACAGCCGAGGGATCTCGAGTATGGTACTCGATAGCCAGAGGATTGGGGTCTTTCTGTTTTGAAGAAGCTGTGCCATGCGAGAAGCGTTCTTCAGGAGGGAGGTACCGAAATCTTTGCCACAGTTGCGTAAGTTTTCTGATGCCCTCCAATCTGACTTCCTCTTCCGAATCTTCAGCGAGCATGGGCAACGGCCGGCGGTTAACAGAGGGTATTTCGACTGGAATGAGAACGAACCGCGCTCTCCAGAATCGTAAGACATCGGAGAACTCGTCTTGGTAGCCGGCCAGGAATGTGTCGATGAAGTTCCAGTTATACTCCTTGCGCGGTGGGCGCAAGATGATGTCTCGCGGATCATATGTTTCCTCGAATGCAGTTCGAATATACGGCCTGTAAGGGAACGGCGAGTCGATACCTGCTGAAGTTTCCAGCGCAGTAGTCGGTTTCCGGTGATATCGCTTCACCTCCACCTCGCCACTAGTAATACAGACCAGTTGATGTATGCTAGTGCCAACAGTCATGAACACCGTGTCTCCGTCCGAAGCCATATAATCAGGTGACAAGATGCTGGCTAGCGACTTCTCTTGCCTACCTGAGAACTCCGCGACTGCAGAACCTGTACAGATCTGGAAGCCGTGCGACAGCCTGAATGCAACAAGCTCGCGAATGAGAGTTTCCCTACCTCTAGGTGCTTCATACAACTCTTCATCGTCGCTTTGCGTGATCTTGTACGGGCTTTCGTTGTATTCTGAAGATAGCTGCGCCGCGGTTGGGAACCACTCGTGTGTTAGAGGTACGGCAGCAGGTGAGCAAAGCGATCTCCATTTCATTGTACCGGTTCGAAGAGTCCTGGGAAAGACGTGATGCCATCTACGATACTGGTTCATGGTGTTGAGGACGTTCTTCTTGGGGTTACATGGGTTCACCAAGACTGCCCATGGTGCAATTGCGCTGGTCGGCGAAAGTGTCTTCGGCGCGTCTTTGGCTCCTCCGCTCGATGACAGATCTAGGTTGGGCTTCGCATCGCCTTTACCGGCGATGAGAAACGTCGATCCTGGGTCTTTCTTCATCGAGCCAGGATGTGATGGTACTGAGGGGCGTCGTGTTCGCAGGTCGCGTACGGTTTCAACCGAGCGACCGCTCTGATCAGGTGACGGCGACCCAGTAGATGAAAGTCCAGCACGAGAAGAAGACCGTATGGCAATGGGCTGGGAAGGTTTCTCGCTCGAGCTGAGCCTGGTGCTTGCCAGCCTTTCTGCAATCAGACCTCCTTGACTCTTATCAACTGTGAGCATGGCAGGCTTAACCTTGCCCTGCGTGATATCGATAGTGGCGTCTCCCAAAGTCGGCTTGGCTGGGGCTGCCTTTCCACCGAAGCTGATCTGTCTCAAGAACCAATTCCCAGGTCGAGCCTTCGGTGGTTCTTTGGATGGCGCTGGGCTTGCGGCGACGGGAACAGGAGGCAAGCCAGCTTTTCTTGGCGGGGAGTGGCCTCTGCTAGGCGCTGGCGAATGGTTTGGAGTGCTATGTATAGACTTTGGATTGGCATTTGAGTCGCCAGATCTACCTCGACGATGCATGATGGGGCGAGTACCATCGGCCGTGGTGTTTCCAAATAGCTTTTGCCGCCGAAGCACATCCGCCCGTGGAACAACAGGAGGCTTGTTGCCGTCCGGGAAGCGATGGGAGCTACTGCGGGGTGAGTGGTCTTCTGTACTCTGTAACCTAGCATGTGGAGGCCGATGCATAGTCAGATCGGGAGATAGTCGCGTGCTCCTTCCCGTGAATGTTCGTGTGCTGCGATAGGAACTTGACAAAAAGGAGTCCTTCAAAGGTCCTGAGGACGTATTTGATCGCGGATCTTCATGCGCTTTTTCTTTGCCACTGTCTCGTTGCCCGGCCATTTTTGGGTCAATAGGAGGGGCGAATATGCTGTTGTCATAGTCTTCCATCCATGTTTTGTAGGGTGTCTTTCTGGGGTCCGAGTAATCGCGATCGCCTTTTGAAGAGAAAGATCCGATTGCGTTGGGAACAATGCTCAGAGCTGCACTGCTCTTGGGGGTTCTCTCTTCTGTGTTGTCCTCAAGGGCACTTGGGTGGCCATTCTGCTCCTCGAGATACGGCAACGAGATGTCGCCAAGCTCGTTCTCGATAACGCCCATCATTTGTAACTCATAGAGACGGCATCTTAGTGCAAAGGTACGACGTTTCTTATGAGAACGTTTCATGACCCTGTCAGCGGTCCTTGACTTGGTCAACTCGAGCATATCGTCTGATGGCCGAGACCAGAAGGAAACATCCACCCAGTACGGCATTGCAAATTTCCAATCATCTGTTGCATCCGGCGGAGGCGCGGCCAGACCGCCAATACCAGGCGGAGGAGACACAATGTCTGTGTGGGTTATCGAGCCAAAATTGGGCTGGGTTTGCTTCGGGGTCTTCTCATCAAGCTCGTTTCCAGCTCCAGCCGACCCATAAAGAGCCTCTGTACGACCATATCTCGAAGCCGACACTATCGAAGGCGTGCGGTATCTGAAGAGTGGGACCGAGTGAAGGGGCATCGGCGATAGACAAACCAAGTCAATGCCAATACCGGAACCGATCAGCGTGTCTGTCGTCAACTTGAGCATATTGTAGTCGACTTCGAACACACCGGTTCCAGGGGTGATCATTACGACCGAGATGCCCGTCCGAACCAAATCGCGGTCGATGTGGTCTTTCGCGAACTGCGCTGCTGCCAGGTTGATGGCTTCGAGAATGTTCCCTTGACTTGCTGAGGATGGTTTGCCCGCAATGATGGTGTTCGCTTCTGACTCTTGTATCTCATGCCTGTCGTCTGGGGTATCATGCGCGTCTGGTGGCGGTTTGGACACCAACGAAACCTCACGAAGAAAGTTTCGAAACTCAAGCTTCAGCTGATGCAGAATCTTGATCCAGTCTGCACTAGCCATGTCACTGACAACGACTCGATAGTAGTCCCTGAAGTTTCCCACATTCGAATCCGCCTCATGTTGGCTTGTTGTGTCATCTGGACGATCGATTGAGGCTTCTCCATCGTATTGCATGCGCGTGAACAGAATGATTGTTACCACGTGTTTCGCATTGATTCTCAGCCATCTCTTGAACAGATCCGGAAGGAAGCCGCTGACAACCTTGTTGAACATGATCTCGCCAGCACCTTCAGCATCGAAGTCCCACATCTCTCTGGACATTTGAATGAACAGAACGTATCGGGCAGACTCGCTGCGAAAGATCGGTTTAGTGGTAGGCGAGAAGTACCCAGAATGCACAGATTGTCCGTCGATGTATATTTGCTTGACGGTAGCTTTGATCGTGCCCATGAAGAGTAGCTTTTGGCCTCGATAGACGGTTCTCTTGCTAAGTTCTGCGATTGCCATGCGCCACATATCCGCTCGCGCCAGATACTCATCACGGAACACAAGCTCAACGTGGTGAGCTTCATGTCTAGCTTCGTCAGCCTACAACAATTAGCTTTCATATCTGCCTCAGTGCTATGGTTCTCACCTCAGTAATCACAACCTGCATGCGGTTCCGGAAGCCGAAGACTTTTGCGATCTTCTCAGCTATAGAGATCTGTAAGTTGGCGGCCTTCGTTTTCAGCTCCAGCGGAAGTGGCTTTGACGCGAAAATGTACGTCTTTCCGGTGTCAATATCGTGGCCGCCTGGTGCGACGGATCCATTCTCATCGATCGTCTTCGAGAAAGAGCCTCTTCGACTTTTGCGTAATTGTGCCTCGTGAGTATCTTTGGACCCAGGCTCGGATCTTGATTGAGCTGCATCGTGAGATGCTGTCTTGGTGGATGACGAAAAGTCTCGTACAGCTGTACCAGCATTGATGGCCACGATCTGGAGCAAGGTTCCTGGTGCAGCTGGAAGTTCAGGACACTTCTCGTTGTTGAATACGATATCTTCTCTCGAGAAGTTCTCGTCATGGGTATAAAGGGTGCATATCTTTTGCGCTCTAGCATGCTTGGAACTGGACATTGATTTAGACATTTCGGCCGCTCTTGATGCAAGCCGTCATGTCGCGTCTGGTTGTACACTCATCTGGAAGAGCGTCGCCGCTATCAACGATGTCAAGATCGTTTATTGCATGTTATGGTTGTTTAGAAGGGCGCGAAGAACAACGAGTTCATGAATGCCTGCTGTGAGATGTCAAGTCGATGTTCGTGATGCTTCTCAGCCATGCAGGGACGCGGCTCTTCCGCGGGAAATAGGGCGCGACTACACTAGGTCCAGATAGGTAAGACCAGGCCAGATCTCGCGCTGCCGCAACACGTCAGCGCTCAGTGGGGGCTTTGTGGACAGACAAACACTTCAGCAACACCGCCAAAGATGGCGGAGAAGGAGCACGTCGTCTTCTTCCACCCAGACCTAGGCATTGGCGGGGCGGAGCGTCTTGTCATCGACGCTGCCGTAGGACTGCAGAACCGCGGACATAAGGTTACCGTCTTCACTTCTTATTGTGACCCGAATCACTGCTTCGATGAAGCTCGCGACGGTACGTTTTCCTACTGCTGCGGCACCCTCTGCCCATGCTCATGTAAAGAAAAGGTAGCTGAGACTTGACCTTCTTCGTAAAGGTACCCTCGATGTTCGTGTACGCGGAAACACAATCGTCCCGCAAACGTTCTTCGGCCGTTTTGCGATCCTCTGCGCCATCTTGCGCCAGGTCCACCTCATCCTCCAGATCGCTCTGTTCTCCGATGAGCTTGCAAAATTGACGCCTATGTCCTTCTTCGTCGACCAACTGAGCGCTGGTATTCCCCTGCTTCGTCTATTGCAGCCTCGACCGCGCGTCATCTTCTACTGTCACTTTCCAGACAAGCTACTTGCGAAGAAGGGCAGCTCTTTGAAATCGCTATATCGCGTTCCATTTGATTGGCTCGAAAGCTGGAGCACAGGATGTAGCGACACTATCGTCGTCAACAGCAAGTTCACGAAGAGCGTCTTCGCTGAGGCTTTCCCCAGCTTACAGCACCGAAAGCCTGGTGTCATATACCCATGTGTCGATACTAGCGACGTCGGCCACCTCGATGATTTCACGCCGCTATGGAAAGATAAGGAGGTACTACTCAGCATCAATCGGTTCGAGAAGAAGAAGGATGTGGCCTTGGCTGTCAAAGCATTCGCAGGGCTCACGCCCGCAGAACGCCAGGGCGCACGACTTGTCGTGGCAGGTGGCTATGACCCTCGAGTACCTGAGAACGTATCGACGTACACAGAGCTCTGCGAGTTGTCAGACTCTCTGAACCTGAAGCACGCAACAGCCAAGAATGTCATCACCGCGCAAGCCGTACCTGAGGACATTTCGATCATCTTCCTCCACTCCGTACCGAACGCGTTGAAATCCACCCTTCTAGCAACGTCACGCCTCCTCGTCTATACTCCACGCAACGAACACTTCGGTATTGTGCCATTAGAAGCCATGCTTGCCGGCACTCCAGTCCTGGCCGCAAATGAAGGCGGTCCAACAGAGACAGTCATCAGCGGACAGACAGGCTGGCTGAGAGATGTCAGCAAGATCAGTGACTGGACGGAAGTCATGCGCATTGCGCTTGAAGATGGCGACGGTGAGCAGAGACTGAAGGAGATGGGCAAGTGGGGTAGAGAGCGTGTCGTTGCGGAATTCTCTAAAGAGAAGATGGCTGAGAGGCTCGAGACGGAGATACACGACATGCTGAAGAAAGAACAGCGTCCGCCGCTGACGCCATTCGCTGCGTTACTCTTCGTTGTCGCCTTGATGGGTGTACTGGTAGCTGGAAGTGCCTGGCTCGCGATCAAGAAGGATTTGTAGATCGTCTTGTAGAAACATTATATACCAACAATGCCTATCAGAGAAAGCTGGTCTTTCGCTCTGCGTGAGCTTAGAGGAAGGCCATGGAATCTATATATAAAGATCACTGTACTTACGCATGGGTCTTGACAGCTTGTTGTACGCTGCCTGTAGATCACTATGATAAGAGCGTACCTCCGATTTATAAATCGCCCATGCGAAATTGGAAAGGAGATAGTTTCTTACAAGGCATTGGGACTTGTGATCTCCTGCAGAGCTCACAATGACTCCTACCGTCTTCGAGGACGCAATCCGAAATACTCATCTTCGTGGATTCTGTGATAGCTCATGCATCAGCAGTCCATCAGTAAGCGTCATGGACACGTCTGCCGCTGCGATAGATCAACATGCATTCTCTAATCCCTTACACCGCTCTTTACTTCTCCAGAGTTTGCAGCCAAGTGACCCTAAGAGTGCAGCTTCAGTAGTCCAGCGGGTGTGGCGTTTTTCGTACAAAAAAAGGGTCCACACCTGGCAGCAATTCTTGCAGCCTATTGCCTCGGTCTCCTGCTTACTATGGCTCGGTTCGGAACGGTATGCCGGAAAGTTTCGAATGCACTATAGAGCACATTGGATCCAAGGTATCAGCCACATCGCACGTTGTTGTTTCGACCAATCTACCTAGGTGCTTGACTATGTGGTGGACCTGTTGCTCGAGATGTCTGCTGCCACACTTGAGGCTGCAGTGGCTGTGAACTGGGTACTACCTCGGTGTAATGATATGTGAATTGCCAGGGCCTTGAGTCGAGAGCAGTCATGCCCTGCAACACGTCTGCCGTCTTGGCTTCACGCCCGATTTACTGTTCCAAGGTCGGCATTCTGCAGTTCGTGGTGGTGCGTTTAGATGATCGACTGGCACGCGTTCCTATCGCTCCTTCTCTTGACTAGATCTTACACATCGACTACACTTGAGTCAACTTCCCTCCTTCACTTTCGTTAGTTTCTATCGAATGGCTGCGAACCAATTTGTCTTTGGTGGTCTCCTTTTCGGGTCGTTCGCAGCTTCGGCGCTTCGGTCCTTTTTGAAAACTTGATCTTGGTGGATCGCCTGCATGGATTACCAATTGGCTGCATTCCCGATGATCTCAGCGGCAGAAACGACCTCCGGATTTGCGCAGGCATTGCATCCTTCAGCTTCACCTCGCCGTCTTTCAAAGAGAGCAATCCCTTCGTCAGCTAGGGATCTGAACGATTCATGTAGATGTGGGCGCTCAACCGCAGTAGCTCGCAATTCCCATAGCCTCGTCAGCGCATTGTTTCAACAACAACGTCGTTCCTTGCGCGCCAAACTTGGCTTGTGCCCAAGGTTCTCAGCCCGAACCTCTCCCGTGATGAGCTATGCGCGGCAACGGACACCATGTTTGTAAAAGATCATCGTAGTCTTGATGCCGTTAGAGCTCAGGAACCAGACATGTGGCAGGCGCTTCTGCAGCTCGCACTAGGGATGAACGGCGTCTTCACTAACTTCTAGTGCCGACATTTGCCATGCTTCAAAACCAGGCACCTGGAAAACATGGAGAAAATTGCAAATCGCAACGGTGTTGTGGCGCTTCGGAGTTGTTGCAGTATTATTGAAACCCCAGAGACGCATTCCTTGGTGGCTTTCTGGCGTCAATAAGATCGACGAGGAGTGAACGCTGCGCAGTTCACAAAGTCAGGCCTTAATAGCTCGGGAGGCTCGACTGCCTTTCGGCCCGCCTCACTTCGTTGATTCAGGCTTGCCGTCATACAGGGCGGAATATTCAGTCCGACAATCTCTCAACAAATCACATCGTGCGGAGAAGTCGCCATACCTTCAAAATCTGTCCAAACAGCGTTCGACTATGAATAATATACTGAACCATCTTCGAATGTCGAGAGAAGGGTCTGGATGCCCACGACTCTGCGGGAAGGTTTTCCAGTTGCGGCTCTGCGGCTCTCCGGCACTGTCTTCACAGAAGCTCGTATTACAATAATGCATTCTCAGCTTCGTGCAGGCATTGAGGGTTAGAAAGGTTACAGTATTTGTGACGTCTTCTCGTTGGCAGATCGTGGAGGATGCAATCAAGTCTTTTCATTATTGTGGACTGACTGACAAGTGCGTGGAGCCTCCTCACGATCCAGAAATCTGGATGATACGAGTCCTTTGGCACATCAAGTGGCGTCAAGTGGGTATCGTGTGCATGGTGCGCATGGCAAGGCGAGCGGAGAAGCGAGTGCGATCAACGTCCCACCAAAATCCTTCCCGTTTCATATGCAAGTCCGCACGATCCTCTAGCCTTAGTAGACGTTAGTCTCGAAAGTGTTCCAGGAAGAGCATGTCAAACGACACGGGGCGGACGTGCTTGGCCACCTGGAACTCGACGGGGTGCGCGGCAACCAACAAATGATAGTAACGAATCATGCTGCAGGACCGATTACAGCACTGCTACGAACCTTAACTTGACTCGAGGGTCTGTCAGATTCAGCGCCACCTCTCCTGAAAAGGGCCTTCAGACATCAAAAGAATGGGTACCACCTGTCGTTGTCGTTCGCCAGCAATTGACCTGTCTATGTTTTCTTTTGTTCAATAACAATCCTACAGCATTCGCATCGAGTCGAGCTCGTTGCAGCACGCCATGAACGATGAGTTCCGCATTGTGCCCTCCTTCCAACCTGAGGGTCCACTAATTTCGCCCAACTACGAGAATGAAGCCATCACCACAACCGACATTATTATTGCTTCGGTTGTCTGGGGACTGACGTTGGTCAACGTTTTCATTGCGATATGGTTTGCATGGGGACAAACGAAGGCTTCCCGCTCCCCACTGCGGAGTGTGTACGTTTGGATGATATGGCTGGAGTTGGTCGTCTCATTCATAATGGGACTCGAGTGCTTCATGCACTTGCTCAAACTCATCAGACCAAGTACGTACACTATCACTTAATTTCAAGAACTCACGCTGACGAGTATAAGGTTTTGTCTTCTACTTCACCGTCCTCTTCTGGTGGTGTATCCAGGTCCAGTTGCTGTTGCAGATTATCATCAACCGAATCCGTGTCATCGTACCTGATCGCAGACATTCAAGGCAGATTATGATCGCAACAGCTGTGTTCGTCACTGCTATCAACGTCAGTGTCTTCAACATCTGGATTCCTGCCCGTCTCCAGATCAGCCACAAGTACCACGTCATCAACGAGTACTGGGACCGTATCGAGAAGTTCTTGTACCTGCTCGTCGATGCTGCACTCAACTGGTACTTCCTTAAGACCGTTAAGGCCAACCTCATCAGCAATGGTCTTACCAAGTACAACCGACTTGTTCGCTTCAACCAGCGTATCGTTGTCGTCTCCCTCCTTATGGACGTCATGATCATTGCCGCTATGTCGATACCCAACTCTTTTGTGTATGTCATCCTTGTCGACTATTTTTCACATGCACCGTGCTGACCCTTTCCCAGTTATATCCAATTCCACCCTCTTGCCTACCTCGTCAAACTGAACATCGAAATGACCATGGCCAACTTGATCAAGCGTATCGCCATCTCCGCGTCACGCAAGCCCGGAAATGCATCTCTTGCAAACGACTTCAGGTCCTCGAACCTGTCGACATCCGGCGCCAAATCAGGTGGCACTGGCGCCCCGAAAAAGTCACGTCGCGAATCCAACCATGAGCTCGCCAGCGTTTTCTCTTACAAGGGCGATATTGAACATTACCGAAACGAAGACCGAATCGTCAGTTTCGCACCTACCGGCAACGAGATCAAGAAGACCCGCGAAGTTGTTATCAGCAGTGAGCCAAATCCTTATTTTGAGCGCGAAAGCAGTGGACCGAACATCGAGATCACAGGTGGCTATGATCCGAGGAAGAACGTTGTGACTGTTGATGAGAGGAGGGTTGCCCGGACCGGCAGCTTAGAGAGCGTCACTGAGGGGAGCGAGAGCCTCAAGGGTGGTTTAGATACACCGAAGAGGGATCCGAGTGAATACAGTGACGATGAAGCTGCACTTGTTGGGCGGCGGAATAAGGGCTGGTAGAAACAGTGAAGCATTTTTAGACGATACAGTACATCTGAATAATAGACCAGTAAGACTAATATACCCATCGTTGACTTGAATGCTGTACGAAAGATACTATGTTGTTATTCTAACCTGTCAGTACAACTTCTTTGCCAAGCTTCTGCATCCATGAATTGTCCACGATCGAGCGGTACCTTACCTAACCGCTGTGAACGCAAATCGCGTTGCCTCTTACCGAAGTCCTTCGCACTCTGTAGCCACAGGTCTTGTAACTTTTCATATATGCGTGCTACCTCAGCTTCTTTCGGTGTTTGTTAAGGTGGCCAAAGAGAACTTGCGGTTGTAACCTTTTGGGTTTTTAGGGTTGATCTTTCGCAGGAGATGGCACATCCGCTCCTGCACAGCTTTGAGTGCATGGCTGGTTAGGATGTAATCGTACCTGATGTCGCGCATTTCGCGAGGCAGACGAACGCGCATCGCTTGCGTCAACTGAAAACGCTGGTAAGTTTATCAATGAGGATATAGGCTTTGAAAGCTAGATTCACACGCATTCGGGAGGCGATAGCGACTCCGACATTGTGGCCTTATGGTAGGTGGGAGACGCAAGTCAGGAGAGATTGCAAGTAATTTGCGTCGAGTAATCCACAAAGTCGCGTTCACCTCAACTCACAAAAACCGAGAATACACTGACGTCAGCTCGTGTTGTTTACACACAACAGAGTCTGCCTTCACTAGAGAAAGAAAAACTGTACATCTTCGACCTATTTACAGTGCTTTCAGACGTTCGTCTAGGAAAGAAAAGCCTCACAATCTCTTCTGCACACACGTTGCTGTTGTACATTAACGCATGACAAACAGAAGATTTGTCCGCGCCTTCACGTAAGCCCTAACTATCCAGTGAACTACTCATGCTCAATTTTGAGCCCCTCTTCTTTGATAGCTTCCTCCATCACGGCTTCTATATCTTCTGGTCTAAGCTTCTTACGTTTCCCAGTCAGCTCGTTCCATTCCCAGCCATCTTGAGCCCATCTCCACTTGAGGTACGGTTTGAGGTCTTTGTCAAGTGGAAGGACTCTCTTCCATTCCGGCTCGCCGTCATTGACCTCTCTAAGCCGATCACGGTAGAAGATCCTATAACTATCCAAGGCGTAGGGTCCCATGCCCGGCAGGTGTGCTATTTCCCAGCCTTCTCTTTCATCACCCAACTCTAGAGTCTCATCAGGCTTGATGTCTGTACCACATCCCCGATCCGGGTAATGCAATCTTCTATAACGGCGCTCTTTGCATGGTGGTGCTGCTACCCAGGCTTCTGCTAACGCGATCAGGCGCTTAGCGCGGACATTATGTAGACCGAGTGGTTGCAGTATCTCGGTAAGCTCGCTGAGCTTTGCTTGTGATAGATGGAAAGGTGTGGGATACAATGTTAGGATTTGGAAGAGTACAGGTCGCGCGGCCTTGCCATGTGTTTGATTCCAGAGGATGACCTGGACTACTAGTGCATAGAGACTTTCCCGAATACGCTCCTGAATGAGGCCGTACCCTGCAGGCCTGAGTTGAAACGGGAGGTTCTCCGGCTGTGGTATTGTCACAGGTCGATCGGCTTTGCGTTGCGGTGTGAAGTGGTGCGATACGCGCTCTACTCGCTTCCTCTTCTTCGTGGCGGGTTTGTCAGGAGTGTATGTAAGGCCGTTGACTGGTTCTTGCTTTATCGCAGTAGACTGTGACCTCGTTGTTACCATGACCAATGCCAAAATGAAGATACGATAACGATGATTGGTGTTGATATTAGCCAGGGTTTGAAAGAGTTGAACATGCCATGCGTCACGGCTGCACCTGCCTCTTTGAGATGAAGAGCGTCATCGCCGCCCGCGGACACCGTCTAAACGATGTGTACATGTACAGCATATGTTGCATCTCCGAAAAGAAAGCTCAATTGCATTCCAAAGAGTACTCCATCAATATGCTGAACATTGTTCGTTTGCCCGTGTTGATCGCTGCATTCGCTGCGGTAGATGCACGCGATATCACCTTTCCATCCTTCTCCGGGTTTTCTTCGGAGCAAGTTATCATGGGGATCGTCTCTCCAGAGATCACTCAAGCCAAGTTCGGGGGTTTGACAACATATGCAAATCTGCCGTATGTGCATTGCTTGGCTCCGAAGGGTGAAGAAGTCGAGAAATTTGACATTGCAATTTTGGGAGCGCCTTTCGATACCGTGAGTTGTTCCTAGTTGCCAGGAAGCTCGTGACTTCGCGCTCGACAGAGCCTCTTTATATCAGCACAGATGCACAATATCACGAGGAAGGGATCAGGAACAGGCAGTTGACACGTTAGTAGGGAGTGACAGCACGACCTGGGACACGGTTCGGGCCGAGTGGCATTCGGCGTGGCTCGCAACGGATCTCAGCCAGTGCAGGCTGGAGCATATACACAGGTAGGTCTGTCAAGGGATCCTCTCTCGTTCTGTGGTCATGTGTGGTACGACGTTTAAAATTGAATTGGTGTTGAGGGCACGGCGGACAACATAACGATTCTGTCGTGTTGCAGTCACGAAGCAAGCACGATCTGGTTCAGAGCTCCACAGTACCTTGTATTTCAACTATCGTGATGGAAGCATTGCTTGCATTTCCCCGGAAGCGCCACTGAAGCTGAGATCAGGTATAAGCTAATGGCATCCAGGACAAAATATCTTCATCGATTGGGCCAAGATTGTGGACTGCGGAGACGCTCCGTTGACCTTCCTTGTGAGTTATACACCTTGTGCCCGGCATATCTCGAACTGACCAGGCCACCAGGACAACACTGTCGCTCTGAAGCAACTTGACGAATCTCACAAGGTATGTTGTACATTCCAGGTTGTTCGACAGACATATGAGTATTGATTGTAAAAGGTGACATCGGCAAGAAAGACCAATTCAAGCGACTTCACTGTTCCGCGTATCGTGACACTCGGTGGAGACCATACCACCACGCTATCAGCGCTCCGATCTACGCACAATCATTGGGGCCCAGTCAGTGTGATCCATTTTGACTCTCATATAGGTAAGTCGAGTCTCAAAGTATTTGAATATGACTAATAGCAAACGACAGATACCTGGGATCCAAAGGTCTTAGGCGGAGGCATCTCACACTACGCGTCTGTGATGCCGACTCCTAGACTCTGCTTGTGCTAACGCATCTGTAGGGGCGTCAACCATGGCACATTCCTACACATCGCTCATGAAGAAGGATTGATCCGTAACACGTCCATCCACGCTGGCATCCGTGCACCAGTTGCTCGTCCGAAAGGTGATGTGCGCAACGATGTTCGTTGTGGCTTCGAAATGGTGCGAGCACGCGAAATCGATCGGTTGGGGGTGTCAGGCATTATTGAGACTCTGAAGAAGCGAGTAGCCGGAACGAAGGTCTACATCAGCGTCGATATAGATGTGCTGGACCCAGCTTTTGCGCCTGGTGAGTGTAGTCATCTCATGCACAGGTCACAATGAGAGGATATGCTGACGAATGCTAGCCACAGGAACAGCTGAGGTCGGAGGTTGGACTACGCGCGAGCTCTTGTCCATCCTAGATGGCCTTGAGGGATTGGAAGTCGTGGGAGCTGATGTTGGTGAGTACCCACCCAAGACAAGGACTTTCACGTAAACATAGCTGATGATGCGCAACAGTCGAGGTGGCACCAATTTACGACAACCCAGGTGAGACAACAGTATTGGCCGCTGCAGAAGTTGTCCTGTCGCTGCTCACATTAATGGTGAACAAGCCTGTTGGAGTTGATGAGTAGTTGCGAGTAGAGACTCTGGACAGCTAGCTAGTCTACTCTTCAAGAGTAGAAAGCCAGGGGTGCAGTCGATGCATGTTCAGTCAAAAAGATCGTCAAATGGCAATGATCCAATCGTGAATGCGTCATTTGAGCGCTAGCGCCGAATTTCTGCCGAGGTGCAGCTTGCAATCGTCAAACACGTAGACGTCAATCAACAACACACACTCAACATGTCCGGTACAGAAGAGCCAAAAAAAGAGAGGTTCGCTCCCAAGGAGCCAGTGACCTTGAACCCTCCGAAGGACGACACCATCTCCCGGGAATACCTCGCCAAGTGCGATGGTGAGCTACTTACCCCGCGGAAGGCAGGAGCGGCGACAGTACTGACAGCGTTTTGCCAGGCACAAACGAAGGCCATCCTACATTAGTCGGCATTAAGGTAAGCTGCTCAACTTGTGAGCCTGACACCGAACATGAGGCTCACAACGTTGCAGGGAGATGTGTTCGACGTGAGCGGGAAGGAGACATACGCACCCGGAAAGGGCTACCATGGTAAGAGGTGGAGTATGTACATTTATTTCCGTCTACTGATATCACTCAGTCTTTGCTGGCAAGGAGCCAAATCGTGCGCTTGGAAAATCGTCTCTGAAACCAGAGGATTGTGTGTCAGACTACTCTACACTATCCGAGACCGAGACCAAAACACTCAACGACTGGCACACCTTCTTTAGCAAGCGTTACAACATTGTCGGCCGCCTTCAACCGGAGAACGAGTCACGAATTTGATCGCTCACTTGGGATTAAATCTACCAACACTCATCGAATCCGGTCTCAGTATAGCTAAGGATACAACTTCCCATATATCCAGCATTTCATTGAATACCGACAAAAGCGCCAAGACTTGATCAAAGATGAGCTCATCAATATCTTCATTTCCTCCCCGAAATTCTTCTCGATCTTTCTACTGCGAGCAGGGGACTGTGTTTCTCTTCTTGTGTGCATGGTCGCCGCTGGTCTTGTTGTGCATTGACCGAGCCTTGTTTGGACAGACACAGCATGCGTCAGTTGACAAAGTCGAGCAAGGGAGGACAGCGTATCTCAAGACATGGCAAAATCGTGGTCTTTACTACATTATCGATTATTGGCCAGTTGTCTACCTGATACTTGTTACTATGCAAAGTGCTGATATGAAGTAGCCGACGATAACTTAAAGGAAGGGCCAAAGCCGGAATTGTTGAACGGCAAAACCAAAACGCCGCCATCAAACCAAAGCCATGCTGATCACCGACTAAAACATAAGAAAAAAACAGAGTACAAAGACAGAATCCTCACTACGAGCTTCTCGACTACTCCACCAGGCTCGTCGTTGTTCCGATCATCATCCTGTTCCTGCTACGCCTTACACAGACTGCATACTACGGCCCAAATCATTGGCCTTCATATATCGTCGATGTTTGGCACAGCTTTCGCATTCGGTCTCGTGTTGCTCCCATTGGCGTCTTATGTTCCAGGCGCCAAAGCATTGGTGTCCAGGATCGTTACGGGCAAAATGGCAGTATTGCTGAAGACGCTTCTCTTTGTGTCCGCATGAGACGAAGTGGATCTCTTCGTAATAACACATTGTTGTCGAGTGTCAGACTTGGGGGTGAGAACGGAGCTACCACATCGTCAGATTTGTGTCATCAGGAGGGCAAATCAGCATACCGTGCCGTGTGCTAAAAGGTGGCGTCGAGCACAGATGTCGACAACGTCGCGTCACTGCTACTGTGGCTGGTTTGGAACGACTCCGAAAGCGTACAACGACACAAGAACGACGTGAAGGCGAGGACCTGGATGGTTGATACTGGGAACTGATTATTCGAGCAGACCAGCCAGACTTATATGTCGATGCTCCCCACGCATATTCTGCACAAATAGCGGCATGCAGCTTGCGTTGACAACTGCACTATGCTGAACATAAACGTCGTAATGAAATCTTCTTTGACGGCTTTGCAGCTTGTAAGGTTGCACACTACCTGATCTACCTTCACTCCGGCAGTCTTGACTTGCACAAACAATCGCCCCCCGCATCTCCAGGTTTCCTCAGAGATCCACAATTGTTCGTTGTTTGGTTGACTAGCGAGGATTGCCACCGGTGTTACGTTGGCTGCTAGCACCGATCTGCCCGAGACTTGTGAAGGGCTGCACAGGGGCACATGTTTGGCTCTGAGTACTACCTGGACGCTCGATAAACGTCCACATCTTAAGTTGATGATTACTCGTTGGCTCAGCCCCCACTCTACTGCAGTGCACCCCTTAACGAGGCCTTCAAGATACTGCACGAGAATGGCTTTGATCATAGTACCACATATGCACGAATACATAAATGGCAGTGTACGTATCATCCAGCATCCCGGATTTTGGTCAAGACGGATCGAAATGCAAAGTATGTCAGGGAATTGCGGAGCTTCTGGCCTCGTCCGGCTGCATACATCCACCACAGACCTAAGGACTTTCAGTCTTCCAAACCGAACATCGGCTCAATTTCCCGCCAGGCATGCATCCTTTGTCTTGGCGCAACCTAGCTCCAGCTGTTTCGAGGCTTGGAAAAGACTCGTCACTTTGTCAATTTCTCCTCGCATTCGTACACATCCTTACAAGTGTGTGTCACCTCAACCACCAGTCACATGTGGGTTTTTTCCTGCGAAGTGGGTCAGCGCGTGCTCACGAGCGAACAAAATATTATCCCCAGAAAGCTTGCTGCACGATTCCATGCGGGTCAGTCCCAATTAAATCCCCCTTTGATACCGGCCGACATTACAGCTGTTGTTGCTTCTACTTGACCTCGGAGGCCTCCTCAAAGGAACGGCTATCAGTGAACTCATCCAACAGTCCTAATGGAATATGAAATGGCTGAAATCTGAGTTCAGCCGTCGTGGAAAGCACCACGAAGCCTGAGGTTTCTCACCAACGTTGGCGGCGTTACGCTCTGTCTGCGAACACAAAGGCCACTGACTTCCTATAGGACGTTATGTACCACTTACTGTGTTGCAGCTGTCGAGTATAGATGTGTCTGCCTGTTGTGACGACACTCCGTACAGGGGACTCCAGTAAGTTAAACGCACTTATGCATCGGCTCGTTACCCGTGCTTGCCTTTCCGCGCGCAGCCAGGCGAGACCCGTGCAAGCTACACCCCATTTAGCATGAAGTAAACATACACAGGATTTATGGCTTCCCTCGAGCAATCTGCCAGTGGTAGCCTGTGTACTACTATCGACGATGGCCGGAGCGTTCCTCCATCCGAGCACTTGTCTGCGGTGCACCCCGCGGCACTCAGCTAGTTACAGGCTCAGACACCGCAGAGCCGCTTACAGGATTGTGACGAAGCTGACTACTACTGCACAGTCACCTTCCTGCACTCTCCATGGTGAACTGCCAATGACTTTGTGAATATCACCATAAGGAAGGCCGTCGAGGCATGAACTTCTATTTGCCTCAAGCAAAGATGAACGGGTACTCTATCCACGCGACTCAACCACGCGTAATGTGAAGAAGACACATCGACTCTCAGCCAGTCTCAAAGCTTGCTCGGAACTCCGGCTAACGGCCCGATAGAAGGATTGTATGGTTTGGGCGAATCGAACACATACAGCCAGAACGATACCCTGGGTTAGTCTAGTTGGGACCTTGTGTGGTAGCGGCTTCCATTTTGGTCAACTTCCGCAGGATCTTGGACTCGACAATGTGACATGGACAGGGTCGCTGCGTCAAAACGACTGGCTGCATATGTAGCACCAGACCGTGCACGAGCAACGCCTCTGCCTTATCGCAGCGTAAGATATCGGGTTCGGGGAAGCGTGTCCCTGTCACCCGGTATGGGTATGCGTAGGTTGGTGACACGCATTGTATACACACTAGTGGCATGAGTGGTACCACCATGACAGACGTGAAGATGCACCCCACTGACTGACAAGCAGGAATGGCGCCATTCTTTCACTGCAGCAAGCAGCACAGAGACGTTGAGCAAGCGAAAGCTACATGATCATCGCTTGTACTGCGCTCGCTGCCTCGAGCAATCATAGTCCGGGTACCACAACCAAAACAACTCTCATCCTTACAAGATCACAAAAGTGTTGAGCCATCAGGACAGCCACCGAGCGATCACTAGAGCACATAACGATAACAACGACAACGAGTGTTATAGGCTTTCGTTGATGGTTGCCCTAGCACTTGCGCCGACTTAGCCTCGCTGAACCACTTTCTCACAATCCCATCACAGTGATTAAGCTTGAACAATTCACAATTCTATGCTATCATTCATCAAAGAGCCACTCAAAGCCGAGACATCAAACAATTAATCAGTTTAAAGATATTGCATCAGTAGCTCCAGAAAATGTCTGTTGTGGATTTCCCAAACGAGTGGGTAGCTCTCAAGTCAAGCTCTCACTTCGGTGTTTCCAGTCACACAGCATACATCTACACTCCAGCAACAGATATGGCTGTTCGCTCAAGAGCATCAGCCACGAAAGTGACGTCTTGTCTCTTGTTTACTGCAGATATGTCAACACGTCGCTAGGACATCGCAAGCTAAGTACGCAAAAATCGTGGGCTGGCGTGTCACACAACATAAAATTTCTGCCACAACAAACACGCAATGATCCGCGAATGATTCAACATCCACGCCAGATTCCCGTCAGCTCATGGTTGCAAAGTCTCGGCTTGTTCGAGGACCATGCATATTGCGATCTGAGAGGACTTGAGCGCAGTGCGGGCATGCACGTTACACTGCAGACCCTCACAACCCCCAGACAGCGCTTAGCGATACGACTCTATCGACCTCAAAACGTAGTTGAGTGGGGGCTGATGTACAGTGTTCTCGTAGACGTTTTCTCACATCTTCAACGTCTGCCTACGTTGTGTCGACACGCCACACGATCCACCTTACGAGTATCACGAAACATCATCTTTTGGACACAAAAACGTTGAACACCAAAAGGAAACGTATTCTTCGGTATCGTCAAACTTTTGCCCTAACGCCATCGCTATGACCAAACCCTATCCTCTACCCCTTTCACAACACAGTGCAGACGTCTATTTGCTTGCCCGCTTAGCCTTCCTCTTCATCCTCTTCTGTGCAATAATCCTCGTCCTCTGCGCCAACTTGGCCTTATCTTCGTCCCCTGCTGCATCAACGGGCCGCTTATCTCCCGCCGCGCCCGACCCCGGCTTGCCATCCTTGCCCTTGGCTTTCTTTGCATCCCGACCGCCGGCAGCGCTCGAGTCGCGCTTCCGCTTCTGTCCCTTGCCAGCAGCTTTGTTGTTTGTACGCTCCTCGGCATCTTCATCATCGGTATCGTCAGCCTCGCCCTTCGCCGGCTTTGGCGCACGGGATTTTTCTTCGGCGGCGGAACGGCGCGAGACAACGTTTGCGTTCTCGATGGCGAACTCGACGATGAGGCGTTTACGCTTGTCTTCCAGCGCTTCTTTCTGCGCTTTCTTGCTCTTCGGCGTTTCGCCTTTGACTTTGTAATCGACTGCGTGTCCGTTGAGCCATCGCAGACCCATGAGCGCGTTGCGGTGCGTGTAGTACTCGATGAATCCGTATCCTCTACTTCTTCCTGCACCCGACTCCTCCCCGACTTTGGAGCCTTTGTCTGTCTCGAACACGACTTTGGCTTGTCGCACAATTCCTTTTCCGCGCTTTTTGCGGATTTTCTCTGCAATGACCATTTCTTCGCCGCCTCGCGCGATCTCGGCTTTGCTGAGGCGCTGGCGCTTGCCGTTGTTTACGTCCTCGGCGAAGCCGACGACGGCCTTACGGGCGAGTTGTTTAAGGTCCTTGGACGTGATGGAGCGGGGGATGTTGCGGACGGAGAGACGGGTGAGCGAGAGGTGGAGCGAGGGGTTTTCTTGGATTTGCTTCCTGCGCAGCGTGGCGCTCTCTTCGCGCATCTTTACTTCGGAAGGTGCGAGTTGTTGATAGAGCGGCGAGTTGGAAGCGATTGTGCCTTCGTTGAGCAGGTATAGACGGCGCTTGTCTTTGTCGCGGTTGAAGCGGTTTGCGGCGCCTTCGGCGGTCAGGCGGCTGGCTTCATTCTTGTCGACGGCGCGGCTGAGGGCGAGAATGCGCCCGTCCATGGTGTATTTGCCCGTTGGGTCGGCGTCGGCATCTTCCAGTACAGAGTGTGTGGTTGTGATTGTTGCGCCGTCTTTGCGCTCGATGTTCTTGGTGTGCAGCTTGACTTTTGGTACGCCCTTGAGGCAGTCGATCATCTCCTCCTCGTTGAAGAAGGCTACGAAGCCTGTGCCTTTGGGTCGTTCAGTGTCGCGATCAACGACGACACGTGCGTAGCGGATGGCGCCAAATTGCTGAAAGTGCTCCTTGAGGGTATCATCGTCTACGCTGAAGGGCAAGTTGCGGATGAAAAGGACATGATTCGGTCGCTGTGGCTTTGGCTCAAGATCAACGCCGCCATCTTCTTCGTCTGAAATGTCCTCGTCGTCTTCTTCATCGTAGTCGGTGTTGCTGTCGTCTTCGTCGTCGTCCTCGCTATCGCCTGCTTCAGACTCATCGTCTGACGGCTCTTCGCTCGATTCGGCGTCCGAGTCGACATCCTCCATGGCGACATCCTTCTTCTCCTCTGCACCCTCGTCCTCCTGCTCGGTCTTCTGCAGTGTCTGCCATGCGTCCTTGTCCACAGCCCAGTCCACCGCGATCGGTCTCCCGTCGATTTCCTTGCCGTTCAGCTCAGCTAGCGCCCTCTCAGCGTTCTTCTTGCCGCGCATAGCAACGAAGGCGAAACCTCGGAGCTCGCCATTGGGCTTCTTGGGCAGGTTGACAAAGTGAGTCTTGCCAAAGCTGCGGAAGTGCTTCTCGAGATCCTCAGGCTTCTTGATGCTCCACGGCAGGTTGCGAACAATGAGCTTGGGTGTCTGGTTCTCCTTCTTCGCCGCCTCGCGCTCAGCCTTCAGCCTCTGACCCTTGCTCTCGGCACCGTCTTCACGATGTCTAGACTCGGCACTCTCCAGACGGATCTTCTTGCCTTGCAAATTCGCGCCATTGAGCTCCTCGAGAGCGCGCTGTGCGTCTTCGACATCTGCGAATGTGACAAAACCGTAACCCTTGGATTCTTTGGTGTCTTTGTCGAGAACAACGAGTGCGTTCTTAATTGGGAAAGAGTCGGAGAAGAATTCAGTGAGTCCCTCGGTGGTGACTTCCTTAGCCAGACTGCGAACGAAAAGCTGTCTGCGGGCATTGGATTTACGGTCGTTCTTGGGCGCATCGGCGGCTTGTTCGATGTTGTTGGTGGCAGTGACGGCCTCAGCGCCCTCTTCAGAGAGGCGCTGCTTCTTTCTACGTGGTGCCATTCTGATATGTGCGTTATGTATTGGCTATTGCCCGTCGCTCTTTCGCGCAGTTCCAGTGAACTTTTTTTGCGGCGACATTCTCTGCCGCTCCGCGCGCTAATCCGATGCGCAAAAAGAGGGGCTCTCCCGCCATTGGCCCGTTCTCCCTTCACGACCCACCCCTCCGCATCCTGAGGCATCCTTCATACACGGGATGACGGCAGTTCTGCATGTCGCGCATCTTCACGTGGGCCTAGCTTGCAGCCTCGCACATTCTTCGAAGCGCGACAACCACAGAATGCCATGTTTTCGACCCAGCACGTGCTGATGTTATGCACTTGTGGGTTGCTCAACGTCTATCTGACCGCTGTCCGCGGCGCTCAACGCCGTCTTAGTGCCTGGGAATCGGCTTCCTTCAGGTAGGATTGGCGGGAGAGACTAATGTGATGCCTTATCGCGGGGTGCCTTCCTGTGTTGAGAGTAGCCCTTGCCGCAGCAGATACGATCGATAAACGAGTATAAGAGGTAAGCCGTGGACCATGTTGGATAGTTGCCACTGCGGTTGAAGTGCTCCCTTTTCTCTGCTCTTCAGTTATTCTTCTCTCATCATATCTATTCCAACCGTCTGTTGTTTGGACTTCCACGATTTTCGGGAAATACGGCACCAATTTGGACCGCTCCCGCCCTCCCAGCTAGCATCTCGATAGACATCTATCACGACTGCGACAAATCTCGACCTTGCCATTATACACTCCGTTGACTGTTCGCCCACGGCTTGTGGTGTTACACAGGCGCACATCCCTCTGACAGCGGAAGCTTTCACCAGATCAGCGGCTGTCTTACTGCATCCCGCTAAGCTCCTGCCGAAAGCGACTTAGCCGCGCCGTTGACGCTTGGGTATAGCAGGCTGTGGTGATCCTGGAAGCGATTTCAACATGTCTTCACAGCAAACGTCAGAAACGGAGCCTCTACTACCACCAGAGGCTGGCTCTTCTTCATCCCGCAACATTGAAAATGGGACCTTCCCGCCATCAATGGCCGCAATCTTGGACAAGATTGAGAAGGAAGTCAACGAACTTGACAACAAGAGTGACAGTGAAGAGTCTAGATCGTCAAAAGATGAGCTTGGAGACGATGCTACGCTCTACGATAAGAAGTGCCTGCTCGTGGACAAGCAGATAGATGCGTTTGGCATGGGTCGCTATCAATGGATGATTTGGTCACTTTGTGGGCTCGGATACCTCATCGACTTGATGTGGGCGCAAGCTTTTGGCCTGGTTTTGTCGCCTTTGCAGCAAGAGCTTGGGTTTGGAAACGACGAGACGGGGAAGCTTTCTACTGCCTTCTCAGTGGGACTCACTGCTGGAGCGTTTGCGTGGGGCATCTTGGTTGATGTCATCGGCAGACGGTGGGCTTTCAACCTGACGGTGCTCATTGCCTGCATCTTCGGACTGTGTCTGGGCGCACCTGATAACTACAATACCATATTGGTACTCACTGCCTTGACAGGCTTCGGTGTTGGCGGCAACATCCCAATCGATACCACCATAACCCTTGAGTTTACGCCAGAAAGCAAACGCTATCTGTTGCCACTGCTCTCAATCTTCCAGCCGCTTGGCGTTGTTACCTGCAGTGTCATGGCCTATGGCTTCATACCAGTACACAGCTGCTCACCGAATTTCTCAGAAGCAGGTCCGCTTCCATCATGCAAGAACGCTGATGTAGACGTAGCCTGCTGTAAAAAGGAGGACAATGCAGGATGGAGATACTTACTGTATGTTGGCCAGCCTGACCATCTCGAGACTTCATACTAACGCATAACAGCTATACATTAGGGGCGCTCACGCTCCTCGTGTTCGTGCTACGATCTGTCATCTTCCGGCTGCAGGAATCGCCGAAATTCCTACTGTACCGCGGCAGAGATGCAGAAGCAATCCAAGTGCTCGAGAACATTGCATTATATAACAAGACAGCCTGCAGCCTGACACTCGAGCAACTGCATGCCATAGAGCGGGAGCACAGGGCCAGCGTCAGCGTCGACAGCCTGAAAGCGGAACAACCTACCTGGGCCGAAAGTATCAAGGCCGAGCTCGCACGCTTTAAGATCCTCTTCTCGTCACCCCACATGGTTCGTCTGACCACGCTCGTATGGTTGACGTACATTTGCGACTTCACCGGCTTCACTGTCGCGGGCTCGTACCTACCCCGCATCATCGCGCTCAAAAACGGCGCCCTCAACCTCTCCCTCGACTATACCTACCGCTCCTACATCCTCATCTACCTCCCTGGCACAATCGGTGTCCTCCTCGGCTCACTGCTCTACCGCACCCCGAACGTCGGACGCAAATACACCATGGTCGTCTCCTCCCTACTCATGTCCGTTAGCATCTTCGTCTTCAGCACCGTCAACAGCCCAGCCTCAAACATCGGTCTCAACGCGATGGAGTACTTTTTCCAGTCCATGTTCAATGCTGTGCTGTATGGGTGGACGCCTGAGGCTTTCCCGGCGCAGATCAGAGGTACGGCATGTGGTGTGGCGAGTTTTTGGGGGAGGTTATTTGGCATCGTGAGTCCGCTTGTTGCGCAGCATCTGTATGCGAAGAGCAGGGATGATAAGGGGGATGTCAATAGTGTGCTGTATCTCGCGGGTGGCGTTACGCTGGGGTGTGTGATCACAACGGCTTTGTTGCCAGGGAAGGTGTTGAAGAGGTGAGCTACATTGAGATACAAGGCTGGAGCATTGAAGCGTTAGGGGGGGGGGCTCTTTCAAGCGTTTTGGCACATCGACATGGAAACCAGCAATACCCATATAGCATATAGAGTAAGGTGGCTTGTAAGTCGGGTTTTCAACAGGAGCAAAGTAGGACTGGGTCTCTATATCTTTAAGTTCGGTATGTAATAGCATGACACTCATTCTAGTGTGCGCGAGGCTCTTGTGCGCCATCTCCTCGTGACTTTCCATCGAGTCTTCTTTTGGAAGAATCTCACTTCTCCTGAAGCGGCGCTTAGCAGATCTCGAGAGGTGGGGGCCAACAGACATGTCTTCGTCTTCGTTGGTTTCCGGCTCAGACACACATGACAGGTCTTTGAAGATGTTTTCGAGTCCAGAACAACAATGCGCGTCGATGCTAGAGTGACTGAGAAGGGGCAAAGGTATGTGATATAGCGTTCGATCCGGTTGCCAAGCACTTACTCTAGTGGCTTGTTTTCTTTGGAGAGCGAGACGAGCGCATGTCTGAGTGAGGTTGTGATTCGGTCCACGATGAACATGCGGAAGGAAAGATTTTTTCAGGCAGAGAGGACATGTGCTGGTCAGAATTCAACTTTGATCAAGAGAAAAGAAAGTGTTTGATTCCAGAATCATCAATATGGTATGTGAGAAGAATGAGACTTTGGCGAAATACCATTGAAGTTTAGTTATGTTGATTTTGGATACAGTGGAGGTGCGCGGAAGCCGCATAGTATTGTCAGAGAAAGGGTCGTAGCAGGGGGAACGTGGCAACTTCAGTGTCTTCTTTTGAAAAAGACAAACAATAATAAGATTCATGTTCAGATCTACTTGAGAAAGACGAAGCAAGCATGAGCTTAAATGTTTTTGAGAAGTTTTGGTCGATTGCACAAACCCTTTCGTGGGCCGATCGAGTTCGGCTTGTAAGCGGTGGTCCGCTGCTTGCACGGAGGAACTTGTTTGCTGCCAGAGAAAATCAGAAAAAACATAGTGCTTCTGCCTTCGAGTTTGAGTACCACGAAGTGATACAGCTTGAGCTTTGGGACTAGGAAGACGCTACAGGAGGAGTGACAGCAAGGAGCCAAGGGTCAAGAAGACTACTTAAGTGTTCATCGTGAGAGTTATGGGAGCTCGTAGTTGACTGCAAGTTGCGTTTCGGAGACAAGTGCTGAGGCTAGACCATCTGTAAGATGCTCAAAGTGAATTTGCTTATGTCAACACAATAACGGTCATTCGTTGAACCTTTGATCGCCCGAGAGAACATGGCAGGGTATTTACAGCTTTCAAAGCAGCACTTTCGTTCGTGACACGTGGATCGCGCTCTTTGGAAGGCAGGAAAAACCAAGCTTACGCAATTTGCAATCAGATACTCGTAAAGCTGGGCTGAAAGCGAGCGTTTTACATGATAAGAGATAATAGAGCGGCGGCAATTGATGACGCATGAACAAGAGTCTCCAACATCGCAAAACACGAATCATCTTTTGGCAGACTTTCGAGGGTGCGTCAGTTCAATGTGGAAGGAAGTAAGGGGAAGCCATGTGAACGTGGGGAAGCGTGCCGGGCGATTGCCTATCTGGGCAACCCGGTTAAACTCAACACCTACAGATGGTTGTTCACCACAAAGGTCTCGATGGCAAACGTTTTGCCATCAGGGTCCTCAGACAGACTAACTAAGCTTTCAGTCGGCTATCAAGGTCCTCAAAAGTGAGCTACTATAAGGAATCGGCCATCTCCCCAACCCACGGGCTGTCGCTCCCTCAAATGAACTACCAACTGAACGCAACCTCAGGCCGCAACATAGCTGTCCTTGTTCCCCGTCGACAGCAATATCGGCACCCAGCTAATGCGTGGTCTCGGCGCTACTTCCAGGGTCCCAATATGAAGCCACGGGCTTCCCTCTGCCCCGCACTAACCGCGTTGTCTCACGATGTCAGCCCCAACAACCTTCCCCGCACCCGCAACCATGGCATGCTATCGCGACTATATCTTGAAACGAAGAACGATGCCTTGGCCGTCCAAACACGATGGTGTTTTATTTGGAATCTGATCTGAACGTGCAGATTTCAGGCGCGCGGCATCCTCCAGGCACCTCAAGAACCATGCAGGTTGTAGCCTTGTCGACCATCTCGAGGTCCGGATCGTCTACTGCCATCTGGCACCAATTTGGTCTTATGGAGACTCTGAAGTCCGGGGTAAATATGGAGCACACCGTTTTCCCGTAACGGTCCTTTGTTCCGATGTCTTGTAGTCGTCGTCGCCTTGAGTTACTTCTCGCAAAGGTGCTTCAAGGGAAGCTACCTACCCCGCCATTGCTGTTGCGGTCTTGCGGGTCCAAGAATCACCCTCTCGGCATCAAGGATCTCCGCACGGTAGCCTAGGAGCCGCATGCAGTGGAGCTGCAGCGGATCTGCCTAGATAGTGAGACAGTAATGCTATTGGACAATGGCATTGCTCCTTTGGGTTATGAGAGGTGCATTGTGGGATGTGGCTTGTCAGGCTTGCACAACAGCTGGGGGATAACGTTTCGGTCGCGTTCGACCGACCCAGTTGGCAGGTGTAGCTGTCCAGGTCCCCGAAAAGATGGTGGATTCTCTTACTCACATGAGCTGCATCAAAGGAGATGGTTGGAGGAATGAGAACGCGAGGCTGATGGACGTTAAGCCAGGAAGTGCACGGGCCGATTACGCGTGCAATGTTTGCCAGGACTGATGGAGGTAAGTTGCGTATGCTTTGTTTTCTTTCAGATCACGATCAATTGATGCAGTATCTCGATTTGAAGTGAATTTTCCTCAGTCACACCGTCATATTGCACGGCCGTGGATGAGTGTTGAGGTGAGCAGAAAAGATCAGGAGATACCCGCGCCTCGAAACAGCAAGCTGCCTAACGTCAAGCCACCCCACCTCGCCTTACTCTCTGCACACCCCTCACACCACAATAGACGCGCTTTTCACCCTGGCCGTGATGTACACGCTAATGTCAGGCCACGTTAGCCCATACTATTCACGGATAGTTCAGTCCACTGATGAGCGTCTATGGCCCTCACGCTACGAGTTTCGCCTCCGGTCCGATGCAGCTGTGGCAGCATCATCCGACAGCTTGTCGCCTGGTTTCTGAGAATGTACCCCTCAGTGGGCACTGCGCCTCACGATAGGACCTTCTCAGGCCAATGATAGACTTTGATCAATCTCAGGATAGCTCCGGCTCGCCGAGCAGGAGATTCGGAAAGGCCGGTAGAGAGGAGCTTGTTACTGACATGAGCTGTAGCTTCCCAAGGAAGCAAGTGCTCGAGCTATCAAGACCCTGGTCTAGGATATGTACTACGGGTGGGGTCACAGTCTCGAGCTCACCAAAACGCTCGTTTGCAGGTATATAAGACCTCAGCCCACCCTGTCAATTGAATCATCAGCCTTCGATCAATCAATTCACTACCAATTCCAAGACTTCCTTCCCATCAACAAAAGTTTTCCAACTTCTACACAACCACAATGCCAGAAATCCCAAAGGAACAGTGGGCACAGGTCATTGAGAAGACCGGTGGTCCCGTCGAGTACAAAAAGATCCCCGTACACCAGCCCGGTCCAGATGAGGTTCTCGTCAACGTCAAGTACTCCGGTGTCTGCCATACTGACCTTCACGCCGTGAACGGTGATTGGCCTCTGGTAAGCTCAATCTCTACTTCTACTTCTGGTCACATGATCTGACATTCATTGTAGGACACCAAGCTACCTCTTGTTGGTGGCCACGAGGGTGCCGGTGTTGTCGTCGCTAAGGGTGAACTTGTCAACGACATCGAGATTGGCGACTACGCTGGTATCAAATGGATCAACGGAACTTGCCTTGCCTGCGACTTCTGCCAACAGGCCGACGAACCTCTCTGCGCAAAGGCTCTTCTCTCTGGTTACACAGTCGATGGCACTTTCCAGCAGTATGCCATCGCTAAGGCTGCTCACGTTGCCCGCATTCCTAAGGAGTGCGCTCTTGACGCCATTGCACCCATTCTCTGCGCCGGTATCACCGTCTACAAGGGCTTGAAGGAGTCCGGTATCAAGCCCGGCCAGTGGATCGCCATTGTCGGTGCTGGTGGTGGTCTCGGATCTGTTGCTTGCCAGTATGCGAAGGCTATGGGCTGCCGTGTCATCGGTATTGACACTGGTGACGAGAAGAAGAAGATGGTCACCGAGCAGCTCGGTGGTGAGGTATTCATCGACTTTGCTACATCCAAGAACCTCGTCGCCGATGTACAAAAGGCCACACCCGATGGTCTTGGTCCCCACGCAGTCCTCCTTGTTGCCGTCAACGAGAAGCCATTCCAGCAGGCCGCTGAGTACGTCCGAGCTCGCGGTACCGTCATCTGCATCGGTCTTCCCGCTGGTGCCTATCTCAGGGCTCCCGTCTTCGAGACCGTCATCAAGATGATCAGGATCCAGGGTAAGTTGCAGCTTCGACCATATCTCTTCTACATGCTAATTCATCATACCAGGTTCATACGTTGGCAACCGCAAGGACTCCGCAGAGGCAATCGACTTCTTCGCGCGTGGTTTGATCAAGGCACCATACAAGGTCGTCGGTCTCTCTGAACTCCAGATGGTCTACGATAAGATGCACGCTGGTGCTATCGCTGGACGATACGTCCTTGACACTTCCAAGTAAAGGTTTGTAGCAGCATAGTGGCGAAGGGCGCCAATCCTGATAGGAGCGACCGGGGAAATACCACGCTGGGTAGATAGCTAGCTTTCGTGTAAATACTGCATCAATGAACTCTCTCAACTGAACCTGTTCGAATCTTGTGTCGAAATGCGCCTTCTATCAAAGCTGATAAACAGGTCATCTTCTGTGCTTGCAACCCACTCGTTGGATCCTTTCATTTCGCCTGAGCACCAGAGAGTTATAATCGGACGAGATTGACGTTATTGTCCGCGAACAAACGTTGTACGACGTCACCCTTAACCGGCACGCTTAGCGTCACTCTACCGATTTAGTGTTTAGGCGCTATCAGTTCTCGATGCGCAGCACGTCTAAGCCACACCGGCTTACCCAGGAAAAATCATCAACCCCTTGGTAGTGATGCCTGAAAATCTCCCTAGCAATACCCAGCTTCATCAATGGCAGATGTTCGAGCCCTGATCGAATGCCAACAAAACGATACCACAAGAAGTCCCGAGCCGGATGCGACACGTGCAAGCGACGGCGCGTTAAGTGCGACGAAGCCACACCGATATGTGGAAGCTGCGCTCTGCGACAGGACTCATGTAGTTATTCACAGATTGCAACTACTCGAGCCAAAAAGGCAGTCGCGAGGACAACTTCTTCAACAACATCGCCACTCACAACAGTCGACTTCACACCCACATACTCGCTGCTTGATTCCTACAGTGGGCCCACCTCACGCATCAACGCCTACAATGCCACACGGATGAAAGAGATGCAGCTCATGCACCAATGGAGCACAGTCACATATCTTACCTCCGGACCCCGCAACATGGAGGTCTTCCGCGACTACACAGTCAACAAAGCAATGGAGTACACGTACCTCATGGACATCTTGCTCGCGTTCACATCCTTGCACAGCGCAAGCAAAGCAGTAGGCGCTGTCGATGCACACGAGCACGTCACCGCAGCCCTTCACTACCAGAACCAGAGTATAGCCGCACTGAATCAGGGCCAGGCGCTAGTCCGTATCTCCAAGGAAACCTGCGATCCAGTCCTCCTTGTTACTGGGATGAACGCGGTGTGTACCCTGATGGCATCTTTGGTCCCAGCGACATCTGGCGAGCAGCTCGAGTCGATCCCGGAGGTGCTGCTCCGTGTGAGGGGGTGTATGTTGGGCTTGTCCGAGATGGTGGAGCAGCATCGCACGTGGGCTACTGACGGCGAGCTAGCGCAGATCTTCCAGAGTCCGACAGTACAGATGATTGAGGAAGGTGGGGCGATGACGACGGAGAAGGTGTCGGCATTGAGCGACGCGGTGCTGAAGGACATGGATCTCGATGACGCAGCGACACCGTTCTATCGCAGTGCGCTGGAGAAGCTCGAGAAGTCGTACGCTGACAACAATGGTCGGTCGGTCGTTTCGTGGATGGTTATGGTGGAGCCGGAGTTTTTCGAGAGAGCTGAGATGGGTGAAGCGGCGGCTCTGGTCACATTGGCGTGTTGGGGTGCACTTACAGTTGCATTGGAGGATGTCTGGTGGACGAAGTATGCCGGCCGTAGGATCGTTGAAGATCTGTACTCAAGGCTGAGTGGTTGCGAAGATCGATGGCGTGAGTTGCTGTTGTGGTGTTACGAGCAGGTTGGATTGACGTCTATTCATGTATAATTTATATTCTTCCCGAACAACATACCCGTACAACTTCCTCACCTCTTCTAGCCCATCCGGCTACGTATTGACAAACGTATACTTACTTCACATATAGGTTGATGTTTCACGAAACATGCGAGAACGAGAACGAATCGTAAACGGCCTAGCTCTCGTCCTCGTTTACTCGTTCCCGTTCCCGGATCATGATCCACTTCAGCCTCAGGGGACAATACTGCAACAGGCATTACCATAAAATCAGTACTAACGATGTTACGGTCAACAGCCACTCATGTTTGGTTGAGCGTCTGGCTTGTCATTCTCATGACATGATGTCTAGCTGCCTTACCATTTCTTGCGTGGCTGAGGCCAACTCGGGCCCAATCGAGCCTGACATCGGGGGGCACCATGGCTACATTTGATGAGATGCTGCGCACTCGACACGACGAAGAGCAAAAGTGTCTGTCTAAGCCTTGACCTACCGTATAGTGGGTAGCTTAAAGCACATAGCCCCTTGAGCATTGTACCCTGTACAAAAAAGCGAGTCTTACAGTCCTCATCTCAGCATTCCATCTAAGGTCGTTTACCGTCCCCAACCTTTTCGAATACTTGATCTTCGCTGATCGTCAGGATGGCAAAAGTCGATGTGGATTTATATCCATACTCCCCTTCCAAAGCCGCAGCAGTCATCAGCGTCATAGTCTTCGCTGTACTCCTCGCCATCCATATCTTCAAGCTCTTCAAGACAAAGACATGGTTCTGCATCCCCTTCGTCATCGGCCTGAACTGTAAGTCACTCCATCACACCGTCCTCAAACGAACCACACCACCCGTCAAATATACTGACCTTTCCAGTCGAAATCCTAGGCTACCTCGCCCGTGCACACAGCCACTCCCACCCGCGCTCCCTAAACCCCTACATCGCCCAGACCCTCCTCATCCTTCTCGCCCCAATCCTCTTTGCCGCCTCAGTCTACATGTTCCTCGGCCGTATCGTGCTTTCCACAGGCCACACACGCGCCTCAATCGTGCGCCCAACGTGGCTGACCAAGATTTTCGTCGGTGGAGACGTGCTCTGTTTCCTGGTCCAGGCAGCAGGCGCGAGTATGCTGGTGAAGACCGATGCGAGCAAAGCGACAAGGGATCTGGGGAAGATTATCGTTCTTGCTGGACTAATCATCCAGCTTTTTGTATTCGGATTCTTCGTGGTTGTTGCTGTTGTGTTTCACGTGCGGGCGGGGAAGATCGAGGCTAAGGGCCGCTCGTGCAGGTTCTCCGGTGGCAGAATTATCTGTTCATATTGTACGCTGTCAGTGGACTCATTACGGTGCGAAACGTGTTTCGTGTCGCCGAATACGCTATGGGCGGTAAGTGAAGATGCTTTCATTTGCTGTTTGTCATACTGATAAGAATATAGAAAATGGGTACTTGCTCGCACATGAGTGGCCGATTTATGTCTTCGATACTTTGCTCATGGCCATTGCAACGGGCATTTGCACGACGTGGTACGTTGGAGACGTTGTGTTGAAGTTTTCGCGCGACGACGGAGAAGATGCGTATGTGATGATGGCTCGCCAGGACGCCAATCGTGGTCGAGCGTAGATAAGGTGTACTTGAGATCCATCATGTGGGGCGTAGGATTGGGCAGTCGTTGTCAAGGGGTTGGAAATGGGTATATTGTAATCACATGAATCTATCGAACCAGCAGTCTGGAAGTAGTCATCTATCTCTGCTTACTCTTTGCCTTGACACGAGCAGCCAGCTTCTTGAGATCCACATCTCCGTCGTCTACCTGTTTAGACTTCTTTGACTGCCTCCCGGATTCGGGTTCGGGCTCGTCTGCATCCCTGCCAGTCTTTCGCTTCTTACGACCTTCTTCTAACAGGGCCTTCATACCTGCGGTTTCCTTGAACCTTGGGTTAGTCGGATCAATGGCAAACTCATGGCTCTCGTAGAGCTTCGCGAAACGAGGATCACTGGTGTCCATCTTGAAGTTGTCCTCCACAACTGAAGCGTTCTTCTTGGCCTTCTTTCCCTTCTTCTTGGCCTTCTCGGCTTTCTCGATCTCGTTCATGTTAAAGTGGCGCATCTTATTGTCCTCGTCGTCAGCCATAAGCAGCTCCAATTTAGCACGCTCTGCGGCATTAGCAGCCTCTTCTGCTTCCTTCTCTTCGCGCTTCTTCGCGCGCTTCGATCTGTTGTCTGCCTTCTTTGCCGCTTTCTCAACATCTTCGCCGTCAGAAGCAAAGAAGGGGTCGTTGAATGGGTCATCGCCGTCGGCGCCAGCTGCTGTGACTTCCTCAACCTCGGCATCAGGATCACGGCCCTCTCGCTTGGCCTTCATCCTCTCCTTCCGCTTGGCTTTTCTCTCCTTCTCCTTGCGGATGTGCTTTTCTATTGTCGTTTCGTTGAGCGGTATCTCGTTCTCGAATACGGAACCACCCTTGCCCTCACCCAACAAACCTCCCGAGAAGGTAATTTGCATCTCACCATCGGGCTTGGGGAAGTCACGGTCCCGCTTCGAGGATGATTTGACTTTCGACTTTGACTTGGAAGGTGCCTCCAAACCTAGAGCTGCTCGTAAGCTTGCAGCCTTGTCTGCCTTCGCAGCCTCCTCCTCGTCTTCAGAAGACTCGGAATCGGTGCCAAGATAGGCCTTGAGTTCATTCTCATCGATCTCTTTCCTTGAGAATGCGCGTTTCTGCACCTCCTTTCGTGTTGTGTCCTCAGCGTCCCACGTCAACTTCACCTTGGAGTGAGTGAGTGCGTCTGTGGTGAATTCATTGGGGTTGTAGCCGTCCGGCAGCTTCTCGCATTCGTCGCTGGGATCTTGATCGAACTCGGTGCCGTCAGGAACGAATCGCAGGTCGAAGAAGTTGGCGCTCGTCAGATACTCGCGTCCGTCGAGGTTGTCGTAGATGGATTTGGCCACGTTCGCTGAGGAGCAGGTGATGACGGCATAGTAGTAGCGCAGTCGGTCAAGCTGATAGCTGCGCAGTTTTGTGGAGTCGAACTCTTCGCCGTTGTCACCCTGTTGCAGATCCCCCTTCACTGATTCATCGTCTTCGGCATCCAGATCGTCCGAGTCGTCGTCCAATATCGAAGTCTTCTCTTCGGCCTTGTTTGCGGTAGACGCGAAGATCTCACGCGGAGGTCCTTCAATCTCTTCGCGCTGCATCCGCTCCATGCCGAACTCGCTAGGGTAGATTGTCACGCTCAGAATCCTGCCGTCTGCCGGCACAAACGAGTTGGCGACTGCCATGATATCGCTCGCGCGAATGTTGTCCCAATCCATGTTGACAGCTGCCAACCGCGACGAGATGTCTCCTGTAGGTACCTCATTGTCGTCGCCAGCAAGCTCCACCTGCTCCTCTACTTCCTCGTCGTCCTCTTCGTCACTGGAGCTCTCATCGGATGAAGAGTCGAGACCACCATCGCGGATTGGGTCAAAGCCCTCTTTCTGCACTCGCTCTAATTCCTTCAACACATTCTTATCGCGTTTTCCAGCCTGAACGCCTTCAAGGTCTTCATCCTCGTCGCTCTCATCGACATCATACTGTTTTGCCAGTGATTTCTTGCCAGCATCCTTGGCGATTTTGCGGCCATACTTGTCTACGGTCGCCTTGTTGTAGAAGTCGGGGTCGCTTTTCAGCCGTGAGAACCGTGGATCAAGCTTGGTCTTCGTGTGCTTCTTCGACGGGAGTCTGAACCGCGCGTCACTCTCGAAGTTCGAAAATCGAGAATCGCCGACCGTGGAGGCCTTCGCAGGCTTATCAGCCTTCTCGCTCTTGGCTTGGATCGTCTGTCTTTTGGGAAGTGGCATCGTGGCGGCGCGTAGTTTTGCGGAAGGAACGATCGCAGCACTTACAAAAAGTTATTGAATCTGCCGCTATGGAAGCGCGGGCGGTAGCGAGCGGAGCTACGGTGGCGTTCATTGGCTGAGCTTAACAAGGGTCGACCGAAGCCTGGATCTTTTGCGGGGGTGTGTAGCCGGGCAGCATCATGAGAGCACGCGACTGCCTTTGAGAAGCAACATCTCTCTCAATATCTTCTCAATCCTCAAAGAGTATTCATAACATTGCCAACAACCTCCAGAGTCTTAGAACATCCCGTCAATCGCACCAATGCCTTACTCCAGAATCCTCAGGTACGTTCCTGTGTTCCTCTGGAGCTTTTGTCCGCATTGGGAAGACTAACTTGTGGTGACAGTCCCCGCAATTTCACACTCCTTACAGCGCTGTCGCTCGGTGGTGGCTATATGATGATCAAGTCCAGAGCTTTGGCGAAGAAGCAGAGGGAAAGAACAGCTGGTGATTACAGCGTGGCGGTGGATCGGTCAGGTACCTGACTCGGAGCTCTGCACATTGATATCGTCTCATTGCTGACGTTGACTCCAGGCGGCGGCATCTGAACATGGCAATGCGATCTTCACATTATCACCGTCTTTTTAGCGAGCAGGTCAACATGGTCTCCAACTTCCGATATTCAAACAAAATCAAACATACACCTGATGAACTGCTTGCGTTTATGTCATTGTTGCTGCGTTACGACACCCCCATGCAGGACTTCAAAATCAAGCAAAATTGCGGAAGATGGCTGTCATTTCGAACATACCGAAAACGGCGAATCGAGGTTATCGTTGATTCTCGAAGCCCAAGATCTAATCCTGGGGTGGCTTACTCGGTTCAGCTAGCCGCAGCGTTTCAAGGTGAGCTGTGCAGGGGCATACGCGAGATCGCTAAGAATAGATCACAGATCCACAGCCTCACCACTAAGCTCTCCACTCAGACAGCTGGGTTGCTCGCTCCTTTGAACTTGATGAGGTCGGTTTCAACTTTGCTCATGTGGCAGAGCAAGAAGTCCTTATTGTTGTACGCTTGATGTAATGGTGCTTCTGGACTAAGCGCTTCAGCCTCACCCCAGCTGTGATGATATGCCACCGCCGTTGTCAGCTGTCATCCAGCTCAGCTCAGACCAGCCGGAGGAGCCGCCTTCCGTATGATGTTACAGGTCACGGATATGAGCATGCCGCTAAGCCTTACGACCATGCGCTGCGCTTATAGTACAACGATGACGCCTGCTGCGAGAAAATTCGACAACTATGCGATAACCTCATCGTAGACATAGCAAATCGATGAAAACAGCCTTTCTAAAGCTCCCCCATCGTCTAAAATACCTCCAGGTCCTACGTTCGAGACGACCTTACTATGGCTAAGTCTGCCAAGTACTACAACACTGAGGACTTCAAGAACTACAAAAGGCAGCTAGGAAAATGTGTGCCACCAAGATCCAATATCCTGGCTGCAGCCAATCATATACAGGCACTCTTCGATTCGAAGAAGTTCACCTGGGGTTTCATGGGTGGTCTGGCCATATCATGTCTGGGTTACAAGCGGGAGATGCCTGATCTTCACATTGCCTACGATGACAAAGATTTCGAGCGACTCAAGGCCAAACTGGAATCTGACCAGAGGTATGCTCTACAACATACGTACTCTGTGCACCTTAGCGCTAACAGAACAAGAGTTCGATTGCCCACCGGTGTGAATCCTCTTCTTCCGTTCAAAATCCTAGTATGGACCGGTCCGGAGTACAAAGACCACCGCTGCACAGCAAATGCGAGCATTGAACTGGACCTGGTCCCTTCAGGTACGTAATCATGCTCGACAATATCATGAGTCAGCGTTGACATTCATAGGCTCTTCTAACACTCCAGCACCCGGTGCATTGGCCCAGAACCTTGTTCTATTGAGGCTAATGACATCTGATGGTCAGCCAAGGACATACAAATGTTTGAACATGCAGTTCCTGACAGCTACATTGCTGTCCCAATGCAAGACCCGCGGTCTGCTGTGGGATCCCAGGAAGGACATACTGTATCTCTGCAAGAATCAAAGCGCAGAGGTCCAGCGCATACGCACACAACTAAACTCAACAGAGGTGAAAGAAATGTTTCTGGGCACTTCTTTGTTCTCTCGTCTGCCTGTGGACGACCAACGATTGTGTTATCAACTGCTCCTGAACACAGAACCACCACCGACGATGGCGATAACGCCACCAGCTCCAGCTGAGCCAACATCGAATCCAGTTCTGACAACCTCCACACAGCAAGGCGAAGACGCAAGGGTCCCTCGCTCGCGATACAGGAACGCCAGTGGACAGAGAAGCAGTAGCAGCGGTAAGGTGGACGTTTGGGCCGCAAACAATGTACGCCCACAATCACAGGATCGCCTCCAAGACCCAAGACAGGTAACACACATTGTTAGCGTACAGTGTGTCAACGCTGGAAAGCCTCAGCCAGTTTCTGCGTCATCTGCTACCAGAAGAGCGCGCAAGTCTATGCCAAACTTGATGGCAGTACCCGACAAAGCACCTCTGCACATAAGGCCTGGAGATGCCAACACTTCCAAGACTCGCCAGCAACAAGAGAGCCTAAATCGTTACCAGAATGTGTCAAAGCCACCAGCTTTAGTGAGCCCAGATAGCAAGCTCACCAGGTCGCGGCTCGAGTATGGAACTGAATTTCAGCCAGTGTACTTGGATGGAAGGAAAGATGCTGGATATAGCAATCGGAGCGCCCCGCCGGATCAGAGCACTCTTGCAAGCCGTTCGGACTCGACCAGAACAGATTCAACTAACACAACGGTCCCGGGCATTCAGTCGCAGAAGGGAAGCCTCCACATTGTCAGTCCTGAAGGTGAAGAGGTTCCGCGCCAGCAATATTTCGAGGACGCCGGTACGCAGCCACGCGGGAGACTCCACCTGGTCGGCCCCGAAGGACTCTATGTCTCACTTGAGACAGCACAAGACGTCGCGCAAGCTCAGCATCAGAGGCACAAGTCTGCACCTCCGCCTCAAACAGAGTCACGGTTCGTCTTTGAGCTTGACGCGACAGCGCCGTCAAGACCTACGTTCATCGCCGAATTGCCGGCCGACTCTGTTGTACCACCATTGACAGACCAACATGAAACTCGGTTTCAAGAACTCTCAAGCGGTGAAGTCAATGCAAGATCATCGAACCCGCGCACAACATCCGCACCCTCGGCGGCCGGATCGCTGCCTGCCAGCCTCGTGGCTGGCGGACCAGGCACACATCATCAAGCTCTAGGTCATCCTAAATCTTCAGGAGAGTCAACATCCAGCTTTTCTATCCGCCAAACAAACGAATACAGATACTCTTTCTTCAAATTCCCGCAGACTGTAGACCTCGAGGCATCGCATCCGCCATCGGAAAGCGTTACCACATCGATGTACCAAGCATACCGTCCTTTTGCAGCCTCAGACGAGCTCAATTCATCCGAACGCTTGAGGCCTGCGATCAGCTCAGGGCACAAGCGTAGTGCGTCAAAGGATTCGACTGCTTCGCATGATTCAGCTAAATTAGCTAAAGAGTATCAGGATTTGCTAGACTTCGAGGAAGGTTATGGTAGCCATTGAAGCGACGCTCTCGTTGATCTGGGGGAAGACAGCATCATGGTCAAGTCGAGGGACGCTACAAGTGGCATAAGAATCGTAGAAAGATTGAGACTTCACTGAAAGAATGCACGCTTCTGCACGCTGCTGACGCGCTAGCAAGACTGCACCTTCTTCCCATGCTTACGCCTACCAATCAACGTATCCGTGCAATTGACACAGCCCACTTTCTGTTTAGCTCCGAGCATCCGTCGAGCTTGCACGTATCAAAATCATGCTATGGAGATATAGCTACCTATAAACTGCACTCCACTACTAGCGGGGCTTCGGAGCTAAAGCGCATAACGCCGAGAGGCTTCCCCACATGCGTCACTTCGAGGGAGCTTGTCTCCGCTGCCCGACATTCGTCGGCCACAGCGACTTCGAGAAGTGCACAAACGGACGAAGTATGGACCCTGATGGCCCGCTAAACGTCATGGGTACGCCAAACTACGGTAAAGAGCTGGAAGCGTATAAGAGCAAGCAGCACCCGCCTTATCCTCGGTCGTTAACCGCAAGCTTTGAAGCTTTGAAACAACACTTCACAGAAAGCACGATACCCAATTAAAAGATCATAATGCCTTCTCCCTTCGGCGATGCCCCAGTAGCGAAGTCGTTGCTCGACTTTCAGCATGTTCTTTCCCCCACCGCTGGTGTCCGCGTCTCGCCGCTATGCCTTGGAGCTATGAACTTTGGTGACGCCTGGAGCGACATGATGGGCAAGTGCGACAAGAAGACCGTATTCGAGATTCTGGACTTCTTCTACGACCAGGGCGGTAACTTCATTGACACGCAAGTACCATATAGCCAGATCAAAGCCAAGAATCTGCTAACAAGTTCGCAGTGCCAACAACTACCAGAATGAGGAATCGGAGACCTGGATTGGCGAGTGGATGCAGGAGCGTGGCCGTCGCGCTGAGATTGTGCTGGCTACAAAGTTCACGACGCTCTACCCAGACCCAAAGACCAGGCCTCGTATGGCTGCCAACTACTCCGGTAACTCAACGAAGTCACTACACGTTTCGCTTGAGGCTTCCCTCAAGAAGCTCCAGACCGATTACATCGACCTCCTCTACGTCCACTGGTGGGACTTCACCACAAGCATTCCCGAGCTGATGCAGTCTTTGAACCACATGGTGCAGAGGGGCAAGGTCCTGTACCTTGGTGTTAGTGACACACCTGCGTGGATAGTCAGCAAGGCGAACCAATGTAAGTTTCCAAAGCCTCTTGCATGCCACACTTTGAACCTTACTAACGAACATGTAGATGCCCGTGACCACGGTCTCCGTCCCTTCTCTGTGTACCAAGGTCGCTGGTCCGCCGCAGAACGCGACTTTGAGCGTGAAATCATTCCCATGGCACGAGACGAAGGCATGGCACTGTGCCCCTGGGGCGCTCTGGGTGGCGGAAACTTCACCACAAAGGAGAAGCGCGAGAACAACGAGCAGGGCCGCAACTTTGGTCCTGCGTCCGACAAGCACATCAAGGTCTCTGAGAAGCTAGAGGCTGTCGCCAAGAGCAAGAACACTGCGATCACAAGCATTGCGCTGGCGTATGTCAGATCGAAGGTATGTACCCTTTGGAGATGATGGTGCGATTGTGCTGACTCGTTTGGCAGTATCCTTATGTGTATCCGATCGTTGGCGGTCGCAAGATCGATCACTTGAAGGGCAACATTGAGGCGCTTGGTATCGAGCTGAGTGCGCAGGAGACCGAGGAAATCGACTCCGCAGTTGACTTTGAGGTTGGGTTCCCAATGAACTTCCTGTTCGAGTTCGGTGGAGGCAAGTACAACACCAACAAGACGAGTGCGGACGTGGCTTTGCTCGGGTTCGCGGGCAACTTGGAAGTACCGCCCCACCAGCAGCCGGTCAAGCCTCATGGACTGCAGGGGTATGGGAGGAACCAGTAGGAAGATCGATGAGTGAAGGACAAGAGTCCATGGTCTTAAAGATGTAGATGTCAAGAACCTGTTCTCTTTTGTGACGGTTCTTTTCTAGGGTATCATGCTCATTCCCACTTCGTCCCCTTGAGTCTTTGCATAAGATATTCCACCTCGACCTCCTTCGTCAATGGGATAACCCAATCTTTGTACATGGCAACCACCGCATCCGCATTCACCTTGCTCACACCGTCACCCCCAACATCCGGATCTGTGCCATACGTCTTTGCCTTGAGTCTCAGCCGCTCCAAAACCTTCTTCTCAACTGCCGCATTCGTGATCGCTTCGTCTATCCCCTGTCTATCCTCGGCCTTGATCAGCTCCGCGAAGCGCTCAGGCTCCTTCTGGAACTTGGCCTCAGCGACAAACTTCCCAAAGTGGATCCGCCGACTCAGTGCCTGGAGACACAAGACATCGCAGGTCCCCGCGCTGCCGTAGTTCTCCTGGCTCTCTCCCCTGTCGCCCTCGGCCTTCTGAAGACACGCCGCGGGCAGGATGTGGCTGGTGTAGCAGTCCTTGAGCTTCCCGTTGACATTGACGTCGTTTTCGTGCAGGATCTTGGGGTAGTGCAGCGGCTTGAGAATGGGTTCTTGCAGCGCGTCCGGGAAGAAGGGGTATTCGTCGGGCGACTGGTAGCGGCGCACGAGCGATTGGAGACGTTCTTGCTCGCGTAGCATCCAGTCGAGGAAGGAGAGTGAAGAGTCGCCAATGTCGACGGCGCCGGGTTGGTAGATTGTAGCGTTTAGAGGGAATTGGACGCGTTCGATTAGGTGGAAGGTTATGGTGTCTTCGAGCCGGCTGGGGTGTGTTAGTAGTGGCTATGAATGAGAAGAAGAGATGTGGGGAGGAGGGTACATGAGCTGGAAGCGGATGTTGGCGAGGTCAAGGGCCTTGGAGGCGTCGGAGAGGTCGATTGCTGCGTCCATGCTGGGTTAACGAGAGAGCGTGTGTATTCGTGAGAGACGGGGAGAGTGTATGCCAGTGATTCGGAAAGGCATGGTGACTGGAACGCAGCTAAACAAAGGCCCGAGGCGACGTCGGAGCTGGGATGACGCACCTAGACAGCTCCACTCGCGAACAACGTTGATGTCTGAGCTCCGCAATCCAAAACGCCCCCAAGTCCAGACACGACAACGCCCAGCGACAGCCCTCCATCCGCTGCCGCTCACGAACCGCATACGATTACACGACAATGTCATGAGCTGAAGACCGAAACTTGAACAACACGCGCGCGTCCCTTCACAGCTGCTCGCATGCCACCCTCCGCCCGCCGTGGTTCGCCCGGGCGTGGGAGATCAACAAGCCCGCGGCCCTTGATCCCACCCGAGCACGAAGATGCCAGCTTCACAGACAGCTTGCCTGATGTAAAGAGTACTGCCCAGCGACACACAACATGGGATGCTAACCGTGCCAGACGCGCCAACTGCAAGCCTTCGGCCGCAAGGTTACCGCAACCGCCAGCAGCCTGATAGGCACCGATGGCGTCGCCCAGCACTACCAGAGCGCTCTGGGAGAACTGCACCGCGAGATTCGCCGGCCCATGCTGCAGCGCTCCGTCTTCTCCTTCGCCAACACCACGCCTCGCGAGATTGTGCGCTCGAGAATATCCGTCCCCGAGATCCAGCAACGCGCGCTATCCTACATTCCCGACGAAATCCTGCACAACATCCCCGAGGATAACAACGAGTTTTCGCTGTTCCAGGGCTTCCAGGCGTCGCTGCCAGATGAACCGATCAAGGGCTCGAAGCATGGCAAGCGCAATGCTAGAGGGCAGAAGCTGATCGGGGAGGAGGCCGACGATGAAGACGCGAATCTGCCGCCGTCTATGCAGAAGCTGAAGAACCAGAAGCATAGTATGAGCCATAAGTTGGAGATGATGGGTGTGCGGAAACACATGTGCGTGGCTGAGATTCTGGAGATCGACAACAAAATTGCGAATCTGAACACGCTGCGCAAGATGACGCTGGATCGTCTGGCGGGGCTGGAGATTGAGGAGGCTGAGCTCGAGCAGGACTTGCTCGGAGTGGACAATAAGATCGAGGATCTGCAGGAGGAGCTGGACGATGCTGCAGCGCTTGCGCCAAAGTCCCCTGAAAGACCGTCAACTGCTGAAGAAGAGGCTGAAGCCGAGGACAGCTTCATGTCCGAGTCAATCTATAAGAAAATCCCGAGTCCCAAGTCGAAGAAGCACGCGAAACGACCCATCCGCCGCATTTCGATGCCCATTCTACACGAGCATCTTGAGCCTGGATCCAAGATCAGGGAGCTGCCTGCGCACAACGACACGATCACAGCGCTGGATTTTGACGCACCGTGGGGCACACTTGTCACTGCATCGTTGGACGACACTGTGCGCGTATGGGACCTGAATGCAGGGCGCTGCATCGGCATGCTCGAAGGCCACCTTTCCTCCGTGCGCTGTCTACAAGTCGAAGAGAACATTGTTGCTACAGGATCCATGGACGCTACGATCCGGCTCTGGGATCTCAGCAAAGCCGAATATGCACCGCAGGACAACCGGATACACAAGCACGACGATGAGGAAGACGAGGATGGCCTGGCCTTTGAGCACTCGGAAGCTGCACCGCCTGCTCCCCCACCGACCATTATGCAGGATTGCCCCATGTTCTCACTCGAATCGCATGTGGATGAAGTTACAGCCCTGCACTTCCGCGGCGACACTCTGGTTTCCGGCTCAGCAGACAAGACGTTGAGACAGTGGGATCTCGTCAAGGGGCGCTGCGTGCAGACGCTCGACGTCCTCTGGGCCGCGGCGCAGGCATCTGCAACAGACACCACCAACAATGGACAATGGCGCGGGACTGGGCGTAGCATGGACGCATCTGCAGACTTTGTAGGCGCCATCCAAGTCTTTGACGCCGCGCTAGCCTGCGGTACCGCAGACGGCATGGTCAGACTATGGGATTTGCGCAGCGGTCAAGTGCACCGCAGTCTCGTCGGCCACACAGGACCGGTCACTGCGCTGCAGTTCGACGACGTGCATCTCGTTACTGCGAGCGCGGATAGGAGTATCCGGGTAAGTCTCAAAGTTCATCCATATACAACACAATGCTAATCGCAAATAGATTTGGGATCTCCGTACAGGATCTATTTACGATGCGTACGCCTACGACAACCCCGTTACGAGCATGATGTTTGATGCAAGACGTATTGTTTCCGCTGCTGGCGAGGATGTGGTCAAGGTGTATGATAAGACTGATGGCAGGCATTGGAATTGCGGGCCTGGCGCTATTGAGGAGGAGACAAACAGAAGCATTATTGAGAGGGTAAGGATAAAGGATGGATATTTGGTGGAAGGCAGGAAGGACGGCACGGTGGGTGTCTGGTCGTGCTAGCAGGTGTGAGTGTAAGAGATCTGTACATATTGTATACAAGCTGGATCTTGGGCATAGCGAGCGAACTGTACTTTACCATACACACAATCCAATAGCTCTTTCAAACCCTGGAAGCTATGGGCGAGCATAGGCGTCCTCATATGTACGACTGCGTCCATGGTGCCTATCAAGAGTAACAGCCCACAACTGTCATACGCAACTTCGCACGAAGAGCCGCACCTAAACCAGATGGAGGCCCGCGGATGGGCTAAACAGGCGCTCCGCGAGTGCCGATACCGAGTCTTGTAGCGTTGAGCTTTTCCTGGCGCCACACAATCGCCGTTTGGCTAGCTCCGATCCGCGAGCTGACGTCAAGTTTAACCATGCAACATCAACATTTGTGCCGCGCAGCTTTCACCTTGGAAGGGGACGAGTCTTAGACAACATTCGCTTCCGCCGTTCCTCCTATGATTTGCGTTGACTCTTGCATCTAGATCTCATCAATTGATACCCTCCTACGCGCCTTCGACACATTATTATATAACAGCTGCCCGGACAGCACCTCCGGTCGCCGCAATGCTTCCGCGACAAGCTGCATCGCTGTCGCGCATATCGGCCATCTCCTCCAGAGCTTCGCCGCTGTGCCGGAGAGCACCGCGAGCTATCCTCCCTCAGAACCGCACCTTCTTCACAAGCAATGGCAATCCTGAGTCGAAAGCAAGACGCGCCCAGCTCCTCGGCTCAGCAGCACTCAAGAGCTCCCGCTTGACCAAAGACAACGCCTCTCTCGTCCGCGCTCTCTCCACAAAGCCGCTCCCATCGCCCAATTCCCGACTCGCACGTTATGCATGGCGGACAGCAGCATGGCTGGGCACTTTCGTGGCCATTAGCGGTGTCATCGTCGTCGGCTTCTTCATCTACGATGCGACCACCTACAAAGAGGAGCCCGACGCGGTCGACATCCCTGTCTCAGAGTTGGCGCTGAACCCGAGGAGAGGCGGACCGAAGAACCTTCCCATCGCTGATCACTTTGTCGACGATGACGATTGCCCGGAGAACAAGGCTGTCAAGCACAAGCCGAAGCTGGTTATTCTGGGCACGGGCTGGGGAAGCGTGGCCCTGCTCAAGACGCTGAACCCGGACGAGTACCATGTCACCGTTGTCTCGCCGTCGAATACGTTCCTCTTCACGCCTATGCTGCCGTCCGCGACTGTTGGTACACTCGAGCTGAGATCGCTGGTTGAGCCTGTCAGACGTATTGTGAGGAGGGTCCGTGGACACTTCCTCAAGGCGAAGGCCGAAGATGTCCACTTCTCTGAGAAGCTCATTGAGTGCTCATCCATCGGCGCCGATGGTCAGGAACAGCGTTTCTACGTCCCATACGACAAGCTGGTTGTTGGTGTTGGCTCCGTTACGAACCCGCACGGCGTGAAGGGCCTTGAGAACTGCCATTTCCTCAAGGACATCAGTGACGCACGAGTGATCCGTAACGCCGTCGTTCGGAACTTGGAGACCGCCTGCCTGCCCACAACAACCGACGAGGAGCGCAGAAGGCTTCTCTCTTTCGTTGTTTGCGGAGGTGGACCTACTGGTGTCGAGTTTGCGGCCGAGCTCTTCGATATGCTCAACGAAGACTTGTGCAAGCAGTACCCCCGGATCCTACGCAACGAAATCTCCGTCCACGTAATCCAGTCTCGAAGCCACATCCTCAATACCTACGACGAAACTCTGTCCCAATATGCTGAGCAGCGATTCGCGCACGATGCAGTAGATATCCAGACAAACGCCCGCGTGAAAGAAGTCCTTCCCGACAGGATCCTGTACTCGCAGAAGGGTGAAGGCGAGAACGCCAAGATCGTCACCAAAGAGATTCCCATGGGCTTCTGCCTGTGGTCAACCGGCGTCGCCCAAACCGACTTCTGCAAGCGCCTTGCCTCCAAGCTCGACGGCCAGAACAACAAGCACGCTCTCGAGACCGACACACACTTGCGTCTCTCCGGCTCGCCCCTTGGCGACGTCTACGCCATCGGCGACTGCTCTACCGTCCAAAACAACGTCTCCGACCACATTGTCAACTTCCTGCGCACCACTGCCTGGGAGAAAGGCAAGGACCCTGAGAAACTCCAGATCAGCTACAACGACTGGCGCGGCGTCGCAAGGCGGGTCAAGCAGCGCTTCCCCCAGGCCGCGAACCACCTGCGCCGCCTAGATAAGCTCTTCGAGCAGTACGACAAGGATAAGAGCGGCACCCTTGACTTCGGCGAGCTTAGAGAGCTGCTGTTCCAGATTGATAGCAAGTTGACCTCTTTGCCAGCCACGGCGCAGCGCGCGCATCAGCAGGGTCAGTACTTGGGACGCAAGTTCAACAAGATCGCTCAGGCGGCGCCGGGGATGGCGCTGAACGACGTGGACTACGGCGATATCGACGATGCAGTCTACAAGGCTTTCGAGTACAAGCATCTCGGTAGCTTGGCGTATATTGGCAACGCGGCCGTTTTCGACTGGAACGGCTATGGACTGAGCGGTGGCCTGGTGGCCGTCTACCTGTGGAGGAGTGTGTACTTTGCCCAGTCTGTCAGCTTCAGGACGCGGGCCCTTCTCGCCATGGACTGGACGAAGCGAGCACTTTTTGGACGCGGTGAGTCGATAACATCCCCAACAGTTGCAGCACGCAGTACTGACAAGCGGCAGATATCATGAACTTCTAGACTCGAGCGACTTGCATAGACCTTTGCGATGTCTTTTCCTCTGTCTTCATGGCGGCGGTTGTCGTCTACTAGACTTAGCGTACTGTACAAAATCGATCCTGTTCAAGACAAACCCTTGGGACCACAACTTCAGAGCCCCGTTTGGCTCTGTCTTCATACGATTACTCTGTACTGTTCTTTGACCTTTCCTTGATGATAAAGCGTGGTCTTGGAAAGTACTGATAACTGTCGTGGTTTAGGGTATGAGTTTTGTTCTTATTAATTCGGTGGAAGGGTAGATTGAAGCATGTCAAAGTGATGCTGAGAGTTTGGTCAAAGACCAATTATACGTGCGTAGCAGTGGGAAGACGGCTCTGTCCCATTGGCCAAAAGTTGCTTTGCTTACGATAAGATGACGCCTGGAATAATCATACACATTCGAGAAGGGTCACCATTTAGGTCTCGCCCAGCTCACCAGTTATCGTCAACATGAGTATGAAGAAGACTCACCTCACGTTCTAGGATATATATTATGTTAACGTGATCCTGTTCTGTTCGCTTTATGTACATATCACACGAGACGTATCCGATGCGTTCCACACTCCGCGTTATAACCATTATGAGGAAAAGCTACATCGCCTGGCCAACGCTCCAGTATCTTATATTCAACGCCGCCCTCATTCCCGTCTCTACGCATAGCCCGTCGATCCCTACTCGGACTAAGCTTTGTCATTCCAATGCGTCTAAAGGCGTCACTCCCGCGCTCGTAGCGCAGGAGCAAACAGAGTAGATATTCGTTCCTGGACGTCCCGGCAAAGGCATCATCTTTAGCCACAGGCAGGACAAAGACCTGTGCATCTCTGCTGTCGATCTGATCGGCGTCGCGTTGGGGACAGTCCAAGTACACGTTTGTGTGGCACTCCTTGTCCAAGGCTCCGCGGTTCACTAGATACCACCCGAACCGACCGTGGTCTTGCGACACGAGCCGTGCGGCACGTAGCGCGCCCCAGAGAACGATGGACGCTTCGGTGACGATCTTGGAACGGTCGGATTCGGATGATGTTCGAACCTGCTCTACGTGGATGAAGAGATGGCGGTGCACTGCGTGGGCAAAAGTGACTCCGTGGCCTATGACGTCGATAGCAGCCCACGAGAACGAAGGAGCGCGATATTCTTCTGGGAATGTTGCCGGGTGGGAGAAGCTGCGGTCGGAATGGTTGAAGGCAGGCTCGACGTACCCACCTTGAGGGTCTGCGAGTATGAGGACCTGTGGAGGGAAGGTGCTCGTGATGCGAAAACTCTGGCGGCTTAGGCGTTGTATGAGGGTTTAAGTAGGGCGAACATCCTTGGGAGGTACAGGAAGAGAAGCGCAAGGAATTCGATACCAGTACCCCGGACGGTGTATGAACCCCAGGAGACAGAGCACACGTTCAGGTGCAGGCCAGCAGGGTCTGGTTTAGCAAAACTCGCGATTCTCAGAGGTCCAATCCTCGTAACGCCGGTCTTTCCCTGGTATTACACCTGTTCCCCTTCCGTTTGAAAGAATTTATGTGTGTGATGTGTCCATGCCAGCCGAGGTAATGCCCGTCTCGACAAAGAAGGAGCAAAGACACTAGAACAGAGAACTTTCGAAGAGTTCTCAGATGAGACGGATCATGTGCCTGCCCTTCTCAGGATCATACTGCTCGTAAGGCATGTTCACATCACTCTCCAACATATCCAAGATCTTGAAGTCGCCCTGCGTCTTGCTCTTGGCCAGCGCTTCACTGTCCGCCCACGGACTCAGCTTCGTGAGACCGATGCGCCTGAAGACAGCAGAGCCAGCCTCGTGACCTGGCAGCCACTGCACCAAAAGGCACGTCAGGTACTTGCTCTCCTCAGACGCGACACGAGCGCCCTTGGCAGCGGGAATGACGAAAACACGCGAGACTTCGTGATCGGTGCCGAACATGTTGTTGTGCGCGTTATCGGCCGAGCAGTCAAGGTACACATTTGTGTGTTCTTTGGTGTCGAGACCTCTGCGGTCGACCAGGCGCCAACCGAACCTACCTTTCGAGATCGGGTTCTTGCGGTAGAGCACAGCCCTGCGAAGCTTGCACCAAAGGTCAATATAAGTGCCTTTGCTTTCCACGATACCGAATGGGTTGTTCATAGTGCGAGGTACGACTGCCACTTTAGTGATGTTGATATAGAGGTCCTTGTCGGTGATGTCGCCGTATGTTATGCCGTTACCTTTCTGTGCGTCCACAGCGGCCCAGGACCAGGATGGGGCACGATATGTGGCAGGTGATGTTGATACGTTATCGAAGGTCTCATCGACTTCTCTCCAGACCGGTTCCACTTGCCAAAGCAGTTGGCTCTCGAGATGAACATTCCAAAGACCGGCTGCGTACTCCACGGGAACATTCTTTGTCTTGATTTTTGCAGCCATCAGCTTCGCCATACCTGACAGAGCGATGAGCTTATCTTCGGAATTCGTGATAGCAGTTTTGGTGTAGACTTCCACGATGCGTCTCCACAATTCCAGTGCGTAAACCACGGGTCGTAGTTGCGGATCTGGCTCTTTGTAGTTGTTGAGGCGGATCTTGCGTAGACGTGCGCCATCCTCTTCGACCTCAAGTCCCTTCAATCGACTTTCTTCAATAACACCTCCAGATGTAAGCTGGAAGTTTGGCATGCCCTCCGGCTGGCCTTCTGCAGCGTCAAATCCACAGCATTCCCAAGCTACCTGGTCGTGACAGAAGTGCAGGACCCTGGGTGACATGAGCCTTTCTTGTAACACCCAGCCTCTTCGATTGACTGGAGCGTTGTCGACACGATTGGACCAGAAAGATGCGTCCAGAATGGTGCACCGTTTCAGATTGTGTCGTTCAGCCTCGGCTCTTGGCGTTCCATCGCTACCATCACTGAGTTCGGTGCTGGAACGTCTTGAGGCGCTCAGAGCCCCAAGTTTTGTGCTAGACCGTTTGAGAGCGCTAACGCCAGCCCTAAGGGCGGATCTTCGTAAGGTATTGTCGTCACGATCACCGGCTTGCTTCCGTGCTGTCGCTAGAGCAGGGACCCGTCTTGCCAACGCTAGCAAGAGTCCCAGCTTCTTCTGGAAAAAACCGAAAAGTACGAATATGTAGCGGAAAATCCAGCGGTCTGACAAAAGATTGACCATCTTCTCCCAGAGAGATGACTGAACCACAGCTGCCCTTATGACGTTCTCAGGAGGTGGGTGCGCAAGTGGAGGAGGATGAGCACCGGGAAGGCCTTCGATGTTGAGTGTGATCTCGTCTTCCAAAAGAAGCTCTGGTATCCGAGATCTGAAGAGACCGCCCTGACTATCAGAGGCATGCGTGGCAGACAGGTTGAGGAACGTTTCGCTGTAGACTCTATCCATGGTTGCGGACTGCTTGAGCCAGTCGTCTTGCTCCGCAAATCCTTGTTTGATACAAAGCGAATCTATCCAGATATAGCCTACCAGAGGCAATCGTGCTGCAAACGTGATGGCGTCTTGGAAAGTTTGAGGTAGGTTACCAAGCCCGATGCCTTCCTTCATGGTGTCCAGGTTGCTCGATGTTAACTTGTGTTGATCTGTTACACCCTGACCCCAGCAATGCGAGAGTGTCACATAGCGAGGATTGTCTGGTGGTCTGCCATCCGGCCATTCCTTGGTCTCGACCAGATTGACGACAACGTCTGGGGTCTTTAGGCTGGTGCTCTTGGCCTTAGGGTTGAACAGATCGGCTTTCTTCAGGTTTTTCAGACTGATCAGGCGTGCGGGATACCACTTAGGCGTCTCTTGTCCAACGTATCTGCAATGCGCTCTGCACTCTCTTGTGCATCTAGACATCCAGTTCAATACTAGGGTGTAAACCTCGTCGGAAGAAGTATTGCGGGAGAGCTGTGTTCGGAAGGGTGGATCACTCGAATCTGAAGACAACATAAGCTTGATGCTGAAGGCAATGGTGGTGGTCTTACCGTTCTTCTGTAAGATGAACGTGCGCTTGCATCGCGTTCGGTCGTATCTCATTCTGAAGTCCAAGCGATAGAGATCCTTGACTCTTGGATGGTCAAGCACCGACAGCATCGCTGATATGTGGAACTGCGGTCCCCTCAAGTCTGCAGTAGGTCTTTGACTCGAGCTACTTTGTATAGCGCCGCTGTTTGCGTTGCGCTTCGTAGTAGCATCTTGCGCCTCTAAACTTTGCCTGCTGGATGAATGGGCGGGTTTGATGTCTATAGTGGAAGAACCTGCTGTTGCATCTACTCTCGACTGCGATTCTTCATGCAAGACTCGGCAAATGCCACAATTCATTCCTGCAGACCGACGGAGGGAATTCCAGTCCGGATGGTGTTTAAAGTGTAGGTCGTAGGTACCCTTCCACACCCTGCCATCCTGACCTCGCAGCATACGGAAACAAACATCGCAGAGCATCACGACAGTCTGTGCGCAGCGTGACGAGTGCAAACAGGATGATCAACGTCGAAGTTGTGGTGTAGGTTCGGCCAACACCAGAGTCGCAGTCAGCCTGTGCGCATTATCAAACACCCCATGTTGCAACATCCGGAAACACGCGCATGGACCCAACGGAACAGGTTACTCCGTTTAAGACGGAATATTCGATGACGAATTGGCCCCGGCCCTGCCTGGTTTAGGTGTTACTGGCATAGCAGGATTGGGCCTAATGAGGTAGGTGATCAAGCGAGGCTGGGGCCTATCGCGCTCTCGGCTTATGCACGATGAGCGCCGGCGTAACACGTAAACCGCACGAGAGCAAGGCGGGTCGGTCCTCGGTCCTAGCGCTTACAACCAATTCTCGACCATGGCCATCGGTGTTGTATAACTTTTAGACTTGGCGAACACGGGTTACTGATACACAATGCCAGTGTTTAGGGCCAGCGGGGTTTACAGAGTTAGTAAGCAAGAAAATTATTACTGTAAAATATTAAAGATGCCTATAACCCTTAATATTATACACTGTAAACTACTATAACTACTTAGAATTAGACTTAGAGCTCTCTATCTCTTCTACTATCTCCTTTAGCTTATTAACTAGCTCCTTTATCTTGTAAGTAATCTTACAGAGGGCTATAGGGGTTAGTAGACTATAAAAACTTCTATTAAGATAGTAAAACATACCTTTAGTGCGCTTACAGTTACTTATAGTAGGATCTTTAGTAGTAGAGTAGGAGAGCTTACGCTTCTTACAGGGGGTAGTAGGGGAGGTAGCAGCAGGGGTAGCAGTAGCTAAAGAAGTTAAGAAGAAAAAGAGATAAGGCTGCTATAAGATTAAAAAATATATAGTAAAAGGAGTAGTAGGCACCTTTACTATTATAGTAGTAGTTAGTATAGCTGCTGTAGAGCTAGCTATTTACTACTTAGTAAGTAGTAAATAAGCTAGCGCTATAGACGCAGCTGGCGTAGATAGTAAGGGGAGTAGAACTAATAGCCTAGGCAAGGCAAGCCTTAAGGTTCTAGGCGCAGACTATTATAGTAGGTTAGTAAAAGGAATATAGAACTATTATAGGGCTGCTATATACTATTAGGCTTAATATTATAGCTAGCGCGGAGCATAATCTGCTGCTTAATTAGTATAGCTGCTAAGGCCTTATAAGCCTAGGTTAGTAGCTAGGAGAAGCTGCGCAGGCAGCCTGCAAGGGACTATAGTAGGGGTAAGTAGGTAGGCAGGGGTAAGGCTACATAAGAGGAGGCATAGGAGGGCGCGTAGGAGGAGGAGTAGGTAGTAGCTATAATATAAGACTTAATAAAAAAGTAGTAAACTAGGGGGAACCTACCTTTATATACCTAATAGTAGCTAGCTAGTAAGTGCTAAGCCTACGTAAATTATAATAGCTACTTACTATAAATAACGTACTTACTATTTAATAGAGCGTAATAGCTACTAGATAGCTAATAGTAGCTTTACTACTAATGTTTATTATAGCTGCAAAGCTACTATAAAGGGGAGGCTAAGGAAAAATAGGGTAAACATAAGCTTCTTATTAGTTAAGAATAACTATGCGCAGGAGCAAGAAATTTATAGTAAAGAGTAATAATAGATAATAGTATAAGTAGCAGCAGCTAATTATTAATCTATTAATAAGTAAAAGAGAGATGCTATAAGAATAAAGAGAGGGCAGGTAGATATCTATTATAGTAGTAAAACTTCTAAATACATAATATTTGTTACTATATAGGAGCCTTTACTATTAAAAAGAGTAAGTAGTAGGACTAAAAGACTTATAATAGTAGTTACGTAGGATATAGTAACATATAGCTAACTATAAGTAAAGACTATATAGTAGAGATTAATACTAATAGTAGTTAGAGACTAACCCTATAACTTGTTTATAGTAATAGTAAAGGATAAATAGATAGGAAACTATACCTACGTAACAAGAAATAGGAGCTCTCTAACTATAAAAGTAAGCTTAATATATAATAATATACGTAGCTAGCCTATAAATTTGCTAAATAGGATATAAGCCTTAATATAGTATAAGAGAATCTATGTAATAATAAGATAGGTACTATTGTAGAGTCCTTAGTTTAAGTATAAGTTTTATAAAAGTATAATAGGCATACTAACCTTTAATAGCAGCCTTAATAGTAGTAGTAAAAGTAGCTTAAATAACTATAATAACTCTATAAGTAGGAGATCTTAAGTAGTCTTATCTTCTACCTCTATAGAGTTAACTATAACTAGCTCTATAGCTTTACTAGGGAAGTCTTTAAGTATTACTATATTAATTGCAGCTACTATATTATTCTGTATAGCTAGGATAGCACGTCTATAAAACGCTTAGTAATTAGTAATAGCTTATAAGATAAGTTATAAGGGATAAACGTAAGCAAGAAAAGCTAATAAGCTATAAAATATAGTTATCTAATTTAAGATAAGGATAAAGCTATCTGTGTACAGCGTAGTAAGAGCGTAGCTCTAGGCTATAAAGTAGGAGTTCTGCTCTTTAGAGAGTACTTATATGTTCTAGTGCAGGTATAGTATAGTTAGGTGCAGCTATATAAGCGTAAATTGCTAGAAATAAGCATTTATAATAGTAGGGCGCTAACTACAGTAAATAATAAGTAGAATCTATATAAAGTTGCTATTAGTAATTATAGGAAGGCTGCTAAATAGCGCAGTAGAGTTATAGACGTCCTAAAGTATATAGTATATAGCTTTAAAGTAGTACTTATACTATATAAGTACCTTATCCTAAATAATTAGCATAGCCTCCTACAGTAACTAGCTAAGGTCTAACGTAGGTGCAATAAGGTAGAAAAAATTATTATATATCTTAAGTAGAATATAAAAATAGGAATGTATAGTTTAGCTACTAGGTAGTAAAACTACTATAATACCTAAGGATATAATACACAGGACTATATAGCCCTAAGAGTAGTAGTATATATATATATAGTACTATAGAAAGGTTTTACCTATACCTACTAGGCCTTATATAAAGAAGTGCGTAGTGTTTAAATTAGTTTTAATAGCTATAATAATAGTGTTAAAGATAATACGCTAATCTTTATTAAGATTACTAATAGACTCCTAGAATATAGTGTCCTGTACGTTAGTATTATAAGCTAGTTTAGCTGCAAGAAGCTAGTTTTATACTTATACACTTTAGTTATACTAGTAGGCTAGTAGCGAAAAATCTGTAAGGTGCTTACTAGCCTCTATAAGAAGACTGTTAATAAGATAGAGGCTGTAGTTAAGGTGCATAGCAGCATTGTTTAAAACTGCAAGGGCTACTACTAATAGTAGTAGATTATTATATAGATCTATATAGAAGGAAGTCTATATTATAAAAGGGTTAGTAACAGGTCTATTTATAAGTGTAGTAATAAAGAAGTACTGTAACGCCTAGCCTATAGTAAACGTTATAGCATTATAGAAGCACGTAACCTAGTTACTATTATGTAATAATAGACTATAGGTAGTAGTAGTGGCCTAGAATATAGGATGCTTTATGCTATTAATAGTACGTAAGTCTATAAACAACTATGCACCCTATATAATAGTTAGAAGGAGCTATAAGTAGTATTATTCTCCTTATAGCAGGCTATAGAAGTATATCTACTTAATTATAGTGCTACGCTACTGCAGTTACTAAGTCTATAAAGGCCTATAGTAGATAAAATAGGTAGGGAAGTCCTAGTAAAGGAGGTTGTAGCCTATAGCTAAGTTTATATTCTATCTAAAGAAAGTAGTAAGAGTTATTACTAAATAGTTAAGGTAAGCGCGAAGGTCCTTTATAGTAGAGTCTGCTAAGAATGTAATAAGCTGCTAATTAGGGAGATAGACTGCTAATAGTTTAATAGGTAGCTACTCCTTATATATAAGGTACTTAAATAACTGCTATACTACCTTAGAAAGACTAATATAATAGCTGTTTAGGTGCTGCTATACCTTATTATCCTCTATAATAGAGAGTACTACCTAATTAGTACCTTTATAGATGTACTTATAAACGTATTTAATAGCGTAGATAGTACTATAAACCTCTACGTTAATATAAGCCTAGTATTTATAAAAGAAATATAGGTAATAAAGGACTATCTATTAGTTACTTAACTAGATATTATAACCTTTATACTATATAGTAAGAGTATAGCTATTGTTATAGCACTAGTACTTTAGGTAACTATCCTTATATACTACTATAGTAGGATAGTACAGCTTTAGAAAGTTCTTAGAGCACTATAGTAGTAGCCTGTAAGACTATAGCACTCTATATAGAGCTATAGGATTATGCTCTCTATAAGGACTATAAAGCATAAATATTTATATAACTTCTATAAGAACGCTGTTAACATTATTTGTAGTAGAGGGGATTTCTGCGCAGATTATGCTATTAATAACTGCAGAGTCTGTAAAGGCCTTATAATTAGCTAGTAGTAGGAATAGTAAGAGATAGATATATAATAGGCCCTATTTCTAGTACTTAATTATATAAATATAACTAAGATAAGTACTAAATAGGCTACTCTTTATATCTACAAGAAACTTGTAGACCTTAAGATAGAAGGTATAGTAGATTAGGTCTAGGTAATTAAGGCCTATCTTACTACTACAAAGTTCGCAGTTTACCTCTAGCTAGTACAGACTTGCTATAAATATAATAAAAAGTGTTAGGCAACTATAACAGCAGATAATAGCTATAGAGTCCTAGTAGCACTAGCTAACAAATTAGGAGCTACTTAAGTAGGAGGAAAGTAGTACTATATAGTAACCTATAGGACCTCTAATAGTATTATTATTACTTATTAAGGCATTAATAATGCTGCTATAGAGCTTTACTTAGATCTATTACTAGTTTATATAGATCTACGTAAGCCTTACCTAATTGTAGATAGCCTAGATATTAATAATATACTGCTAGAATAGCTAGTAGAATTAAAATAAAATAGTAGTCTACCTTAGGTAAAGGTATAAGTAGTACTAATAGTAGACCTACTCTATAAGCTTTACCTACTAACATAAGCTGTTATAGTTACGTAGAAATAAACTAGAAGACTAGCCCTAATTACTATATAGAAACATTAGCATGTAGTATAGTAGTATATAGGAAGGGTGTATAGCACTAATACTAAACAGCGTAGATAAATTATAGGCTGCAAGAATAATAAGATAGACTATTTTAGTAGCTATAGCGTTAAGTATAACTAGCCTAAGCTTAGTACTAGTAAGTATATTCTCCCTATAGTAGTCCGCACCTGTCTTAAGGGCTAGTATAAAGCTACTAGTAAGCACTATGCAAGTGTTTATAGCTACCTAATTAATCTACTCCTAGGCTATATAGTATATAGATATGTATAGATTATAGATCTTATGTAGCATCTTAGTTAGGCTATAGATAATTAGTAGCTATAAGTAACTATTTTACTAATATTAGGTATTAGTAGCGTAGTATAGATTATAGAAGTATAGCTGCATGTATTATAGTAGACTTTTATTAAGTATAGCAAGTAAGCTGCTATAGTAGTATAAAGCTTTATAGATTTAAAAGACCTATACGCCTAGGCCCCGTGTGCCTTAATTAGACAGTGTATAATCTAGCAATATAAACGTAAAGGCTAAGTTATACGCCTGTAATTTTGTATAAAAGTGCTAGGTAGGAATAGTTAAGTTATGTAGTAGCTAGTACAGAAACGCTAGTAATAGCCTAAACTTAGGAAGCTATATATTACTATTTAGATAGTATAAGGTAAACTATAGGTCTTATATAGAAGATACTAAAGTTTATTCCTCTAGCTAGTATAGTACCTTGTAGGATAAGTAGGATACTTATATAGTACTTAGATTATAGTAATTAGAGCTAGGACGCTGCTGCAGAAGTAGAACGTAATACTATTTAAATCTTATAAGCACTAATTTAGGTATATTATTAAGTATATTATTACTATATAGAGAGTTTAGTATAGTAATAGAATAATTAGCATTTATATTAAAGCTTGTCTACTCTGCTACAGTCCTTTTTATAGTACTAGAAGGGGTAGTAGTATTAGGTAAAGGCTAAAAGGCCTGTAGGCAGGCTTACTGTAGTGCTAACAAGTATATAAAGGAGGAAGAGCATCTTTAGTAGCAGCTTGCTTAAGCTGTCTATGCTATAGTTAGCAGCAGTAGCAGCAGTAGTAGCAAGTTATCCTAAATAAAGCTCTCCTTATATAGGACTACAATTTATGCAGGGCTAGTAGAAACCCCTAATACATATCTAATAGAACTTATAGGCAGGCTAGTAGGTCTTACAAGTATTATATAGAATAAGAGAGGATAGCTAGCTAATAGTAGTAAAGAAAACAGGAGATAAGGCGTAGTAGTTATAGTCCTAGTAAGCTATAGTAGAGCGTAAAGAGGCTTATAATAAGGTTTATAAAATTTTTATAGGAGCTATAGCAGCGTTGCGCAGGATAGGCATAGGATTATATTAGTTTACGCGCATAGGTAAAACATAAGATAAAGGCGCATTTTTAAATATATAGATAGAAAATAATAACTTTGCAGGTCTACAGCGCACGCTATAGAAGAGGTAGGGACGTAAAAAATAGATATTAATGTAGTAGCAGGTTAGACGAGCTAATTAGTACTAATCTGCGGGGGTGCAGCGGCTTAACGGAGAAAAAAAGATAATCTGTTTATCTATTAGATTGATCTCAGTTTGACCGTTGTGAACGCCAAACCTACACTCCCGATCGACATCTTTTGTCCTGCCAACGAAGACATCCACTAAATCTCGACGTCTATGGCGACGACAACTTTTAAGCTTCCTGGGTTTCGTGGGGGATCAGTCGATGTCACACTCGCCTCCAACATCACAGAAAAGCAGCTCCTGGCGTGGCCCGCTTTCAAGACCTGGAGGAATACGCTGCAGTCTAATCTGGAGCTGCAGTATACAGATTCCGATCATGATTTCAAGGATGACCCGTACCTTTTGAAGACGGTCATGATCCAATCGGTTGATTGGTTCGGCCAAAGGATTGGCTTTCTGAAGCTGAAGGCTGTGATCCGGAACGGCAAAGGCACGGAGCTTCCTGGTATTGCCTTTTTGCGAGGCGGAAGCGTGGCTATGTTAATGATACTGCGACCCAAGGACTCCAGAGATGAGAGGTGGGTGGTCCTGACAGAGCAGCCTCGAGTGCCTGCGGGTAGTCTCAAGTTCGTAGAGATACCAGCTGGCATGATAGACGATGCCAAAACGTTTGGTGGAGCAGCCGCAAAGGAGATTTTCGAAGAGACGGGTTTTACTCTGCCAGAATCTGAGTTGATCGACCTAACAGAGCTTGCGCTACGTCGCTCTGTGATGTCAGAACCATCGATGAAGAATGCCATGTATCCTAGTCCCGGTGGCTCAGATGAGTTCATGCCCATCTTTCTATGGGAAAAAGTAAGCCTTACCAAACTTCCCTTCATCTCTCCATTACATCTAACGATGAATTAGGAGCTGGACCGTCAAGAGATTGAAGATCTCCGGGGCAAGTTGACTGGAGAAAAGCGTCAAGGAGAGATGATAACACTGCGGGTGGTTGGGTATGAGGATCTTTGGCGAGAAGGTGCTAGAGATGCAAAAACTCTGGCAGCGTGGGCTCTATATGAAGGTTTGAATAGAGAAGGCGCCATCAAACAAGAGCTCGACCGTCGCCGTATTGAGTCGTCAGGACAAGGCGATGATGCCCTTACTGGTGCTGAGGATGAACGTCAGTAATGGCGGGGACAAAACGACAGCGCGTCCGGTGATACGAAAAATGCGTTGCTTGTCATTGTACATGCTCTTAGACCTTCAAAGGACGTATACAGCTTTTAGTTCAGTTGCATGCACATCAAGAGAAGAGCACCCAAAAGCCGCCCTCGCACGGGCCACTGTTTCGAAGTCGAATCGCGCCGCATCTCGAACTTTTGTGACCGCGACAACCCAACGATAACAATATCGCCGCCATGCCTGTTCAGTTCCTTCGACGCCTCGTACGGCCTTCGATCTTCGCGCAATCTTCTCTGGTTGCTGCAAGACCATCGATCGCCGCCACACCGCTCCACAATGCCTTCGCTGGCCTATCCCTCGGCCCTACGCCTGCCTCACGAGCGAACAAATGCACATTGATCCAAGTTCTGCGACAAGGAAGGATACAGCAGAGAGCGCGAAAGCTGCGATCGCCGCAGCTTGCCAACAGGCCCGAGCTGAAGGGCGTTTGCCTGAAGGTCGGCACAACGAAGCCCAAGAAGCCCAACTCTGGCGAGAGGAAGATTGCCAGGGTACGACTGAGTACAGGAAAGGTCATCACAGCGTACATTCCTGGTGAGGGTATGTCATGAGCAGAATTGGAGGTCTAAGGGGGGAGAGGCTAATAGAAGGCAGGTCACAACGTGCAGCAGCATTCGGTCGTTATGGTACGAGGAGGACGTGCGCAGGATTGTCCTGGTGTAAAGTACCACTTGGTCCGAGGAGCGCTCGATTTGGTATATACCACAACAGAAGTTAGACGAGTGCATTGGCTAACACAGAGCAGGGAGGTGTTGGTAGCAGGATCACCTCGAGATCGAAGTACGGAACGAAGAAGCCAAAGGCCGCAGCCGCATAAACGAGCTTCTTACAGAAGTGTATATACGTGTAACATATGTTTGGCATCCAGGGCGTTTGAATCGAAAGCGGCCGCGAGCAGCGCTGATACATCTATGCAATGGCATTCAGAACGGCTGCACTTGGGCGTGTGCTATGGTAGTGAAGACAGCCATTCTGGCTTCGCTGTAGCACCAGAATTGATCAGTTTCAGACGACCATCCTTTACAGGCTTATGCCTTCACGAGCGCCGCAGGAAGACTACCCAGAAACCCTCGTAACGGCTATAATGCGACCTGGCGATAGCGGGATCTTCGAATCCATCGCATAATGGACCAGGCGCGCTCAGAATAGTAACAATAGTCTCTCGGCAAACAGCATCATCTGTATGGTCGTTGAAGAGCCACTTGACAGCCGATTGGCTGGTCTATAGTCCAGCTCAACCTTCAACTTGAGACCCTTTGAACATTCCAAGTACGCATACGAGTACTCGTGACACAAGGCATGTTTTTGACCCCTCACACTGAGCTTGTGACCGTGACGATTCTTCGTATCCCTCGGATCAGCAACATTGCGACTATAATGAGTGAATCTGAGAGCAGGTATAGTAGCTATAGAAGGTGCATAAGATGGGCTCGTTTAGTGCACGAGTGCAAAGGATAAACACACATACTCACTTGCAGGAAGCAATTGAATCGCAATGTACACCCCTATACTATTTTTGAGCCTCTGGTATACTCACCTGCACCATCCACCTCCTCCGTTCAACACTAACACCTGCCAGCGCCTTCACCCTTGCGATCCCACCCTACACTCCAGAGACCTGCCCAGCTTCAACACCCGTAACACGCACCTACAAGACCGTCATCCGCACGACAATCACCACCACGACCCTCGAACCGCGGCACTGCCCTTCTTTCAGTACAAGAGTAGATATACCCCCACCATGGTCATCCTGTACTTTCAACGCCGCAACATGCATTCGACCATTATGTCTGCAGCTGAGTACGATCACGCAGCCGTGTATTACGGATAAATGCTGCACACGTACAGCTACTGACACAATCTACGCACCGTGTCCGACGAAGTGTCCGCAGGGGTGTGGGACGAGTTGGACGGTGGTGAGTAGCTGTGCGGGACCAAAGACTACGATGACGGAGTGGGAGGAACCTGAGCCCACGCAGTACTGAGTTTCACTACGGCAGTGTGGACAGAGACGGGGACGAGGAATTGCTTAACCGCAATGAGGCTAAGTCAGAACAGAAGAAGGGTCGCGGGAAGCATGGCTTTTGGTATTAACAGTATGATTTCTGAACTTTTCGGGTACAGTCCCTAGTCCAGGCGTTGTGCTATAAACTTTTGGTCTATTGTACAAATGCCGCCAACCTTTACTGCTCTACTTCGTCGTCTACCTCTTCATCTACATTCTTCTTCTTCAGCGTTGGCAACTTGATAGCCAAGATGAGAATATTTGCGACGACAAACACAACGATCGCTGAGATGAATGTGACTTTTAGACTGCGGTCGTAGGCCTCGATGACTTGAGCCTGGTGCTTAGGGTCGAGATCGATGATGCTGCGGACGGATTTGCGGACTGTGAGGATGATCTGTACGAGAATTAGTCAACAGTGGTTTCTCACATGACAAGAGCGCTCACCTTATCCTTATGTCGTCCGGTCACGAGCGTATTCAGATATGCAGTCAGCGCGTTCTGCAAGATCAGACTACTGAACGAAACGCCCATCACGACACCCAAACTACGCCAGAGAAGAAGTGTGCTAGTCATGACAGCCTGGTCCTCTTGTGTGCTCGTCGCGAGTACGGCGAGAGATGTCGCCGGGAACGACAGGCCCTGTCCAACACTCGAAGGAATGAGGAAGATGGTGGCTAGCCAGGCCGGAATACCATCCCACATAACGCTCAGGCACACGCTTCCAACAAGCATCGACAGCGTACCCACGACGATGAGCCACTTCATGCGTCCCGTAGCCGTCATGATGAACCCGCAGCTTACACCACAGATCGTCAGCGCCACGCTCGGCCCACCCAGACGGAACCCAGAAATCGACGCGGATTCGAGCTTGACGGCCTGGAAGTACAGCGGTGCATTGAACAGAATGGTATTGATCCCCAGCGCAGCGAAGAAGTTGTTGAACACCAGACTGCCTCTCGGTCTGCTGAATAGCATGGGGAGCGGCATCACAGCGCGCTTGGCGTGTTTTTCGACATAGATCAATACGGAGCCTGCGATACCCGCAACGACGAGCGAGGTGATGACGAAGGGGTGCTTCCAGGGATACACGTTGCCGCCGAGGTTCAGGCCGAGGATGAGTGCAGCAACGGAGCCGGTGAGCAGGATGGATCCAGCGATGTCGAAGCCGCGCATTGCGTCTCTGATGCCCAGACCTGAGCGTGCATGCAGGTTGGGACCGAGGGTTGATGGCGTGGTGAAGAAGGCGTTGACCAGCAGGAGGACGAAGATGGGAATCTGTAGGGCGAAGGTCATGCGCCATCCCAATCTATCACACAAGAAGCCACCGAACGCTGCTCCGCAGGCCGATCCGCCGCCGTAAAAGAGGTTGATGTACGCTTGGTACGTGCCACGGACTTCGATACTGACGAGGTCGTTGGTCATCACGTTGCCCATTGAGAGGACCCCTGCGGCGCCTATCCCGCAGAAAGCGCGGGCGGCGATGAAGGAGCCGATGGATTGGGCAAAGGCGCACCATGCTGTCGTTGCTGAAATTAGGACAAGGCCGCCGAGGTACAACGGCCGCCGTCCGATGGTGTCGGACAGACGACCCATCAGGGGCTGGAGAGAAGTAGAAGTCAGGAGGAAGGCGGTGGAGAGCCATGATGCGGAGTTTGAGGCGTGGAAATAGGATGTGATGACTGGATGGGAGGAGGCCATTAGGGTTGAATCGAACATCGCGACCTAGGTTCCATTAACACCAATTCGAGTAAGCATGAGCATCATAGTAGAACTTACAAAGTATCCCATCAGTATACCTCCAAATACGCATCTGAAGCGCCATGTAGGCACGCCCTCAAGCAATCCATTCTTTTGAAATTTGACAATGTGCTCGGCTTCCGTTCTAGAGATTGATTTCCCCAACTCTGGAAACTGCGGTACTTCCTGTCCACCCTCTCCTATCTCTTGCGCAGCCAAAACATCCTCCTCTCCGATTGGTACAGGTTCCGCTTGGCGCAGTTCTGGTGATGCGAGAAGGGGGGTCCGCTCCGAGGATCCAGTACCGGTTGCACCAGCACGTGTAGGGGACGGCATGTCGACAGCGCACCACACGGACTTACACCTCAACCAACAGCCAAATCACGTTGCTGTCAAATGAGTAAGCTTTGCAGAGGTCAAGGAGCGTCATCGGAGTTCAATATGATAACGCCGCAATTGCGGCACCTCTACCGACACTCCAAACCGCATCGCGTTAACTCTCCCGAACTTCGCCGCCACCTACCCAGCATCATTGCTATCTGCTATCAAAAGCCACGTGCAACCAATTTGACTGTTTCTGACACTGCATCAATATGAAGACACCGTTGCGGATAGCGATTCTACAGTGCGACACTCCGCCGCCAGACGTGATTGCTGAGTACGGAGCTTACGACCGCATCTTCACAACGCTGCTGGAGAAAGCCGCAGATGGACTCGGACTTGACCCGAAGAAAGATCTGGAATTGAGCGCGTATGAGGTTGTGACGAAGCAAGAGTATCCGAATGTGGAGGATGTAGATGCAGTGCTCATTAGCGGGTCAAGTAAGTATAGCCTATGTCATGTTGTTGAGCATGTAGATTGGGCATGTGCTGAGTCATTGCAGAATACAACTCCTTCGACAACGATCCTTGGATCTTGAAGCTCGTCGAGTTTATAGAGAATGTTCTGAAGCAGAATCGTGTACGCATCATTGGAGTATGTTTCGGACATCAGGTCATCGGACGAGCTTTGGGTGCCAAGGTTGGCCGCAGCGATAACGGATGGGAGATCTCGGTCCTGCCTGTCGAGCTTACGGCGAAGGGCAAGGAGATCTTCCAGCAAGATACTCTCGTCAGTCAAATGAGGTCTTCTTGTCGGCGTTTGCTAACAATTACAGGCCATTCACCAGATGCACAAGGATATCGTCTTTGAGTACCCGGAAGGCGTAGAGAAGCTGGGCGGATCGCCACGCTGTCTGACGCAGGGCATGTACGAGAAAGGGAGGCTGATCACGGTGCAAGGGCATCCGGAGTTCCACGAGGGTATTGTAAGCCGGCTTGTTAAGATGAGGGCCGAGCAAGGCATTTTCGAGGAAGAGCAAGCAAGAGATGCGTTGGAGAGAGTCGGCAACAAGCACGATGGCGTTGTTATCGCAAAGGCCTTCTTGCGATTCCTGCTGGAGAATTGAGATGTATCACAGTATTATGCGGCAACAAGCCTACAGACAATTCCAGGAATTGCCCACGAAGAGTTCTGACTACAGGATAGTTGTCGGGAATGAGGTCATCGAAGGATCGGACCCCCGCTGCCTAGTATAGCGAAACAATATCGAAGCATAACCACATCGACTTTTCCGGATAAGAAGCCGGCGGTAGCACTGCGGAAAGTGGCATAGTCTGGACAGGACCCTTCGTGTTACCACCAGGCAGTCGTCCCTCGTGTGACAAGCCTTCACAATGCGAGCGTGGGGTGTAGCATGATGTGAAGTGGCCTCTTCAGAGTGCTGCAATTCCGTGTGATATCAGCCGGAGAATACGAACAGGTGTTGTTGTTGGCGACGGCTGCAAGTAGCGACAGCAACGTCGCCTAGCGTGGTATCTGTCCGGCGTCTCCAACGGCGTAGCGTTTCTTATAGAGGTTCTGCTTCTAGCCGAAAGAGGTCTAGACGGTTACGACACCTTCCTCTGGGCTTGCCTTCGAGGTATAGATGTTGCCCTTGAAGTATAGGTCACCACCACTTCCTCCACATTCGTTAGACCCCTTGCTCTGCTTCACGCTCGCCGTACATACCGCCTTTCACACTATAGACTTTAATACACTGCGCAGCTGCTGCATGGGCTCCTGCTGATAGCTGCTGGACCCTGCCCTCTACCACCATGGGAAAGTGTACGCAACCCACTCGCGCCCCGCATTCCGCAGTACGCTGACGAGCCTTGGGCTGTAGGGCGATATGGCGTAGTCCTCGACGCTGGGTCCTCTGTACGTGCACATGCTCCATAATACCAGCGACTGCGAGCTAACGGCGCAAAGGGGACGCGCGTCCACATCTACCGCTGGTTGAACAGCGACGCTGCGCGCAAGGGCGCAACAGACGCACAACTGCACGCTCTGCCCGTCATAGAGACCGACAAGAAGTGGACCAAGAAGATCCACCCAGGCATTTCGACTTTCGGCGAGCGCCCTCACGATGTTGGACCCGACCACCTCGACAAGTTGCTCAGCCATGCGCTCAAGCACATCCCCGCAGACGAAGTACCGAACACGCCGCTCTTCCTGCTCGCGACGGCGGGCATGCGCATACTGCCGGCTGTCCAGCGGAAAGAAGTGCTGAAGGAGGTCTGCGACTACGCGCATAAGAACACCAAGTTCCAGCTGCCAGACTGCGACGTCCATGTGCAGGTCATACCGGGCGAGACAGAGGGCTTGTACGGCTGGATAGCGGCGAACTACCTGCTGGGTGGGTTTGACAAGCCGCAGGATCACAACCACGGGAAGGGTCATAATACGTATGGGTTCTTGGATATGGGCGGTGCGTCGGCGCAGATTGCCTTTGCGCCGAATGCCACGGAAGCCGAGAAGCACGCGAACGACCTGACGCTTATGCGACTGCGAACGATTGACGGGACACCATTGGAGTACAAGGTGTTTGTCACGACATGGCTGGGTTTTGGTGTCAATCAGGCGCGGCAACGCTATGTCAAGGCACTTCTGGATTCGACGTCCTCCAAAGAGCTACCGGATCCCTGTCTACCTGCGGGTCTGGAGGTTGAGGTTACAGAAGAGGGGAAATTCATCGAGATCGACTCTGACGATGACGATGATGACGAGGAGGAAGACAAGCCTGCTGCGAAGCTACACGGGACCGGAAAGTTCCAGGAGTGTCTGCACCAGACATTCCCACTGTTGGAGAAAGAGAAGGAATGCTTGGACGAACCTTGTCTGTTGAACGGACAGCATGTTCCTGCGATCGATTTCGACGTCAACCACTTCGTGGGCGTATCAGAATACTGGCACACAACGCATGAGATCTTTGAAGACAAACACAACGATAAAGCCTACGACTTTAAGACCTACCAGGAGCGCGTCAGCGAGTTCTGCAACCAGGACTGGAAGCACCTACAAAAGGGCATCGACAAGCACAAATGGGGCAAGAAGATCGACGAAGAAAAGGCTCGCGAAGTCTGCTTCAAAGCATCTTGGATAATCAACATGCTACACGACGGTATCGGCGTACCACGTGTAGGCATCGAACCGCTCCCCGATTCCCAAAATACTACCAAGGCCGTGCTCGATAACGCAAAAGCGAAAGGCTTCCTCGACCCCTTTCAAGCCGTCAACAAGATCAATGATGTAGAAGTATCATGGACTTTGGGCAAAATGGTGCTCTATGCATCCTCCGAGATTGCACCTCCAGATGAGAAAGCTCTTGCTGTCGGTTTCGGCTCAAATGAACCCGGGATACCTAAGGACTTCCAGTACCCTGGCGGCTCGTATCTGCCATGGCAACACGACCCGCTGGACGACGACAACTGGCACCGCTTGTTTGTCGAATACCCGTCTCGCATCCCCGCTTTGCTCGTCTTCCTCGTCATCATAGTCGTGATCTTCAGCATCATCCTCGGCAAGGAGAAACGCACAATCGTCCGCCAATACGCCCTCTCGCTCTTCAAAAAGAAACCCGGCAAAACTCACACCCCCCTCAAAGGCAAGCGCCGCGGCTTCCTGCCGTCGAAGCTTTTCGGCCTCGGCGGCGGTTCAGGCCAAACATACGAGCGCGTCGATGGCGGCGAATCGGCCCTCGCACCCAACGATTTCGAGCTCGAGGAAACATATCTCGATAGCTCGGACGACGACCGCCATTTCTCCGACGACAGCGAGGGGAGTCGTGTTGGCCGCACGAGCGGCTGGGCTACGCCGCAGATCAAGACTTCGGAGCCGCTTACGCCTGGCTACTTTGGAACTGCCGGGCAGGGCGATCTGGTGTCTGCTGGTCAAGGACTGGGTCTGGGCCCGCTGAATGCGATTGAGAGGGGCGGACTGCTGAGTCGGACGGACAGCAGAGAGAGGATTAGGAGTCGAGCTAGTAGTCCAAAGAGGGCGAGGAGTAAGATGGGGAGTTTGGATGAGTGAGGTGTTGACGAACGAGAGTGAGGTATTTACAAACTCGCGTGAGGTGTTCTCTACGATCGTATGCATAGGTCCGGCGTTTTATCATTGCTGGGTTATGGTGCCTCTGGCGTCAGCGTTTCAATTCAGGCAAGGATTGTTATGGCTTGGATGGATGGGTGGCGTTGACACTTAGAGAGGGACGATATCATTATTGTATGTAGTATGTCTATGCGAATATCTGCAACGTCTACCGCCAGCTTGGCTACTCAACGCTTCCTTTCTTTTGGGTTTCACCCCTCCCAATGAACAGCGCAGCCAGCACCGCCGTCACCAAGCACACCCCAGCCAACACCGCATTCATATTCCCATACCCAATCTTCTCCCTTAGTGCACCAGCAACAAGCGGTCCCACCGTCAAACCGCCACTGAACACCATGCTATTGATACCGTACAACTGCGCCCACGGCGCGCCCTCAGCAAAGATATCCTTATTCGCCTGGGAGTAATTCTCCACCAACCGGCCCGCCTCAACGATACTCGGGCTTCCGATAATCGCCAACCCTGCACCGTTCAGGGCCAACAAAGACGCATACAACGCAATCAGATGTCCATTATTAAGCTTCTCCACAATCGACGGTTCGGCAGGAAGCCGCAGCAGTACCAACATCGGCACAAGGAACGCAAATCCAACCACCGAGAACACCCGTGTGCCGTACCGGTCAACAGCCCACCCGAACACGGGACCAAGGAAGAAATCTGCGCCGCCTAGTGGCAGGAAGAGAAGTCCGGCTTTCAGGCTGTCGAAGCCGAATGAGGATTCGGCGACGAGGGGGACGGTCGCGTCGAAGGAGCCGAGCAGGGCGGCTTGCATGAAGGCGATGAATATCGCGGTTAGGAGACCGGGGTCGCGTAACAAGAGGAGGATGGGGAGTTCGCGGGTGATGCGGTTCTTCGGGGGCGAGAGGCGGTAGTACTCGTTTACATCCGCTGTATTGGAGTCTGGGAGAAGGGGTGTCTGCTCTGTATCGTCGGTTCCACTCGTCTGCTCGTCGTGATGTGTCTGCACGCCAGTGTTGGAGGGTAGGAACTTGTCTGCAACTCTTTTCTCTACCATCAGAATCCGCAGGATGAAATCAATACCCACGAGCCCGATCCCCACGCCGAAGACGCCATTGTAGCCTGTCTTTGCGTACAGCAGACCTCCACAGATCGGCGAGAAGAGACCAGCCACGGAAATGAAGCTGAATATCGTGCCCATGGTCTTGCCAAGGTTCTCTTGACCGACTGTTTCGACGATGATGGCGAGGCCCAGGGTCCATACCACACCTACAGCTATCAGTACGTGAATGCAGACGTGATGGGTGGGATTGCAAACCTCCTGATGCTCCTTGCAACAACCTGGCGATGACGAGTACGGCAATGCTCTGGCCGAAAGCGAACATGATCGTGGCAGCGACTAGCATCAATAGACTGGCCGTGAACGGGAGCTGGCGCGAGGAAGCGAACTTGTCGGCTAGTACGCCGGCAATAGGTGATGCGGCACACGATGCCGCTGCGTAGACGGCCAAAAGCATGGATATTGTGCCTTGGATCTGTGATTCTGGGGTTTGAACGCGGTCTTTGAGCAGGAATGGGAGGACAGGGACAATCAGGCCGTAGAGGAAGAGGTCTGTGAAGGCGCCCATGCCGACTGTGGTGGTTATGAAGAGCGTGTGGGAGCGCCATCGGAGGCCTGCTGGAGGCTTGTCGCTCTTGAAGTTGAACATTGTGAATCAGTTGTCCGGATGTTTGACAGGATGAGACTCTGAACGTCTTAGGCTGGCTCTTTCTGTGTTTATTCAGATCTTGCACAGGATGCAAGTCTGGTCGATAGCAACTTCTCAATCCTTTCACCACTGCAACGACCAGAGAGAAACAACACGGCCGTGTTCAGAGCTTGTTGCAGTTGACATACGGAGCATTCGGAAGCCAAAGATCATAATATCGAGAGTAGGTGACGTCAGTCCAGGCTCTATTGATATTAGCTCATCTCTGAGTCCGAGTGCGCGACCTCCGGAGCATGCAAGACGCCTGGGCAGACTCTGCATCACGATCAAAACGCGTCGAGCTTCTACTATGCGATCAAACTGTAGGCTGACTCAGATGTACTCATGACCCTTGATATCATTGTGCTGTGTGCTATTCAACATTGAATTGTAATTTGCGAACACTCCAAATACGACCATGAAGTAGATCGACAGCGAAGTCGTATTCTCAAAGCAGCGATAACCTACAATTTTGAGGTTTATAAGGTTGAGGAAGAACCTCGGGAGGCCGATGATGGGGTTGAAGCAGCCGCACGCACGTGACATCGGACTAGCGACTCCATCGGAATTCCAGAAGCTCAAGCTGCCGACTTCCACATTCACGCGCCTCTCCACTCCAACCATCTCACACAACAGCAGTCGCCCAACATGGCAGACAGAATGGAGGGCGTAGTAATGAGCGGCGGAGTCCCGCATATTGACGTATCGAAGTATCCCGTCCCGGTGGAAACGTAAGTCCTGTAGCTATCGAAGGTAGGTCTTGTGCTCTGCTAACCACCGTCATGCCGTAGCATATATGTAGGTACTCTCTATGGCAGCGCACGCATTGCACACCGCGGCGCCCACTAATCAATATCACCACAGGTCAACAACCTCGAAGAGCGCGTGAAAATCGACACCATGAAAGAAGCCCTGACGCGAGTCTTCCAATACTACGGCCCGATCCTCGACATAATCGCAAAATCCTCCCTGAAGCGCAAGGGCCAGGCCTTCATCGTGTTCGACAGCGAGAAGAGCGCACTAGACGCAGTCGAGGAGATGAACGGCTTCGAGCTGTACGGCAAGACCGTGAAAGTCACACGCGCGAAAACGCACAGCGACGAGACAGTGAAGCGGAAAGCAGCAGAAATGTTCGAGGAGCACAAGAGGAAGAGGCTGATGCTGAAAGGTACTTGCATCATCCATGCGTCCAGGCCTTGTAAACAGACAGCAGCTAACAGCTCAATAGACTTCAAGCGCGCAGAAGAAGACGCCAAAGCTGCCGCGCTCCCCACAACCACCGAAGCCGTCAAACCGCGACCCGCCAAATCTGGCGCTGCAGTTGTCCCCGACGAGTACGTGCGGCCCAACAAAACGCTGTTCTTGCAGAACATCCCGCGCGACGTGGACGAAGAAGCGCTGTCGGATATCTTCGAGCGGTTCGAGGGGTTCAAGGAAGTGCGTCTTGTGTCGGTGCGCGCGGTGGCGTTTGCCGAGTTCGAGAACGAGCAGTTTGCTATTACGGCCAAGGAGGCGACGAGTGGGACGCTGGTCGGCAAGGAGGGCGTGCCGATGAAGGTCACCTACCAGAGACAGTAGACGGAGGAGCGCAGTTGGGGAGGCTGAGTGGAGTTATGATGCTTATGATACCTCGTTCAGTTCATTCATGGACGGCCAGAAATGCAGAATCGTTGCTGTTCATTACATTGTGGTCTATGTAGCGCTCATCTTGCTTCGCAGTTGGAGGAATCGAGACGCGGTCAAATAGGTCTGGTCAAATCCTCTTGATATATGTGACAATTTAGAAGATGACATCCTGGTTGTCTTCGTCACCCAGCAAGTCTTTGCTGTCGGTCGCTTCCTCGGCTGCCTTCTCGGGCTGACTCTCTGCATTTGCTGCCTCTGCCGCCTTCTTCTCTTGTCTTATCGCCTCTTCAGCGGCAGCATCTCCCTTCTTCTTGGCAGACACCTTCTTCAGGCGGTAGAACTCTTCACGATCCAGCTCGTCCAGTTCGGAGTTGATGTACTTGATCGTGTTCTCTGTTCGTGGGATAATGACGTGTTCACTGTTAGACGTTAATGTTACCCAGGCGGAGATGATGAGACAACATACATGGCGTTCACACGGCGGTTGACCACCTTGATGACTTCATCCAGGATGACAAAAGCAGTCTGCAGACTCGCAAGCTCTACTAAAGTCTCCACCGCCCGCGCATATGTCTCTCTACACCTCTGGATCTGCTGGCCACCCTTGCCCAGACCTGTCAGCGCGAAGTCGTTGTTGGCCTCAACTGTGTAGCTCTCGAACTGCGGCAGGAAGACACCAGAGACGTTCTCTTGCTTGGTTCGCACGCGGAATCGTGCGTTCTTGGCAGACTCCTGGACTTGGTAGCCAATATCACCTCCAACGGCGTACGAGACTTCGGCGAGGGAGAAGGCGGCCACCTGCATGACCCTACCCATCTTGCGCTTGGCTTCATCGATTCGGCGTGTGATTTCTGAGTCGTCTTAGCTACCGTAGGGGTTTTGAGGGTTATGACATAATCGCACCTCTGAAACGTCTGTATGGGGATCAGTATGATTGCTCTGCAGATAGTGGATCAAGATGCCTACTTTGTCAAGGCTTCACTCTTTCTCTTCAGCAGGTCGTGCCCCTGCTGCGCGGCCTTCAGCTTCGTCTTCATCAGCCCCAGCGACTGGCGCGTGGGGAAGACTGCTTCTCTTGCCTGGACATGGTGTTAGTGGGCCAGCGATTGCATAGCTGTGCAACGTCAAGCGTACCCCGCTGCCGGACATGACTGCGGCCTATAGAATGCAATGCACGAGTCTATGGGTCCGAAGAGAAAGTGAGCGGCTCCAATGGCGGCGTGTGGTGCGATAGTCGGACGAGGTGGGTGCAGTGCAGGAGCTGGCTGGCTGCGTGGTTTCGCGAACACGGGACGTGACGCAGCTACCGCCGGCAAGAAGCATGGGCCGCTGCCAACATCAACAAGTGGGGACGGCCGTGTGCGCACTGATTGGGCGCCGCGCTGACCGCAACGCTCCGACGCTGCAACTTCAGAACTTTAAACGCTTTCCCTAAGGACGACCTCCTAGCAGCTCCCGCACGTCTCGCACGCATCGCGACCCCCGCCGCACGACCGCGGGCAGTCTCTTGCCCACCCTGGCGCTGCAATGCCCGCTCAGATCCTCCAGACCGTGACCGCGAGCCTTGCCCGGCCCGGCAGCAAGCGCAAGATGGAGCGCCCGCAGGACCTCTTCCTGATCCACGACCAGGACGTCGCCTACGAGCAGGACATCCAGCGCAACGCCGGCAGCGTGAAGCCATGGCTGGACTACTACAGCTTCAAGCGCAGCCGCGGCAGCATCCTCGAGCAGGCCTTTGTGCTGGAGCGCGCCGTCACCACCCTGCCGCGCTCCTACAAGCTGTGGAAGCTGTACCTCGAGCTGCGCACCCGCCATCTCGCGAAGAAGAACCCGGCCAAGTTCGCTCCGCACTTCCTCAAGGTCAACTCGCTGTTCGAGCGCGCCCTGGTCCTGCTGAACAAGATGCCCCGCATCTGGGAGATGTACCTGACCTTCCTGATGCAACAGCCCCTCGTAACCACCACCCGCCGCACCTTCGACCGCGCCCTGCGTGCCCTGCCGCTGACCCAGCACAACCGCATCTGGGCCCTCTACCGCCCATTCGCGACCTCTGCGTCGGGCGAGACGGCCGTCAAGATATGGCGCCGCTACATGCAGATCCATCCCGAGGATGCCGAGGACTTCATCGAGCTGCTCAAGGACATGCGCAAGTACACTGAAGCCGTGAAGAAGTACATGGAGATCCTCAACAACCCGCGCTTCAAGAGCAAGGAAGCAAAGGGACCCTTCCAATTCTGGACGGAGATGATCGATCTGCTGATCGACCATGCCAAAGAGATCGACACCAGCGACGACAGCGGCATTGACGTTGAGAAGATCATCCACAGCGGTATCGCCAAGTTCCCCGACCAGCGAGGTGTTCTGTGGGTTGGCTTAGCGCGGCACTGGATGCACAAGGGCGAATATGAGAAGGCACGAGACGTGTTTGAGGAGGCTATCACCACCGTCATGACTGTCCGAGATTTCTCCGTCGTCTTCGACACCTACGTAGAAGCTGAGGAGGCCATGATTGGAATCAAGATGAACGACGCGGCTGCTCGCTCAGACAAGGGCAAAGTGGACACAGCTGCTGATGCAGATCTTGACATCCGGTTAGTCCGCTTCGAGTCCCTGATGCAACGGAGACCCTTCTTGCTCAACGATGTCATGTTACGGCAGAACCCAAACAACGTTATTGAATGGGAGAAGCGCGTTGCCCTGTGGGGCGACAACAAGAAAGAGGTGGTCCAAACATACACAGATGCCATTGCCGCAATCCACCCAAAGAAAGCAGTGGGCAAGTTTCACGAGCTCTGGGCCAACTACGCCAAGTTCTACGAAGCTGGGGGCAGCTTGCACAACGCCCGTGCCATCATGGAGAAGGCCGTCAAGGTTCCCTTCAAGTCGGTCGCTGAACTTGCGGAGATGTGGGTCGAATGGGCGGAGATGGAGCTACGCAATGAGAACTTCGACAAAGCTGTCGAGATCATGGCGAAGGCCACGCAAGCGCCCAAGCGATCGAATGTCGACTACTTTGACGAGTCTTTAACACCGCAGCAGCGTGTACACAAGAGCTGGAAGCTTTGGAGTTTCTATGTCGACCTCGTCGAGAGTGTCAGCACGCTGGAAGAGACCAAGAAGGTGTACGAAAGGATATTCGAGCTCCGCATCGCAACACCGCAAACTGTTGTCAACTACGCCAACCTACTCGAGGAAAACAAGTACTTCGAAGATTGCTTCAAGGTCTACGAGCGCGGCCTCGACCTTTTCAGCTACCCCGTCGCCTTCGAGATCTGGAACCTTTACCTCACTAAGGCCGTCGACCGCAAGATCGGCATGGAACGTCTCCGCGACCTCTTCGAGCAAGCCGTTGAAGGCTGCCCGCCCAAATTCGCGAAAGTCCTGTATCTCATGTACGGCGCACTGGAAGAAGACCGCGGCCTCGCACGCCACGCAATGCGCATCTACGAGCGCGCAACTCGTGCCGTCGCTGACGAAGACCGCATGGACATGTTCAACTTCTACATCACAAAGTCCGCCTCAAACTTCGGCCTCACATCAACGCGGCCAATCTATGAGCGCGCCATTGCTGCACTGCCGGATGCAGAGGCAAAGGAAATGTGTCTTAAGTTTGCAGAGATGGAGAGGAGATTGGGTGAAATCGACCGCGCGCGCGCTATCTACGGCCATGCGAGCCAGTTCTGCGATCCGCGCACGAGTCCCGAGTTCTGGAAGAAGTGGGAGAGCTTCGAGGTCCAGCATGGAAACGAGGACACCTACAAGGAGATGCTGCGCATCAAGCGCAGCGTGCAGGCGCAGTATAAGTATGTCTCCTCCCCTCTCCTCACAATCTCATTCAAATCTCTGGAACTATATACTAACGTTTTACAGCACCGATGTCAACTTCATCGCCTCGCAAGCCGTCGCGCGCGGCGCTGCCAACGGCGCAAACGGCAACCAAGACACTCCCAACGACTCCACAGCGGACGAAGACGCCATGGCCGCGCTGGAGCGCCAGGCCCGCGCCCCTGCTGGTTTCGTAGCCGCCAGCACCGGACTCAAGGGCAATATCGCGCCCTCGGAAGAAACAGCCGCGAACCCAGATGCCATCGATCTCGATGACGATTTGTGAGACATCACCATAGCTGGTGGATCAAGGTACAAGAATAGAAGGATGAGGTGGACGGATCTTGGGGGTGTGCATATCTACGGCGTTTGGGACGCCTCTCTCACTCACACAGCTTAAGAGATGGCTTTTGTGAATTTGTACATGTTGACTGCCCGATCAAAGCATCGGCGGTCTTGCATATTCGGCGCGTTTTCAATTTCCTTTGTCATATTGTGGGAGATATCAAAATGAACTCGCGACTCCTTTGCTAAGCCGGAAGCCGGACTTTTTCCTTTGTTGCTATCAGATGAACGGTGGATGAGGTGGTGGGGTTTCTCTTCTTCTTCTTCTTCTTCTTCTTCTTCTTCTTCTTCTTCTTCTTCTTCTTCTTCTCTCACACACTCTTCCATGTCATATATACCAGATCGAAATCCATACAAAACATCTCACCTGTCACAGTGTGCCCGACACTTCCAACTTATCGAGTTGATTCATGTGAGGGCTACGAACTGTAATTTCAATCATAGAGACTGTAGGCACTTGGAGGCTTGTCAGCAGGCATCACCGAGATCAAAGTGGAAGGTACTTGGGTAACTCCAACCACAGTCAGTGGCGTGGTTGCGCTGGAATCCAGCGATGTGTGAATTGTCGCCGAAGATCCAGTAATAAGCTGAGAGTTACAAATTCTATGTCCAAAGTGCACTGGTCCATCGATGAAACCAGAGGGACGGGGCGGGTGGATGCAGGTTAGGTTATGGATTGGGCAGTTGAGTGAAGAGCAATGAGTGGTTGATACGAAAGGGATGTAAATAAATCCAACAGGAGATAAGCAAGGGCGAACGATCACAGTTAATGCCGAGGCAGGTCGAAGTCTGGCTGAAGAAGTCGCGATGGATCACCAAAGGAACGTGAAGGGACGTCAAGGACGTCAAGGAGGTAATGTCATGTCTCATCACGAATTTACGTATGCCTACTAGCACGTAGCTTTTGCATTTGTGCGGGATGCCTACGTAGCAGTAGACTGTATCAAGATTGACCAGCTGGGACAGGGCCCTTGGTTCGCATGCCCTTCCACGTACTTCGACGTTGTGAGACGTCAGCACCGGATATGCACCGCAAAGTGGCATCACGATATCAGCCGGCCGTGTACAAGTCGTATTATGCTACTTCCCTGCTCTATCGTGTGATGCGTTGAAAGGCATTAGCATTCTCTACAAGAAGTAGTCCGGTGTCCTACGCGAAACCATCGGTTCGCCAGCGCGTGGGCAGGGATCGAATTGCAGGCTGTGATGGAGTCAGATAGTGGGCCTAGAAACAGGGCGTTTCACTTACAAGGTGTACTTGAGATGCTCATCAATCTCCATGATAGCCGCTTGGTTACCACACCTGTAGCAGTAGTTGGGCGCTGTATAGGTAAGCAATACGTCACTAAAAGGCCAGTGAAAGCTCTTACCCGAGAAAATAGTTACGACGTTCCTATCCTGCGACCAGTTGTAACCCTCCATGACAAGCTGGTGAGCTCGCGCCACCAGGGTCAGACCGTTGTTGTGGTTGAACGCCTCCGAAATGTCCTGACCGAAGGTGTAGCCAGCACCACGGGGAGATATTCCCCAGCCACACCTGTCATCAGGGTCTGACCAGAGAAGATCGCACATGGGGCCTTCGTGTGGGACTTCCTGGATGCGGTCAAGGGCCCTGATGTTATCAAGCGTGTCGATGCTAGGGGAGAGACCACCGTGCAAACAGAAGATCTGGTTGTCAATCAGGGCGGTGAGGGGCAGGTAGTCGAAAAGGTCTGTGAAGTACTTCCAGACGTTGGCGTTGCCGTACTTTCGGAGACACTCGTCGTAGAAGCCGTAAACCTGGGTGATCTGTCTCGACTCGTGGTTTCCGCGGAGGATGGTAATGCGCTGGGGGTATCGAATCTTAAGAGCAACAAGAAGGGTCACAGTCTCGACGGAGAAGTAACCTCGATCAACGTAGTCACCTGAAAGAGGTCAGCACGCGACATGTCATCGCGAGCAATGGACGCACCCATGAAAAGGTAGTTGGTATCCGGATTAGGACCTCCGATCTTGAACAGCTCCATCAGGTCGTGAAACTGTCCGTGGATGTCACCACAGACTGTGACAGGGCATTTCTACTCCATGTAAGCCCCTGGCGTTGCAATGGTGGGGATATAGCACATACCACTGGCTGTACGTTCGACTCTTCCTGAAGGACTTCGCGAGCCTGTCAGACGACGTAATTAGTATGAGTTGCGCCTTTGCACGTCAACAGACGCGTCGTCGCATACCTTGTCGCACAACCTCTGAACGTCGCTCTCCCCCAATTGCTTGCATGTCATGAGGCTCTCAATCCAGCCGTCCAGCGTGGGGATTGTGGTGGGTTCAGACGCCGGTACCGACGAGAGCTGCATGGGCTCGGGCATCTTGACGTCCTCCATGTTCGTGTCCATGGCGGCGGCGCGGCGGGTGTGGTGATGGGCTGGTGGGGGTCGTTTATTATGAGGTCGAACTGTCGAGGGGCTCTTGCCCTTTCAAACTTGGCAGATGACGTGCCTCTGGCGGGCAGCAAGAATCGCAGAGAGTATGGGGTTTGCGGGTGCGGTCAATGCGACCAGAGGGTATACTGAACGAGTATAGGGATATCACGGGTCGTAACAGGGTTCAACAGAAGAATGGAGCATGAATTGACATGCGTATCACGCTGCACGGATGCCGCCTTGCTTGGCTTCAGCCGTGTTCGGGGGCGGGGGTACTTGTCTCCGTGGTCTAGTCACCAGCAGAAAATGGGGGTGCCAACAAACCAGCGAGCCTTGCCCAGTCCGTGTTAGCCGCGTCTGTCTTCTGATAAGAGCTGCGAGCGGAGGATCACCCGCTCATCCGCACTCCACTTAAACGCGTCGCGACTTGTGCAGCAGCTTTCCACAACCACCCCCATCCCCGGTCGCAACTGCACACATACGAGCTATCAAGACAACAACAATACGCGCAAGTTTATCGCGACCGCGATGGCTTCCACCAAGCGCGACCACGGTCGCGCCTTCGATGAACCTGCCGGTCTTGCAGGCGATGCGTTCGCCCAAGAGCCACAGGTTTGTCTTTCATTACTGCTCATTGTCTGACACTGAGCTCACACCAACGCAGGCCGCCCACTACTCACCAGCTCGCGTCATCCCTGGCCAATGGCCAGAGGACGATGCTCAGGTTGAACACACAGTTGCGCCGACCCCCAGAAGCACCTTCTTCAGCACTGTTGCGCGATTCGCGACTTCGATAACCCTGGAGGTATTCAGCATACCCAACCGCATGCGACAACACTTCACAAGCGAGCAGCAGATCCTCGCAGTCCCCGTTGTTAGAGAGGACGGCGCATCGAAGAGACGTCTCATTGACGCAGGTCTCGCGCCATCTACACCGACTCGTGGAGGCAGTCAGCGACATTCCTCTATAAGCCCTGACATCACGCGCATTCACACGCCTGGCTTGTGGATTGAAACACCACCCACCCTTACTTTCACATCTCCTCCATACTCTGAAGGCCTCCAGAGCGATGATGACATCGACGACAGCCTCGACTGGTCCATGGACGATGTCGACTCTGGCACCCCACCACGCAACCCGCAGACTGGTTCACCTACTTGGCTGCGACGCCCTCAAAGACCGATTGCCTCTCCCCCCAGGGTCACCCTCTCACCGAATAGGAGAACCATCTCACCGAATTCGCAATTCGCCATTCTTCGACAGTCATCCGTCACACCTATGCGAAAGCAGCTCCTTAAGAAGCAGTTGCGCGCCGTGGAGCCAGTCACAACCACTTCACCAATTCTGCAGCAGGCCAACCACACTCTGGCTTCTCCCACCACACCAGATCTTCATATCACCGACTTGAAGAAGAAGGCTCTTGCGTCTTCTGTCCTCGGCATCAAGGCGCCCACGATCGCCGCCGATGCGCAAGAGGCCAACGTTCGATACAAGGCTGAGCTCGAAGCTCGGGAGAACCGAGACGCCGGTGCACGGGCCATAATCGAGCCAAGCCACTACCTTCCCGCCGACACCATTGATGTCGATCTCTCATACCTTCCCGACGCTGGCGATCTCAGCAGTACTTTTGATACCCTGAACACCTCCACGCCATCGCCACACCGTATACCCATTGTTCGATGGGCGTCGCACGGCAAAGTAAAGACCTATTATTGCGACGACCGAGTTAGCGAGATGCTCGATTCGACATTGGAGTCCATTCGGTCGCCCGTTCCCAAACCGAACTTCGAGGACGATTCTGATGACGACCAATCCTCTGAAGACCTCCAGGGTCCCACGTTGGACGATCCGGACTCAACCTCAGACGACGGCGATGACGTCGATGGACCCTCCCTCGACGACTCACTCGAAGAGTTGCAACTGTCCAAAGAACTGCTTGACGATCTCCAGGAGGACTTTAAGAATCTTTTGGCACGACAACCTCCCCCTCCCCCTCCGCCGAAGCCCCTCATTGCTCCACTCACGGATTCCGAGCGTGCGCAACTCGAGGATGTTGTTGTGAAGTCCAAGCACGGCCGCAATGAAGGTTACCCTATTGTCCCGGACAAGATTTCAGCGAAAGACTTTGGCACTCTTCTCCCTGCCTCCTTCAATGGCAGCGCAAAAGCATGGCTGAACGACGAGATCGTTAATCAGTATCTCTCCATTCTCATCAAGAATTGGAACGAAGACGCAGCCTTCATCTTCAAGAAAGGCGGTCCGGCACCCCCATACCACGCATTTTCATCCCATTGGTACACATCAATCAATAAGGGTGTCAAGAACGTGGAGCGCTGGGCCAATAGAGCTGGTCTGGGTGGTGCAAAATTTCTGGACGCTAAGATCGTCCTGTTCCCTATTTGCGACGGAGCACACTGGCGCTTACTTGCCGTGAAGCCGAAGGAACGCATAATCGAATACTTGGACTCCTTGGGCTGGGACGGCGATCAGTACGTCAAAAAATTGCGCCAATACCTCCAGCACGAGCTTAAGGAGCTCTACGACGCCGACGAGTGGAATGTTGTCAAGCTCCAGCGTAGCTCACGCCAGCTAAACGGTAGCGATTGCGGAGTTTTTGTCTTGTTGAACGCTCTAGTCCTTCTAAGAGGCGATGACGCCAAGAAGGTCGTGGCATGTAATGGAATGTTGGAGGCCAGAGAGAGGATGGCTATGACGATCATGACAGGACATCCGGTAGAGTTAGAATACTGAGCGTGGAGGTGTTCAAGGTGTTTTCGGATTGGCGTTTTGGATTTTTGGCATTTCTGAAGTTCAGTCGTTGAGATACCCCACACAGCTGTAAGCTGCATGATCATGAATCGAGCATTGTTATCGTTACCTGAATACCGCCAAACTTCACTGTCGTGATCTCAATGTCCACGATTGTAGTTCCGCAATTCTCGGGTTCTTACATTTTCGGCCCTGAGGGACAACAGTGGCGGCAGAACAGCACAGGCAATAGCGTGCCGTGTAAGTATTGTACCTACTTTGGCTCTATGAGCTCTTGCTTCTAGTTGAGGGGTGAAACGACAAATTGGGTGCGTCTATCTCCACTGACCGTCTTTTCACGAGTGAAACTACATACTCTCAGCCTCTTCGTCAGCCAACCTTCTCTTTGACGTCTCCGCTCCGCTCGCTCGATCCTCTGAGCTGGGATGGTAATGAAGCTAACAGTCTGCGCGATCGCCTCTGGTGTGAGCTGAAGGGACACTGGAAGGTCAATAAGTGCAGTGGATGACCGTCGGACTTCAACACAGCTCACTGTGGGCCCTTAAGTTAATGAAAGTAAAGGAGAGATTGGCTATGAGGGCTGCTACCGGACACCCTGCCGAGCTCGATCATTGAGTGAAGGGTTGGTGAAGGAGCTCTTGAATCTGGGCATTTCTGGAATTCAAACGTTGGAATACCCCACAAAGCTAGAAGCTGCACAGAGTCATGAAGTGAGCAATAACATTGTACCATCGAATCATTGACTGTCGAGAGATGCATATGCTGTGACCTGTTAGATCGCTGGCCTCGGACTTGCCGTTGTCTCTGTGCTTTGATATTTCTAGGGTATGGCAGAGTATGATATTCGAGTTCACCTCATGGATACAGGTCGGGAGGATATAGAGTCTATCATTATATCAATTGATCTTTATATATGCTCGTGATCTATTTTATTACGACTCACAGTCCACACTGGCCCAGGCTTAAGCAGAGATCTTGATGGTCAGCTTGCCAAAGTGCTTCTGGTCCCACATGTACTGGTAGGCCTCCTTCAAATCCTTCAGCTCAAACACCTTCTCGTCAACAACAGGCTTGATGTTGTTGGCCTCGATGGCGTTAACCATGTCCTCCATCTGCAGCCTGTTGCCAACCAGGACACCGCGGACTGTGCAGATGTTGTTCAAGGTCTCGAGGAAAGTAGGCTGGTTCTTGTCCATGCCACCGATGAAGCCAATGATGGTGATAACACCGTCAATAGCGATGGCCTTGAGGGACTGCGCCATGGTTGTGGGTCCACCAACTTCGACGACGTGCTGGACACCGACACCACCAGTGATCTTCTTGGCCTCCTCGCCCCAGTTGGGTGTCTCCTTGTAGTTGATGACGTGATCCGCGCCGTGCTTCTTGAGGGTCTCAGCCTTCGAGGCAGAGGATGTGGTTGCAATGACGCGTGCGCCAGCGGCCTTCGCGAACTGGAGTGCAAAGATCGAGACACCACCGGTACCCTGTGTGAGGACCCACTGTCCGGGCTTCAGTGCCCTGCTCTCCAAGCCGTACAGCGCATTCCATGCTGTCAAACCAGCGCAAGAAAGTGTGGATGCCTCAAGGTCGTTCAAGTTCTTGGGTGCTGCAACCAGACCCTGCTCGTCGAAGACACCATACTCGCGGAGTGTACCGTCGATGGCACCGCCGAGGCCGGTTGCCAGGGAGGCTCCGTTGAGAGAACCGGCGATGTGGGCTTGGTTGAAGAGCGTAACGACGCGGTCGCCGGGCTTGAATCGTGTAACGCCGCTGCCGACGGATACAACCTCACCGGCGCCGTCTGAGCCGGGAACGACTTTGTCTTTCGCAGGGAAGGGGTACTTGCCCAGGGGGATGATGAGGTCGCGGTAGTTGAGGGATGAGCCGTTGACTGGGAGGGGTCAGCACATGCTTTATGTCGCTTCGAGGTCTAGGAGTTGCGCACTCTTGACGAGAACGTCCTTGTCGCCGACCTTGGGAACCGGTGCACTCTCGTTAAGCTTGAGAGCGTCGAAGCCGCTCCTGCCCTCGATAGTCCACTGCTTGGTCGTTGAAGGTGCCATGGTGTGTGATGTGATATATGGTGATTAAGCTGGGGGGTATATGAATGCAATTGAGTCTTTATAAGGTGCAGAATCGGTGAATATGCTGCAATTCATCATGGCGGGGCTCATATATATGTATTCGGTCGTCTTTACAAAATGTGGGGCCAGAAGTACCGGTAGTGGTGACGCAACAATAACGGCCGCGATCTGCCAGCCTCGTGCTCGACCCACGCAGCCCTAGCGTTTAGCCAATTGCAACGCTTGGATGGAAGTGCCGTGGAGTGCATTTCTAAGCTTCCAGAAAACGGTCCTTCCCCATGCGCTGTGCTTCGATGTGGAGGTAGCCGATTCGGGGGTGTCAAGATCAGAGGGCGACGAATGCGGCTACATGGTGCGTTGTGGTCGGAGTCCGTTCGGGCGTGGAAGTGCATGTTGCCAGGTCCAAGTCTTTCAAAGACGTCGATTGCTGTTCAAAGCCTTCTAGGTACTCAAGCGCCGAGTTATGGATGGTTAGATTCTGCGGTCATGTGTCGTTGTGCAATTCTTGTGTGCAATTCTGCACTAGCCAGTGCGCGCCCGCCCGAATCTCCACCGAAACACCTAGGCTGCCTAGTACCGCTGCATCTCGACTCTTCCTCGACCTTCTAATCAACAGCTTGCAGTCCTCCTCGAATCGACAGAGTCGACTGCCGCAGGTGGCCGACACGTACAGATGCAGCGTGAAGACTGGTCACGTCTCAAAGGTCCGACCGAGGCTTACCACTGTTAGACACACCGGACGTATTCAGTCTGAACATCAAATTCGTTCACCCATCAAGTCCAGCGAGGCTTTCTTACTCTTATCACTCAGACATGGCACGCCATGGGTCATAACTGACAACGATGCTGACGAGTGCGCGTCAACGCGTCGCGGCCCTGATAAGGCGGTCATTGAGGCTGGCTGGTTTTGTATAACGCCAGCCACAAACTTCGCTATATCGGTGATATGGGCTTTCGAACTCGCTATTCGATAGGGTTTAGGTGCCGCATCCGATCGACAGACTCCACGTTAGTGTCAAATGGGGAATGTGGAGCTGAATGGTGAGGAGAAGGTGGGCAAAGAGGTCAAGTATTGTCCCACCGCAGGTATACGCTTCAGCATGACGACCTCAAGGCTTGTCTGAAGCATTACACGACAGCAGACAAACTCCGAAAACTATGTCTTCATTCGACACAACAGCCTCAGCTCAAAGCCACCCGGTTGCAGCTAGCGCTTATCGTGCTTAGTGCTATTTGGAGCTGAAGTCTCGCCCGCACTCCGCAGCACATCAATGGTAGCGCCAATGGGCGGATAAACATACAACATGGCGCAAGCGTACCAGCGATACCTGCTTCATGTCTCTAACACTGACCAGAAACTCACAGTACAGCTACAGCTTCATTCAAGACATTCAAGACATTCAAGACATCTTCTTGCTGGTTGAGACACACAACAAGCAGCTAGAAACCACGAGCGAGTCGCTCGAGATGGCAGTATAGCTTCGGAGCTTGCGTCACTCTCCCTGCAAATCCTCCGCGAACTTCCACCATGACCTCTCGAGGTCCTCACTCGGCCTACTCGTCTCGCGATGCATCACCAGACCTGTGCGCAGAGCCATACGATTCGTTCCACGACCCAATCGAGCTGTCTCACCTGTCACGACCATCTCTGGACGCACGAGATGTGCACAGTTCACGCGAACAATCCCTAGAAGATGAGCGACGTGGACGGTCTCACGGAAGGTCGCGCTCTGGCGCGTACCTCCTACCAACGCAAAGCAACGCCCAATATGCGCCAATCTCGGGTCGACAAGAGAGCCCTCGGCCTTCGGTACGCTCAGAACGAGAGTCGATGTTCTCAATGGCATCTCTATACCAAACGAAGACGATGGACGCAGATACACAAGCCTTGGTGGACAAGAGGGTTGGAGAACTAGCGCGATGGCATGTACATTGGACTACCCCAGCACTCATAGCGTTTTTGTTCATCGCTGGCATTCTGGGAGCCTTAGGCCATCATTTCTTCTATACACACCTGCATCTACAGCAGGCGACGAACCAGTTGATGATGGTTCGCTATGGAACAGCTCTAGCATTCTTCACCAAGAGCATGCTTGTTTCCTGCGTAATCGTCTGCTATAGACAGCGCATATGGCACACTCTTCGAAGCAAAGCAATGACCATCAACGGGATCGATGGGCTGTTCTCAGCAACGGAAGATCCCACGATGTTCTTCATCAATTGGGAGATGGTCAGGAATGGCAAGCTAGCTACGATAATGGCCATCTGCAGCTGGTGAGTGCAAGTACGACGTTGTTCTCCAAAACGATGCTGATGGGTATCCCAGGTTGATACCGATCGCTTCTGTCCTATCTCCTGCCTCTCTCACATCTCAGCCTAGACCTACAAACAGGACCGAGATCTGCCCAGCTGTCGCAACCCTGAACTTGACACGTGAGGCAGTTTTCAACTTCCGAGAGGAGCAACAGAGTAACTCACGGGGCAACTCTCTGATGTACTACAACACAACGGATCCAAGTGGATTGCGGGACGGGTACTTCGACTACTACGACCAACCTTCGAAGATCGCTCGGCGCCTAGCGTTCAGTAGCGCTTATCTGAAGAAGGCTCAGCCACGTGAGAGAGCAGCAGCCGAGTTCTGCGGCACAGGTTGGAACTGCACGTACTCCATCAATTTTGTGGCTCCAGGGTACAAATGCGACGACATCAGTGATGCTGTCTCTAGCGATGCGCCCTTTACAATCGACCAAATTGCCCCCCAGGGTGACTTCATCTATCATGCCGAGGTGGACCAGGGTGACTACAAAAGGCCTCAGGCACCCACGACAGAGGGCGTCCCAGATCCCGGCTATCCAACATCCCTTGGCGTATTCGAACACGAACCAATTCTGTGGATCGGCTACACTGAAAATGGTACTGCCAAATATCCAGAAGATTCACCGTATGCGAAGAAATGGACGTGGGTACATACACCCAAGATGTTCAAATGTGTAATGCATCACACCAATTACACCTTCGAAATGCGCTATCGCCCCACCCAAAATGTAACGCTCAGGCAACGCGACTTCCTCTACCCTGTTATCAACACAACCCTTGAGGCCACCGCAGGCGACAACAGCACATTCGTTGCGACACCATCCACCAACTTTATCTCGCCCCATGATGATCCTGTTACATATAAGATGGCAGCAGCAGACCACTCCATGGGCGCCATGCTACGTTCCTTCCTACGCGGCGATATCGAAAAGACATCCGACACGTTCATCATCACACGCTCCGACATCAGCGAGACGCGGCTCATGGACGGGCGAACCTCGTATCCACAACCGAATTTGATGGACGCAGTGCAAAGCCTGTTCGAAGACATGTTACTCACGCTCTTGAGCGAGCCGACACTCGTAGCTGCTGAGACGCAGTCAGTTGAGTGCGTGAAGAGTCGCACGATGATCGTGTATATCTACCTCCCGTCTTCGCTGTGGATTGGGTATGCGATTGCTGTTGCTATCACATTGGCTTCAATTTTGATAGGGAGTTGGGCGATCTATCGGAATGGTGTTGCGAGTGACACGCTCTTCAGCCGTATACTGGTCACAACGCGCAATCCGACGTTAGATCATCTCAGTGTAGGTGCGTGTCTAGGCGGCGATCCATTCCCGAAAGAATTAAGGGAGACCAAATTGAGGTTTGGTGTGCTATTGGAGGATGAGCCGCGGGAGGGTCCGTTGGGGAGGGTCGAACATTGCTGTTTTGGAACGAGAGGCGAGACGAAGGACATCGTCAAAGGGCACAATTATGCTGGGCTTAAGAAGTGGCGTAAGAGAGATCACGGTGAAGTTGACGAGACGAGGAGACTGCTGGAAGATGAAGATGAAGAGATATGATCATGAAGTTACGCTAATGAGATTCATGTAGATGTTATGGCGTATATAAACGTTATAGAGCTATGGTGTTTGTGCCTGGTCCCCAGCCGGCGTCAGCTCTTCAACCCTCCTCCCATTCGCCTATATACAGCTGTGCGGATACCCCTTAGTTGCCGCCGAACAGAAAGTTGCCTGTCGCGCCGCCTGCATTGCCACCAGCATTGTTGTTTCCACTGTTGACGTTGTTGTTATTCTGGTTCTGGTTGTTGTTGTTGTTGTTGTCTTGCGCAGCATCATCCTGGGCAGCATCGTCCTGAGCGGCGTCGTCCTGAGCAGCATCATCCTGAGCAGCATCATCCTGAGCAGCATCGTCCTGCGCATTGTCGTCGTTTGCGTTATTGTCATTGGCATTATCGTCGTTCGCGTTATCGTCAGCAGCAGCATCCTCATCGTCAGCTACGGCATCGTCCTGGTTTGCACTGTTGTTGCTCCCAGCTGCTGTATTGTTGTTGCCCGTTGCAGCGCTGTTGCCGGCTCCCGCAGCGACGTTACCTCCACCAGTGATGGTTGCATCGAAAGGAAGCGCTGTGCTTGGGTTTCTAGCGTTCTCTTGGTCTGTTGCAATGTTGTTGTTCAGCTTGGTGAGCTCTTCGTCTAATTTCGCTGCGACGTCCTCGCCCTGGGCCTGCTTGGCTTCCAACTCGATCTTTGTGGCCATCAGCTTCAGGACCTTGTTCTTTATCTTGCCGGCAGCTAGGGCATCAGCTTCGGCACCGGTGGCGGCCTCGATGGCGGGGTTGAATGCATCAGTCTCTGCATCGTTGGCGACATCGTTGACTTGGCCAAGGAAGTCGATATCAGCAGCATCAATGTTGCCTGGGTTGTTGATGTCGAGCGCTGAGAAGACAGCGAGGGCTTCAGCTTCGGCATTACCAGCTTGCCCACCAGAGATAGAGATGGCATCGTAGGTTGTATCTGCGAGAACCGGACCGGACTGACGGACCTTCAAAGTAGGGAGAGCGGAGGAGATGGCTGCGAGAGCGACGACGGTGGTGAGCTGGAAATGCATCTTGCTTTCTATTTCGCGATTATATTCAAACTTCAGAGTGAGTGTTGTTTTAGAGTGAGTGTTGTTTTAGAGTGAGTGTTGTTTTAGAGTGAGTGTTCAAAGACAGTCCGGCTGTAGGTTAAAGATAATAAAGATTGAGGCCGTCGCAGCGTCAAGCTGAAGACTGCACGATATGTAAAGATAGGATGGAAGGAGAGAAGAACTGATGCTTGATGATAAGAAAAACGTTATGAGAGCGTTGTTGCAAACCTCTTATACTCCGGTCCAGTGAATTCACAATTCAGGCCCATCATGTTTGCCTCCGGCATACAAAACCTAAGGCACTGTCCATGCCCTCGAAACCAGGCTCGGCATGCCTTGAAGCCTCCCAAGGCAGACCTTCAGACGCGAACGATGCGTTAGCTCCTATGCATAACGTCCTCAGGCGCGTGCTCGAAAATTCGCCTCAAATTTCCCCACGAGTGAGCTTACATTTACAGGCGCTGACAGGCCGTTACAGACATTGAACGTCGCGATCTGGTGGAGTTCACAGCCCGATATGGAAGTGTTCCTGAAGGACAAGGCTGTGAGACGCGTTCGATGTCAGAACTGAGGGCCAGGGCAGCGGGACGCATGAGCTTGGCGAAAGCTTGGCAGGTAAGAGGTATGTCGCATTGCCAAAAAGGGTATCACGTTCGTAGAATGACAGGAGTTCGGCTTCAGATCGCGCATTGTGAGCCGGGGACTGGCGATTGACGGTGTCGGGGCAGGAGAAGATCGCAGGGGTCAACGGCGCTAGCGGCTCGCTTGTCGATGACGTCTCGTTCTCGCGCTCGCTCCGTACCAGGCGTCTTTACCATCGACAATTCATTACCACGCAAGAGCAGTTTTCGTCTGCTCTTCATGACGTTCCTGTATATCTACTATATCTATTCGTTGATATGAACGACTGACGCTGCGTTATGCAGCAGAATATGCAGGCCTCCACGGCTTCGTGCAACTGTCTGACATCTATGGAGCGTAGCGGAATCCTTCGACACCCTCCAATGCAGGTCTCAGTCCCTCGTCCGCAAGCTTGTTCTGGCGTTTGAAGTACATCGACATGCAAATTGTGACGATCGAGTACAAGATCTGCATGGAAATGGTCGCCCACATTCCTGGAAGATACTGCGGTGCGTCCTTGGCCTGGAAGATGGTACTGCCGGTTACACCGCCAGCTGCGCCCACCGAAATCATAACGGCAGCGACGACAGCACGCTTCTGTACTCGCGCAGTCTGATTATTACCGTACGCCAAGGAGGCCGGAACGTTGCCTTGTGTTCCCCAGGTTGCCAGGAAAAGGCCGAAGTACCTGGCAGCTGGTGGCCTGGGATACAAGACTAGCAATAGACCAACGATTGCGATGATGGACTGACCAACCAAAATAGGCCACCGCAGACGAATTCTGTCAGATAGCCAAGACGTGAAGAGTGAGGCGAAGACCGTGAAGATGTACGGCGGCGATGAGAGCAACTGTGCCTTGGCATAACTGAAGCCCATGCCTTGTCGTAGAATGATCGGCTGAAAGAAAGCCAGCGAGTACACACTCGATGCAGCTACGAAGTACTGTATGGAGCTGTGCCGGTCAGTGCTGTATTTGTCGTTTTGCATACCTAAGTACTTACTATATGAGTAGCTTCCAATCCCACATCATGCGTAAGGTCTCTTTGACTGTAGCGTGCTCGAATTGCTTGCCAGACTTCTCCATTGATACACGGGTGATCGCGATATGCTTTTGACGATCAGTCAAGAATCTCACTTTCTCTGGGACTATGTTTCGTCAGTCAAAGGTCAGTTTTGGAGCGTATGGCACCCACATTCAACCAAGAAGAATGGCGCAATCAAGCCTGCAACAATAGTTACGATACCTTCGATGATGAAGATCCACCTCCAGCCTTGGCTGTACATACCGTCACCAACACTGATGAGTGACAGAGCGTATGCGAACTACGACGTGTCAGCGTTTCTTCGTCCCTCAGCAATCGCTTGACTTACAATAGGACCGAAGCCGGAGGCCAACAACGCCGCCATATAAAAGATGGAAACGCGCTTAGCCGTCTCGAACTGTCGATACCACGACCCAATGATGTACACCGCCCCGGGAAATACTGCATTGCTCAGTATCATATCTCAACTGCCAGGCAACACACCACTTACGGCCGGCTTCAAAGATGCCCAGGAAAGCGCGCAGCACAGTCAATACCTTCCAGTCGTGAACGAAACCCATGCCCAAGACGCAGGCCCCCCACGCGGTAATGAGAGTTGGCAGCCAGATCCGCGCACCCAACCGACGAATGACATAGTTGGAAGGCAGCTCAAAGATACAGTAGCCTGACGCGAATCAACAAAAGATATCGTTCAGGAAGGTGTCTAGCTTACCAACGAAGAAGACCAACAGCGCAATGTTATACCTCTGACCAGTGAGCCGCAAGTCATTGGCCAGACCTGCGATGTATGCAGCCGAGATATTCGTTCGGTCAAGCAGCGACAGGCCAAAAACGATGCAAAGCATAGGAAACACGCGCCAGTCGGCCTTCTTCACGATTGCGCGCTCCTCTTCCTGTGTCCAATCTTGCTCTGGGTGGATGTCACGATCTATCGGCGATGGTGAGTCGTATGCCTTCTCGACGTGGTCGACATCTTGCTTCTCGTCTGCAAGCATGGCTTTTGATGCGGCTCAAACCAAGGTGTACTGTTAAAGGTGGATTGCTCGTTCGAGACCAAGTCTTACAGAGGTAGGGACCAACCTCAGCTTTGTACTTCCTTCCATCACGCGCGCAGTAGCCTGCTTGCTTCTTCACGAGACAAGCCTACCATTGACATGAATCAGAGGGTGTCTTTTCCGATACGGCACTGACACCAGCAGACGTGCGTTTCGATATTGTGGAGCGATGATTCCCTGTCGGCGAACGATCATCGAATCACATCTGTTGTTGTGGGCTCTATGCAGCATGGTCTGGCTTGGCCATATCCTGGCATTCGCATTCTCCCCAGCTGCCAAGCGTGTCCCCGCACAATCATCAGGATAAGCATATCAGAAACCTGGGGAGCGATCTTTACCAAGGTAGACGTCAAATAGCCTATTCTAATTTGCTGTCAATTCCCATGCAGCCTGCTGACATCGATTTCGAAGCAGCACCTGAACAGTGTAGCACATGCTGTGTTGTGGTCTGGAGCTCCTCTGAAGTTCGACTTAGTCGAGTCGATCACGACGACTCGAACACAGCACCATACATGATCACGCTAGGCCTCCGCCAAGCATACGCTCTTTGCGGCATTCAGCATGATCGATATGGGGGATACCCTGATACGAAAAATGCTTACTTTGAGCAACAGATTCCCTTCAGCTCGAAGTATTCTCCGCCAGATCTCAGAGATCGGGAAGCACAGCATATGCTCATAGCCGATGTGGACTCCTCGAGGAATGTCTCGTATTCAGAAGAGCACCTATCACAGTTCGGTATGTCGTCAATGTCGAGCCAACCTGGAGGCAACCGCTGTCTACCCGGCGGAACGATACCTTGGGCGCAGTTGCTCATGTCATCAATCCAACAGAAAGGTTCATTAATCTTTCTTCCGTACTTCGGATGTCAGAAGAGTCGCAGTCTCGATCAAAACTTCATCTAAAGGTACTCCAATAGTCTTGTTACCTTTGTATATCGACTATCTGAAAGTAATGATGACGACGACGATAAGCTTTTGACCGTACCCATGATAAAGCGAGCTCACAAGATCATCTACCATCACTACTATTAATGGCACGACCACGCCTTGCCCAAGCAATATAACTACAGCTCAGTCTTTGATGAATCGCAGGATTTTCGCAATATCAGATCGCGTTCAACGACTTGATAGACCGTACGCAAGTCAAACAAACACTTTGCGAGGACCTCACCCATACTTCCGCCACTCGACTCAATGTGACCATAGGTAAATGATGTCAAATCATGCAATATAGGGACTATGTAGTAAGACATCTGTATGGCAGTAGGCCGAGGTCTCAATGTCTCACTATTGTACCTTCTTTCCGAGACAGTTCCAACGGCTACTCACACGAACATGGAGAGCTAACAGGGGTCAACAGAAGGCCTGACTTCCCCGAAGACCTCGTACGACGTTACCACAAAGCCAGATGCTGCCTCTCGCTAGCGTCGAACTACTGTCGTTGCAGAACTGTTCCAGCCCGTCGACTGTCAAACAGTACAAGCTAGCATACCTGGGGCTTTGTGGGAAGGATACGCGACCTTTCTCCAGTATCTGCTCCGAGATAGCCAGAAGGATTTAAGATCCGGACAGGAGGACGATGCCCCCACTGTTCTCTCACCGCACTTCCTTGCGACCCACGACATAACGGACGCGATAGGCGAAAACAACTACTTTTCGCGGAACAAATCGAAACAGGAAGATTAAGTCCACCGAAAGAGCGCGTCTTCGCTGCGGTCACCTGGTTGCTTACGATTAACCACGTTCGTGATCTTGCGCTCCATCGAACGACCGGAACTATGGGATCATTCTGGCTCATTATGCGACTGCGAACGTCACTAGTGTAGCAAGAGAAATAACTCATACAAATCGCATAGCCTTGCGGTCACGTTCTCCACATGGGGCGGTCGGGTAAGGTGTTCGGGATTGCATTAGGTCTCTCCTAAAGATTGGTGGCCTTGGGAACACAAGAAATGCATGCAAATGCGAGGCTTCCTACACATCCCTACAACCATCGCGAAAGCGCTTACAAACAGGTTTCGTTTGAATATTTGAGTGCGCTCTTCGTGTGCGCCGCTTCCTTGGGCTTGCATTCCGACAAGGACGGGAGATGATCGGGGAATCTATGCATCGTGTTCAACACACAACATCGTTCTCGGCGTGAAGATGGTGACCGAACGACTGTTCAACGCAAATCTTTCATATAATTCGTGGCTTTGTACCTCTACAAAGACCGACGATGATGCTGATTACATGCAAGAACTGTGCCACACCTTGGCGCTGGCTTTTATCCGGCGCTGGCTGACCACCTTCGCTACTAGCTTGGCTCTTGACTGGTCAGACCTGCGCTTGGTGGCTATTTGCAGAAGCCAGTAGTAGTTGCAGACTTGCGTAATTTAATCAACTGGTAATCAACAGCGCTCCTCAAGAGTCACGAGAGTTTTCTTTCATGATCATGCACTTTCTTTGTGTAATGTGCTATAAACCATCTCAAGGGGCTGAGGTGAGTTAACTCAGGAGTCAACAACCAGGCTCTTAATTCGTGTCAGACAAAGGCTAGACAAAGACACAAAGTGATGGTGTGAAGTTCTGAAGTTCAGGCGTTCTGCGCTTGGGGCGCGACCTCAGCCATGAAAACACGCACGAGCACATACGAACTGTGCCGCCTACGCCACAATGTCACTAGCACGCAATGACGGACGCCGAAGTGCACGCACACATGGCAACGGTACGAGTGATGTGCGCAGGGTTCCGTTCAGTCTGGGTCAATTTTGGTCCCGCCAGGTCGGGCTGTTATCTTTGCTTTTTCGCGCCCTTGGATTACCGAAAGAAGCAGTTCATGATGGGCCCCGAAGCTATTGGCTAGGAGCCACTGTTTTTCGCCTCGAGTTTATGGACGACATCCACTTCATCACTCGTCAATCCTCACAAGACGAAGGATTTGGAAAGCGAGCGAAGGATTGCAAGCGGACCTGATGGATCGCGGACAATCCCGGTCTTGATGCCTACGCGCCATCGAGACGGCAGGCAATACCTAGATCTGAGGGACGATCTGAGGGACGAAGAAAGCAGTCTCCGTCGCTATGTCTATGACAAATGCTAGGGATCGTATCAGTTTCGAGTCACGAATCATGATTGTCCTTGCTACTTCCCAGGCACCTTGGCATGCTTACCCTCGAAGAAGCCAAGACTGCGTAGGGGCTCAGGCAAACAGTGAGCAATTACCATGCATATGTGATGTCCAGAAGGGTCGTATCTAGTATCGAAATATGGTAAAGTAGAAGAATACCTGCTGTATGCGTATGCAGTTGTCAGCTCAATGCGGCTGACGGAGCAAGGCTGACACCTGGTTGCCGTCGATTCGTTCGCTGACACTAACGCATGGCGAAGCAGAGGGGCCAAAACAGGCAGCGGGTTTATGAATGGTCGACACTGCCGCTCTATGCCCGATTACTGGGTAGGGCGTTCTTGGTTCCTCTTCTTTGAGGTGGAACCTATCCCACCCATACTTCCCTGCACTCATGCGACACCGGATTGATGTGCCACCCTCCGCGATGCTTCCCCACGCACAAATACTAGTGGGACCACTTGCCATCGACCGTTATGACTTATACTGAGGCGCTGCTAGTCCATTGCCGCGTCTGAGCCATCACTGAAAAGCAAAGAAACGGAAAAGACTAGTATCGAATACTGGAAACTTGTGATCCTGTCGCCTCGAGCAATATCGATCTTTGCTCGCCAAAAAGTAGGTTTACTGATCCTCATGTGGGCGATTTGGAGACTAATGGGGTAGGTGGGAACCGTCCTATTGGAAGCCATCATCGGCGTCGCTACGTGTAGCTCGAATCGGACCTGCGCAGAGCTGAATTCGACGAGCTATGCAGACACTTAACTTCGCTGGCTTTACTGCTCATGTGCTCGATGGAACAGACATAAAAGCCGTATGGCAGCCCAATAATAGCAGCCCACGAAACAGTAACAAGACACCTTGTAGAACAGCTTGTTTGATATCTGTTGCTACAATCATGCCGTTCTTTCCATGTCCACAACTAACCTCATGGAGGTGCGATGAGACGCGTAACAGAGAGGAGGAGCGACTGCAATACAACAGACGAATAGAGATGATGAGACAGACAGAGTACCCCATGTTGAGAGGTATGCTCGCTCTGTCCCTGGCCGCTAGTCAACATATTGACTTCGAAGCAGGCACAACCTATCTTGACCATGGCGGCACCACGTTAGCGAGCAGATCCCTCATGGACTCTTTCTGCGCACAGATGAAAACATCCATACTATCAAACCCACACTCAGACGCTTCAAAACCAAGCTTCTCGGCATTGATGGTGGAGCAGACGCGGCAGAAGGTCTTGAAGCTATTCAATGCCGACCCAGACCACTGGGACGTCGTGTTTACGGCAAATGCCACAGCTGCCGTCAAATTGGTGATGGAGTGCTTTGCTGGCCATGAACAAGGGTTTGATTACCTTTATCACCGCAACGCGCACACTAGCTTGGTTGGCGTACGGGAACAAGCGCAGCACAGCCGCTGCCTTGCTACAGCAGAAGAGATGGAGTACTGGCTAGGTGGTGGAAAGCTGCTGCCAGAAGAGGGATCATCAAGTCGTCCTGTCCTCGTCGCCTACCCCGCTCAGTCGAATATGAACGGCGAAAGACTTCCTCTGAGCTGGCCTTCCCAGATCCGCGGATCTACACAACACGAGAACACGTACACACTCTTAGACGCTGCTGCGCTAGTGTCAACCAGCCCACTGGATCTCAGCAACTACGCTGCGGCTCCAGACTTTGTATCAATGTCTTTCTACAAGATCTTTGGCTTTCCTGACCTTGGCGCTCTTATCGTACGGAAAGCATCTGCGCACGTACTGCGGTGCCGCAAATACTTTGGTGGGGGAACGACCGAGATGATTGGGTGTATCGGTGTATCTTGGGTAGAACGAAAGGAGAGCAGCGTGCATGCCCGTCTGGAGGACGGCACAATTGCGATTCGCAGCATACTTGCTTTGAGCTGCGCCATCGATACCCACACAATTCTCTTTGATGGCCTGGCGCAAGTGTCAAAGCATACAGGATGGCTGGCGAAGAGGCTGCATGACCGGCTGGCCGGACTGAAGCACGCTAATGGAATGCCAGTATGCCACATATACAAGGCCCCGACATCCACATATGAAGACTCGAAGTCGCAGGGCGCAACAGTCACCTTCAACGTCAGGAAGAGTGACGGGTCGTGGAAGAGCGGATTTGAAGTTGGCGCTCTCCTCAGAGCGAATGAGATCCACGTCCGGACAGGCTCGCTATGCAATCCAGCAGGAATGGCCTCTGCACTAGGCTTGTCGGCGAAGGAACTACGAGTGGCATTCGACTCAGGCTTTCGTTGTAATCAGCCGGGTGACGACATTCGAGGTGATGTGCCGTACGGGATGATACGAGCCACTCTGGGAGCCATGAGCACGCTTGGAGATGTGGAGACCCTGTTGGCCTTCCTCGAGAAGCACCTAGTTGAGCATCCACATTGGACGCCACGTATGCCAGATGACACCCAATCGGGCGTGCCCGAAGACTGCAGCTTTCGAATCATATCTGTCGACGAAAAGAGCGGGAAAGTGATGGACCGAACCACAGCCAGCAGAACTCAGGCAAACATAAGGTCTGGCCCGAGGCGTAGTGCTTGGAAAGCGCTGTTTAGTTGCTATTCAAGACGGAAGTAGTTCGAGCTAGCGAGTGGGATGGGCCGTGTATGGACAGGTCGCTTCGCTGCGCATATTTCAGAAGTACATATAATGCACAATAATGCTGTAGTAAATTCTTCTTAGTCGTCTTCCTGACTTGTAAGCCTGACAACACAGGTACAGGCACTTACAACATCCTCTGGCGGTCCCTCGTAGGTTATGTGAGGCGTCTGCGAGGCGCGCCGATCCTCCACAGTTCCGCGGTGCGCTTCAGCGTGTGATCATGCACGGAACTCGGGGTTTGTCGGCGGCTGCCAATGACTTGCGCCATGTTCATGCATAAGGTATCGAATACGGAAACGTCAAACGCAGGCTGGCGTTGTACAGAACCAGTGCCGAAGAAAAAGCAAAACGGCGTTGCACAACAACACCAATTGAGGATCTCATGATGTTTTTGGCAATGCTCTGAAGTGGTGGTGTGGAGTCAGGGAGGCGATGAACGTGGCGCAGAGCGTAGCGCAAAGCTAGCCGAAATTGGGCATTGCTGATGTGAGCCGGGATGAAATCACCCCGAGCGGCTCCCTCAGTCTTTCCATCAACTCTGCAGTGACTACGAGATCGCAGCATCTTGACCATCACTTCTTCCAAGTTGAGCCGCTTCACACGAAGATCCCCCAGAAGTCAACCCAAGAGCTGAACTACATCTTTGCATCTGCCCATTCCCCGAATGTGTCTATACACACCCCGAACGGATTCGTAGGTATAAAGGGCAGGCATTATGGCAGTAAAAATAGTTCTTCAGTATAACCCAACACAAGACATTACAGTTCCAACTCCAGTCTACAAGCAATTCCTTCCTGTGATTCCAATTACTCTGCATCGCACTCTCAGCTAATTGACCTACTCGAATCCTACAGACCGTCTCCAAGATGTCAATCACAAGCATCCGCAAATCGTGCATTCACAGCTTCGGAGATCCATCTCATGTCTCGATAATCTCGACAACTATCAGTTCTCCAGCCGCCAACGAAGTACAAGTGAAAGTCCTTTACTCAGGTTTCGGCGGCTCAGACATCGCCATGAGGCTCGGCGGCTACCCGAACCAAAAACCAGCACCACTCACCACGGGCTACAGCTGCATCGGCACGGTGACTTCGAACGGACCAAAGAGCAAGATGTTTTCAGTCGGTAGCCTTGTGGGCTGCCTCTGCGTATACGAAGGCCAGTCGGAGCTCGTTAACTTACCCGAGAAGTACATCATTCCCATCCCAGAAGGCGTCGACCTGAAGCAAGCAGTTGCTCTGATCCTCGACTGGACGACTGCGTATGGCATGGTCTATCGCTCTGGCAAAGTTACCAGGGGTCAACGCGTCTTCATTCACGGTCTGAGTGGCTCAGTCGGTTTTGGACTGCTCACACTGTGCAAGCTGGAAGGCGCGGAAGTTTATGGCACAGCATCAGAGTATAACCATGCTGCTGTGCGTGCAGCGGGTGCTCATCCTTTCGTCTACTCCAACAAAGAATGGATGAAGGCCATGAAGAACATCGGCGGTGCACATGTGGTCTTCGATCCTCTTGGCTTCGAGTCTTACGACGAAAGCTGGGACATCCTGGCGCGCGGCGGCAAGCTCGTCGGTTACGGTGGGAACTACAACGTCTTGAACGGCGGCAAGCCCAGGAGTCAGTGGCCGCAAATCGCGAAGTTGTTGTCAAAGAACTTAAACGTCTTTTGTCCTAACAGCACAGCCTTCTTCTACGTGGACAGAGACCAGAGCACATTCATTCCGGAACTGAAGAAGCTCTTGGAGATGTTGAGGACGGGTGAGATCACGGTACCAATCAGAAAGCTTTGGACGCTAGAGGAGGCTCCAGAAGCGCATCGCATGTTCAACAAGGGTCCTGGTGTTGGAGCCGTGGTGATTAAGGTGGCTGATGATAACAGCAGCTATAGAGAGTGAGCGACTTCTTTGCATCGATAGTTGGAGGCAGTATTTGGTCTTTGCAGTTGGGTCATACGTTCTGCGAATATCAAATTATCAAATGACTCCCGGGAGCGTAATATATCTTCATATATCACCCCAATTACATCTGAACCATTCATCTGGTTGGAAAAGTGCACTGTGCTTCGCTCACTAGCATCGCAGCTATTGAACGCAGAATGCGTATGGCTTGTATTCCTTGTGACTTTTCGTATGCCGCACCAGGTGCAGCTGGTGTGCAAATAATCGGGTGCACAGCGAGCATACGTACGGCCGAGAATTCGATTGTGCCAACACATGCACGTCGAGATTGTCGTTTGGTGGATCAGCATTGAGGCAGTCTGAAGACGGGTATGTTGACTCTCGTGTCCAGGGGTCTTGGGGACCTGGGGGATTGCACAGTTCGCAGGTATGTCCGTCCCCAAGATATCGACAAGACTCAGCCGAGCAGTTGCGTCCGGGAAGATGGGAACGCGTTCCCCAACAACAAAAGCGACAGTCTTTATCTTCATCCCTGTTGAAGTTAGTAGATCGAACGGACAATTGTGGTGGTTACTTACCATTCCTGGAGAGGGAGTTTCTCTGGCCGCCACGCATCCTTCCTCAGGCCTTCAAGCATGTGCCCGGAAACGTGCTTCTATCTTTCTTCCCAAGATCGCAACACAGCTCCACAATATCCGCACTCTAAGTGTCTTACTTCAAAGTCGGGATTCGTACTCTTGCATGCGTCCTTGAAACGTGGGGTGTCACCGACGTGTGGGCAATGACTCCGCTTGACATGTTGTTGAAATTGATCCTGGCGGTAGAATGTACGATCCCTCTCCTCTCTGTTCGCACAGGAAGCGAATTTTTGTGGGGGGCACCAAAGGCAATAGCTTTCTGAAGATAGACTTGTACTCGTCGCACAGCATATCCAGCGATATGGGCAGTAGTGTACCGCTTCTTCATGCCGAACCCACTCAGAACGATGCTTAAAAGTCTTGGCACAGTTAGGCCATGTACAAAAGTGAGCTCCTGGCTGTCGGCTTTTCGCCTTTACGGAAACGTTGTCATGAGCATCAAGCCGTCCCAGGTCTTCAAAGAAGGGATCTTTGTTCTGGGACATCCAGGTCCGTCTACCTCGACGCAAGCCTCGAGAGTCGGATGTGCGATGGCTTATCGCGCTGTTGTCGGATTGCCCAGAAGTAAAAGACTGTTCAGAGCCGACAACGTTGGAAGATTTGGGTCTCCGTGTAGTTTGTGAGTAGAGTGGCACTGGACTCAAACCCAATCCTTCCGGCGCCGGGCTATACAAGTCTAGTGAATCCTGCAGAGTATCGATCACAGACTCCGAGATGCCTTCCTCGGCTGATGCGCTGCTGAGATATCGTTCCAGGGAGTTCCGGTCATCGCGAGGTGCACGGCGATTGAGTATATCAAGATTCTCGAATGAGACCTCTTGGGTACTGAACTCTAGTGAGGCCTCTTGTGACCTGGAAGGAAGATCGGCCGCGCAAGGTATATCCGGCAAATTTTCAACGGAAGGAATGGCCTGCTCAGCCTCTGGTGGCTGCCGAGATGGCGGTTCAACGTGAGAGATCGGGTAGGTAGAGAAGATGTCCGGGGTCGTTGAAAGCTGGCGCAAACCCTCTTGTGTACTTGAGTGACACTCTGTTAGGTTCGTTAGATACCTCATACAGTGCAGTCAGAAAATATAGTCCACTTACGCGATACAGTCCTACGTGACCTTGTATTGGCGAACCAATTCTTGATTGCTCGCGCATCCAACATGGTCATCCGACACAACAGCGAGACTGCTTCATCGCTGGGATAAGGGTCAATCCGAAAATGAATATTCAGAATACTCTTGGATGCGTCGCCGATTCTTGTCCGCTTGAATTTGGGTGTCGGTCTTCGGTCTGTTGATGTCGACCGCTTGCGTTTCGACGACTTCGGCCCAGCTGCAGTAGGTCTTATGAAGGGATAATTTGCCGGTCTCGAACGCAACATGAGTTTGTCGCTCAAATCAGGTTCCTCACTCTTGTCGTTGCTGAACTCTCCATCATCAATCCACTGATCTTGCCTGTCAGATTCCAACTGAGTATTGTCGTTGGCACCAGTCCCCCGAACGCACACGCACACCGGTTGACAGCAACTTAAGCAGGTGTTCCATTCGTCGAACATTGCACTTGGTACGGAAAGACTAAAGAAGCTGGCATCATCTAGGTGCGGATGGACGCCTTGGGACTCCTGCTCAATCGGATAATGTCGGTGAGTAGTTGTTTCCATCATCTTGGTATACGAGGGGCGCAAAGAAGGCGAGGGAAGCTTGCAATCGCGCGATGGCTACTATAGAAGTCGCAGCCATCACGAGAGGCGCATTGCGCTGCTATATTGGGTGCTTGACTCGGCTGAACAACAAGGCGAGCTGTTGGATTATGAGGATACTTGCGCTAAGCCTGATCAGATCAGGAGTTGAGATGCGCATCTTTTTTTGGAGCGTACTCGTTCCTTGTCTGTTAAATGTTGACATAGTGGCAATTGTACAGCAGTCGTATCCTGCGATGAAGATGTAATCAGGACGTGGATGTAGAGCAGAGTAAGTAATGTGAAGACTTGATGCTTGAGGTGATCTCCAGGGCTATCAAGGGCATCCGCTAAAGCCCCACCGCTAGCGGGGCATCACGCTATCGCTCCGCTGTTATCGTAACAAATCATACTCCAGACGATGTAGCTGACTATACACTCCTTGGACTTCCTGCGTCCTTTCTACCTGTTCGCAATCGTAATACACATCATCTACCACAATGACTTCGCCCTACGAGAAAGCGCTGGCGGCGATCGACGAAGCGCACGCGCTTGACCCAAACAAGACTACCATCAATGGTGAAGAGGCACCATACGAGCTGCACTACGCGCGAAAGTGTACATCCTATCTCGAGAAGCGTGCCCCAGATGCACCAGAGCATCTTCGCCTCGCGATTCGCGCCCAGCACTTCCGCCGCTGGGAAGTCCCACGCTCCTCGTACCCCATGACACGCGTAGGCTACCATGCCTGGCGCACATACCTCAAGAAGCGACAGGCCGACCTTGTGAAGACGATTTGCGATGAGGCTGGGTACAAGACTGAGACTGCAGAGCGTGTAGGGGCGCTGATAAGAAAGGAGGATCTGAAAGTGGATGAGGAGACACAGGTATTGGAGGATGTCGCCTGCTTAGTTTTCCTGGATGACCAGTTTGAGGCATTCGAGAAAGAGCACGACGAGGAGAAGATCATTAAGATTCTGCAAAAGACTTGGGGCAAAATGACTGAGAAAGGCCATGAGCTGGCATTGCAAATACCTATGAGTGGTAGGCCGCAGGAGCTGGTTGCGAAGGCCCTCGCTGGATAAACGGAGGACCGGACCTCTGGCCTACACTTCTCGCCAGTAAACTTTGGTAGAGTCTTGTAGTTGTGCGTGTACAGCTTCTCCACGACTGCGTGCATTCGAAAGCACAAATCGCAGGAGCTCGAAGCCTCCAGACACTTGCGCTGCCACAGCGTCACATCGATGACGTCTCCGCCTGTAAACGCCAACACCAGGGGATCTATAAGAGCTCCGTAGACCTTGAACCGTTGTGTCTACCGATCATCTTAACCCCCATCTATTATGCTTACGCAATGACAATACCTCTCTACCAACACCAATCAAAAACACGATGTCGTCAACTACCTTAGCGACATCTGTCAGCTCGGCAAGTGCGCAGACAGCACATGTTGTTGCCAGGCCCGATACACAGAGTGTAGCCAGCGCCAACATTCAACAGAGCGAGCAGGAGAAAGAGGAAGAAGCGGAGAGGCTGTACAAGGAGCAGATTAAAGAAGAGTCTGCTAAGAGGGAGGGTGGAATGTAGACAGCATGCTTTATCAACACCAAGCTCGACCTCAGAACGCACGCTCCTTGAAGCACTAATGAACCCGATGGGATAGTGACATTCTCCGATGGGCTTTACAGTGGTTCGACTCGGCAAAGGTGTTCATGTTTTGTTTCGCCAAGACTAAACCCTGCCAATACCGGGATCTGTATTACAACTGCAATCAAAGACCATCTCGACTTTGCAATCGACCCTGAGCGACCGATGATCACAAACCTTATTTCCATGTTGGTCGGCGCCGACAGCGAGTTTTCCCAGACTTGCCCACAACCCTCGGGCATTCAGCGAGATCGACCCTGCACCTCACCATGTGAACATGCCGACCGCCAGCCTCATCAAACTTTCGGCCCCTAGCACAAGTGCCGATCGAATCCCTGTCATATTGACAAATGTTCCGCATTGCGGAGGGATACGAAGATCTACATGCACAAGCCTCAATGTGGCATCTGACAAGCATGGCGTTTCAAGGTTAGGCGCCAAGGCAATCTAGAGTAAACCGCGGAAACAACCACAGAGAACCTCACCTCCTGTGTCTGGTGAGCTTGCCGCCAGAAGGATCTGCTCAAGGTCTGCTGATACACCGTAGCACGAATGTGATGCTACTTGTGGAAGTCGAGTCGTCCTGCAATGTCTCTTCGAGCCACTTTGATACTATCCGTACTATCTCAGCGTATGATCGACGCTGAGTGAGGCCGTGATATAAGAGCTCTGGCATCGCGATGTTCAAGGAAGCACTACAGGCATCTCATCGCATCTCCTCCATCAACCCACAACTCCAAGGCCTACCACACAGCCCACGACCATGAAGTTCTCCCTCATCCTTCCGGTCCTTGCATACGCATCCAGCGTCTCAGGCGCCATCACCTGGACTCTCGCCAAATCCTCCTCCCCCTCCGCTGATGAGAGCGATGCGTACGCCAAGATCGAAGCCGCCATGACTGCCGCCGTCGCTCGCTATAGCCGCTACTCCTCCGCCTCCAAGAGCATCAGCGTCGCCTATGCACCAGGTGTGCCCACCGCCGAGGCCAACTTCAATGGTGACCTACGCTTTGGCTCCAACCGTGCGTACATGAATGAGCGCACTGCTATGCATGAGATCAGTCACACCCTTGGTATCGGACAGACGAGTGCTTTCGACACGAAGTGCGCGGCTGGCGACTGGAAAACCGCGCTGCCGCTATTGAGGAGCTGGGACGGTGCGGATGCCGTTATCAACTGTGGTGGTGGACATATATGGCCCTATGGGCTGAACTATGACAGCGAGTGGAGCGAGACCAATGCGGATAGGCATGTGCAACTTATTGATGCGATGATCACGGACGGTCTGCAGGGCTGAGGAGGCTTGGGGTATTGATACGCCATAAAGCGGCCCTAAAGAAGCTTCGTGCTCGATCTTAGCTTGGTTCTTGTATAAAATTTACAGATACCACACCAAGCTTCGCTTACGACATTGTTTCATCCTTTTGAACCCATGGTTCGCAAGTGCAGTCCCTCAAGGCTTCAACTGATCGCGCTATACTCGCTGCGGAATAGCTCGCCCCACTTACCTCACCTTGGACATCAAGCGTTCACCTTGTACTTCAGCCTCACGCCAATGCAAGACTTAAATTGGCAATTGCCCACCATGAATTTTGTCCTGTTATTACATTCTTTCCCTCATTACGATGGATACCAACAACATGGACACTATTGGCCTCGGTGCTGGATTTTATTCAGCTCAACTCGATGATATCGACGAGTTTCTAAATCTCGACGCCTTTAATGCCGAGCTTCCTCAGACGGACAACGCCGATGCTCAAAACCCAATACGCGCCGAGTTTCTTTGCAACTCTGGTCTCTCCCTCCCTCTGTGCCCAAGTTCCAGTCTGGATCTGGAGGGGTTCAGTATTGAAGCCCTTCAGCAGTGTACCATTTGTGGCCTTGTATCATGCTCATGCTACTTTGACGAAACCCCAAAGAACTATTCGCCGACTCGTACCTATGGATCTCGTTCGCCGGTGACTTTTCCTTGGCAACTCTCAGCTCACAAGCACCAGAATATTGCGCAAAGCCCAGAACCGATCGGAAATCAAAGCAAAGCAATTGCAGAGACCGAGCAGTTGATGGGCATGGCGAAGCCTGTTACTTCTGAAAATGCGACTGCTCCCCAAGTGCGACTCCCCATGAGGCAAATGACGACACGACCGGTAACAAGAGCAACGGCGACCAAATCAAAGAAGGAACGGATCAGCGACTTCGCCAACACAATCCTCGAGAAGTACTTTGTCAACAACCCGTACCTGAAAGAGGGAGATATCACATCCATACAAACCGAGACCCACCTTTCGGAGAACAAAATCAAGAATTGGTTTTCAAATGCAAGGTCGAGGAAAACTTGTAAGTCGCATGCCTACTCAAGCAAATGTATACACTTCTAAACGGGCTGGATCAGACTTGTTGTATGCAAGCTCTTCAAGGTCGGGCTCGGAATCATCAGACAACGACCTGTCGATGGCCAGTGTAGAGGCTTTGAACAAAGCTTCACCGAATGGCAGCAACGTGTCATTAGAGAAGTGGCTTGAGGAGCCCACCGATAACATTAGCTCGACTGCAGCAGCATCAGTTGCTCAACTCCCGTCATGGACCAGGAACAGCTCACCCACCCACAAACGTGGTCGAAAGAACGTCAACAGGAAAATTACACGTAATGTGAAGCGCGCTCGGTCGGTCGCTAGCAGAGCCGGATCGGCAAGCTCAGCAGGTACCGCGAAGTCGTCTGGTAGCCGTGGGAGCTCTAGATCTGTCGATTCCAGAGGCAGCCGCCGAGGCAGAAGACAATGGAAAGAATATGCAAGGAAGGCCACCCATGCACGAACATCAACTTCGATGCGACAAGAGACTGAGGACGACCTTGAAGATGAAGTTGTGAACTACAATCGCTCAAGACTCTTCTGCACCTGGACAACTTGTAGACAGAGATTCGCAACAGCATATGAATGGATTCGACACGAGCAGGCCATCCATTATTGCCCCTACCGATGGACTTGCTATCGCTGCGAAGGTGTGGATGAGGAACATCGCATATTTTGGCGACATGATCAATTGACTCAGCACGTCGCAAGGGTTCACAACGAGAAGAAGCTACCAAAGGAGATCGTGGATGCATGGAAAAGCGACAATCCTGCATTTGACAGGCAGCATCTGGTGTGTGGGTTCTGCGGACAAGCGTTACGCACTTGGCAGGACCGAATACTTCATGTCAAGGACCACATGGACTATGGTGCAGAAAAACGCGATTGGGAGGCCGATAGACCCATTGGCTCATTAGGTCCTGCATCTGCCAGATGGCCATGCCGAATCCTTGCACATCCCGACTCTTTGATTGCACACGGGCCCAGACACCGTTACTGTTCGTTGTGCGATGAACCACTTATGCTGTTCGACGTCGCTACCCACGCAGCGACTCATTTCCTAATCAGCTGCTCACAGAAGGAGTTTGACGGCTTTGCTTCCTTCGCTTCTCACATGATCGAGCACCACGGTGCGAGCGCTTCGATTTGGCAAAGAATGGATGGGTTCAATGAGTTCTTGTCAAGTCTCGAATGGCGACCCCGCTTCGTTGACTGTTGTTGCGCCGCATAATACATTATGCTGGACCCTCCATACATGGGCAGCTTAGACGGGTTCGATAACGAGGATCGTGTTCGTAGTGAATAGAACTCTGAGGTATAATTTGGAACGTCGTACATATCGAACACAGTATACAATCAAGAAGGGATTTGTTCGCGCAATCAAAACTATGAATTAACAAGATGTGGAATAGGATTTAATTACTCGGCCGAAGATTCTACTTGTACCGTCTGATGGCCTAGATCGCACGTGTGAGGCACTTCAACCTCAACCAGTAAGAGTTCAAGGAGCCAAAGTAGCGAAGGTCCGCTTGAACCATGTCTAGGTACAGTCTGAGCTGGGATTGATCGGCAAACTGCTTTCTTGCTTGTGCATGCTTATAAATGACCTTCGATACCTGAAGCACCTTATGTCCTTCGTTGCCTATGTGGTCAGGAAATGTTGCAGATTGCAAATGACAGTGAATTACCTCCACGGCCTGTCGGGATCAGCATTCACCTCCTCGCCCCAAGCTATCAACTCCATGGGATGCGCCAACAACGCCTCGACCGCAGCCTGTCTTAGCGTCACCTTGCTTGCTCTCCTCTTCTTTGCAATCTCACCCCTCTCTCGCTCCACAGCCTTTGCTGGGTAGTTCTTCGGCCAGCCTTCCCTCCTCCACTCTGTCAGTCGCACTATACCAGCACGATAGTAGCTGTCGTCTCTTTGATTTTGCTCTCGATCATAGTACTCCAGTCGTGGGTGCGCGTAGTGTGGTTCTAGTGGGCTAAGGAACGTGTCCTTTGTGCTGAAGACTGGTTCGTTGGGTTCTGCAATCCGGAGGTCCAGGATGGTAGACACCTTGCTGACGACTTCGAGGTTGATCTTGCGCGCATCTATCTCGGATACATGCTCCAGTCTTACCAGGGCTTCTTGGTACACAGCGAGTACTGCCGAACGATCGAGGTTGCTGCACCTTGGGTTACCGAGTGGTGGATTATAAATGATGAAGCGAGCGCGGAGGTCTTCGATTCGTTCCGCAACGTGCTTCCAGTGCGGCTCGGAGGGCTTGAGATGGTGTTGGGGAGGCTGTGTAGACTTTTCGGCCCTGACCTCGGGGTGATAGTCATCCCAGGTTAGGCCCTTGATGTTCTCGTAACTGATTGACAACGGCCCTGGAGAAGGAGGGTCTGGATTTTGATGAGGGACACCCATGGCTGCCGTTGTAGAGTCTGTTGTTGTTCAACAAAGGTGCCTATAGCGTGCTTATCAGACTGATAAGTGTTTTGCGCGTACAACCGTGGGAAGAGATAGTAAGACCGAGCCTGGAGACAAATTATCGAACGTCTTTCACTTCGCCAGACTCTGCAGGCTAATAGGCAGTCCGCTACAAAGGTGAAGGGGAGGTGACGCCTTTGCGCTCTTTGGAGAACCTACGGGTACCTGCAGGACAACAAACGCACAGCGCTGAATGAGGAACAGTACAAACTTCAGGTAATACAGCTTGTAATCCTCTTTATCTGATAGCCTCGTAGAGCAGGCCGCTCACCGTTTGCACCTGCCCGAAATCTGCATCGCCAAGCCTGTTCGTCTGGCAGCCACGCACACAGAGCCTATCCAGATACCTCAATCCCACTCAAAGAAACGTTCTGCGCCTTCCACCTTTCTCAAGAACTTCCTGAACGTGGTTAGCTTATGCGTGACTGTAACGGGACCTGAGTGTGACTAACAATCTGCGATTTGACCTCTGCATCCGCTCATACACTTTACGCTGAGCGTTCGCTCGGCGCACATTCGTCCGGCTGAAGACCATGATGCGCGATCTCACATCGTCCTTCTGCCTAGGCTTCCTCTCATAGTCCTCATCATCGCTATCATCAATCTCCATACCGTCCTCGCCCTCCTGCCCAGGTACCTGCGCAGCGCTCGTGCTGACTTTCTGGCGGAAAGCCCAGGTCTTGTAATACGCAGCTGTTCCAGGTGTATCGCGCGGTCCATCGTCCAAGGTATATTGCGCCGGCTCATGAGTGACCACCTGTGGCCGCAAAGCTTTGGTGATCATGGGCTGTGCAGGAGGGCTCGACGTTGGCGGCGTCGAACTGATAGAGTACTGCGAACGAGGACGACGGTAGACGGTAGTGGAGAATGTGCCTTTCAACTGAGGCTGCAGCTTCGGGCGCTCAGGCAGCGAATTGCGTTGTGACAAGGCTGAGGTCTGCTGGACGTTACGTGGAGGGTACATAGTGCTCTGCATGTTGAATGGGTGTGCGGTGAAGATGATGCTGTACATATGTGAGTTGATCTGCTGCAGAGACTTGTTCTATTGCTATAAAGTTTTTGCGCTGGAAGCGGCTGATGGAGAGAACAGGTCATGTGATTATCTTTCACTTCACCGTGCCTCGAGCGATCTCGAAATAGGCCACAAGACGAACAATCCCAGCATCTGAGAACGGCTCAGGCGCCAGCCATGGCAAACGGGCTTTGGTGGAGGTGGTTACTTGATGGCTGTGGTATCGGGGTTGGCGCCATGTATTTTTTTGTCATTGCCAAAGCAGGAAGGCTTGAGGGAGCACGTTGCAGCTGCCACCTCACCTTCTCCACGCCATCACACCTCGCCGTCTCAACGACCCCGATGTCTTAAGGGCTGCGCAGCCTGCTAAGGCAAACACCGAGTTCGAGTATAGTAGCACCAGACGTTCGAGCTTATCGCTGATGTCACCAGACTGTACGCAACGTAGAGGCAAGTATCTGTGCACCATTCACAGGCGCCAGCTCCTGCCTTCTTGACGAGCTGCGACACGCATACGTTTTTGATCAATGCCCATCGGTCGTGCAGATTGTTGTGAAGGCCAATATGCGTGATCGCCACGGATTGGCTGCCTCGGCCAACGACCGCAGATCACAGTGTAGTAAGCACTGCTAGACTGGCAAGATAAGTTGTTCTGTCGCCGTTCAGTGTTGCTGGATCTTGCACCGCTGTTGGTTCGCCCAACGCTTGAAGTGATCTTTCCTCCATCCGCTCATCCAGGTTCGCGACTTGTGCTCGCCGTTGACTTCAACCTCTTCTGGCTCTGCGTGTGCACCCAAGCGCATACTGCTGCTCAAATGGCATTTCGTAAAGCCATTCTCGTTCCAATTGGGCGCCGCGACCGATGAGTACGACCATTGTAAGCAGTACTTGTTGCTGTCACACGACTGTTTACACGCCTCCCATGAGTCTTCCCCTCTCATGGCACGATTCTCGTCCGGCTTGCCCTCCTTCTCGAACAGAATGTTCCATCTGTTATTCGTAGACTCTGAAGACAGGTTGTCCCAGTCATTGCGGGTTCCATTGAGATCCTCAGGCCCCAAGAATTGGTACCAGAGATCAGCATATCGTAGCGCGTTGTCAATTTTGTGGTCTTCTGCTCGTCGTTTCTCAAACTTGAACAGATGGCTGCCAACGTCGGCGGAGACGTGGTGCATCATAAGGACTGGCTCGCACCAAAGACCTGGCGAAAATGAGATTGTTGCTGGGTTGAAACCAGATACGCCGGGCCAAAAGCTCTTCATCTCAAGACTCAACTCGGTTTTGAGGAAGCTCTCGACTAGATGGATTGCCGAAGGATAATCTGGAATCCTAGGATCCCAGTTTTTCCAATTCTGCATCATAGTCTTCCGGTCCTCGAACAAGAGTCGCATGGTCTGGCCAGAAACTACGAATGAGGTGCCGCCTGCCGCAAAAGCATCCGGAACATCGGCGATCGGGAGGTTGCCGAAGAAATGTTTCGTTTTCGGGTCATACTGGCTGAGCCAGTCTAGTAGGTTCCCTCGGTCAATGTATGTCTCTTCGTCGGTGAAGACATACCAGTCTCGGTTCGGCCTGTACTCCCATGTGCTCTCCATTGCTCTAAAGGTCTTGTACTTCGCCAATGTTCTCAGGATGTCCTGCTCCTTCTTTGGATCTTTCTCTGGCAGCTTGCTCAACGGCACGCCCCTCCTCACGAAATCCAGCTGCCGCTTATACCTGTCCAGCTCATCAGTCCCCTCCACGTACTTCCAAGGGTACTTTGCGAGAACGTCAAAGACTGGGAAAGGACCGATGTCCATCATCAAGTCTCCCATCAGCAGAAGCTCCTTGTGGTAGGCCCCGTCGAGATATAGCAGTGCTGGCGCAAGCTTCGTGAACGCATCGGTCGCAGTAGTTATGACGGTGACGGCGAGGTGATCGGCACCGACGCGAAATTCACCCAGAGCTGTTGTCGACTTTGGTCGCTGGCTGGGAGGCAGCTCCTCCTCGTCGTAGTATGCTGGCCAGCCCTTGATCCAGCAGAAAGCGTACACGAGTACAAGGAAGATAAGCAGGCGTGCCGGGCGCGGCATAAGATGTTGTTTGTTGGCGAGCATTGTCGCTAGTATTGTATGTGTCTCATCTGCTTGCGAGCGACAAAGAAACGAGTGTCTGAGGTCAATTGAGCTGTTGCGTGGATTTAGGACGTCGAGCAGCCGTCAGGAGCGCTCAGGGATAGTGCCGACGCGTCCGAGCCCCTAACCCACGAATAGACGGCATTCCTGGTGGGGCGTTTGCTCGTACCCGCAGTCGAACGGACGCGCGGCGGACGCACTAAGTCAAGGCAAGGCATCACAACAGCAGAGCTGTCGCAAACGACTGTTCGATATGTTCATCTGTCCAGCGTCGTGCACCACTATCGCGTGAGTCGTGCCTCTCATGCTTGGCGACGCACCTTAATCGCCAGCGGAGCGAGCCATCCGGTAGCGGTACCGAAGCATGCATGAAGGATCCACATCGGCCGCAATGTAAGCTCGCAATGACTGCAGAAGATCGCGAAGACCGTAAGAGATCCAGGCTCTCAGTCTGCTCGCAAGCTCTGCTATGCTACGCTGAGAGCCCAGGAAACTCGACTGTGGGGTGACTCGAGTGTTATGTGGCTTGACAAACAACCATTGACAAAAAGGGCTGATCTTTGACAGAATATGCCAAGATCCACCAGCCACCAATTCAACCTCATCCCCAGCACTAGCGCGATGCTGCACACGTTCCTGCCTTGAGGAAATATTAGTTTGTACATCCACTGTTCTGTTCTTGTTTGTGGAAGCACGTCGTGTGCACGGCGCAATGCTCTCACCAAACTATGGTGGCCGTCAACTCGTCTGACGCTGTCTGCAAAGAATTCGTCTCTTCTCAAGCGCGTCTTTCTAGGTCTGCTCGCGTCTGTAGAGAAACCGCGTGCTGATCACGAGCTATGCCAGACTTGCTTACAGAAGAACAGTAGTCACCCAGCAAGACGAAGTTCAACGGGCAGAACGGAAAGTTCTGTCTTTGCTTATACTATGGACAAGACAAGTCTTTGGCCCTACAATTCGGGGACCTTGCTGGACAAATTGGATCGACGGAGACGAACATTGTTACGGCCAGCGACTGGTTATCGGCCCTCTTAACAGCGAATCAAGCGACTTGGTCACAGCTAGCTTAGCCAGGGTTCGCCCGTAGAAAATCACGTACAACAATCAAACCACAAAGCAGCGACTTTGAATGAGCGATCTACAAACTCGCTTGAGGAGCGGCGGAACACTTCAGAAGGCATACGGAAAGGCTATTCTGGATGATGAGCACGCAAAGCGGCATCTCGAAACTCTAGTGCAATGGCGTTACATGTGTTCTCACTTCGTCGATGTCACTGGAGGTGATTGTGCCACATTTGCGCGCCTGTAAAGGGCCATAGACGAACCTGATGAACCCATTGCAATTGAGAAGATAGCAGCTAAGGTGGGCAAAATTGAAGAACTATAAGAGCTCATGGACCACATCAAGACTCGTGGGCGCATATCGGAGAAACCAAGCTCGAAACATGTCGGTCAGACTAACATTTGACAAAATGGCTCGCCAGTCTAGCCTTTTCAGGCTGAAAGAGCCCAGCCTGCGCTGCAAATAGACACCCTGGACGCTGCTCATTCATCCATTTCTTCTTGAGCGTCTGCCACAACGACCAACGCAAGCGTACCCATCGATGTTGCTATTAACGTCCAGCTCAATTGCCGTTCTGACTCTGTCATATCTTCAGAGTTGGACATAGGCATTATACACGCGGACAACAATACCGCAGTGCGGAGTGCAGGGCTGAGCTTGTTGGACAATGTCTCAGCGGATGGAATCGTCAGGCGGGACCAGCCAGAGAGCGATTGCTTTACAGACACTAACATTGTCATGTCTCGAGAATCCAACAGGAGGGCGGAAAACGTGGATTATTCGTCAACTCATGAGAGCGTTGAGCATGAGAGATGGACACAAGCTGCTTCAATACAGCAGCTGTGGAAGGGAGAGCACGCTGCATGTCTCGCAGCATTATCCCAGAAAAGGCGAAGGGAAACTGCCGAAAACACTGGAGGAGGCCTTTCTAATTGCATAATCAAACGTGTAGACTGGGAACACTTCGAAGGGAATCGAACATAGGAGAAAGGTGAGAGCACGGCTTTGCAGAATGTCCAATCAAAAGTGGCAAGTGCACATAACCCCTACGAAGACCCGGATTCTTGAGACAGCATCGCAGTCCTTAAGAGAAGACAGGCTGCACTGGTGTAGATTTTGAAAACAATGATGGGATGTGTCTATAAAATACAGGTAACCTCAAACATCGCTTTGGAGAATGAAACCAAACAGACGACAAGATCCAAGATGCCGGAAGTGAGAGACTGGGGTTGAGTCAGATTCCAGGAGCGGGTCGCCGAGGGCCCATTACCCTTTGTGCGTTCCTGGTTGCAGAAGGCGATCGAGGTCGTGCTCAGTTCTATCACAACAATGCGACAGGCAGCGTGAAGATGCAGCGTGTGGTCGACTTCTATTCTGTCAATAAAGCCTTGTTCAAAGAGCCCTTTTATAAGCAATGCATGAGCTGGGATGAAATAACTACATTGTACCTATACTACTTTCGCGCCAGAAGTACTACAGGGCAAGATTCTGGCGGAAGCGAGTTGAAAACCCTTCTTCGAGTCGTTCTTCAGAGTGTAATATTCGAGAAAGATGGGTTCAGGAATGGAGGCCCAGAACTCTCTGGAGAAGCTGGAGGTAGTCACAACATCAAAATGCGCAACACCATGAGACAAATATACACTAACGTGGCTCTGCTGTAAGAGGTACAACAAGCTTTAGCCGCATTTCATTGGGGTATCAACATAATTAACTGAAACGTTACGATATGAAAGGAGTCGTCTATAACAGATTAGCAAGATACATGAGCGAGGTGAATAACGTTTACATACCGAACAGTCTTGGTTTCGAACTTCTGTAGGTGTGATGCTCATTTAATGGAAAATGCACCCCACAACTGCGCAGACGACGGCGTTGAAGAGGAGCACAATCGGTCGCTGGTTGCGCTTGGGAGGACCACGACGGCTACGGCGGGAGCGGTGGTGAGGCATTTTGATGATTATGTGATGTCTTTCCGGGATTTGAATGTTGGGTGTGAGGTTTGGTATGCTTTGAAGGCGAAAGTGTGGTAATGTTTGAGTGTGAACGGCTTTGGAGTGTGAGATGTATGTGGTGAGATTTGAAAGGCAGTTGAAGCGCTTTTATTTCCCCCTAAGGACTCACGAGCAATACTCGAATTGTTGCATCCATGGTCACAATGGTTATTGAGCAGATTTTTCACGCCCAAGGCTGTCCCGTTAGATGTGTTACCATAAAGTATACTTGGTTCGAAAGCTCGCTACCAACCATAACCATGACATGACATGTAAGGACCCTGGATGTGCAATCAAACGATTTATTTGATAGAAGTTATTGAATGCCTCCAGGGTCAGAATACATATCCGCGGCCAACAAGTCAAAGACATTAGTGAAGTTGCTTGCATATGTGCTATATGGAATCAGCCTGGTTAATTCTATGAATGACAAATAACTCCCGATTTCACCCTGCATTACTCCCTTAACCATGCGAAATGCCTTCCTGTGTGCAGTCTTTGTGTTGCTACAACGCCCTCCACCTGTGTGATCGACTCAAATCACAGAACGTATTCTCGAGCCCAAAGGCGAGATCACATTCGCGAGGCAAGTCGAAAGCTGCAGGTAAGGAGTGTGATAGTGTCTGTCAGTGCGGTCATCTGTCTCTGTGAGCGTTCTCGAACCCGAAGGCGAGCTATCGCATGGACAGAAAGGTGCACGAGAACGCGACTTTAGACTCTTTGAAAATAGTGACCAGTTTCTATTCACATGCCGTTCGTACAGTCTGGCGGAACGTGACTTAATCGTGGGGAGCAAAGTGACTCGACCCAATCACCAGGGCCTATCGTGCCGGACTCGTCGACGAAGCACTGCGCAGCGCAGAAAGGGCGGCACCAGCCAAACCCAGCGCTTCTTCCTAAGCCTCGAGCAAGTGCCGCTGACTGGGGGGGTTTGACAGAGCTGGAAGACCTGCGCTTGGCGCTGCTTTTTTCTTGGCTGGCGTAGGTGAAGTCATGTCCTTGGCGTTGACAACGTTCTCAAGCGGAGTTCCCTTCCTGACAGTGGCGGGCTTCTTAGCCTTGGACTCGGTCTTGAGCTTGGCGAGGGTGGCGTTCATGGCCTCCTTGGCCGCCCGAGGGTCAGGGTCCTCGCTGGCAGTCACATAGCGATGGCCACCTGGGTTGTCATAGTGGAAGGCAGCTGCACCTGACAGGCTGCTGGGGCTCAAGTTCTTCATAGACATAAGTCCGCTGTACTCCAGTGACCATGACGAGGGACTTCTTGTCCACTCAAGATTGAGATGATGTGGGAGCAGATGAGTGGTTGAATTGCGAGAAACTGCTGCCGAAACGAGAAGTGGAAGTGTCAAGGAACGCCGCTGTAATGCTATCAATGTGATGGGTATAGAACACCTTTCTCATGCTGGTGATGTCGTCGATGTTGAACAAACGAATGATAAATCGCCGGTTGTTCTGGAAAATGACAAAATCAATACTTCTGCGGTGCAGGCATGACCTGTTCGGTCCTTAGAAGAAAGTGAGGAAGCGATGGCATGCAGTGCCAGGAAGGTCAGCGACGAGCTACAAACGCGGCAACATCGACCAAAGCGCCTGCGGCAGCAACAGTGATACAGCCCCAGGGGACTGAGGCAAGAGCGAACCAGCCCGCAGCGACCGTATTCCACACCAATGATGTGTTGGTAGGGTCGGTGACGTACTTGATGTCAGGTGAGCCTCTAGTGGTCTTGCTGAGTATTGTGGAGCCATCGATCACTTGTGTGTGGATGAATCTATTGTCGTAGAGCTGGTTGTGGTCGGCGACCATGTCCTCAGATTGAGATTCTACCTTGGATTTGGAGGTCTGGATGGCTCCAATGTTGATTGTGTTGAGCTCCTTGGTGGCTTCCGCCTTCTTGACAAAGTTGATGAGCTCAAGTGCTTTGTTGTAGATGTGAGCGACCTCTCTGCTAAGTCGAGGCTGCCCATTGGTCGATGTGGTGGTTACCTCCTCGGTATTGAGCTCGGTAAGAATCTCGATGTCCACGTCGAGAATTTCGTCTTCCTCGAAAGTGGCCTCTGCAATTGATAGTTGATCCCGAAGCTCCTCAGAAGTTGATATGTCATCTGTCTGTGAGGGCTTGTTACTGTCACTGTGCAGCATATCGCGTAGGGCCTCGGCTACAATGTCGTCAACATTGAGGGTGTCTGAGATCCCGCTAAAGCCGGCAAATGTTCGTGACATATCAGCTTCAAAGTGATTCTTGTTATTGATGGGATTGTCGATGGCAGCAGTGACCGGATCGTACTTGTCAACGTCAGTGAAAGACCGAGCATGTTTGTGGAATGATGCGCTTAGTTCGACCTTGTCCTTGCAAAAATCGATGTTTAATGTAGGCGGCGTACGAGGAGGCGTGCACGCCTCGTATTTCTCCTCTTCGGAAAGGCCGTCATATGACAGCGCAGGTGATGATGGTGATGGCGATGGTGGTGACGGTGAAGGTAAGACTGCGGGTATGAACAAACCGCCGTACTTGATGAAGGCGCCCTTACAGTCCTCTTCCCAGGTCATTGACTGCTGAAGAGGAGATGGCTTCATCATTAGTGGGTGTTCCATGTTGGCACCCACGCGAAGCTTGGTCGCCAGCCAGTTGGAGTGGTAATTGTCGCGAAAGGTGCGGTCCTCGCTGTTGGTCAACTCGACATAGGCTGGGCGGCAATCTTTACCAAAGTACCAGCATTGAGTGGCCACGCCCACAGGAGTGCGCATGTTATCGAAGTCGAACGATCTGTGGTCGAAAGTGGGCTCTGGCGGCGCTGGCGTGGTGAGCTCGTGGATCTCAAGGATGTCTTCCTCAGTCCGAGTGAACTGCAGCGCGTCAAGGTCCTCGAATGTTGGCGCAGCCGAGAACTCAGCAGCGGCCTTGTAGACCTCGGGACTGAAGTCAAAGTCGTCCTCATCATCGTCTGCCCAGTTCTTGCCGGTGGCAGAGGTGTACATGTAGGTAGCCATCTTGGAAGTTGGGAATGTGGTGGTTGGAAGAATTTGACAATGTGGGTGGACAGTTGTAACAAGAATTGGTCGCAGTGGTTCGATCCAGTGTGGGTGCCATTTGGTACTAAGCGTAAGGCTGGGTCGGAGCGCAAAATGTCCGGAGGGCAGTGAATGTGATCGAGGTGTATTCGCGCAAACCTATAACCGTGGGCAACGGCTATCGAAAGTGGGTATTTGCGGCTGGTTGAGCATATGATCCATCTGTAGCCCGGTCTTTCACTTCCATGAAGTTAGGACGTCGAAGTGAAAGTATTGTCATGTATGCCGCTGTAGTGTGTACCAAACTCTGCGCGTCCCTGGACTATGGTTCAACATTGTTAGTGCGCAAAAGCTACCATACAAACTTCGCAAATGGTGGCAACCACAGATTTTTCTAAAATTGTCACCTATGCGTGTTTTTGTTCACTACTGACCGAAGAGTATAAGCAACTCGTGATCTTATCAGTCCAGTCGAGAGGCGCGGGCTGCCAGCTGGGGCGATATGAAAGTCCCAAAGCTTGGCGGAACCTTAAGACGAACCGTCATAAGAGTAAAGCTTCCGGAAAGATCATCCAGTTGTAAAGAAGATCATAGAAGGACACATGATTGGTATTGAGTGCTATTGTCTCTCATCGACAATGGAACAAGAAACGCTAGACAAAGAAACATTGTGGGTGCCGATGATTCGAGGTACGCTTGAAGAAGAAAGACGGGGTATCAAAACAAAAGAAAACCGCAATTGCAGCTTTGGAAAGTTGGAAGTGCCCTCAAGCAAGTACAATGGTCTCGTAGGGGCTACGTGAGGCGATAGCTACTGGCGCGAGGTGGCTAGCAGTGATGCGTAGCTTCTTCGCAGAGCGGAGGCATCGATGAGTGATACGCTTGGTAGTGCTGGCTACAGCCTGAAATTGACACTTAATGGCGGTGGCTTTGCTGCCCAGCCGTTGACGGCGGGAGGTGCGTATCTCGGTGGTGGATGATGAGAAGCAGCTTTGCAATTCCTCTGCTCGCTGTCGTTCATGTAGATCATGAGCATCCTGCATGACGGCAAACGTATTGGACTCCTCATACTCCTTAACCGGTTGAGCACCGCCGGAGTATTCGTGGCTCGACATGCTGTTGTGCGTTTGTGGCGGCATTGCAGGAGGTCGCGATGAAGTTTTGGCCTCGAGGATCGAGTTTGGGCCGTGCTCAGTAGTGGCAGAAGCCCGGATGGGCGTGGGAGATATAACACATATACGAGGTCCCAGTGCCATCTGAGTCAATGCTGAGATATCGACCGTGGTGTCTCGCATCTCTGCTGTTAAGAGAGTCAGGGTAGGCATGCTGACCACCCGCCCGTTATTTGAGACAACTGTCGGACCGGACTTGCGTGTGTCAGTGTGAACCTCGAGATCGAGCGTGCTGATCAGTCGCAAATGGCCAGAACCAATGCTCTCGCTGGAAGGCTTCGTCGTAATAGACGCACCCTTCGTGAACACCGAGATGCGCGAGGATGACCCATCACGCGAGGAGTAGAAGCTCAAACCACTTGCTGGACGAAGGCTCGCATCAATGCCCAGCAACTGATGCCTCTGGAGCACGAAAGAGATCGAGGGTAGATACCCTACAAGAGGCGAAGGCTCCAGCACGGACGATGCGCGCTCGAATGGCGACAGGTCGTGCACCGCCTCAAGATTCACGGTGGTTTGAGAGAATTCCGGAGACTCATCGTGAAGAGTAGCAGGAGCTGGGCGAGCGCTTACACGCTTTACACGCATCGCTTTTTGCCGCTGGACGTAGTGGTCGACAAACTCATCGTGAGAGTTGTTCAAAATCTGGAAAAGGTCAGTGTTAGTACTGACAAACGATAGCTCTCAATATACCTTGATAAGTGTATCCTCGGACAAAGAAGGTACCCAAATGATCTGCGGCGCTACAAAGGGAACAGCAGTATCATCGTCGAGATCCGCAACTCCATGAAACAGCATGCTTGGCACCGAAGCAGTATCTTGATGCTCATCAAAAGACGAACGCTTTGAGAGCCAGGGATCGAGTAGTTCTTCTTCCAGATACTTGCTGATCTTGTAGAGGCTCTCATCGGACAATTTGGCGTCTCCCATTTCGACTTGTTCGATTTTCTTTTGACCCTGCAGAGTCAAAGGGCCATACTTTGCATCGATCATCCGAATCAACCGTTTGGCACCGTCTTCACACTGTTCCTCGTCTAGCTGGTCTTCTACCACAATTTCGGAGCGCAGTGAAGACTCGCCGTGAACCATCGTTTCGCCATGATCCCATTTAAGAATGCGCCAATTGCGGTAGTGAGTGATGCTATCTCCGCCATTGTGGATATGGTCGAAGCGCTGCTGGAAATCGAGCTTGTAATCGACGGCATTGAGAGCGTGCGCGTCGGTCCTGTAGCGCCCATTGCAATCAGGGTGAATGCTTGAGTCAGAGTCACGGCAGTACTTCGGACAGTTGTAGTCGACGACATTGACGAAACCATCGTCTGCATCACCATCTTCTTCTGCTATCGCGTACAACCTCTGCGTGGCCGTTGCTCGTACGGATTGCTCCGAGCTATCGCTATCGTCGGAGTCGAGCTCTCGATCGGCCAGCGGGAAGCCTTCCTCGTTCGCGCTTGCCATCATTCGCGCAAATGATGTTGTACCTGGGCTGCGTTGAAGCCTGCGCGTGTTGACATTATGCATTTTGGCACTGATATGGGCAGGCGCGGTACATTTATCAGTGGTGTTGTCATACTTGACATGTCGGGATCTGTATATACTTTCGAGCGTCGCCGGTGTTGTTGGTAGGCACAATGCTCCTTGTTCACCGTCTTCATCGTCGTCAGGCTGAAGGATGTAGACGAACTTTGTGCCGGTCGGCTTTGTTAGCTCGTTGGATCCTTTGTTCTGCGCTGCACAATGACTTAGGATATAGTCTTGAACGTCGCGCTTTACTGTGCTGCTCAGTTCGAACGATGCATGTTTGCCTCCTTGCCAGTGCACAGATCCAGACTTAGGTGTGGGAATACCTCGAGAAATCACTGCTGCTCGGTTCCGCCTCAAACGTGCGAAAGGGTACGGCCTGTCCTGACAGAGGAAAGTTCGCTCGGGAGAGAGAGGTGTGGCATTGGTGTCCTCATCGTCAATGGCTTCCCCATCCGATTGGGGTCCTTGTATCCGAATCTGAGCAGGCATTGAAGTGAGAGAGCAAGGAGATGCTACCGAGTGCGCCATGATAACGGCAGTGACAAGCGATCGTACATAGGCTGCTTGTCAATATGAGCGCATGGCCATGGCGCCGGCTGAGAAAGACTTACAGACTCGAGACCAGAAAAGACACGGCGATGATCCGCGAACAGGCTAGACGCTCCAGACACTTCGCTTCTTAGACGTGAGATGCTGTGATAGAATGTGGAGACTGAGTCGATCGAGAATGGTGCTTGCTATGAGTGGGTAGATGCAGGTTGCCAATATGCAGGTATGTAAACCGAGCTATGTGCAGATGGACACTTGAATGTTTGGCGTAACAGTAGGTACCAAGTCGCCTGTGTTTGCTGTTTACGATCGCTTGCTCCCGTGCTGAATGATAGCAAACAACGTGTGTACATTCGCCACCAGCGCCCATGTGCCCGGAGTTCACCCGGGTGAATGTTGAACATTGTTTGTCACAGTAACAGCGGCAATGACCTTGACAATGAGTGAAGTTCTGCGGCCTTCTGGATTCCTGTAAAGCTCTAATGAGTGCCCCTTTTGTGTCGCCATCGGAGTGCTAAAATGCTGCGTGGTATGCTCCCAGCCGCACCGCAACATATAGATAATCATCAACCTAGAATGACCCAATCAGCAAGACTGAACGATGAACTAACACCGATCACAGTTCGAAATGCCTCAAGAGGGCGTAGGTGAATCACCAATTTTGCATAAGGCGGTGGTCGCTGAGCTTCCTGTTGTTCTTGTTCGATAATGCTACTCGGGCGTCTACAATGTCGACTTCCTGTGCATGACGGTTGCCGCCGCCTGTATGGTATTAGCATGCCCACCTGATCTAAAATAAGCGTTTGACTTACCTGGTGGTTCGGGAAGATCAGTGTGTCCGCCACGACGACGTTCTCCCTCCTCCCCGCCGCAAACACCACAACCTCCGCAATATCGTCACCAGTCAGAGGCTCCACGCCCTCATAGACCTTGTCCGCCTTCGCCTTATCACCCCCAAACCTCACGATACTGAATTCCGTCTCGACCTGCCCAGGGTCAATTTCAATAACCCTGACACGACTTGCAATAAGCTCCTTGCGCAGAGCGTCAGTGAACGAGCGCACAGCCGCCTTGGTAGCGCAGTAAATGCTGCCTCCGGGGTACGGCTCACGACCCGCAATCGAGCCAATGTTTATAATGTCGCCGCGGCCGCCGTCGGGGCGGGCGAGGAAGATAGGGAGGATGGCTTGCGTCATGGCAATCAGACCTGTGACGTTGGTTTGGAACATGGTGTTGATGTCTGCTTGGGCAATGGAGGGGGCTTTGTCCACGCCTTTGACGAGGCCGCTGGGATACAGTTAGCTTGTTCCTGCGTCTCGACTCATATTACTTGGGAAAGAGAGGGAGGTAAAGGAAGGCTGGGTACGTACGCGTTGTTCACCAGGACATCGACTTCTTTGAACTCTTCAGGCAGGTTGCTAACGAATTTCCCAATTTCCTCAACGCTGCTGACATCAAGCTTTACAACATGCACCTTGACGCCCTTCGCGAACCCTTCGATCTCCTTCTTGACCTCCTTCAGCGCATCTTCGCGACGAGCTGTAAGGATAAGCTTCAAGTCATCGGGCTGCGTGCGCGCAAACTCAAGCGCAGTACTCTTTCCAATTCCCGAGCTGGCACCGGTGACCAAGACGGTCTTGCCGGCTAGGCGCTTAGCTTGACTCGAACTCATCCTTTTAAAAGCTGTGGGAAAGTTCAATTGCTGTGTGAGCGATGACGGGAAGCTCGAAACGCGGGGTTTATGGGCGACGAAGCTCCGGCAGAGGGTACGAGTAGTGCGGATAACGTTTCCTGCGCCGAGAGGACTCATGTAAGGTACGAGATATCAAGACGGGGCAATTGGGTCCTTATGAAGCTGTTTGGTGGATGATAAGACGTGGTTGCGGTTATTCATGGTAGGTCGGTAAATCAAAGTCCGGAAGCTAGGCCGAGCTTCAGCAGGGGTTGGGAGCTTTGATGGTGGGGTTTATGGAAGCACGAATTGTGTGGGGGTTCATTCGTCATTTTTAAGAGCGCTGCGATATCGCAAAAACGGAGAGTGATGTTACTAAGACTCATGGGTTGATGGTGAGTATAAAAGAAGAGTTCAGTATCACGTTGCACAAGGATCGAGGTACGTGTTGATCATTACTTCATTGATTCAGTGCCGCCGCAATGGCTGGTCTTTACTACATAACTTAGGGTATCTCAGCATCATCCTTTCACGGTGCGATGCATTTACGCCTTGCCCTTGCGCTCGAGCTCAGCCTGCTCCTCTTCCCTCAGCTCCTGGTCGAGCTTAGCGCCAGCGCTGGGCTCGTTGCCGTGAGACTTTGCGGGCAGGGTAGCGTCAACCTTGCGCAGACGGTCCTCCTCGCTCAGCTTCTCATCGTCCTCCTTCTCGCGCTTCGATTCGCGCTCGAGCTTGTTGGCAATGGATCGCTCATCCTCTGTAAGTTGTTAGTGTTTCATACTTAATAATCGATGGAGGGGTGATGTGGGGTATAGCGAGCACGAAGGTGCATGTTGAGTATGCGTTGGGAAACTTACTGGAGTCCTGAGCCTTGTGGGAGTTCTCCTTGCCCTCGTGGAAGCGGTTCTCCTTCTTGGCCTCCTCGATCTCGGAGTCCTTGTAGTTGCGCTGGTCACCGGCCTCGTAGACCTGGGAGTTACCGACGTTGGAAGTTCCAGACATTGTGTTGTATGTAGGTTTTGTTTGGGATGTGGTAGTTGAATTGAGTGTATTTGAGGTGATTGATGTGATAGATGAGTGAATAATGTAGTACTTTGTAGCGTGCAGACCCTTTATAAAGGTCGTGTGCGAGAACTTACAACGATGACGTAGTTAGGTTATGATCTCATGGTGGGGAAAAGCACGACCAATTTTTGGGCGTCGAAACAGAAAGACGATGCGGGACGATGATGCGCAGCTGCGGGACGAAAGTGGGCTGGAATGCGTTCCTGGCCGATCTTTGTTGCCATGTGTCACGATCTTTCGACTTCGTGACGATGTTGCGGCTCCGCTGTGAACAGATTGGCAACGTGCAGCTAGCGGCGAATGTCACAACATCCTCGACTCTCAATTTGCAGCACACGTCATGATGGAGCTGACGACACTCTCTACAACCTCTACTGACATCCATGGCTAAGCGAAACTGCGCTTGGTTAACCACCGGTCCACAAGAGCGAGCGCCTCCTTGGGTTTGTCAAATGGCACGAGATGCCCCGCCCCATTTACGGTGCTGAGTGCGAACGTGGTCTCTCTTCCACTCGATGTCTCAACCTTGACCTCCTTGAACCATCCAACCTCCTGCTTGCCATCCTTCCACGTCTGCTTGCTCTGTGCAACGAACGCTGGCTGACCCTTCCACGGCATCGAGTTGGCCCACTGCAGGTTGCCCGCCGTGTTACACGCAAGATCAAGGTTGCCCTGGTAGAACAGCACATCAACTCCAGTCTCCAGCAAGTACAATACCTGTGGCTGCGTGCTGATGCCCAGGTCGTTTGTCAACGAAAAGGCGATCGCGACTTCCTCAGAAAAGACACTGTAGTTCCCAACAGCTTTGGGCACATGCAACGCTTCGTAGACCCAGGGCAAGTTGAGGTACTCTCCAATCTTTGGGATCTCAGGGTAACAGAGGTCGTCTCCCGTCTCACAGGGATGCGTGATGTCGAAGCGGTTGCGGCCTCCAGCACCAGACTCGCCGTCATAGTGTACAATCACCCCGTTCCAACAGACCTCCTCACCAGCAAGGCAGAGTGCGGGGTCTGGGTGGTTGTAGCAGACGCGTGCTAGCTCAATGCAACGAGGAAGATGAGTAGCCATAATGTCGCAGCGTGTTTGGTTGAATATCGGGGACTCAACGCCAGGGTTTGTCGTACAAAGTGTCTCCCAGTAGCCGAAGGCTGTATCGAGAGGGCTAACGTATGCATTGCCGACAAAAATGGACTGCAGGTTCACCTGGGGTCTCTTTGGGTAAAGTAGATTCTGAGAGACGATCTGAGCTCCCAATGTGGGAACGTAGTGGCCCTGCTTCACGTTAGCCAAAGGTCTCAAGCGCCGGTAGGGTTGATCGGACTTACAGCATAGCTCTCTCCCGTGATATGAAACTCCTTGCCCTTTAGTTTCGGGAATACATCGCTCGTGAAAAGCTGCAGGAAGTGGTGCATATCCTCCGCGGCTGTAAAGCTGGTTCCAGGGATGGGAATACCTTCATCAATATAGCTGAATCCAACACCCGCCGGTTGATCAACGTAGATGACGTTCGCGTTCTTGCTCCATCCAAATTCATTGTAAACGGTCCCATTACCATACTCATTGATCAGACAAGGACCATTCTCTTGAAGCATACCGATCATGCCTGACCCGCCGGGGCCGCCAGTAAGCCATAGCAGTAACGGGTCTTCTGAGGGCTTGTCCTGCGATTCAAAGTACCAGAAGAAGATGTGCTTGGAGCCCACGTCTAGCCAGCCGGTGTACTGTTTCGAGTGTGCATTGCATAGGGTTTCATTCTGCTGGTGCTTGATGCGGATGGAATGATGCTCTGAGAATTGACTCTGGAATCTCTGGAATCCTTCGACTTCTGGGGTGTCCTGGAAGGGTACTTGAGACAACTCAGCAGCAGCGCCTGCCGCAAGCAACAGGGAAAGGAACTTCATAACGCGACGCAATGCAGTGATTGAATGTCGTTAAATTCGGCGGAGGCCAACACTCGCTTTATATATGATGGATGACCTGGGGATGCCTAAAGTCACGACGTCAAGTGCTGACATCTAGGTACCTGCATGATAACGCGATCTCCGCAGGAACGGCAGGTTTTGCCGTGCACCTTCCGTTTCGCGTTCGAACTTCACTCTCACCATTTCCCACCTCACACGCGCCATATACCAACTGCAGTTTTATTGCGCGAAGCGGACGCGTCATTGGACACGATACCCTTTTTTGGACCTTTACAAACACTCAGTACTACCTGCGATCGAGTCAGCCTCGCACAGTATCCTCACAGCAACAGCTGCCGCTCTGCTATTCACATCGTCACAATGCCCTACAACAACACCCCAATCGCACCCTCGAAAGAGGTCACAGGCCATGTCTCCCTCCCTCGTATGTCTTCCAAACCTCACTGCATCTGCCAAACTTATCTAACGTACCACAGTCGCACGCGTCCAAAAAATAATCAACGCCGACCCCGAGCGCCTGACCGTCACGAAAAACGCTTCCTTCGCCATTGCCCTCGCCACAGAAATGATGATCCAGCACCTCGCCGTAACAACACACAATGTCGTCAAAGCAGAACGCAAGCCGCGCCGCAATATCCAGTATCGCGACGTCAGCGGCGCGGTGAGCAAGACCGACAACCTGGAGTTCTTGGTTGATGTCGTGCCCAAGACGACGCAGTATGGTGTATACAAGAAGCGGAAGGCGCAGGAGGAGGAAACTGCGGCACGAGAGCGGGCAAAGGACGAAGAGTTGGGGAAGGGCAAGGGAAAGGCGGTGGAAGGTGCGGAGAGGAAGAACAGGTCGGCACAGACGACGCTGCCGAGTATACCCATTGGATCGGGTGCAGCGCAGGACTTGCTTGCGAGGGCTGGCGAGGCACCGACAACAACGATGACGACAACATCGACACCGCAGAATGGCACACAACTCGACCCGCTGGCGAGGAAAGAGCTGGTGCCGCCTGTTCCAGAGACGGAGGCTATGGATGTGGATGGCGGAGCTGGGGAGGACAGAGTTGCAGACAGCGAGGGTGAGGAGGACCCGGCGGCGATGCAGATCGAGATGGAGATGCGTGGGCCACCGCGTCAAAACGGGAAAGGGAAAGAGAAGGAAGAGAGTGCTGCACCCGCACCGAGTGCGAGAGTAAGCTCCGGTGGGTTCACAGCGATCAACAACTGATAAATAGAATCGAGTCATGAGCATTGTGCCTTGGGTTGCAAAGCATTGCATAAGGAGGCGTTATTATGGTAGGATTCGGGTCAAACATTAGGCCTTGAAAGTAGGAGCAACAACAGCTGAAATGAACAAACACCTTCAATGGTCCATGACTATCTACTCCCCGGTCTTCCTCTATCCTCTAACTCCTCGCCATCATCCTCATCAATCACAAACGGCTCCTGGTCATCCCCCCTCCCTGGCGTCCTTGTCACGACCGGACTATTCAGCCTAACGTGCCCTCGTCTATCCATCCCAATCAAACCCAACCCTTTCTGCCACACACCATCCACTTTACTAGCTACAGCGACAAGGACGCGATTCAGACCTTCCATCCTGTCATCTTCGCCGATGCCAGATCCAACATGCCCACCATGGCCTGCAGCTTCGACTTTGAACTGGTACTTTAGACAGTCCTTGACTGTGACGAGGCCCGTCAAGCGGCCACGGTATTCAATAAGAATAGATCGTGGACCCATTTTCTTGAAGAGCTCCATGACCGTCTCCAGCGGCAGCCTTGGGTGCACCGTCAGCGGCGTTGGATCGACAAACTTGCTCAGGTCGAGCTCCGCGTCGGAGGTCGGTGTGGAAAAATGGACTTTGCTTGCACCCGAGCCGTGGGCATCCTTTCGAGCCTTGTCGAGCGCGTACCGGAGTTCGGTGCGGCCGATGTATCCGAGGAGGATCTTGCGCTCGAGGTCCTCGACGATAGGATACCCTTGGTACGCATTCTCGTCCATGATGGATTCGACCTGGCGGAGCGTCATGCCGCTTGCCGGCAAGCATGCGATGGCGCTGGACATGACACTCGATACCGGGACGCCGAAGGTATGCTCCTCCTTGTTGTCGAGGAACGGGTAGCCGTTGAGATAGATCATGCGGTCTGCGATACCGCCGTGTCCGAAGCGCTCGCTCACGGCTTTGGTGACGCCGACGACAATCATGGTGGGGAGGATGTAGGTCAGCGCGCCTGTGATTTCGAACATGATTACCACCACGCTGACGGTGATATGCATGATTCCGCTCAGCGCGGCGGCGGCGCCCAGAAAAGCGTACGTGCCTGGCGTGATGCAGGGCTGGTCGGGAAGGCAGGCGGAGAAGAAGGCGCTGCTGGGGAAGGACTCGTGCAGCGCTTCGACCAGTATGCCGATCATGCGGCCGAAAGCCGCGCCGATGGCCATGGAAGGGACGAAGATACCTGCAGGTACCTTGCAGCCGAAGGATATGATGACGAGGAGGGTGCGTAGGGTGAATGCGAGGAAGAGGGACAGGACCATGTGCCAGCGTTGGGAGCGGCTGTTGGGGTTAGGACAATGCTTCCAATGCATGATATGATAAGCGGAAAGTAGGTGACTCACTCGCATAGCTGATCGTAGTCATGATCGCCTTCACATTCCTGGAACAAAATCTCCATGCTCTCCGTCATGTCAATACGCAGGAACATGTTTGGATAGCATATTACCGCAGTTACGACGGCTAGGACCACGGCCTCGGTAACGGGGTACGCTGAGAGGTATTTCTTGCGGAAGACTTGCATCTTCAGGTTCCATTTTATGACAAAGGCGCCGTATAGACCACCGAATGCGCCGATGATGAGGTAGAACAGTATCTCGAAGAAGTGCCATGAGCGGTCGTATTTGACCTGGAACATGACGAGTTGGCCGGTGCGGAAGGGGTTCATTGCCTATACATTCAAATCAGCATCGATGTTCCCTTTTATTGGAGTGAGGTCGAGGGCCAGGTAGAAGACATACGGCTAGCACAGCGGTAGCCACCAGCGCGCAAAAGTAGCTCCTCCACATAGTCTTCAATGGGAAATGATTACACATCTCCTCCAGACTGAAGAGTACGCCTCCAATCGGACTGCCAAACGCAACTCCCACACCTGCGGCCGCGCTCGCACTCAAAATCTCCCGCGTCTTGGCCGCATTCCGTCTATACTTGTCGAAAAACCGACTGATCACATTGCCTGTGCAGACAGCGTAATGCACACTGGGCCCCTCCTTGCCAACGCTAAGTCCACTTGCAATCGCCAACGGCAACCCAATGCTCTTGATAAACAGCGTCGTCGCCCCAAGGAAACCCTTCATTACAAACCCCGCAATTATGCACTTCATCTCACTGATCCCACTCCCCGCCGCATACGGCGCATACGTCTTGACCAGCGTGGCAGCCGTGAGCGCAAACAGCGCCGCAAATCCCATGTACAAGACGTAATTGACGGGCCACACGCCGCTCCAGCGCTTCCACTCGGGACAGCCGCCCTCAGCGCCCCAGCAGCAGAAGCTCTCGTTGAGGTAGAACGCCGTGCTGCAGTGTCCCAGCTTGATGTCGCTCAGCCACTCGGTCACGATATTGAGAAACGCAGCGTTCAGCCCGATTGCGGCCCCGACGAGCGTGACGACTATCCAGGCTTGGCCCGCATCGTACGCTTCTGCGATTTTGCGCCGCCATTTTCCGCGCCCCCGGCCGAGAAACACGCGTCCTGTGTAGTTGGACGGCTGTGAGAGTCGGGCTTTGCGGCGTGCTTTGCGGCGCAGGGATTCGCGGGCGGCGTCTTGCACCCAGTCTATTGTCGTGAAGTCTTCGTATCTCTTGATTTCGGCGATTTCGCTGGCAATTGCGGCAGCGGCTTGCGCGGTAGAAGCGGCTTCGGGGTCGTCATAATCGTAGGATTGAACCGATGCGCTGGTGTTGCGGCGGCGCAGGGACGGTGCGAAGGAAGCTGTTCGAGTCTGACTTGGTCGGGAGGGTCGCGAGCGTGAGCGCGAGGCTGAGGGGCTGTTCATCGCATTGTCGTTTCGGTCGATGGTGTCTTCGGGAGACTCGAGGTTATTGTTGGGTTATCGTAGAGGGTGACGTTTGACGTTTGGAGCTGATGCAGGGGAGCTATTCTTGGAGTTGCGGAGGGGACACGGAGGTCCGATCGACGCTTGTGCGCCGGGATGCTCGTTGACATGTGCTTGAGGATCCACGTCCTTGAATCCACCAGAACAGCAAGCGATCTTGTCAGACTGTGATCAGACTTTCTCAAAATGTGTCGTAGTAGTTTTGTCGTTATAGCATTGCGATGCGTTATTCTATAGCTTGTTAAAGTTATTCCGCCAAACCAGCAGAGTACGTTTTCAGGACTACAGAGCTCCATCAAAAAGGACGAAAATTCATCTCACCACGATACATGATCATAATGATCAGAAACCATTGTTGTCGACTCCTTGAATACCAAGATATTTCGAACCCAAGTTACAAAGCGATCCCATGCCTCCTGACCGAATCAGCCCTTTTCACAGTGCACTGGCGTGTCCGTACTTTTGACAGCACTTCGATAGTGGAACCATATCTTTATATTCAATCGTCTATCGCGTTGACTTCTCGCAGGGTATCATCAAGTCTTCTATCATCTATTCGTTTGCTTTTCCGTATCCGAGTAACTCCAAAGCCAGGCCTAGCTATACCGCTTCTATCTCGTGTCCGCAGGCTTACTCCATCTCAATGGTGCCAGGGGGCTTGCTGGTGACTGCGTAGATGTTAGTATGCCGCTTGAGAAACACAGAGAAGGATTGGACTTACTGTCGTAAACAACACGGCAGACACCGTTGACCTCGTTCACAATGCGTCTCGACACGCGCTTCAGGAATTCGCCATCGAAGGGGTACCAATCCGCCGTCATGAAATCCGATGTCTCCACCGCCCTCAGCGCAATAACCTGATCGTGCACCCTCTTGTCACCCATGACACCAACGGCCTTGACGGGCAACAGCGCCGCGAAAGCCTGGCTGATGTTCCTGTACAGCCCGGCCTTCTTGATCTCCTCGATGAAAATGAAGTCAGCCTCGCGGGCAATACGGACCTGCTCGCGGGTCACCTCACCCAGGATGCGGATAGCAATGCCCGGGCCAGGGAAGGGGTGGCGCCAGACGAGTTCCTCGTTGATGCCAAGCTCGACGCCCAGGGCGCGGACTTCGTCCTTGAACAGCTCGCGCAGAGGCTCGATGAGCTTGAGGTTCATGTTTGCTGGGAGGCCGCCGACATTGTGGTGGGTTTTGATGGTCTGCGAGGGACCCTTGAAGGACAGGGACTCGATGACGTCCGGGTACAGGGTGCCTTGGAGGAGCCATTCGATCTCGCCGGCGTTGGGGGTGTTGTGTGCAGCTTCTGCGATTTCTTTGGCTTTCTGCTGGAAGATCTCGATGAAGGTGTTGCCGATGATTTTGCGCTTTTGCTCGGGGTTGTCGGTGATGCCCTTGAGGCGGTCGAGGAACATGTCGGAGGCGTCGACGACGGTCAGGTTGATGCCGAGGCCTTTGTCGAGGGTCTCCTTGACTTGCTTGGCCTCGTTCAGGCGCAGTACGCCGTTGTCAACCATGACGGCATGGAAGCGGTCGCCAATGGCCTCCTTCATCAGCTTAGCTGCGACGGTGGAGTCGACACCACCGCTGACGGCGCCAATGACCTGACCCTTGGGTCCAACGAGCTTCCTGATGCGCGCAATCTCCTGGTCGACAAACTTGCCCATGGTCCAGTCGGTCTTGGACTGGCAGATGTCGACAGCGAAGTTCCTGAGCAGAATCTTGCCCTCGGGTGTGTGGGTGACTTCTGGGTGGAACTGGATGCCGTACATCTTCTTGGAGCTGTGCGCGATACCGGCATAAGGCGAGTTGGGGGTAGTCGCGACTGTGACAAAGTCCTCGGGCATGTGACTCAGCTTGTCGCCGTGGCTCATCCAGACCTCGATGTTGTTCTGGAGGCCCTTGAACAGCTCGTCAACATGGCCGCCATGCTGCTGGAGGTTCAGGTGTGCGTGGCCGTACTCCCTCTTCTCGCCGGCTGCAACGCCTGCGTTCTTTCCGAAGTGCCATGCCATCTCCTGCAGGCCATAGCATATTCCGAGAATGGGCACGCCGAGATCGAAAACGGCGTGGTCGACGTGCGGTGCGCCCTCCTCGTAGACGGAGTATGGGCCGCCGGAGAGAATGATGCCCTTGGGTGTGAAGTCGAGGTCGGCCAGCTTTGTGGTGCATGGCAGCATCTCTGAGTAGACATTGAATTCGCGGAGTCGTCGAGTGATCAGATGCGTGTACTGGGACCCGAAGTCGAGCACCAGGATGGTGTCGAAGGTCTTGTGCGGGGGAATGGGGTCTTTGGCGTCGGTCGTCATGTTGGCTAGAGAATTGAGGTATGAAAGAAGAAGTGAAGAGGAAAAAGAAGTGTAGAAGGAGAGGACCCTGGAAAGTGAGGGACAGTGGGTTGGAGGGGCTGACTCGGCCAAAAAATATTTAGCGTCAAGCGCATGCATGCAGGTCTACCGACGTCGTACCCAGCTTTTAGTAGCAAATTACCCAACACCACATACACACAATGGCCAAGCGGAAACAGGACCCAGAAGAGCTCCCCGATGCGCCCGAGAGCAAGGGGAAGGGCAAGAAGAAGGATGATGAGTCTGACAGCGACGAGGTTCGGCGCATTTCCCCCGCGTACATGCGATCGCGCTCATGCATTGATAGGACATGGACATGGTGAACGTCGACTTTGAGTGGTTTGATCCCAACCCTGAGGTCGACTTCCATGGCCTGAAGACATTGTTGCGCCAATTGCTGGACGTCGACAACCAGCTGTTCGACCTGAGTGAGCTCGCCGACATCATCTTGTCGCAGCCACTGCTGGGCAGCACAGTCAAGGTCGACGGCAGCGAGACGGACCCGTATGCGTTCCTGACCGTGTTGAATCTGGAGACACACAAGGTACTGCCAATATCCCGCGTGCGACGCGTTGTGCGACTAACGCCGGCCAGGACAAGAAAGTGATTCGCGACCTGCACGCCTACCTCTCCAAGAAGGCGCCCGAGCTCCTCCCAAACGCACCCGCACAAATCGGTCTCATCCTCACCGAGCGCTTCATCAACATGCCCCACGAGATCGTGCCGCCAATGTACACCATGTTGATGGAAGAGATTCAGTGGGCGGTTGAAGAAAAGGAGCCATATGCATTCACACACTACCTTGTGCTTTCGAAAGCGTACTCAGAGGTAGCTTCGAATCTGCCTGCGGTGGGTCAGCCGCCTAGCAAGAAGAAGAAGGCGGGTAAGGCGGAAGAGGAGACATTCTACTTCCACCCTGAGGACGAGGTGCTGTATCAGCATGCTGTTGGGCACACGACGTTCGATTATGATACCCCAGTGGATGAGGGTGCGAGTGATAGCAAGAGAGCGTTCCAAGAAATGGGTGTCAAGCCGCAGGGACACTTGACGCTGATCGAGGCGAACAAGTTCGCAGGCGCGGTAGATGCCGTCAAGTCATTCCTCAACGGGCAATGATCATGAAATCGTACCAAAGCATGAACATAACAGACCCGTCCCATGATGTGTGGCGATGGTGTGAAGTGACTCTAACTGGTGTTACATTCCTACGCACACAAGCCGAATCTAAATAAGAAACCAAAGGAAACGGTAATGCTTGCTCCTATTGACACAGCCAGCTCCCCGACCCATCTTCTCGCTACTTTACACAATGCGCGAATTTAACCAATGACGACCTTGCCCTCCTCGGGGAAGTCATACGCAGGAACCTCGAGGTTGAGCGGGGCAGGTCCCTTTCTTATGCGGCCAGAGATATCGTAGTGGGATCCGTGGCAGGGGCAGAACCAGCCGCCGAAGTCGCCGGCTTCGCCGATGGGTACACAACCGAGATGGGTGCAGACACCTGCTGTTGTTAGCTTTGTTCGCCTCTGCTGCTTTCTTGTAGGTGCTCGTACCCAACATGATCAACCACTCGGGCTTCTGGACACGGTCGCCGTCGGACTGGGGGTCACGCAGGGATTCCCACTTGGTGTCCTCAGCCTCCTTGATCTCGCTCTCGGTGCGGTGACGGATGAAGACGGGCTTGCCTCGCCACTTGATAATGACCTGTGCTGTCTCAGCTGCTGTCCCTAATTATCCCAGATCTATCGGTGAACGTACGTTCTTGCCCTCGGGAATGGCAGCGAGATCGATCTCAACCTTGGCCTGGGCCAAAACGTCGGCGGAGGCGGACATGTTGACGAGGAAGTCTGTCGCGCAATGCATTAGCCCGTGTGCTCTCCATCGAATCGCAGTCCCAGATCATCCGCAAAACAGCCAATTGCTTCCAGGAATGTTCCACAATGCCCTATATCCCAATGCCATCGCTTTTCGGAGCTCTATCGTGCTGTTTGCGGGCGCTACGGTGGGTGGGTGGTCTTACCCTGGACGGTCGCCTTCGCGCCAAGAGCGGACAGCGCACCCATGGAGCCGACCATGAAGTACTGGAAGACCTTGGTGCTCTGCTCGCCGTTCTTGTTCCTGTAGGCGGCGAAGGAGGGGATCTTGGTGCTGTCGGCGCTGCCCTTGAAGGGGCTGTCGAACGACGACGCCGAGGCGTTACGGGTCTGCATGGCGGTGCAGCCGGCCCGGGCGACGGGCATCTGGTGGGCTGTCCATGATCGTGCGACAGCACGGGCGCTGTTGGCGAGAGCGGGCATCGTGGACGCGAGGTGTGCGGGTGGTGGTGATGGGTGTCGTCGATGGCAGGAGCGAGGTTGAAGAATTGCAGGGCAAAGCATCATCAAGTTGGAGCCAATCAGCACGATTTGATTGGTGGCGGCCGCTCGCCGCTTCCCGGAACGAACACCAACACTCCAACATGAGCAACTTGGATCATCAACAAGTGAGACACGAACGATGACACAGGCTTTCTTCTTGTCTTCGCATTTGGCTCGCTGAAGCCTTCATAGCTTGTGTGCGGTCCAAATGCTGGGATCGACTTAGGTACAATTAGAAGGGCGGCTGAAGCCCTTGTTGCCTACCATCGGAGCTGAAGGTAGGCAGGACGACTACATCACCCTCACTTTCACTCCCTGTTTGCAAATGCTCTGCCATGCCGTTTTCCCTTCTTCGTCACGTTCAACTTTGGGTATTGGACACGATACCTGATCGCTTTTCACTGTCACCAGTACCATCGAACCGCCAGTATGTCATCTCATCGTGACAGTAGCATCAGAACACACACGAAGCCAACAGGAGCAGGCACAAGAAAAGTAAAAACGTCAGCGTCTGAGTCCTCTGCAACTGCCCCAATCACCGGCAAAAGGATGGCTTCGACCACACAACCTCCTGCGAAGAAAGTCAAACTTGATGTCAACGTCGAAGTCCAAAACAAAACCGAAAGTGAAGAGCAGCATCCTCACCTGGCCTATACTGATCTATCCTCATCCTGGCTGGACAAAGACTCTACGCAGCTTGCCCACTCAGCCTCCCTGCAGCTCAGCTACCACAAGGGTGATATGTTCGCCGATGCTCCCCAGGGTTGTGTACTAGTTCACGCCTGCAATACCCAAGGTCATTGGGGCGCGGGTATTGCCAAAGCATTCAAGCAGAAGTACCCTCAAGCCTACATCGATCACCACAACTTCTGTGTTAAGGACCACGGCAAGTCCAACCCTGTACCGACAGGCACCGCCCAGCTTCTTGCACCACGAGATGGCGACAAACAACACTGGATCGGCTGCGTCTTCACAAGTGCGAAATACGGCAAGGTCAAAGACAAACCAGATGAGATCATTGTGAACACCGCCAGAGCGATGCAGATGTTGTTGCAGTTGGTCGGCATGGTCACCGAGAACATCACTACAATTCGAATGTGCAAAATCAACAGCGGGAAGTTCGCTGTGCCCTGGGAGAGGACGGAGGAAGTGCTGAAGGGCCTAGAGATGCGGCCTTGGTGGCCTAACAAGATCGAGGTGTGGGAGCCGGAGGAGTGAACACAGAAGGCGCCCGAGCAGTGCATGTGAACCTCGTTTGTAATCAGATCAATGTGTTGATTCCCAGTGAACGTGTTGACGATTTTCCAATTTGAGTAAGAATGAAGATATGCCAGCTACCGAACTGATCAGCTGCTTGCCAAACCAACAATAATCTGCAGTGCCATCTTCTTCTGTCCCAGTATCGCGACTCGGTTTTGTGTGTACCTTGACAATGAACGGATGTAAAAGTGAATCCCTGCGCTGTCATTGTCAAGTCGTCCCTTCCGAAATTGCCCAAAACTGCAAGGCGGGGTAAACAGGAGACCAAAAACAAACAAAAGGGAAGGGCGAAAAGCCGCAACCATCATCTAACGCGTCCTGAGCGTTTCAAGCATTGTCCACGTCTTTGTAAGACTGCGCCTGCCAGAACGCTGAGCACCAATCACACAACGATCTCACCGCATCCCTGCGCCGGTTGACCTCGCAAGTGCGGGAGAGGTCTGTGCACGCCGCGTTGGACGCGACTTTGTTAATGGTGGAGACAACAATCACCGCCTCGAGCTCACACTCCCTTCACCACCGATCTTAGACCTTCGGCGTTCCTCGTACCCTGTTTTACTACCTCACCTCGCCGGCAACGAGGTTTCACATGTCTCTTCGTTAGTAGACACACAACAGCTCACAATGGAGGGACCGCTCTCCCCAGGGGCCACCAATGGCACCTCACGAGCGCCCAGTCCCACCCCGCCCACTATCGACCCTCAGATAATAGTCGACTACCTGGAGAAGGTCCTCGATGTCAACCTCGGCGCTACCGAGCGAGATCTCTATGCGCCTGGCAGCTTCCTCTCCACCGACAAGCGTATCGACACCTTGCAGAGATGCACGCAGTTCTCGAAGGAGAACCAGACGGTGCTCTATGTCGTCAAGGAGAGAACTGCAGAGGCCTCCATAGATGGGTTGGACGGGACCAATGGTGAGTAACTCCGCGACTGTAACTATACTCCAGCTAACATCCCATAGGCGTCTCCCAACACTATACATACACTGTTTCCACTGAACTCACCGCATCTCCTCACTGCGCAGCGTTTGTTATCCTTCAGAAGCGACCGATACCCATAGATTCCTCGATACCCCTCAGCGAGCAAGTCAACATTTCGACCCTTCCCGGCTTTATACTTTCTAATAACAACTCGTCGCAAGATGGCGCTCCTTTCGAGTATATTCATTCGTACATTCAGACTGCCTTCGAACCGTACTTCGATAGCTATACAAAAACGAAGAGCCAACGCAATCCGAAGGAGCTCTACAGCAAGGGAGAGAGCGAGTCCAGGGCAAGCGTCTCTGCAGCAAAGAAGAAGATGGCTGAGCTGGCTTTGGCGATGGCACACTTGTCGGACAACGCTGACATTCCTGAGTTGCTCTTGCCACTGCATCCACACATTCTGGTTGCACTTCAGGATGCGGAAGCTCGAGGCTTAAAACCTTCTCCAGACCTGATCCCCGCCACTGTTGTGCAGGACAGTGTTTTCCTGAACCAACTGCAAGGAACTGTCAACGGTTGGATCAAGTCCATACAAACGATTACCAAGACGAATCGCGATGTGGCCACTGGAACAGCACAACAAGAGATCAACTTCTGGATCTCCATGGAGTCCAGACTACACGATATCGAGAACCAGCTGAGCAGTGCGGGCGTCAGGTTGACCTTGGACGTTCTGAAGAATGCGAAGCGATTCCAGGCTACCGTCAGCTTCAGTGCGGACACTGGTCTGAAAGAGACCACTGATACGGTGCAGAAATATAACACACTCATGAGGGAGTTTCCGTTGGATCAACTGTACACTTCCACGTCTCTAATTGCCATCAACGACGCTATTGACCAAATCTTCAACCACCTCAACAAGAAGCTCCGCATCTGTCCGTATCCTATTCGTCGAGCTCTTCCACTCGTCGAAGCCATCTCCGCTGATCTCGACGCTGAGCTGCACAAGAAGCTCTCTGGCCGCACGCTGATGCACATGGACTTTCCCGAGTTCCAAGCAATCATGGATGTCGCCGAGAAGATCTGGCGTACATGGGAGGACGATGTCAAAGAGTTCACAAACGTCGCTCGTGAGGTAACAAGGCGAAGGAACGAGAAGTTTATTCCCATTAAGATCAACCCGCGTCACCGGGAGACTGAGGAACGCATTCGCTATGTTACCACTTTCCGCAAGAACCACGAGCAGCTACAACGCACCATCGTCAATGTCCTTGGCACACAGTCTACCTCGTCTGACGGCACGCAGACCAAGGAGGTCATTATCGAGGAGATTGGCGATGTCGACGCTGTCAAGGAGGTCAAAGAGGCCTATGATGTCCTCAAGGATGTCGATGTCTTGGATGTATCGCCAGAGGGCACACGCTTGTTCGAACAGGCTGAAGAGAAGTATAACGAACGTACTTCACGTGTCGAGAATTCAATCATTGCCAGACTTCGAGATCGTCTTGGAACCGCTAAGACAGCTAGTGAGATGTTCCGTGTCTTCTCAAAGTTCAACCCTCTGTTCGTACGACCCAAGATCCGGGGAGCAATCTCGGAGTACCAGACACAGCTCATCGAGAGTGTCAAGCAGGATATTCAGGGCCTGCACGACCGGTATAAACGCCAATACGCCAACTCCGAAGCGCACGCGATGGCACAACTTCGAGACTTCCCCCCAGTTTCCGGCGCCGTCATTTGGGCTCGACAGATCGAGATTCAGCTCGACAAGTACATGGGCAAGGTTGAAGATGTCCTGGGCAAAGACTGGGTCCTCCATGCCGAAGGACAGAAGTTGCAGTCGGAGAGTAACATGTTCAAGAAGAAGTTAGACACACGACCTATCTTTGAAACATGGCTGCAGACAGTCGCACGCGACAAGCTGTCCATCTCGGGACGCTTGTTCCTCGTCAGCAGAAATCGCGCTGCGGGCAATGTCTTGGAATTGGGTGTGAACTTCAACGCTCAGGTAATCGCTCTCTTCAAGGAGGTGCGCAACCTAACGTGGCGTGGCTACCAAGTTCCTCATGGCATCAATAACATCTCGAAAGAAGCCAAACGCGTCTACCCATATGCCGTCAGCTTGATGGAGAGCGTCCGAACGTACACTCAGACCGTGCGCTCGATCTCCGATATGAGCGGGGTTGCTCTTCTGCTCAATAACTATGCCAACGACGTTCAAGTCCTTGTCGGCAAGGGCGTACCTTTGAAGTGGGAATCGTTCGTTCATGCGTACGACTTGCATGTTCGCCAACCTGGGTTCACTGCTACAGCTGGGAGTGTTCGAAGCGAGAGCAAGCATGTGCAATTTGTCCGAGATTTCCAGAGTGCCACTTCTCTCCTCCAAACGAAAGTCGCCACTCTTACCAGCATTCATGGTGTAGTCGAGAAGGCCCTGAAGGAACTTGAGATATGCCCATACAGCAGAGACGCCTTTCAACAGAACCTAGAGACCATTCAGAAGTCCGTCGATCAGCTCAACCTCGAGAACTATGCCAACCTTGCAACATGGGTATCCGGCATGAATACTCGCATCGAAGCTATCCTTCTCGGGCGCCTGAGATACGCTGTGTCACAGTGGATCGATGTCTTTGGTAACGCCGGTGATGCAGATGACGACCGCCGAGTCACCAGCGAACCCGCAGGCGGGGAAGCTGACAAAGTCAAGCCCACTCTGACTCAGCTTACACTGGAGGTTACGATGCGTAATCAGGTTATTTACCTGAGCCCGCCTATCGAGTATGCTCGTGCAAGCTGGCTCGAGCAACTTCAACAATGGCTTGCTGTTGTATGCACACTGCAAAAAGTCAAGGCTTCACGCTACGAAATCCGACTGGACTCCGCGAAGGATTCTTCTACCAACCAATTCTCCGACTTGCCGAGCAAATGCACCGATTCCTTGATCGAAGTGTACGGCGCGGTTGAGAGCAAGCTAGGCGACATCTCCACGTACGTTGACGAGTGGCTTCAGTTCCAGTCGTTGTGGGATCTGCAATCCGAGCACGTCTACGATGTGCTTGGTGAAGACCTTTCCAGGTGGCTGCAGTTATTGCAAGAGATCCGCAAGACCCGCTCTACTTTTGACAACTCCGACATCAGCCGTCGTTTCGGCTACGTTACTGTTGACTATGAGCAAGTGCAGGTCAAGGTCAATGCGAAGTATGATCAGTGGCAGTCAGATATCCTTGCCAAGTTTGCAAACAGGCTCGGTCAACGCATGAACGAGGTCTTCGTCGAGGTTTCCAAGGCACGCAAGGATCTGGAGATGCAGACGCTTGAAGCATCTTCGACTGCACAGGCTGTGTCGTTTATCACTACCGTACAGCAGTGCAAGCGACAGGTCATGGAATGGGAGCCAGAGATCGCGATTTTCCGACAAGGCACAGCTACTTTGGCCCGCCAACGCTACCAAACCCCGCAGAATTGGCTGCCAATGGAGCAGATCGACCACGAATGGCAGACGCTGACTGAGGTTCTGGCCCGGAAGACCAAGATCGCGGATGATCAGGCTGATGCTCTGCGAGCAAAGATTGCTGCCGAGGACAAGATCGTGAACCAAAAGATCTCTGATGTGACTGCCGAATGGGCTGTGGAAAGGCCAGTGGCCGGCAACCTCGCTCCAGAGGAAGCATCTGCCATCCTCACAAGGTACGACAGGAGGATCGACCAGTTGACCACCGAGTCTAGCAATTTATCAAAGGCGAAAGAAGCTTTGGGACTACCGCCGTCGCCCATCACCATTCTTAATACACTCTATGATGAGGTACACGACTTCAAGCAGGTCTGGTCTATCCTTGACTCTGTCTGGAAACGTATCAACGACTTGCGCGAGGAACTCTGGACCAGCATACAGCCTCGCAGGTTGAGAAAGATTCTTGATGACCAGATGCAGGACACGAAAGAGATGCCAGCCAAGCTGCGACAATACCAGGCCTTCGATCACGTGCAGACCACTTTGAAGCAACTAATCAAGGATAACACTATTCTCTCCACACTGCGGTCCGACGCTGTGCGTGAGCGCCATTGGGTCAAGATCTTCAAGCAACTGAAGCCTCAGAAGAGGTATTCACCCACCTCCATGACCCTCGGTGATGTTTGGGATCTCAAACTTGGTCCTAGTCAGAAGGTCATCGAAGACGTCATTGCTCAAGCGACGGGCGAGATGGCTCTGGAGGAGTTCGTCAAGCAAGTGCGTGAAACTTGGCAGAACTATCACCTCGAGATGGTTTCCTACCAAAACAAGTGTCGTCTCATAAAGGGTTGGGATGAGCTTTTTGCCAAGTGCAGCGAGAATTTGAACTCTCTTCAGGCTATGCGACACTCTCCATACTACAAAGAGTTCGAAGAAGAGGCTTCTGCATGGGAGGACAGGCTCAACCGGGTTCACGTCTTGTTCGATGTCTGGATCGACGTTCAACGCCAGTGGATCTACCTTGAGGGTGTGTTCACCGGCAACGCAGACATCAAGCACTTGCTGCCAATGGAGTCCTCACGTTTCTCGAACATCAACTCGGAGTTCCTAAACGTCATGAAGAAGGTCGCGCGTCAACCCACTGTTATGGAAGCACTCAATATCACGGGCGTACAGCAATCACTTGATCGCCTCGCTGATATGCTTCGCAAGATACAGAAAGCGCTTGGAGAGTACCTAGAGCGCGAACGTGTTGCGTTCCCCCGCTTCTACTTCGTTGGTGACGAGGACCTTCTTGAGATCATCGGCAACAGCAACGATGTTCTCCGCATCACCAAACATCTGAGGAAGATGTTTGCTGGAGTTTCGGGTTTGACAACTGATGAGGATGGCCTCATCACCGGTTTCACATCGAAAGAGGGTGAAGAGGTCAAGCTGCGCCAGACTGTCTCACTTGTCCAGACACCAAGGATCAACGAGTGGCTTGGAGCGCTCGAAAAGAATATGAAGCACACCCTTGCCGAAATGACATACGAAGCTTTTGAGGAGTTTACTGAGCTCATGGCTACTGAGGTGATGGATCCGTCTGCTTTCAATGACTACATCACCAAGTACCCAACTCAGGTTGTTGTACTCGGAACTCAGATGTCTTGGACCCAGTCTGTCGAGTCTGCTTTGACTGCCGAAGGCAGCAAGTTACCTGAGCTGTACGAGAAGCAGGTGAAGATCCTCAAGCTGCTGGCCGACGCCGTTCTGGGCGACCTCGAGCCGATTCATCGTAGGAAGTGCGAAGATCTCATCACCGAGTTCGTTCACCAACGCGATGTGATCCACAAGCTGCAGAAAGTTGGCGCGCGTTCTCCAACCCACCACTTGTGGCTCCTTTCAATGCGCTACGTATATGAACCTGGCAATGATGTACTGCAGCGCTTGAGGATCAAGATGGCGAACGCCGTTCTTGATTATGGGTTCGAGTATCTGGGTGTAGCGGATCGTCTGGTTCGAACACCTCTTACCGATCGCTGTTTCCTCACACTCACCCAAGCTATGTGCCAGCGTCTTGGTGGCTCTCCATATGGACCCGCCGGTACTGGCAAGACCGAATCAGTCAAGGCTCTCGGTGTACAGCTTGGTCGCTTCACTCTTGTCTTCTGTTGTGACGACACCTTCGACTTCCAGGCTATGGGTCGCATCTTCCTTGGTATCTGTCAAGTTGGCGCATGGGGTTGCTTTGACGAGTTCAACCGCCTCGAAGAGCGTATTCTGTCAGCCGTGTCTCAGCAGATACAGAACATCCAGCTGGGTCTCAAGAAGGGCGCCGTAGATGACAAAGCTCAGATTGAGCTGGTTGGTCGTCAGCTCAAGGTTAATGGCAACACCGGAGTCTTCATCACAATGAACCCTGGCTATGCTGGACGATCAAACTTGCCTGACAATCTGAAGAAGCTGTTCCGAAGCGTTGCTATGTCCAAACCAGACAAGGAGCTAATTGCCGAAGTCATGCTCTACTCACAAGGTTTCTCGCAAGCAAAGGATCTCTCAAAGCAAGTTGTTCCGTTTTTCGACAGCTGTGCTTCAAGCCTTTCCAAACAAGCACACTACGACTTCGGCCTTCGTGCACTCAAGAGCGTGCTTGTCAGCTCTGGTGGGCTGAAGCGAGCTCGCATCGCTGTCATTGACACTGAGGAGGCAGATGAAGCTATCATGGAGCCACAAATCATCGTACAGAGTCTGCGGGAAACGATCGCTCCTAAGCTCATCCGTTCCGATGTCGACATCATGAGAAGCATCGAGGAGGAAGCGTTCCCAGGAGTCCGATACGTTCCGGCACCCCTTGACAAGCTCACCGAGGCTATTCGCAAGGAGGCAGCTAAGACAAGGCTGGTTGTCAGCGAGTCTTGGTTGACGAAAATCCTCCAGCTTTACCAGATCCAAAACCTGCATCACGGTGTGATGATGGTAGGATCATCGGGCTCAGGCAAGTCTGCCGCATGGAGAACGCTCCTGAGCGCGCTGCAAGCAGTCGAAGGTGTAGAAGGCGTTTGTCATGTCATCGACCCCAAGGTTATGTCGAAAGAGCAGCTATACGGCACCTTGGATAGCACTACGCGCGAGTGGACCGACGGTCTCTTCACCGGCATACTTCGTAAGATCGTCGACAACCTACGTGGCGAAGACAGTAAGCGTCACTGGATCATCTTTGATGGTGATGTCGACCCCGAGTGGGTGGAGAACCTGAACTCCGTCCTCGATGACAACAAGCTACTTACTTTACCCAATGGCGAGCGTCTCAACCTTCCATCCAACGTACGCATCATGTTTGAAGTTGAGACACTCAAGTACGCCACACTTGCAACTGTCTCTCGTTGTGGTATGGTATGGTTCAGCGACGATACTGTCAACGTCGATATGATGATCGACAACTATATCGAAAACCTTAAGACCGTCGCCTTCGAAGATATCGAGGACGACACTGTCGCACCAGGTCAAATGTCGCAAAAGACGCTCGCAACTCAGCGACTAGTTGCCGACTTCCTCAAGATCAAACTCACGCAGGACCGCTTCATCGAGAAGGCGCTGAGCATGGCTCGCAAGTTCAATCACATCATGGAGTTCACCGACATCCGTGCGCTCAACACTCTGTTCTCGCTTCTCAACAAGGCCTGTCGCAATGTCATCGAGTACAACATTCAACACCAGGACTTCCCTCTCGAAGACGATAAGATGGAAGCTTACTTGTCGAAGAAGCTGCTTGTGGCTGTTGTCTGGGCGCTTGTCGGTGATTGCCCATTATCGGACCGCAAGCAGTTCGGCGATCTCATTGCTGGTATGACTGACACTGAACTGCCACCTCTCAACGACTCTACCTCCCTAATCGATTACGACGCCAAGCCTGAAAAGCCGGACTGGGAAATGTGGCAGAACCAGGTACCCAATGTCGAGGTGAACACCCACTCTATCGTCCAGACAGACGTTGTCATCCCGACTCTTGACACTGTTCGTCATGAAGACGTACTCTACTCCTGGCTTGCCGAGCATAAGCCATTGCTACTTTGTGGGCCCCCAGGTTCCGGTAAGACCATGACGCTGTTCAGCGCTCTACGCAAACTTCCGAACATGGAGACCGTCGGCCTCAACTTCTCAAGCGCGACAAGTCCAGATCTGCTCATCAAGACTTTCGAACAGTACTGCGAGTACAAGAAGACCGTCAATGGTGTCCAACTCTCGCCCAAGCAGATCGGTATCTGGTTGATCATTTTCTGCGATGAGATCAACTTGCCTGCACCTGACAACTATGGTACCCAACGTGCAATCTCATTTCTGCGTCAACTTGTTGAGCACAATGGTTTCTGGAAGCCCAAAGACAAGACCTGGGTCACTCTCGACCGCATCCAATTTGTTGGTGCTTGCAATCCTCCCACGGACGCCGGCCGCACACCTATGGGTTTGCGTTTCCTGCGCCACGCTCCTTTGGTCATGGTCGACTACCCCGGAGAGCAATCTCTGCTGCAGATCTACGGAACATTCAACAGCGCTGTGCTCAAGATCATTCCGACGCTGCGTGGTTATTCCGATGCTCTGACCAGGGCAATGGTACAGCTGTTCTCTGAATCTCAAAAGCGGTTCACACCTGACATCCAGCCGCACTACGTCTACTCGCCCCGTGAGCTTACTCGCTGGGTACGCGGCATCTATGAAGCTCTCCGACCACTCGAGACGTTGTCACTTGAATCTCTTGTTCGCATCTGGGCTCACGAAGCCCTTCGCTTGTTCCAGGATCGTCTTATTGCTGACGACGAACGCGCATGGACTGAAGAATGCGTACACCGAGTTGCCCTGGAGCACTTCCCTACCATTGACGAAGAGAAAGCTCTTGGTGGACCGATCTTGTTCTCCAACTGGCTCTCCAAGAACTACATGCCCGTTGAGCGAGACCAACTGCGTGACTTTGTCAAAGCACGTCTGCGTACGTTCTGCGAAGAAGAAGTCGACGTACCACTTATTCTCTTCAATGACGTACTCGAACATGTTCTTCGCATCGATCGTGTTTTCCGTCAGCCTCAAGGTCATCTTATTCTGATCGGTGTGAGTGGTTCTGGCAAGACGACTTTGTCCCGTTTCGTAGCCTGGATGAACGGCTTGAGCGTGTACCAGATCAAGGTGCACGGCAAATACACAGGTGACGACTTCGATGAGGATCTTCGCAATGTTCTCCGCCGTTGTGGTACGAAGGGCGAAAAGATTTGTTTCATTCTCGACGAAGCCAACGTTCTCGATTCAGGCTTCTTAGAGCGTATGAATACACTGCTTGCAAACGCGGAGGTTCCTGGTCTATTCGAGGGCGATGAATACGCTACTTTGATGACATCAATCAGAGAAGGTGCCCAACGACAAGGCATCATCCTCGACTCCCAGGAGGAGCTTTACAAGTGGTTCACTGGCCAGATCGTAAAGAATCTGCATGTGGTCTTGACAATGAACCCACCTGAGGAAGGCCTCTCCTCGAAGGCTGCAACCAGTCCGGCGCTGTTCAACCGTTGCGTTCTGAACTGGTTTGGTGACTGGTCAGATCAGGCTCTCTTCCAAGTTAGTTCCGAACTGACACAGTCCGTGGATCTGGATCGATCGAACTACGTCGCGCCAGACACCATCCCTATCGCTTATCGTGGGCTCAATCTTCCACCCACTCACCGCGAGAGCGTCGTCAATGCGATGGTTGCTGTCCATCATTCCCTGCGAACCAAGAACGACAAACTCCAGAGGACACAGAATCGCAAGGTGTATTTGACTCCACGCCACTTCTTGGACTTTGTCGCCCAATACGTCAAGCTCTACAATGAGAAACGAGAGGATCTCGAGGAGCAGCAGCGCCATCTCAACGTCGGTCTCGAGAAATTGCGAGAGACTTTCGACAAGGTCAGAGATCTGCGAGCTAGTCTCGCCCAGAAGAAGACACAGCTTGAGCAGAAGTCTGCCGAGGCAAACCAGAAGCTGCAGCAGATGGTCGCAGACCAACGCCAGGCCGAAGAGAAGAAGGCTGGCGCTACAATCTTGGAAGCACAACTCCAAGAAGAACGTACTGCGATCGAAGAACGAAGCGCGGAGGCCAACCGAGACCTAGAGGCAGCGGAACCGGCCGTCCTTGAAGCACAAAAGAGCGTCCAGAACATCAAACGACAGCATCTAACCGAAGTACGATCCATGGGCAACCCACCAGCCGGTGTCAAGCTTGCTTTGGAAGCTGTATGCACGCTCCTCGGACATAGACCAGACAGTTGGAAAACGATACAAGGTATCGTGAGGCGTGACGACTTTATCGCCAGCATTGTTGCCTTCGACAATGAGAAGCAGATGACCGCACCCCTTCGTCGTAAGATGAATGCAGAGTATCTGAACAAGGAAGACTTCACCTTCGAGAAGGTGAATCGTGCATCCAAGGCCTGTGGACCCCTAGTACAATGGGTTCAAGCACAGGTCATGTACTCTGAAATCCTTAATCGAGTTGAACCACTTCGCAAGGAAGTTGCCGAGCTTCAATATAAGCTCGCCGAGACCGAACAGGGTGCTCAAGAGACCCGAGACTTGATTGCAAAGCTCGACAATAACATCCAGCGATTGGAGGAGGATTATGGAGTGTTGATTGGAGAGACACAAGCAATCAAGACGGAGATGACTACTGTCCAGTTCAAGGTTGATCGTAGTGTCCGTCTCCTAGACAGCCTGTCGTCCGAACAAACTCGTTGGGAGGAGAGCAGCAGATCATTCGATTCCCAGATTGACACCATTGTCGGCGACGTCCTTGTTGCAGCCGCCTTTATCGCATACGCTGGTTACTACGATCAGCAGTACAGGAAAGCCCTGACGGAAGACTGGTATGACCAGCTCAAGAACTCTGGCATCAGCTTCAAGACACCCAACCCAATCACGGAGTACCTCTCGACGGCCGATGATCGACTGACATGGCAGCGCAACGGTTTGCCAGTGGATGACCTGTGCACGGAGAACGCCATCGTCCTCCAGCGCTTCAACCGCTACCCTCTCATCATCGATCCTTCGGGCCGAACCACTGAGTTCTTGCAGAACGAATGCAAGGACCGCCGTCTTACGGTGACCAGCTTCCTCGATGCCTCGTTCGTAAAGCAGCTTGAGAGTTCTTTGCGTTTCGGCAATCCAATACTCATCCAGGATGCCGAACATCTGGATCCGATCTTGAACCACGTCCTCAACAAGGAGTACCAGAGAACCGGTGGCCGTGTTCTCATCCAGCTCGGCAAGCAAGAGATCGATTTCTCGCCAGCATTCCGCTTGTACCTGTCGACGCGCGATCCATCAGCGAACTTCGCGCCTGACATCTGCAGTCGCACCACGTTTGTCAACTTCACTGTTACGCAGAGCAGCTTGCAGACGCAGACTCTCAACGAAGTTCTCAAATCTGAGAGGCCCGATGTCGATGAGCGACGTTCCAACCTCATCAAGATGCAAGGTGAATTCGCTGTCCATCTTCGCCAGCTCGAGAAACGCCTCCTGCAAGCCCTCAACGAGTCGCGTGGCAACATTCTTGATGATGACAACGTCATCGAGACTCTTGAAACCCTCAAGAAAGAGGCCAAGGACATCTCAGATAAGGTTTCGGAAACTGCTGGTGTTATGACAGAGGTCGAGAACATTACCAAGGAGTACACTGTCGTTGCCCGTTCCTGCTCGGCCATCTTTGCAGTACTGGAGCAACTGCACCATCTCAACCACTTCTACCAGTTTTCCCTTCAATACTTCACGCAAATCTTCGAGACAGTGCTCCGCAAGGTCAAGGCTGGCTCCAGCACCAACCACGCCGCTCGCATCGACCAGATCATTACCGAGCTTTTCGTTGATGCTTACCGTCGCACCTCGCTCTCGTTGCTACAGAAAGACCGTGTCACTTTTGCTATGCTCCTTGTACAGGCTGCGCCTTACAAGATGGATAAGACTCTCATCGACAGGATCCTCGACACAGATGTGGAAGCCGTCGATGTCTCCACTCAGCCACAGCGCAAGGAAGAAGCATTGCAACGCGCAAGCAAGCTCTCGATCTTCAAGGACGAGATCAGCAAGATTGAGGACGATGCTTGGGAGACTTTCCTGGCCGAGGAGTTGGCCGAGCGACATGTGCCCCAGGCTTGGCCCGAGGACCTCAACAAATTTGACAAGCAATTGAGGGCCCTCATCTTAGTCAAGCTGTTCCGTGTCGATCGATTCGTGCCAGCAGTCGAGCGCTTTGTTACAGAAGTGTTTGGTAAAGGCATTCTGGACGCCAGTGGTGATCTTGGCGACATCGTCAAGCAAGTCAACGCCGTCACCCCGGTTGCTCTGAGCTCGAGCCCTGGATTCGACGCCAGCTACAAGGTCGATAACCTCGTCGAGAGGGAGCGCGTCTCGTGCGCTAACATCGCTATGGGCTCCGACGAAGGTGCAACCTCCGCAGACAAGGCCATCGCCAACGCTGCTACCACTGGCAACTGGGTGCTAGTCAAGAACGTCCACCTGGCTCCTCAGTGGCTGCAGTCGCTCGAAAAGAGATTGGAAGCCCTCAAGCCCAATCCCGACTTCCGACTCTTCCTGTCCATGGAATCAAGCCCGAAGATCCCTGTCAATCTACTCCGAGCTTCTCGCGTCTTGTCTTACGAGCAACCTGCTGGTATCCGCGCCAACATGAAGGACTCCTTGTCTTCACTCGCAGAGAAAGCCGTCAAGCCGCCTGTCGAGAAGGCGCGCGTATACCTCATTTTGTCTTTCTTGCATGCCGTGGTCCAAGAACGTCTTCGTTACGCACCGACTCTGGGTTGGAAGGGCTTTTGGGAATTCAACGACAGCGATGTAAGTCCACCATCAGATTGCACTCTGACCATTTGCTAACAACGTGTAGTACGAGTGCTGCAGTTTCATCGTCGATACTTGGATCGACAACGTCGCTCAAGGTCGATCCAACATCGCTCCCGCCAAGATTCCATGGGAGATGATCACTACTCTCATCACCGAAATGTATGGAGGCAAGATTGACAACCAAGACGACTGGAACACACTTGCCTCTATCGTACAGGAGTGCATGACGCCCGCAGCTTTCGAGGAGAATTTCAAGATTGTCAAGGACACCGAGCACAGCGAAGGTCTCGAGCTGCCTAGCTCCACTGGCTGGAAGGACTTCATGCAGTGGGTCAACGACCTGCCAGAACGTGAGCCGCCGACGTACCTAGGTCTGCCTGCCAATGCAGAGAAGTTGTTGCTCGTTGGTCAGGCAAAGGAGATGGTTGGCAACCTGAAGAGGGTGGTGGAGATGTTGGATGAGGGCGAGCAGATCATGGCAGAGGCCGAGTCATAGGTGCCTAGGTCCTATACAGATGTCATGAGAGATATAGCATGGGGAGTCAATGGCGTTAGGGTTTGAGCATTTACATGGTAATAGGGTGGGCTTCGTATCTACGCTATACCCAAATACCCGTTTCACTTGTCTGCTCTGCTGTCAGTAGCATAGTTTCTTGCAATTTATATTGTTGCATTCAGCAGTTTCCACCAGGGAATTCTTTCCTAGACGTTGGTCGCGATCGACACACTGAGTTGCATGATAGGCAGGTTCGTTATCGTTGGCGCCTTTACCTGCACTTTCCATGCCCAGCAATTGCCTTCGAGGCCACGTGAATAGTAGGAGCTGACAATGACAGGTGAATGAGAGTCGTCGTTGCTCATCCACATTTACCATTGCGCGTCTATTTCTCGTTTCGACACCTTTCCACTATCGTCACAGCAAGCATGTCTAGAGCTCGCCCCCGGAACAACAGACCAACTGCTATTAGCCTTCCTTCGCAGTTTGATACCAGTCACGGGAGCAAGGCCAGCACGTTGGTCGACGTTCCCAGCAGTGCGCAGGAACGTGGTGCCGATATAGTCGGTAAAATGGTGTCCGAGCGACAGACTGAGAAATCTAACAGCAGCGCATTCGGTATGGCCATCAAAACCCGTTCGTCCACGACGCGCACTAACACTACGTAGAGTCGAGCGATCAGGAAACGGCCGTAGACGACCCGAGCGAAGAAGAAAGCCTTGACCCCATGATACCTGCACCCAGCCAACTCAAGCTCCCCTCCGCAAAGGAAGTCTACGATGCATTGCCCTCGCAAGGCACGAGCATTTCGGCTCTCATTAGCAAGTTCCAAGAACCTATTGACCGGAAACACTCCAAGCCCTTCTTTCCGATTGTCAAAGCCGTTACGAGCTTCGATAATCAAAGAAGATGGCTGACGCCGCTACCACAAATGCCGAGTAAGGAAACCATCGAAAAGACGATCAACAGTACGTTGCCGCCGAAGACCGTGAACGAGAGATCCGAGGAAGAAGCCGACCCCTGTGCTTGTACGTCCCCAAAGCAGAGTCCTTGGGTGCACAACATCAAGGTGCTTTCCGTACAAGCCCCGGAAAAGAACATTGGCGAGATGCAGAACGAAGCGTGTCAGTTGGCCGATAAGCACTCAACACTCGTTCAAGCACTTGACGGACTCCAGTCTACAAAGTTGCGCAAAATTGCAGAGATCTTTCGAGAACGAGACGAAGTGATCAGAAACGAGATCAGAGAAGCGAACGAGTTCGCGGAGGAAAGGATTCCGCGCATGAATGATCATGAACAGTTGTTGTTGGGGCAGCTGCGGGACTGCCTTGCCAGGGAGAGGCAGGTAGAAGCATCCCTGCTGGGAACGGATCCTACTTTGTTTGGAATGTGGGTAAATGAAGAAGCATCAGAGAGTCAGGGCGGACGCAGACTGCGCAGCGATGTCGGAAACACGCAGGCTTACATGAATAACAAACGCCGAAGAATGTGAGTGTGAAAGGCGGAAGGACTGCTTTCGGTGCAACTTGTTCAGCAAGCCGATATGTCTGCGGGAACCCTGCGGTCAGCAGATATGCAGGGGTGATGAGCTCTCACCGTGAACGAGCTGGTAGCTAGCGCGCCGTGCTTGGTAGCTTAGTCGACTCACAGCCGTTTCTCTTCTTGACCTTTTCTTCACCATCGTCATTTGCACACATCGCTATCATGGTCACACACCACGACGATCTTGAGCGGCACTTCGCGCGCCTCGCTTCCTCCAGCCCAACATTTACGCGCTCACAGCAAGCCAACCTTCCATCGCCAGACCTAAGCCCGAACTCGCAGTCGATGGAACCAGGTTATCCAAGTATCATTACGCTCGATATTGCAGGTCGTCTGTTCAAGGTCTCTACTGATACTCTCATTGCGGAGTCCGGACTCTTCCAGCGTCAGCTCTCAGCACACTACAACTGGACACCTCAGCGTGACGGCACATACTTCCTTGACGTCGACTCGGATCTCTTTGCGCATCTTCTCGCATTCATGCGCCGCTCAACCAATTTCCCGCTGTTCTGGACCAAAGACCAGGGTTTCGATTACAACCTGTACCAGCGCCTCCAAGCCGAGGCGGAGTACTTTCAAATGGATTCCCTCTACAGCTGGATTAAGGATAAGAGATACCTCGAAGCCATTACGATCCGCACGTACAAACCCGAAAAGCGCGACTTGAAAGACATTACGCATGAGAGAATCAATGGGAACATGAGTGAAGACTGGAGCTACATTCCCCGAGTTCACAAAACCTATGTTTGCCCTCGTGAGATCAGGTGCCATTACGGAAATCGAGACGCGTGTGGCAGGGCCTGTCGCGAATACCAAGGCGATGCCGATACAGATTATGATGAGGAGGAGTACGTTGAGGTGGTTAGCGTGAGGAGGGAAATTGTGTTCGACGAGAAGGCCTGCCAGATGGCTTGAGGGTGAACGACAAATCTCAAAAACAGCGAAGGCGGGGAGGAATTACGGATGGAAATTTACATATGCTGGGCGAATGAGATTTACCTGCGCTCGGATCTGTAGAGCTGGTATGAACGGGTACAGACCAAAATTTACGAGACACAACATCACCGGCTCCGGGCTCAACACATGGTACAAGGTCGGTATAATAGCTGGAAATAAGGATATGATGTGAGTCTCATTGCCCGGATTTATGCAATAATCAGTAGGATTGCATCTACATAAAAATGGAAGTGGGTTTTTAGGCATACTCGTCTTTCTGCGTAGAACGTTTCTGACCAGCCGCTCATGGCTCAGATAACAGTAGCTCTTCCAATCTCGCCGCAAACGTCGCATTGTTAATACTCAAATCAATGGACCTTTGCAGCCTTGACGGCGAGGTATAGTTCCAGACAGCAGTCCCGTTCTCGAGAAAGTAGATCTCGCCTCGATCCCTCTCAATGCGGTAGGCACCGTCGAGCCCACGGACAGCGTAGTATATTGCAGTAGCTAGATCGTTCAGTGCTTGTCTCAGCATCCTGGGGAAGATCTAAAACTTACAGTCCCAGCTTTGGTGTACGTTGCCCACGCCAATACTTGTTGCAGCTGTATATGCCACAGGATTTGTTGTAGTATTGAGCTCTGTCGTTAATCTCGACCCAAACAACACCGTGTTGCCAATGGCATCAGGGACGTACGTAACAAGGCCAGGCCAGTGCGTCAGTACGTATTGCGCATACTTAGGATTATTACCCTCAAAGTTGAACGACGTGCCGTTGGGATTGCCTTGTACAACTAGCTCGGCGACTTTCTTTCTGATCAACTGAGGACCTGAGAGCGAGCAGATCTTGTCGGGTGGCGAGAAGAGGAGGTGGTAAAGATTGTCATGGAAACCGATGTTAGCAATCGTGACGCTGCGGTCAGGACTAGCAGCAAGCAAGCGACGATACAGAAGGACTGGGTCAGTCGTGTTACTACCGTCACCGACGTCTTGAGGGAAGTTACGGGTCAGGCCAGTCAAGTACTCATTTTCCTGCGGAAATGTAGGGTTTCTGGTCTGAGACAGTGGTATTAGAAGCAGATCAAGGACGTGGTTGCCGGGAACTTGTGCCATACAGAATTATCGACAGGCTTCTGTATCGCGATAGGAATGCCGCCATGACCGTAGTATGTGTCAATAGCGTCTATCGCTGGTGGCACATATCGACTGAAGACGCCTGCGTAAGGTTGTCAACACAAACTGCAGGTTCCCGGACTGGCGTTCTCGTACTTGATATGATACCGAAGATCTGTGCTTCTCGTCGTATTGAGAAGACATTGGCAAGCCCTATCGCAACTGGGTCGTCGATCTGAGCATAACGGTAAGCTTCAGCGTTTCTTTACCGAAACATTACTATTCTCACAAAGTCGATCATGTCAGTATCGATGATGAGGCGCTTTGCATCGCGACTTGACCATCGATGATCAGTCGGTACCGCGATAGCACCCCCAATGAGCCAGGCAAAGTATTTCGGGAGCATCGTCTATGTTTTGCTACCTCTTCTGTGTGCGGCCAAATGTCACCTATGTATAGTTCCATCATCGGCACTGCCGATGCGAAATCCCTTGGCAAGGACTGATTCATTGACTTCCACTCCGACGACGCTATTATGGGGAGCTGTCATGACGCACTACTGCGGAACGTGCATGTTAGCGTCGGGGCCTTGACACTCTGGACGGTGGGGGCGGAGAGGGCCAAGAGATCCCCCACCATAGCTTGACAACTTGGTTGTTGGACCTGAAATTCTTTACCTCATACGAAGCTGAATGAATGTGTCGAAGTAGCAGAGGCGTAGACAGCAGAAGAACGACACAAGATTGGTGGCGTGTGTGATGTCACGTGTGCCGGATGAAGCTCCGCTGCTGCCTCCAACCTCCGCAGTGGTGCATAGCATCAGCGCAACGTATCTTTTACACGACAGCTGACAACATATGTAGGCTACTGTGACTCCAAGCGCTTATCAACCAGACTTGAGAGCCATTAAATTTGGCCTCTGTAAAACTCCATATTCTGGAGGCTTCACAGCCTCGGCCCAGAAACGCAATGACAGCAAACCCAAGCAAGATTAACCGCTCTCGATTCTACTTTGAATGGAAAGGCCATCAGATACAGGACCTCACCACCTTCCATGCTATCACAACAGCTCAGAAGCCAGATAAGCCGATTGTATACCTTGCAGGCGATTCCTCGCTTGACAACAAGTACTGGGTGAGCTCCGACGATGAGCTTCAAGTCGAGGTACCCAACGTGTACAAACATGCACTGGACAAACCTTCACCCAAACCGGATGTCTCGTTCTGGATGAACCACTTTCTTGGCGACCGGGCGACATGCATCAACACTGCCGTGGAAGAGTCCATGCTTCGTGAGCGGGATCAAGAACTCCTAGAGCATGACAAGTTCATCCGTGACAACATCCGTCCTCGAGATGTCTTGATCGTTAGTGTGGGTGCTAACGACATCGCGCTCAAACCGCTCCCTTGCACAATACTGCACATGCTCCAGCTGGCATGGGCAACGCCGCGATCCTCGCTTGAGAACGGAACTGCATGGTCGCTTGAATACTTCAAGCACATGTTTGGCACCAGCGTGCAGAACTATGTCGACCGTATGACTGCAAGGACACGACCGCGGGCTGTCATCATTTGCATGATCTACTACCCACTCGAATCCGGTCTTGGTCAGCAAAGTTGGGCCGACACTCAACTTAAAGCTTTGGGATACAACACATGGCCTGGACAGCTACAAGCAGCAATCAGTACACTGTACAGATTGGCGACACAAAAGATCACAATTGAAGGCACCGAGATCATACCCTGCGCACTACATGAGGTTTTAGATGGGAAGACGGCAAAGGATTACACTGCAAGGGTCGAGCCGAACGAAGAAGGCGGAAAAAAGATGGCTTCCAAGTTTATCGAACTGGTTGACAAGATATTAGCTAACTCACTACCGGAAACCCATTAGGAAAAAAGATTGGTATATTTCTATCTGGTCGATCAAGACGTGATCTCGCATTCATAACCTCGTCACGGGCCGAATTACGTTCAACCCAGGGAATTTGTGCCCTCATGTCTCTTCAGCCACTCCTTAGGCTGTATTTCCTGATCCTGAGTTATTGCACTGTACAGGTCCTCGTACTTCATCCTCCAATCCATGGTCTCCATATATGCTGCGCGAAGGTTGCGTTCTTGAGTCTCCGCCTTCTCCTTCCATATCTTCGCCTCTGTCTGCGCTTGACGTAGCTGTCGCTCTACAACCTCGATCTTGGTTTCCTTGTTGTTGTTCGTAAAGCATGCTATGGTCGGAGCACCGCGCGACGGGAAGTCTTCGCTGGTGTCCACCGGTTGAAGGAAGTGCATTGGTTGTGCGTCGCGATTGTAGCTGTCTAAAACCACTTGAGCACCGGCGCGTGGTCGCAAAAAAGGGATCGGCTTGTCAGACGCATTCGAAGCTGTGTTGTTGCTGGTCTCTGAGATTGTGATACCAAAGCGACTGAGACGCCGCTCAAAGTCATGCTGAACTGCAGAGTAGGCAAAATCAGCTGGCTCGTGACGTGCAAGCTGCTGTGATTGAGAAAGACGCTGTATTGTAGGTTCGTTAAAGTCGACACAGTGCCAGCTTTCCAACTGCATGGGATGATCGGCAGCTTTGGGTGGCTGAGTCGTCCATTCTGACGGGTTGGTGGTTCCCATTGTTGAGATGCGATCGTTGAGATAGGACTAAGGATTCAGGAGTTTAGAGAGTCCAGTAGTCACATTGAATGGTAAAGGTCAAGCGTACCGTTGTACTTTCTGTGCATGCCAGGTCATCAGCAGGCGCAACGGAGACCACGTGACGCTGCCGTCCCCATACCGCCAAGTCAGCAAGAGCGTATGACTTGATTAGAAAGGGTCAAATGAGGGAGTCACCAGTATTTGAGCGCAAAACAACTTACAGTGATTTCTTGCAATTGCTAGACCTTGTGTGGCGGTTTCTGACTCCAGCAAAGCCGGTTGTCACGCGTGACGAAGCTGTGCCGTTACGAGTCGCGAGGTGTTTGTGTCGGCGGCATGGTCCTGAACTTTGTTGTTTGGTTGTTAGGAATGGCAATTGTTGTGGCTCAAAGGCAGCACAAAGCGGGTCAAAAACAACAACGGGTGAGACCAAGTTTCAGATGTTCTCCCATCAAGATTACTGAAACACGACAAATTTCTCCAAGACATTTTCCTTTGGCTCTTCAATCCACACAACCAAATATTCTATTTGGTACCTCGCATCTCACGTTTGGTGATTCAAGAAACACATCAACGAACACACCATCTCCGACTTTCAAATCAAACGCCAGAGACACTCTCCCTTAGTTCTTCTAAATAATTCTCGCGGATCATCAATTCATACGCCGTATTCTCACAACGTCTGAGCACACATCGATGAACATATCGGGCTTATTCGGTATGAACAAGGCACGTCTGTCCGTAGCGACCTTATACTGGAGTCAATTCATCATCTGGATCGTCTTTGTTTCTTGGTTGCTGGTCTACATCCACAAAATCCTTGAATGGATGCGCAAATGCAAGGAGCATGATGAGCCCATGAAGAGCAACCAAAACTTAAGTATGGCTGGCATATCCATAGTATTCCATGATGCTCCTACTGCGCAAAGAAAGCGTGAAAAGGGTCTGATTGCATGTACAGTGACCCAGGTCGGGGATGACGCATCAATCGATACGCCATTTGCGACCCCCAGGAGGCACGGAGAAGGGCCTGAATGCTTACCAGAGTCGGAGACTTCGGAAGCAACATCTTCAGGTACTACTAAACCAGACATACCGTCACCTGACTCGGCAGAACCAACCAACAAGCCTCAGTCAAATGCTCCTTCAGACACGAAGATCAAGACAAAGCCAAAGCCCGTCCCCCCAGGGACAGCCGGTAGGGCGTCAAGTGTCCAATCTGCTGCAAGGTCGAGTACGAGCCCCTTGACCAATCCAGCAGCTGTAGGGCTGCCAGCACAGAATGGTGCCTCTACGAAAGAATCAAGAACAGCAACCGAAATCGATTCCGATCCCATTGTTCCACCGATTGCAGCACCTGAGCTTCGGAAGGCATTGCGCGCCGAGTCGAATTTACTCGGGAGACCTGCCGTAGCTTCAGGTCACACCATTTGCGATTACTGTAAGAAAGAGATAATTAAGGATGAGTTCTTCCAAGATCGCCGAAAAGAATGCAAGGCGGAAAAGCCATGCAGTTACTGTGGCGAAAGGGTGAGAGTGGGGAATATGAGTGGGCATGTACGCTACCACTGCAAGGTCAAGAACAAAGCCGTGCCTAAGAAGTGCAGGTGGTGCTTGGAGTACGCCGAGGACATGAAGGAGCACAAAGGCGGATGTTCCAAGTGGCTGATCGAATGCCAGCTCTGCAATAAGCACGTTCCTCGAGACCAACACGACGCTCATCTTGCAGAGTGCAAGGCCAAGAAACGCGTCCAAAAGTGCAAGAACTGCAACGAACACGTATCTGACATCTACTGCAAACCCTAACGAGCTGATCCTGATGACTTCTTTAGGCTAAGCTGTTGCGCACAAGCTTACAGAGACCCATTTCAGTATCATTGAGGTCAAGCCAATGAATGAGGACGATGCGCTTTCTCTTGGCCAGTCAGGAGTACTTATGAATACACCAAAGTCAAGATCGAATTGAAACCGGCCAGTCATAAGATGCATCGACTTAGTCAATAAAGATTTGGTAGCGATGCATCACAGCAGAGTCCTCTCCACAAGCACGTGCAGAGTTGGGCAGGCGTCGGACTTTAACCAAGAGCGGCTTTCCGTCAGGAGACTGAATGGAACAACGATCAGCAGGAACTACAGAGAGAAAGAGTGTGCGTAATTTACGTTCCCTTTTACTCTGCTTTCGCTCGAATACTTCCCTGATTGACCAGATCCCATACATTCGCATCAACTGGATGGTAAGCAACAACTTTGGATTTTGGGAGCCAGAAAGTCGACAGTTTACTTGAACTGAACGTTTAGAATTGTCAGAGGATCTTGTCTGCAACTTGAAGTCGGAGTTCCGTCCCGCTTGAGCTGATAGTATAGATTGGCTGCGGTTAACGTTCCATGTTTCTACATGGAAAAGATCGCTGTTCAGAGAAAACACAGCATCGATGCTGCTGTCGTTGTCACGGTTACTTGGTCCTGGACAAATGAGGAGCTTGGTCTTTTGAAGTCGAGAGACGAGATCCCCAAGATCGTATAAAACAGCTGGAAGGACTTGTAAGCGGAGGCATGCATCTAACGCTGGTTGGCGACGTAATAGGAGACAAAACGCGCCCTGCGGATATTCTCCCAGCGTATAGTTGAGTACTGCTACATGGGTAACACCGGCCCGTGGTGTGTCGACGTCGAAATATCTCAACTTGCTGGAAACATCCTTATACGCCAGCAACGGAAGCACGGTAGACATTTCATTGCGAGACTTGGTAATAGTCGTCATGATTTGTTCATGTGCTTGTGTACGCCACCGGTCGGATGCAAAGATATTGCTGTATCGAAGACTGAACGGGATGTTTCGCATTCCTTGCGAGAGGCAGGAGTCGCAACCGACTTTGTCGCAGAAGCGTGTAGGCGAATCAGCTAATAAAGGTTGAGCATCTTCGTGTGGACTATGGTGAAACAAGAAGATCGAGTGGTCGGCTGTGGAATTGTAGATAGCTTCTTGAAGTCTGACGAAAGCCTTTTCTCGGCCTTCTCCGTAGAGGAGTGACATGTTGATATCGAAAAGACCAAGGAGCGAATACGCCTCGTCCTCTTCCCTCGTGACGTTCCGATGGGATGCCCATGACAATCTCTCCGCAGTACTGAACAGATCGACAGCTTGAACGGGAACCAGGACGTCCGGGTCGATTGATGTAATCTCTGCGATCTGCTTGTATCGTTCGAGTTTCGTACCAATCGCAACCCAGTTTTCCGCATAGAACTCGACATGTACTGGAGCGATCAGTTCCTGCAGTGTCCAACCGCGTGTGAACCAATTGCTTTTAGCGAACGTTGGACCCCAGCCGGCTTCTAAATCTGGAACATCTTGTAGGTATACATAGCAAACATTCGATTCGGCGTAATATCTCCACATAGAGTTGATAGCTTCTTGCAACTCAGCCGAACTGGACTTATCGATGCAACAGTTGTCAATCCAAATTCATGTATACCCATTTTTGAGTGCCAGTTCGCAAACGCCTTGTATCTTTGCAATCGCATTCCTTGTCCGCGTCTGGCTGTGAAGTTGCGAAATCGGTACGTTGCAAATGTCCGCATACGTGACCTCTTCGGTGTTCCATCGGTGAGAGAAGATTGCGTAATCTGGAACGTTGCTCGGTACATAGGGACGACTGAGCTCAGGTGACTTCGTATTCAGAAGCCTCATATTGAAACAGGCTTGTCTAATTTTCGACGTTTGGAACTCTGTCGCAAGTAGGAGTGAAGACTTGGTAAAGCTGGGGTATATCAGGGATAGAGGAGAATCTGACTGCAACAGGTAAAGTAGTATTAGTGGGAGAGAATGGGAACAGGGGTGCGGCTGGTGTTAGGGAGCCGCCTTTGCAAAGAATGATTTCGACGAAGGAGAGGCGATGATGGACTGGTAGAGGAGCCGATAAGACAAGCTTCGACGTTTTAGCGCGTTCCGTGCCTGCCGTTCCTTGCGCGATCGAGCAAGCGCCATCCGCCATCGCGTCACCCATCAACACTTTCGTTCGCGTGCACCGCCTTGCAACGCACGCGATCTCACTTGTGTCACTCGCACCTTCCTCTCTGATGATGTGACATTGCCGCAATCTCGCGAAAAACACAAGAAAACCAGTTGAAAGCCTCCTTGAGCCGGGCGCCGGGTCGCTTGGGGTTTCTTGGCAACGACGACCAATGTCTTGACAACTTCCTCTTACGGCAGCCCCATATCGTGTGCTCATTAGGCGGACATGTACGACCAAGACTACATAAGTCCCTGCCTCGCGGCGGGGACTTGCGTGCTCGAACGCCCCTCTTGTCTTGCAAGTCGTGTTGTTTCTTACGATGCGTTCGTACGCGGTCATTGCTGCGGCTCTGCCGCTTATCCAGGCCATTGAACCTCCGAGGCAGCCTCATCAACCGCTCGGAAGCCCCAACTCGACCCTGCGTCTCAACTACAACATCACCACTGATGCACCTGGGCGATTGGCCGCTTCCACTAGAGCCTTCAGCTGGGTCAGCACTGGTGCAGATGGGGACTATATCTACACTGGCGCTGATGGCTCGTTCTTATTCGAGAACGTAGCGACTGGTGACTCTTCGACATTCTTGTCTGCTGACAAGGTCCCGGCTGATTACTGGGACTACTTCATCTCCGGTGACGCCAGCCACGTTTTGTGGGCAGTGAACTACACCAAGGAGTACAGGTACGATTAAATGATTGACATCTGAAACATGCGGTTGACTGTGAAAGGCACTCATACTACGCGGACTACATTGTCCAGAACGTTGAGACTGGAGAGACTATCTCACTTGACCCCGAGTCAAACGGCACCATTCAGTATGCTGAGTGGAGCCCTGTCTCATCTTCCCAGATTGCCTTCGTTAAGGGCAACAACCTCTATATCTGGAACGACGGCAACATCACCCAGATTACCGAGAATGGTGGTCAAGACTGGTTCAATGCTGTGCCTGACTGGGTTTACGAGGAGGAGATATTTGGTGACCGCTATGCTTTGTGGTACAGCCCCGACGGCGAGAAGATTGCTTTCTTAAGCTTCAACGAGACCGGCGTTGGCACATTCCGCATTCCCTACTATATGGACGATTCTGATGTTGCCCCGGTCTATGCTCGCGAGTTGGAGTTGCGCTACCCCAAGGTCGGCACCAAGAACCCTACTGTTGGCTTCAACCTGCTCGATGTCGCATCTGGTGAAGTGGAGACCGTTGCCATTGATGCCTTTCCTGAAGACGATCTTGTCATTGGTGAAGTCACGTGGCTTACCGATGCGCACAGCAAGGTCCTTTACCGGGCTTTCAACCGTGTCCAGGATCTCGAGAAGTATGTGGTTGTCGACGTTGAGGCGGGTAAATCTACCGTTACCCGTGAGCGCGACGGCACCGATGGCTGGCTTGAAAACTTGCTCGCTGTTCGTTACCTCGGCGAGATCCAGACCAACAGCACTGGCCTCACCTACGGCAACGCAACTCCTGAGTACTACTTAGATCTGTCTGACGAGAGCGGCTGGAATCACATCTACCTCTTCCCTGTCAACGGTGGTGAGCCAATTGCTCTGACTTCTGGCGAGTTCGAGGTGCTTGCTGTTCTCAAGGTCGATGCTAAGCGCGGTCTCGTCTACTACACTTCCACCGAGCACCATAGCACTGAGTCGCACGTCTACTCTGTCAACGTCAACACCCGCGAGAAGAAGGCGCTTGTTGACGACAGCGTTTCCGCATTCTGGACCGCCTCTTTTTCGTCAGGAGGCTCTTACTACGTGCTCCGCTACTCTGGTCCCGATGTTCCTTATCAAGAACTCTACTCCATTAACGCGACCGAGCCTGTCCGTACGATCGTCGACAACAAGGCTCTGTACGGCAACCTTACAACCTACAACCTGCCCAACATCACCTACCTCGACCTTCAGCACCCCGATGGCTTCACTCTCGATGCTATGCTTCGCCTGCCTCCCAACTTCGACGCCAGCAAGAAGTACCCTCTCATCCTGATCCCGTATGGTGGTCCCAACGCCAAGGAAGTGACAAAGGCATTCAGTCCACTCAACTGGAAGGCATACATCGCCTCCGACCCTGAGCTGGAGTACATCACCCTGACAGTTGACAACCGTGGTACCGGACGCAAGGGTCGTGAGTTCCGCTCTTCTGTCACCAAAAACCTCGGAGACCTCGAGGCGCAAGATCAGATCTGGGCCGCCAAGGAGCTTGCAAAGAACTCCTGGGTCGACAGCGAGCACATCGGTATCTTCGGCTGGTCGTACGGTGGCTACCTCTCGTCCAAGGTCGTGGAGGTTGACGATGAGATCATCTCGTTCGCCCTCATCACCGCCCCTGTAAGCGACTGGCGCTTCTACGACTCCATCTACACCGAGCGCTACATGAAGCTACCCGAGGACAACGTCGAGGGCTACAACAAGTCCCGCGTGCACGACGCCACTGGTTTCAAGAACATCGCCGGTGGTGTTGTCATCCAGCACGGCACTGGTGACGACAACGTGCACTTCCAGAACTCGGCTGCGCTTGTTGATCTGCTGATGGGTGCTCGCGTCACACCCGAGAAGTTGCAGAACACTTTCTTCACTGACAGCGATCACAGCATCGTGTACAACAACGGTGGAAAGTTTTTGTACAGGCAGCTGACGAAGAAGATCTACGAGGAGAAGCACAGGGAGGGTGACTCGAAGGGAAGCCATCAGTGGAGCAAGAAGGACGTCGTGCAGAAGGAGTGGGTTGCATAGAAGTGTGTCCCACGCAAAAAGCCCATCGCAACGAGTATTTGTAATGCACTTTACTACCCTTACGATATGATATGATCTCGTTACCGTGACGCTAGTACCTTACATGAAACAATTCCTCATCAGACGTGTATCGGGAACTTGCCATATGTGCGTCTCTCTACATTCAGTGCCATGAATGACAGAACGCTTGGTCCAGAGGTCAAGACGCTCGCACCAGGAACCAGATAGCGGCTCGTACTTAACCGGCAGCCTGCCGAGTCTGGCATCCAGCTCGTCTACCTAGGTGGCTTGCTGGCTCGACTCCATGCCTGACTGTTGGTGTCATGCGAGAAACCTGCGTTCGAATCGCAGAGTGTTCATACCTCTTGCTATCGCTTCCAGCTTGGTAGGTATAGAGCTGCCATGTACCTGCCCGTACGTGTGAGGCAGCTATGACAGGGCAGTCATGACTTGAACTTTTGCCTTCCAACCCGGCTTCGTCGCTGCTTCGTTCTTGGGAACTTTGATCTGTGGTATGTACGTCCTATCAATGTATTGATGAACGCCGGGTCCAGTGGCAAGACGCTCGCTGCTGATGACGGCGACGATAGATGGTGGAGGATTCGCATAAGAACTGGACTGAAAAAATTGGGCGAGCTGACCCATGGGACTCGGGATGTCGGTCGTGCGAGAGACCTGTGTTCGATTCACAGATCGTTCATCTCTTGCGTTTTGCTCGACCGCATTGCTGCACTGCTGCCACAATACCGCAACCTCTCGCTGCATAGCTCGCTCTGTCACGTTTGTTGACCTGCAGAGCACCCGACTTTTTGTTCTTCCACGTCCAAGATCATCCTGATATGAGCTAGCGCAAGAGTCACTCACTCCTCCTCCTCTTTAATCTCCGTCTTCACCTTTATCTTCCTTTCTCTCTTCGGCTTCACTTCCACCTCCTCACTCTCCTCTTCCTTGACCTCCGTCTTCACTTTCTTCTGCGCCTTATCCCACTCCTTCTGCTCTTTAACAAACCTCTCCTTCTTCGCCAGATACCCATCATGCTCCTTCGCCTTCTCCCAGACCTCTCTAAAAATAAGACTCGCCTCGAGCTTCTCCGCCCTGCCCTCAAAATCCTCATCCCGAGCAAGTTCCTCACGCGTGTTCTTGTCGTACTTGCGTCCGCCCTTGTGATTCGCATACCTCTTCGCGCGCGTCATGCCCATTTGCAGAAACTTGCGGCTCATGTCCATGCCAATGAAGTCGTCGGCGGCGTCGTAGGCGAGGAATTTGGCGTAGATGTCGGCAGAGGATTTCTTCGCAATGGCAGGGGTTTTGAAGCGCCACGAGGGCAGGATCTCGGATTTGTAGGGCTCGAAGGTTAGCACGCCCATTTCGCCGCGCGCGATGCGGTAGGACATGCGCTGGGCTTTTGTTAGGGGCTGGGCGGGCATGGTGTCAATGGTTTTAGGGTCTGTTTGAGATTATTGATATGGGAGGTTTGAGAGGCATTGGGGTGGAAATGCAGGGGTGGTTTGCTGGTGCTGGATCGAGCGGAAAGTGAAGGTCAGGGTTCAATGACGTAGTGGTGCATGCACCGAGGAACGCGTCGTGACGCGTGGTCACGATCTTCCATCTGCGTACCAGCACACCGGCTTGATTGTTGTGCACATGCTGTTTGGCATCTTTCGTCATCAACGATCCGATGAAGGAGAAGGGAGACTGGTAGTATGCTGCGGTCTGCCCAAGCACAGCCACAAAGAGGGACTGACACCAAGTGCGCTATAGGAAGAGATCCAAATGATTAAATATCGACTGTCAATTTCGAATACCTCTCATCAAACATCAAACATACTGCCTAACGAATACTACGCTTGCCTGACAAATCCCCATCAGCAACCTCCACCCTCCTCCTCCACGACATCCCCTTCAAACTCGTCCTGCACTCCGACTTCTACACCCTCCTTTAGACGTGGAGGCCAATGTGCAAGCTGGGTACCACAAGGAGAAGGTTTTTCAGCTTGAGAGGAATGAGAGCGTAAGAATAGGTGATGTTGTGGAGAAGGTTGGGGGATGAAGGCAGTGGAAATCATGCGAGGCAAGAAGCGCTTGAAGAACGATTTTGCTGCTGTGGATTTGAAATTTGTGGGGCTGGGATTGGAATAGTTGTAGCTGGGGAGGTGCATCCGAAGTGGTTGGTGTGAGGGATGAATTTGGAAAGGCCAATGTCGAGGTTGTATAACATACTTCACGTGTGCCCGACAAGTTTGAGGAAGCATTCAGGTCATGCTTAGTGCCTTGCAACACGCAGTGCCGTTATACCCCTGGTTTTCAGTCGATGCTTTTACATTGTTATCCATGTCTTCGAGTATGTACATATGATACACATAATGGTTCACTTTCGTCTTCCGGCCATTGTACGGCGTTTCCACATCCACCCATCCTCTATCGCGCTATTGATCGTCGTTCGTCCGTGACTTCCGTAACGATCGCACCTGCTCTGTGACAGATGTGTGCTCCGCCGGGACGTGGTCCCTCCTCGTCATGCCCAGGACCTGGCCGACCAAACCCCCAGGCTTAGGAATAGGGCACTCCCTCTTGGGGTTCAGCCTCTCCTCGATCATCTTCCTTTTCGCGTCTTCGCTCAGCACGTCGCTTCCCTCTTCGTCGCTCTCGATCGGCCTCCGTCTCCGCCGTCGCTTTGTAGGATCCGCCGAGTCGTTGAGTGTGCGCGGGTCGACGGGGCAGGGTATCAGATGTGGGGCGGCGACGACGAGAAAACAGACCATCAGCGTAGTGGTGAAGAGCGAGGCAGTCATGCGACTGCGTGGGTGCATGTGTGGTGGCATGTTGACTTTTGCTGCTCTCCTGATCGATGGTCCAATGAATGCGTTTGTGTTATGAGGCGAGGGTTGACCGAGGCATCACTGGTGCTGCGGCGGATTAGCGGGTGCGCAAAGCTGGACAAGTGTTGCGAAGAGTCGTACCAAGCCAATTGAGATGCCTCGAGCGTGTGTGAATGGCGGGGAAGGTGCAAGCGCGGGGTGCGAGGTGGTGATAGACTTTTGGTGGAGTGAACGGTGACGGCGCTAGTGCGGTGGTGGATCCCTGCATCCCGCTGAAGCTTGTGCCGCGTGCGCGATCGGCGGCGATTAAGTCATTCACCTCTATAGAGTGTACTCGCCTTGCTGTTGCTGTTGTGCTCTTGCTTTTGCTGGCGTATTGACCTGAAGTTCTTTGTTTGTCCAAGGCTTAGAGCGCTACTTCCAAAATTTCGTGCAGCCCAACGCGCATTGCACGCGACGCCACCGACATCTTCTGCGCCCGCCGCCGGACCTCGAGATAGCTGCAAGAGCAGGACAGTCGCGTCTAGAGTAGCGACCGGGTAGCGCATACAGACCAGCAGCAGAAGGATCCCAAACACACACACACACACACACACACACACACACCGCCACGATGAGCATAGGCGGTAGTGACCTCGACAAGGCCATCCAGCAATTGCGCGCCTGTCGCCCCATACCGGAGAACCAGGTCCGCGAGCTGTGCTACAAGGCGCGCGAGCTGCTGATCGAGGAGGGCAATGTTGTCGGCGTGGACGCGCCCGTGACAGTACGTGGCCGTGTTCTGCTGTGTGAGAGAGGCCCGCGAGCTGACGCGACTCCAGATATGCGGCGACATTCACGGCCAATTTCACGATCTGATGGAGCTTTTCCGTGTCGGTGGTGATGTGCCAGACACAAATTACCTGTTCATGGGTATGGCAGTATTTCGAACACGGGAAAGCATGCATCTGACCACTCCACAGGCGACTTCGTTGACCGCGGCTTCTACTCGCTCGAATCCTTCCTCCTCCTCCTCTGCCTCAAAGTCCGCTACCCCGACCGCATAACGCTGATCCGCGGCAACCACGAGTCGCGGCAGATCACGACCGTCTACGGCTTCTACGACGAGTGTCTGCGCAAGTACGGCAGCGCGAATGTCTGGCGCTACTGTTGCGAGGTCTTCGACTATCTCGCCCTGGGCGCCCTCGTCACCGGCGCAGCAACCTCGCTCCAACCTACAGATGGCCCCATTGCGTCCAACAGCAACATGGATAGCATCCCTGATCTGGACCAGGACATCGAGATCGAGACGCTGAACGCAGCAGGCGAGATCATGTACCGCTACGCACGCAACTCCGACTCGCAGTCCTCCGTCTCCGCCACATCAGCGAACATGGGCTCCTCCAGCCCTGTCGCACCACCAACACCCACAAATGTCGGCCCACCCGGCACAGCCGCCTCCTCCTCCGCCAACGGCTCAAGCCGCAACGACACCGGCGCAATCTTGTGCGTGCACGGCGGTCTCTCACCATTAATCGACAGCATAGATAAGATCCGACTGCTCGACCGCAAACAAGAGGTGCCCCATGAAGGCGCCATGTGCGACCTACTATGGTCTGACCCCGACGAGATCGACGGCTGGGGTCTGTCACCACGGGGTGCAGGTTTCCTCTTCGGCGCCGACATAGTCAAATGCTTCAACCACAAGAACGACCTCAGCCTGATTGCGCGAGCCCATCAACTCGTCATGGAAGGCTTCAAAGAGATGTTCGACAGCACAATCGTGACCGTCTGGTCAGCACCAAACTACTGCTACCGCTGCGGTAACGTGGCCGCGATCCTCGAGCTCGGCGAGGACGGCAGCAACGCCGGGTTCCAGCGGCGCAGCAATGGCGACAGAGGGGGTGGAGGCGGCGGCTGGGTGCTAGGGAGCAACGATGGGCCAAATGCAAACGGCGAGCGCAGACTCAGCAGTATGCTGGGAGAGCAGAAGAATCGCGATGGGCCGGGGCGCAGGTATAGGGTCTTTGAGGCCGCGCCGCAGGATAGCAGGGGGATGCCGGCGAAGAAACCGGTGGCGGATTACTTCCTCTAGAATAGGAAAGAGGAGGGTGAGGTGGACAGGTACGATGGTCCTGTGTATGTAAGGAATAGGGGTGTTGGGAGGGAGCTTGCGACTGTGGATTGGCCCACGCGGCCGGAGTACTACAAGAAGGCGGTCGAGTACTTCATCTGATGGCCAAGTTTCTCTTCTGATGGCAAGCGAGCAGTGTCACGCAGCACTATTTTGTAGATATGGATACCCGAAACATTGTTCACACAGCACAGCTACTTTCGTCAACCTCTGCGACCAAGATGTGCCCGAAATTCCTTGCACCACGACTTTTATAAGGAATTAGGGCATCGAGCGTTGCAATTGAAGTAGCAATGATGCCGCTGATGCGTCCAAGTCTATAATCCCTGTCTTGAAGACTGCCGTGGTGGATACAGTATTGACGCAGTCGGTAAGTAGACTTGCGCTCAGAAAGTGTGACGTCTGCCATCCATGCGCAGCTCTAACCGGAATGAGCATAAACACCCAAAGCAGAGGCCATGCACAAGCCCAGCATAAGCCAGCGGAATGCCTACCATGCTAGCATTGATAACAGGGGTCAGAGCAGGAGCATTGCATCCGTCTGGCCTATCGTCTGTCGAGACTTGTCGACGCATGGGATACGTCTCGTGTGTAAAATCATACCAAGTGTCCAAACGCGGCAATGCACTATCCGCACTACCACATTTACATCTTATTGACAAAGTCTGTTTAGTATCATTTCACATCGACAGTAGCGAGCTTCACAGTATCATAGATGGTCCCGTCTTATATGCCCATCAACAAATATCCAATTCCAAAACATATACACACTAAAAAGTCTACAAGAATCGAAGCTCCGTCACATCAACACCTCACAAGGCTGTAGCCTACAAGCACTGCGAGTACCATTCGTTCTGCACCTTGCACGCACTCTCCTTGCAAGCAGCGGGGCCCGAGTATCCCTTTCCACCGCACTGTCCCCAGCGCGCAACGCTACCGGTCGACGAGCCCTCAGTGGGAGCAGACTCCTCAGCAGTCTTAGTCAAAGTGAGCAGCGTGGAAGGAGCCGGCGCAGCACTGGTGACGGGCGCCTCCTCTCCCTCGACATCGGTGGGAGTAGGCTCCTCGATCTCGGAGGCAGTAACAGTAGCAGTGGATGTCGCCTCGATCTCGGACGCGGTGATGGTGGCAGTCAGCGTAGGAATGATGACAGTAGCGTTGCCAGAGCCGGTAGCAGACGGGACAGGGACGGCCTCGGAGGCAGACTCAGAAGGGACCTCGGTCTCGGGGAGCTCGTCGCCGGCACCACATGCGGGCAGTGTCTCGAGCAGGCCCTGCGCGCCCTTGCAGGCAGTCTTTGTGTCGACCTTGGAACTGGAACCGTTGCCCTTGTTGACGCCTTTGTACTCCTGGCAGACGTTTTTGGTTTCACCGCACGATCCGCTGATAGTCGCCTCGTCGCCGAAGTTGGAGTTGATGCCGATGAGGTCGGAGGTCATACCGTAGGCGCGAATGTTTTCGACAATGACCTTGCGGGGAGACTTGGATTCGTTGTTGGTGCAGTCGCCGCAGCTGCGGTACAGCTTTCCGGCGTTGACGACGGTGAAGTCCTTGATGGTGACGGTTCCGGCGCCGTTGTGCTGGACGACCTTGTCCTTGGCTTCCTGAGCACCTCCACCGATGATGGTGGCGTCGCCGGTACCGAGAACGGAGATGGCATCCTCGCAGACATCGCGGAACCAGACGTTGGTCAGTGTGCAGGAACCTGTAGAGACGTCAGAGCTGAGCGTCGGATGGCTGAGCCAATTCTGACTTACCAAGGCAGTGAACACCCTCGAGGGCGTCGGCACCAATGATGACGTTGGAGAGGCTGGCGCCATCTTCGAGGATAAAGACGGCGTTATCACTGCCGGTGTCAAGGTCAGAGTCGCAGGGCTGGCCACGGTCGAACTCCTTGTTTCCGTAGTCTTCGCTTCCAGTGATGACGCTAGGCTCCGGGAGCGAGGTGATGTCGCCAACACGAGTGGGGATGTTGAGGGTCTGCGCAGAGGCAATGCTGGCAACGAGCGCCGCAAGCTGGACTTGAGAGAACTTCATAATTCTAAACCTGAAATGACTTGGATTTTAAAATGTTCGATGAAAGAATGACAACTAGATCTCCTGGATCGTAGTGGATTGAACGACTGAAGTTGAGAAGGAATGGATGGACTTGAACCTGAAATGACAGTATGACCTACATCCTTATATGCATCTACCACTTCACAACGAACATATCATGCCCCGCAGATCGTGCCGCTTGATTACGTGCGAGAAGAGAACGCAAGATTGCACGAGGGTCATGACAAGACCCAAGCGAGTGCCTGCATATGCACAGAAGGAGCGGCTAGCCAGGACACACGATCAAAGATATTCTCCACTCTTCCAGAAGTTGACGTGCCAAGATGCCAAGCAGCTCTTTCCACCGTTGAGCGGAGCGTTCGCAGCAAGGGTCTGCTCCGTTTCTAAGGCTGTGTGCAGTACGGACCTGGCGGGATGTCTTGCTTGGCAATGTCTGCCTGCGAACTTGGCGTTTCAGATAACTGTGTTGTAAGACCCACCAATCAAGAGCAGCGAGGGATCACATCGTGAGGTTTCAAAAGCAATTGCGAGTTAATTTTCGGGAGATCTGTACCGAGCACAGTCGGAAGATGAGTCGCTTGATGCTCCTGCACCGTCGAATGGAAGTTGAATACATTCAGGAGAGAGCTTCGCGCTAGTTAAACGTGTCTCGCTGCATCGTTCAGCATGATGGTTTGCAGGATTCAGGGCCGGGGCAATCCTTCTCGGTGTAATCTTCATCGAGAAATTTGGTGCGCCGATGGACTCTTCGCCGCGGAATGCATCAGCGCTTACAACCCGTGCTGATGAAAGGGGTCATCAAAGGTTTGCTGGGCATGTTTCAGTACAATAATGAATGTGCTCACCTTTTGTAAGACAAGACGCATGTATAGCTAGACCAGAGCAGGTCGCACGGAGGGACAATTGGGCGATTTTGTTGTTCTTACAGCGCACAGGCAACCGCCTGAACATTGACTCGCAGCTCCGGAAGAGACCGAATGGTCTGCAGATGTGCCAAGCTCATCGCTTCATCACGCTCCTTGTCCTGGTGTGAATCGTAGTGGAGCGGGTAAGCCGACTCGAGGTGCTTCGACCAGAATGAAGTATCTTGGCACCCGGTATAAAAGGGGGAAGGATGCTCTGGTGGTGGTCGCGACTGATCATGGAAGCATAATACTGCGGCATTCCCGTGAGCCTCTGGGCTGCAAGATAATGGTTCTAGGCGTCAGATCGAGACTGGCTAGATGGAACTTCGTGTGGGACAAGGAGATGAGCGTGTGTATAGTATAGGTAGTCGTGATGAGCTTGGAAGCAAAGCGAGAGGTGTGGCTTCAGGAAGGGGCTGGGTAGTGGCGTTTATATATGTGGGGAAGACACTAGCGCGGGCTGAAACATCGCAGCTGCCGTCATTCCGTGAACGATTGCATCTTCGATCGTGAGGTGGATGATGCAAGAGCACACGCGAGTGGCATCAGGGCTCATCCGAGCTACATCGGTGCCCGTGTCGTCGTGGTATGTCGGCATTTCAACTAGCACAGTCTGCAAATCTGCGTTGCGATTGACTGCCTTCTTCACGAACCTATCCTGATTCTAGCTTTTCGTGCTACATATTGAGATCCAATAGTCACTCAATACCTTCTAAGCCTTCTCCACGGACTCGGTCTTCGCCGCCAGCGCCGCCTCGTTTGAAAGGTAGTCACCCTCCGGCAGCTTATCAAGCGCATCATTCTCCTTGTCAAGGCTTCTAAAAGTCCACCAAAATGCGATCCACCCAAAGAATGTCAGAATAGCAATAGTAACATACAGCCACACCAACAGCGGATCCGTGGCTAGCGGCACAAAAGCCTGCGCGATCGCAGATGAGAAAGCGTGTGTGAACCAGAAAACACCAGTGACCAAGGAGCGCATGTTCTTCGGCGCCTTTGTGTAGGCGTATTCAAGTCCGGTGATGGACGCAAAGATCTCCGAAAAGGCGATCAAAAGGTATGCGGGTGTCTGAACCCATACTGTGAGTGGTGGTGGGTCATCGCAAGAACTTGCGAGCTTGCCGCAAGGTGATTTCTCGTAGATGAAGTGCTGGACCAGCGCTGCGACGATCATGCTAAGCATTGCGCAGACGAAGCCAGCCTGAATCTTTTTCAGGGGGGTGAAGTTAAAGCCCATGCGTGCAAGTTGTGGGTAAAAAAATTTGTCAAAGATGGGAATAAAACTAGGTCAGGATGGTAAGCTGAGTGGCTTCAATTATCAGATACTGGCATAGCTTACATGATTAGTGTAAACGGGTTTAGGTTGTGGACAACATCGTTGGGGACGCCGTTGAGCTCCAAAGTAGCTGCTTGGGAGACCAAGTTGGTCGTCATCTTCACGTTTCAGTCAGCTGAGTGTCGGTCGAATGTGAATAATATACTTGCCTGACCATAGGGCAGCCAGAAGATGGGCAGCCAAAGAAAGACTTGACAGGCCTTGATTCCACGACGTACTTCATCAACCCAAGCGTCATCGAAGGTCATCCAGTTGGGCTTGGTAGCAAGATTGCTTGGTTTGGCACCATCCCACAGATTGGGAGAAGAGAGGTTCTTCCAGGTACGGACGGGGTTCGGCGACCATCTTCCCTTCATCGCAAAGCCATATAGCTTCACGGCCTTGACAAGCACGTCTCCCTGTGGAGGCTTCTTAACGTAGTGCTTGCTCAAGCCCACCATGAGAAGGGGACAGAAGATGAAAAGAATAGTAGGCAGCAGGTAAGATAGCCAGAAGCCAACATACTTCTCAGCATATACCATGGAAATTTGGCCTGTGAGAGCGCCAATGTTGATGAGCAGGTAGTAGCGCATGTATACACGCGAAATGGTGATTCCAGGATCGACGATGACCCGCTCACCGCTCGGCTCCGTACGAAGGAAAGCCCTTGGGTGGCTGTGCTCATACTGCTCAGCTACAAGAGGAGAGATGCAGCACTTGAAGAAGCCGACGCCACCGCCGAACAAGATCAAACCCAGAATGAATGCAGCAAGTGCGCCGTTGGGGTTGGCGATAACCTGGGGAATGGCAGCGACGATGATGAGGATGTGACCGACCGTGGCTAGTCCAATGGCCACGTAGATAGTCTTGAACTTGCCCCAGTATTCGTCGGCGAGCCAACCACCTGGTTACATTAATAACGACAACGGGGAGTGGGAGGGTTGTTTTAACGCACCGACCATGGGCATCACATATGAGAAAAACTGGTTGAACTGGACAAGGCCTGTCGAGGCTTGTTGACCCATACCCAGAGCACCAGCTTGCTCATACGTGCCGCCAGCACCAGCTGATGGGAAGGGTCCGGAGGGAGGTAGAGGCTGTTGGATGAAGTTGACGACTTCAGCTGTCAGTTTGAGATCACCAGTCTCATCTTCTCGAGACGTTTACTTACAGACAGCAGTGGTACCATAGTAGGAGAATCTCTCGCACATCTCCACTATGCCGATCACATAGATCATCCAGTTGACTTTGCCGTAGACTCGTCGCAAAGTGGCCCAGTCTTCTTCAGTAGGGTATTGCTCGCCATTGGGACCCAACAGCTCTTCTGAAGTGGAGGTGAGAGGGTTCTGCTTCTCGAGGGTAGACTCATCCTTCAGCCCCTTTGCAACAGCTGGGTAGTCCGCAGCTGCTGCGTCTACAATGTCAAGAGCTGCGCCCGAGGACATTGCTGTAAGTCAAGGTAAACCGGATACCGTGCAGACCGATCGGTAGCGGGCAAGCTGAAGTTTATATTCAGGATATCTTTTCCCATGGGCTTTCCAGCTGCCTCATTCAGCAAGAGGGTGACACGAGTATGATCAGAAGGTTGTCCGCCGTCTCTCGGCGCCAACGAGCGGGTATGCAGAGTTGCGCCAACCCAAGAGATAAACGGCGTTTACCTGCAACCACAGTGCGCTCTGTCGCACACCACAATCTCGAGAAGAGAAGCATACCAAAACGACATTGGCGCCGAGTGATACCAAACACCTCACCATACTTCAAATCGCATTGCCAAGTACGCCGTGGTGAGCCAAGGTAAGAGCAGATAACACACCCAATCATCACGAGCTGAAGTCCGTTGTAGCACAAGATTTTTGGGTGCTGCCAGTCTGTCGGTGCAGGGCTATGAATGATGTTAAACCTCCTTTGGAGGGGATCTGGCAATATCTTGTCTTGCGAAAGCTCGCCACCTTCCTGATCAAGCACACTGAAGGTTGCGACAAGACGACAAGACGGAAACGAGGTGCTAGTCAATGTCCCCGCCACATTGGCAGGCTGCGACAAGAGTTGATGTCGCAAGACAGAGTGATTTCTACGGTGTTGCTGGGTTGCGTCGCATTGTAGCGGCCATCTTCGGGTTGTGAGTACGGACGGTCGTTGATGAAAGAGAGGCGCGTCAGAGATGCAGAGAAGACGACGACGGTAGTCGAGCACGTGACCAGTATTACACCTTGCACTTTAGCTCTGAGGTTGTGGCCCTACAATCTTTCCTTGCGCTATTCTTCAATGCAATATGGATTTGACATCATCTGTATAACCGTGAACAGTCTAATATCGCATATATGGAACTTATATTTCGGTCTCTCTTGCAGTTCAAAGAATAAGATACCATTAGAGAATTATAGGCATCTAGCGTCAATGTTTAGGGGGTTTCCGGTCAAACAGTGCTTCTGAAGGATAAAGATTTTGTACGTGTTGTAGTCAGCTGTGTCCACATCATGAGAGTCAATCAGAGTGTAGCTGCTGGCATAGATCTTTAAACTATGGACTCGTAATACATGCTAAACCCTTCCAAACGCCATCCATGCAAGTGGCTTTCTACTCCTTAGACATCTACTCCTCATCATCAGGCAGCACTTCCTCCGCACTCAACCCTAGCTCTTCACCGACCCTTCTCACCACTTGCCTTATCGCCTTGCACGCAGGACTATCCGGATACGCTGTAAGGAAGCTCTCGCCAAAATCACAAGCCATACCGATCCTTGGATCGAGAGGCACGGCCCCAAGAAACGGGATGTTCTCATCCTTGGCCAAACGCCTTGCGCCCCCCGTACTCGCGCGGAAGATCTGACTCTCGTGCTTGCACCCCGGACACACAAAGCCAGACATATTCTCGACGATGCCGAGAATCGGGATCTTCGCTTTACGGCAGAAATCGATCTCCTTGCGCACATCCAGCAGGCTGACTTCCTGGGGCGTGCTAACCAGCACCGCGCCATCGACACCGCTCGCTTTCAAGAAGGAATTGACGCTGAGATGCTCATCGCTCGTACCCGGCGGCGTATCGACGAGCAGGAAATCCAGCTCGCCCCAGCTGACGTCCATGAGGAATTTCTTAATGAGTCCGTTCTTCTTTGGCCCGCGCCAAATCACAGCGTCGTCGCGGTTGGGCAGCATGAATTGCACGCTCATGACGCCCAGATTCTCGCTCACCCAGACCGGCTCCCATCCCTCGCCCGTGACGTGGATCGTCTCGTCTTCCACACCCATCATCTTCGGTATCGACGGGCCGCAGATATCGGTATCCATCAGTCCCACAGTGCTATCCGGGTTGCTCGCGAAGCCGTGGGAAAGCATGGTGCTGAATGTGGATTTGCCGACGCCACCTTTGCCACTGAGAACGAGGATTTTGTGCTTTACGGACGCGAGACGTGCGGTTATGAGGGGTATGTCGGGGTCGGGACCTTTTGGGGCGGAGGCGCATATTTGCTGGTTTGGGCAGCCGGCGCAGTTGTCTGCTTTGCCTGCTTGGAGGGACTCGGGGCCAGGGCAGTGCTCTATACGTATTTGTTAGCTCTACTCCAAATCGCGCCCGCGTCTTGCGCATTCGAAAGCGCGGATAGTAGGTGGCGGGGTAGGTACCTGGCTCCGGCGCAACAAGCTTCGGCGCATTCTTGAGCGGCGCGTCGAAGTCGACTTGTGTTGGTTCTTCTAATGAGGGCGCCATGCTGTTGTGTAGCTGGCTGTGTGCGAGTGTGGCTCACATGGTTGCGTGATGGAGAAATGTCATTGGGAGCTTGATAATCAACGTCCCGCCATTGTAGGGCTGGCGCTTTGGCCACTCGCCCCACGTCGACCGCCGAGTTCGCACTCGGTTGCCGCAACGCTTCCTGTCAAGCGAACGTCAAGTGGTGAGACGAGAATTTTTAATACATATCTATTCATGCAGTTCGTCTATCGTGGTGGTCGTGCAGTACGCCAAGTCATCATCTGCTCTCAAGTATACACCGCCCCATAGTTCAAGAATTCTACTTCTGCAGCTTGACCATGACGTATGGGATCTCGACATCCTCTTCCTTCTGGTCCTCCGCAGTAATCTCGAATATGACGTTCTTCTGGTGCTCGGGCACAGGCTTCTTGCTGACATGCTCGACAAGCTTGCTCATGCTGGCCATAATTAGTCATGTCCGTATCTATTAATGAAAGGGTTACTCACCTCAAATCCATCCTGTCCTTTAGCTTGGCAGGTGGGTAGAACGAAGCGTACAGCAAGCTGACGCCAGAGCTGACCATTTGAATATCCAGACCCTTCTTCTTGAAATGTTCCACGAACTCCCGGAGCGTGATGTCGTCCACCTCGAAGCGATCCCAGAGTCTATCGATTGTGACATCGCCGTCAGGCCCAGCGTAGGTACCCTTGGGGCTGGCGATGGGCTCACTGAAACCAAAGAAGGGCAGCGCCAAGTTGATGAAGCCGTTCTTGTACTGCTCGATGTCGTCCTTGCCATCGATGATCTTGTACAACTCAAGGTTGACAAGACCAGTGACCAACGCCGTGGTTGTTGCAATAGCAGGGATGATCTTGCCAGCAATGAACTTTGTCTTGTGGCGATCGGCTTGCTCGATCTTGTAGTTCTCGGCACGCAAGTTGCTGCACGCTGTGATGAAGTCGATATGGTGGTTTGTGTCATCATCCTTCTCGAACTCGACAGGCTCAAGCTTGAAGCCCGCAAGCGACTTCGGTGCTGGAAGCTGGCTGATGATGTCGTTCAGCTCACTGTTGTCATCCGCAGGAGCGTGATTGACGTTCGGATCGGGGTCGTTCTCGCTCGCCTGGATCTTGACTGTTGGATCAGGCTTGAAGTCTGGAACAATCATGTCATTCAAGACCTCGTTATAGTGCTGCTTGGTCGCATTCGGCTTGATGCCGTAATTATAGGCGTGGAGAACGGCTGCCGCCTCAACAAAGGTGGCGTGTGTAGGGTTGGAGGGGTCAAACTTCAACGGGTCTGGTGCGCGCTTGGGTCCCGACCAGAATGGCTGGCCAGAGCCGGTTGTGGAGTCCTTGGGGAAATTGTACAGCAGCTGCGCGATACTGTGGTTGTAGCTCTTCTCGAACTGCTGGCGGGCCCAGATGATGCAGTCGTCGAAGGTGAGAGGCTTCTCAGTGACAAGGAAGTCCCGCAGTGTCTCCAACGTTTGCTTCTCATTACCAGACTGCTTCAGCGATGCACCAAGGTAATCAGGCTGTGTGAGGTATAGGTTGACGACCTCCGGTCCCTTGACGAACAGCGAGTCGAACACCTCGCGCGCCCATGCGATGGTGTGCTCAATCCTGTTTGGGAAACTCCTTAATGTGCACATAGGGAACGACTTCTCTGGTGGATCCTGGGACGAAGAGTACGATTCTGTGATGAAGGGAAGGACGACTTGGGTGTTGCCCTTAGTGCCGAGTGTGCCACTGTCGAGCAGAGGCTTGCGGAAGAATACGCATCGGCGATCGACATATGTACGTGCCTCCACATTGTCAAGGGCGTTGGTGACACCATCCAAGGAGTTCCAGAACGTCTCGTTGAAGATGTCTTCTGTGTCTGGGCCAACCTTGTCAGACAAGACCTCAATCTTGTTGTCTAAATCAGGGTTCATGGCCTGAACAGCCTTTGCTGCTGCCGCACTCTTCAGCGAACCGACGTCGTGAGGGCGGAACAGGAACTGTCGGTTCAGATTGCTCTTCTCGATCTGGTCGTTGTCGGTGACGGTGATCTTGCCCTCAGGTCCGGCAGCCAGACCCATCAACGCCCAGTTCTTCAACATTTCACAACCGATGGCGCCAGCACCAACCAAAAACTGCTTGATGTTGCCTAGCTTCTTCTGGTATTCTTGACCAAGTACCGCGATCTGGCCGTCGTAGCGGGAGCCAATCGGAGCGCAGTCCTTCTCCGAGCGGGCTGTCGAAGTAGGTAGCGATTCAAGGGAGTCGAAGTACAGCCACTGCATGATTGGGTGGAACTTCCCAGAAACGGACTTGAGGACCTCTTGCGCGGCCAGACCACCAAAGAAGGCAGCGATGGGACTGAGATCACCACGTGCCTGGTAGCTGAGTTCCTTGATCAGCTTCTCGTCAAGCTCAACCTTGTCCTCCCCCTCTCCGGCAAAACCCTGCGCAATCTTGAGAACCTCCGCTGCATCGGCCTCGTTGTGCGGTCGTGGAAATTCGCCGTTGTGGCTCTCTGCGAACTGGTGCAGGGCCTGAATGCCGACGTGAAGTTGCTGTGGACGGTCGAATTTGGCGAAGTCAGAGATCATCAGCTCGGGCTTCTTCAGCTGCTGGCTGAGCGGCTCGAAGTTGACGATCTTGGGCATCTTGACCTGGATGTACTGGCCTCCGCCCTTGTACTCGCCCAGCCCAGAAACATCGCCAATGGAGAAAGTGTAAGGTCCCTTGACTTCGATCTTGCGAGGCGCGCAGTCATTCAAGCCCTCCATACCCTTGACTTCAGAGAATGTCACCCAGTCGCCATCTTCCAGACCATGTCGTGTCTCGTCTAATGCGGAAACCAAGCCTTCCGAGTCGATTCCAGCAATGATACCGTTCGTAACATTTTCACCAGTAGGGTCACCGATTGTGAAGTTCTTTCCGAAGTCGGTGAAGATTGTGCCAAACAGACCGTATGTGTCCGTGATGACAACATAAATGCCGTTCTCGTGGCAGTAGTCTGCAATCTTGACCTGGTCCTTCAGCCGTGTATCTGTCAAGACAATGACCTGGAACTGCTTCAACTGAGACAGGTCTGACGTCAAGTCCTTGCCAGTGTACTCCTGGACAGGCGTGTATGGGTTGAGCTCGGAGACGCGGGGGACGGTGACGGTCGCACGTGGCTTGCCTACGTCCTCAGGGCGAAGGAAGAACTGTGATGACAGATCGGCGAGGGCGGCGGGCTTGGGATCGTAGAGCGTTAACGACTTGACACCGGCGAGCGCAATATTCTTCGCAATCTCGACGCCAAGACCTCGCATACCAGCTACGAGAACATTCGAGGATCCCATGCGCTTCATAGCCTCGTGGCCTAGCACGTACAGTTGTCTGCTGTAGAGAGACTCGTCGATTTCGCCGTTGTTGCCGGACGCCTCCTTGAGCTGCTCGACCGCAGCAGGAGGATCGTCGACCTGCATCTTGTCCTGGTGTGCGTTAGGCATGATTGTGGTGTTGGTTGTATTGTTGAACAGTAAGATAGACGAAAGAGCAGCGTTCTGTGGTTGCCACTTGAGCCATGCAACGGTTTACTAATGCACAGCCCGGTGCAACCCACTTGGGCGCGTCTGCTTAGTTGTAGAGAGGGTACACTTACTGCCATGACTTTCTTGTGCGGACTAGAGTCCTCGCTGGAATGCTTGCGCTTCGACAGCTTGCCGGCTGATGCAGTAGACGGAGCTGTCGTATATGCTGCCGCCGGTGACCTGAGGATTGCGGGGTGTGACGTATGTAGCTATGTGCGATGAAGCAGCTGTTGACAAAGCTGCTGCTGTTGGTGGTGTTGTTTGTTTTGGAGTGGGAGGAGGCGGAGAGTGTTCTTGTGCTGTTGAGGCAGCAACGGCGGTGAATGCTTTGTGATGGTGACTTGCGCTCACCGAAGGTGCTGGAGCTCGAACGCCGCACCCCACTTGGCCTTGGCACATGCGGTCACTTACGCTAGGTGTCGACCATCCTGGTCCTCGTCGTTTCACCCTTCCTTACCATCTACAATTTCACCGACCTCGATCATATTCCAGGTCCAAACTTCGTATTGAACTTGAAGTGGAAGGCAAGCTCGCAGCGATCCGCTCACCTGTGCTGTTGCAAGCGATCGGTTGTTCCTCGGGGAGACCAACTTTGATGTTCAAGGCTGCGAACTAGAGAAGACTTTCAGCCACGCAGCTGTCGAATACAGGTTGTCCTGAGATTACGATGATAAATGTAAAAGTGTAAGATTTCTGCACATATAGAAAGGTACAACTTTGGCTATGGACGCAAATGAAGACATCTTACATGCAAGCCCCCAGGTCTAGCTTGCCCGAAACAGATTGGTGAACTGATGGATGCCGACTACAGCCACAAGCTCCAACGGATCATGATTTCATTTCGACGCCAGCCTCCGCAATACTTGGGAAGCCACTACACCGGTCCATGCCAGTCATCACGTCTCCGCTGTGGCGTATCTTTCCAGTTGGTAATACTGATTACCCGTCTACCATGTGTAGAACCTGCAGTCGCTATCAGATCCTCGCGTTGACCTTCGGGTTCTGGCCTCCAAAACGTATCAGCCCATCCTGAAATGTCGTTGCAATATGCACACCCTTCTCAAAATCCCACATCCGACTTGTATGCAGTCCTCTTCCGCCCCTTGCTCTCGTCATCCACGCCTCTTGTACGAACCACTTTCTCCCATCTGAGTCTCTGTCGCCTTGCTCGTACCCATCCAACGAGCATAAAGCAAGCTTCTCATCCTCCCAATGAGTGCGGTCAGCCTGAGGATGATCGATGCGTGGCTCAGACGGCATGATAAGAGCTTCCACGCCAACGTGAAAGATCACACTATGCGAAAGGGACGCCATCCGCGTGAACTCTCGGCTCCGACCAAGGTGGTTCGGCACGATGAAGAGTGAGTTGCGGTCCGACGCGTATAAATGCGCGCACGCGTGCAGGTTAGCCTCCCTTGTCACGGACGCTTTGCCCGGACCTGGTGGGAACGGCGCAGTGGGTAAGGGTAAGCTACCTCGCAGCGCGTAGAACGTCAGCTGTCTCTTATCCAGAGGATCCCGACTGGCGTTGTATTTGCTCATATCGGCCTTGCGCAGATGCAGACCGCCGATGGGATTAAAATGCTCAGGGTGCGCTGGGAGGTATGTCTCACGGAAGTACTCTGAGTCGTTGCTGGGCGCTGCTGGATGCTCCATCGGCTCGTTTTCCTTGCCAGTCAGAGCCTTTTGGTACTGTTGCTTAAGATCGACGTGCTCTTGGATGTCAAAAGGGGATGCTTCTTCGCGCTTGAACGAGCATGTGCATGTGAACATTGCTTGGCCTGCATCTTGCACGACAGTAACGGAGCGAGTGCAGTAATTGTACCCGTCTCTTATCTTGTCAACTTTGTAAATGTGGTGTTCGTTTGGTTTGCCGCCCAGGATGAACCAGCCTGTAATGTTCTTGTATTGTAGTCAGCACATATAGCAGCCATTAGTCAAGGAGGTGTACATGTATCAAAAGCCCTTCAGCAGCTGTCTGAGCAGCTGCCCATGCTGCTTGCGCGAAGACATGGCCGCCGTATGTTCCGTTCTCACCTCCTGTTGGCGAGTAAGCCTTGACTATCGAGCGAAACGTCCATGCATCGATGGTCTCAAGCTCAATGACTTTGTCAAAAGGTAGGACAGCTTTGTCGGGCGTAAAGTACGGCCGGACAACCATTTTGTTCGGTCTGTATAACGAGAGAAGTTGAAGGCATTCAAGCTACATCTTGCAGTTAACGACGAGGTTGAGGTTGAGGCTCTGCGAATGAACCTCGGAACTCGACAAGCGCGGGGTTCCACGCCATCGGGATGTCAGCCTTGCCGTACCTCACTTGGAGCCTAGTTGAGAACTATCACGCTAGATGGCGTCGCCGTTGGTTGTACGATGGTGATGAACTCTTCTGCACGTGTCTTTCTGGATGCTTGAGGAGGTGGGTTCATTTGACACGCTCAGATGATCACGCTAGCACGCAATCCCAGTCGCCGATTCGTCAGCCTTCGTGAATCATCCCAGCCTCTTCGAGGACCGTCATGCATCTGCTCTTCTACAACACAACATGGCTTCATCAGAAACAACCCCGCTGCTACAGCAGGATGACACTCCGCCCGGAAGTACCACACAGCAAGATGAGGAACATACCACTGAGCCGCAAGGAACTTTCGCCCGCAACCTTGGTGCGCTCGATGGCTTCGCCCTCCTGATCAGCATCGTCATTGGCTCTGGCGTTTTCTCTTCTCCAGGACCCATTGACGCCAACGTTCCTTCTCCTGGAGCCGGTCTCCTGATATGGCTCATCGGCGGCATCCTCGCATGGCTTGGTGCGCTTACTATGGCTGAGCTTGGCACCGCAATTCCTGGAGAAGGTGGCATTCAACCATACCTGACCCACATCTTCGGCGAGTTTTGGGGCTACCTGGCTGCTTGGAGCTGGGTTGTCGCGACGATGCCTGCCACGCTGGCGATTCTGAGTATTGTGTTTGTTGAGAGCATTTACTCTAGCCTGGGTATCAATAACCCTGCACCGCCGATTACGCATAAACTACTGTCGGTAGCGGTGTTGGCTGTGATCACAACATTGAACTCGATCAGCACTAAGACTAGTACTAGGTTGTCTGGATTCTTTGTTGCAGTCAAGTTCTTGACAATCTTCTTGCTTATCGTTGCAGGGCTGGTTGTTGTCATCAAGTACAGTCTTACTGGTAACGATGTTGGGGGCGTTGATTGGCGGAGGGAACACTGGTTTGCTGCGAGGCGGGATGCAACTCGTCCCGATGGAACATCTGGCCGATTCGACTGGACTAAGATCACGACTTGGGAGTCGCTCGGCTTCTACAGCGCGGCTTTGTATGGAGCGCTCTGGGCTTACTCCGGATGGGACAAGGTTTGCTGCAAACTTCGTTCTTCTAGCTGTGTGGCTGCTCACACCAACTTAGGCAAACTATGTCGCTGCTGAGCTGCGACACCCCAGCAAGCAGCTGCCGCTCTCCATCAACACTGCTATCCCAACCATCATACTCTGCTATGTGGCTGCCAATGCTGTCTACTATGTCCTTCTCCCGTGGAAGCTGGTCTCTACCACGGACGCTGCGGCTGTTGTAAGTACTCAATCGGAAGACGGAGGCCTCAGTACTAATAGCCACGAACAGACAGCTGTGAATCACCTTTTGGGTAAGGGTGGAGCTTACATCGCGACAATCCTCATCTGCCTCGTCATCGCAGGTTCAGCGCTTGGCAACTCGTTCGTCGCAGGACGCATGACCGTCGCAGCTGCGAATAAAGCCTGGTTCCCCGCTGCTTTCGGCACCGTGGGCCAGATTGGGACATACAAAGTCACTAAGAGCGCTGACGCTGAAGAAAGTGCTGATCAAGCGATGGACAAAGGGGAGTCGCCAATGTAAGCCTCAAGATCCACAAGAACTCGATTTAGCAAACTAATTACATCACAGCAACGCTTTGGTACTGAACTTCGTAATCTCATCAGTGTACATTCTGCTCGGCAATATGCGGATCCTGTTGACTCTCAATGGACTCGCAGAATACGCTTTCTTCTTCCTCACGGTAGTCGGCGCCATTGTACTGCGTTTCCGAGAGCCCGACCTGAAGAGGCCGGTCAAGCCGTTTATCCTCATTCCAATATTGTTCGCTTTGATCAGTGGCTTTGTCGTCGTGAGAGGCGCGGTGTTCGCGCCGATTCAGGCTGCGATCCTGATTGGTATCTGGGCCATTGGTGCGGTACTCTACTTCGTCAGGGAAAGAGTACTGAGCCGAGCGAGGGAGTGATCGCGACGTAGCGATGGTGGGAACAGTGGTTGACCAGTTTGCTGGTCCAAGGTTGTCTTGTACAAGCACTATGCACGCAAAGATCGGGTATGTGTCTTCTTGAAGTCCAGGCCTTCGTCTCATTATGCTCCTCAGCTGATTGAGCGTCTTCTGCAAGTTCTTCACGAGGGCTGGGTCACTAAGCACTGAAGCGACAGGTACAAGCGAGTTGAAGTTTAGCTCCGCTTTTCTCACCCCGACTCTTTCAGCAACATCACTATATATGCACCCAAGCTATCTCTACTTGTCATGCAAACATAAACTCCCGAAATATATCAGAAGTCTCTCAAATAGGACAGGCGACCCAACTGACTCCAATCCGACTGAACGTGTATACGATAACCGCACCCATGCAGCCAAATACGAGAATTCCACAAGGGGCTGCACACGAGATCTCGCGCGACACATACTTGCACTCTGCCCTCCTATTTAACCCGGCTCGATAGATCATGACAATGCCTGCTAGTCCGGCATTATAGCCTAAGGGATCGTTTGTCGGAATGTGCTCAGCCAGTCTCTACCATACCCCAGCTACACCACTATTACCATCCATTGCACCAGTCGGTTAGAGGCCATGGTCGAGCTCACATAAATCGGCTACTCAGGCTGTGAGTCTGCAAACTCGATGCGCAGCGCATTTCCGAACGTACAACTGCACTCCGCCGTCACCGGCTGAGAATCTACCCTTTCCCGATGATACGTTCAGCCACGCATTCACCAACTGCAAGACCCTGCATTTCGATGATGCTCTTGCCAAAACTCCGGAGGTTGTTCGCACACTGGAGCGGAGTGGCACGGCAGTATTGACGAGCTGGAAGGTGCTCAGGGCGATCGATGTTGTGAGGACAACTCAGCATGCGTGCGGGCACCAGGAGCCTTTGTTCCGGCCACCGGTTGACGAGAAGTGGTTCAAGGCTGAGACGCTGGAGCATATGCTTAAAGATGCAGAGTTCAGGATCGTAGATGTGTCGGAAGCGATAGTGCATGTGGCAGGAGAGAACTTAAAGGATGTTCGTAACTGTGTACTGGGGCTCACGAGTCGGTATAGTCAGGACTGAAATGGGGAGAAAGGGAGCGAGTTCAGACAGCAGTCGGAGGTCGAAATTGAAAAGACTGTGAGGTGATAAAGGGACCGAGTGCGGAGGGTGGGGTGGAGTACTTGGTGGGAACTCCGATAGTCGCGCTTGTCGCTGTTGCGAGGAAGTGACGCTTATTGCGAGTGCATGGCCGTGGCTTCAAAAACACGAGGTGCAACGGAAACAGACGTAAGCGCAAGATTATCAACATATGAAGCAATGATTATGTTGTTCGTTTATAGACTTGAGCCCGCTTTCTTCGCACCAGAAAAACTATTTTGAATGACATTCCACAAAGGCTCACCGCCTTCAGTCAGGTCTTGCCAAGCAGGACATGCGAGACTCAAGATGGGCGCAGCCAGAACATCAGCTACCAAGTCAATGGGAGCTGCCAAGGTACTAAGCAATGGCGAGAGTGAGTTGGGTAGGAAGGTCTTGAGCACCTCCAAAGCAAAGCACAGCAGGTTGTTACTCTCTAGCAGTGAGGCTGAATTGAGGATGCCACCGGTGATGTCCTGCAGGTTTAGACCCGAGAAAGAGTTGATGGTACCAGTGTTGCCACCAATGCTGATCACCTTATATTAGTCCTCGAACAGTACTGCTTGCTTGGGGAAAGGGCTAGGACTTGACATACCTTCCTAGTTCGGAATGCTTCGATACCCAATCAATAATGTCCAAGTTCAGCGAAACTAGGCCATAGTCCACTCGCCTGCGGTACCAATTGTTTGGAAAAGTCTCATGGCCCTCGCGGTACTCTAAGTTGCCTTGAGCGTCCTCGAAAACAGCGAAGAAGTGCCTGAACGTCTCTTGGGTAAGTATGCCATCAGGATGATCCGCGGTGTGATTGGAGAGTAAGCGACCGAGGAAGAGATAACCTGCGTTGCGACTGACCATACCAGTGACAGGCCCGTAGTAGAAGTCGGGGTTGTTAGCAACACTGTACTTCCACCGGCGAGTAGCTTGTTCGGCCAGTAAGTCCATCGATAAGATGCCGTTCTTATCGGCGCGATCATAGAAGTCTCGGAACAGTGTCATATTCATTGTCCAAGCATTGCCGGTCACATACAAGTCATCTCGCGTGAGTGACGAGTCCGACTCGATCCAGTTGTGAGAACCTTGAAGACCGCGAGGATCACCTGGCCGATTGTCAGCGAGATGATGAAGAAGCTGAGGTCATGCAGACGGACCAAGAAGACCAACGAGGTTTCCCAAGCTGTTGTCAGAGCCATCACCTGTGACGGTACCGCCGATAGAGAACCCAGGATCAGGAGATAGCGGGTTTCCCGTCCACACTGTGCCCATGGTACCGAGAATGAGGGCCAAATCTAGGCCCATGCCAAACACTGAATGCATATGTAAGTTTCATCGTGTAACTTCGACGCTGGTTGCTATCACAGACCTTGGTTGATGGCGTTCACCACCTCAACATAGCTTGTTATGCCATCGTGAGAGATGAAGTTGTGGTTCGCCAGAGCATTCAGCCCAGGACAGGGTCCTCGTTGGTCGTTCTTACCAGGTGCTTGAAAGATATGTCTGCCAGAAATGTCGATCGGTTTGCCTGAGTCGATGATGAAGCGTCTCTCTTTGGGGTACGAGTCTACCGTTCTGATGGCATGTGTCAAATTCTCAGACGTGAGGCCCGTGAGACTGCCAGCAGTTGATGTTGGAAAGGCATTGATGAGGGAGGTAAAACACAGGGGAAACAATGCATTGTAGCACTTCATGGCCGAGCAAATGAAGGTGTCTTGTGATTACAAGCAATCAAGCAGTAAATAGCTGGACTGACATCGATATGTTCGAGGGCAGCTGTAACGAGAGACGGTAAATGAGCGAACTGGAGATGGAGAATAGTTGATGACCCAGATGGGTCTTTGCGAAAAGATGTATTGACCCTCTAGTTTGCATAACGAAAGAGCTGAGTCGCTACCATGGCCACAACCGACCCGCGGCGTGGGGGTAAGACTTGTGGTGATCGCTCGGAGATTTTACACGCAAGTGGATCCGATACTCAATGCTCTTACTCAACAAAGATGAAAATTGGAAAGTAGTGCCGAAGTACCAACTGCGGACCGTGCTACCCCAGGCTTTCGGCCCGCTTACATTCAAAACGGGAGCCAGAACGTGCCCTGCAACGTCGCCCCACTTCCGGAGAACTGGAATTCGTAGGTCTTGACCCAATTCCAGGCTATCACCCTGTCGATCTTATCGAATAAAGACACCGCCTGGTCTCCGCAATCAAAGTGTGCTTTGAGCCAGCCAAATTTGGGTTTGACACCAGGCGACACGAGTCTTTCAATCCTGCTAAGATGCCGTTCGAGGACTCCCACAGTTGCTGCCGGATGTAATGAATGCATGCCCCGTGACGTAAGCAAAGTATAAAGTGAGTGCTGACTTGGCGTACACGCAATAATTATTGGATTTTGACGGTGTTGTTCGCAATGCGAAAAAAATGAGAGACGAAATATCTAAGCTGCTATCGTGATGATCAACGAAGTAATGACTCTCATGACATGTCATGTAGAGACTCGGTACTCGCGTGTATAGAAAGGTGATGTTGGCATGAAGAAAGTGCGACAATCAAAAGTAGTCGTGGCATACGCGCCAGGCATAAGTTGCAGTCGCAACAGAACTATCATGAAGGCATGGGTACCACAAGCAAAGTCTACCACCTAAACATTGTTCGAACCACTACGGCCAAGACTTGTGGCACGTAATTACGACCTGACTAGTCGGCAACGCTGAGCTTAAACATGTTCCCTGCCAAAGGCCGCACTGGTTGTAGGCCAGCTGTCCACTCGATCATTCATGGTCGTAAGCTTCGGCCCGAGGTTGTTCGTATGTTGAGACTTTCCAGTGAAGTTGTGCAAGTTTGACGGTTCTCGCATCTGACTCAGCTCGGTTGTCGCTGAGGTGGACGGACTACTAGTGTCCATATCCACCAACGGAACAAAGTCGCCATCATCGCCTCTCTTTGGCTTGACGGATACTCCAATTGTCTTGTCGGCTGCGCCTAGTCGAACACCTCCTGAGAACGCAGAGGACCCTGTTGAGCTGTCTCTACCCGAATTGAGAGTTGACTTGAGCATCGGCCATATCCTGGCGATGAGCAACCGATGGGCCGGCATGCATCCGCAGATAATGGAGACGTCTATCTCGAGTAGACTCCAGTAACCGGCCTCGAAATAGTCCCAAGTGATGTTCTTTGTTTTGGCGAAGTGTGCAAGGGTGTACAAGCGCAGAGTCGATATGACAATGACAATGATTCCCACTGAGAACATCGCCATTACCATCAGCTTCCTCCTAAGATTCATGTTCAAGCCGGCAAGGTGCTTCAGTGGGAGGACCATCACTATCGCGTCCAAAACGATGTTGATGCCGGCGGCGATCCACCCTTGAAGGTGGATATCATTGCACTTTCCCTTATGGAGGCCGTCCCATTGGGTCCAAGCGTAGCTGACTGGTGTGCACTGGAAGGTAGTCGCAAAGAAGAATGCGATTGTGTAGGCAACTGAGAGGCCCATGACGCCGTAGATAATGCGCCGGAAGTCTTTGTGTGGAAACACACGGAGGTAGAAGCAGAGTATAGAGATCTTGGAGACGCCCAGAGCAAGAACGTAGAAGATCTCGCCAATAAAGTAGAAGTGAAGGACGTTCGTGATCTGATATGCTTCTAGCGTCCACATGTCTCGCCCCAGTCCGTTATCAACCACTGTATGCCTGTCAGCGCTCGCTTACTGACTTGATGATCGTATGGGAAACTTACAAAATATCGCGAAGATGGCGGGAGGGACTGCAAGCGCAACGACCAGACCCATGGTGGAATCGTCCCAGGACATTTTTCGACCATTCTTGGGTATACTTGCACCAAGTCGCAGGAGAAATGCCAGTACTGCGACCACAATACCAGAGATCCCAATCGCGATGAAATCATGGCCTTTGTCGCGAACCGGAACGCCACATCCACTGCTAGAGACATTCTTGGTTTCTGTGTTGTTCTTGGTCAGTGCCCGAACGTGTTTGTGTTTGCGGCAGGAGAAGACATACGGAGTAATTCGTAGACGGTGCATGTCTTCATAGAACATACACTCACAGCAGCGTTCAAAGCAGTATCGGTGCACATGCATTCTGCTGTGAGGTTGGTGGCGCAAGTTGAATTGGGGATCTCCAGAGTGAAGCAAGCCAACTGCGTGAAACGGTCAGACGGAAGCTGATGGATCCGGCTCAAGTAAGGTATACATACGGAACATTCGGGCATCGCTTGCGCCAAAGCTAGAAAAGCCTCCTGAGATCGCACAGGGAAGTAGACTCCGGCGAGCATGACCAACGTTGTAGTCACTTTCATATTGATATGCTTTTCGTTTAGACTCTCCTTGAAGAACAGCAACGACAGATTGGGGTGGAAGAAAAGTGCGTGAAATGCTTCCGCTTTTTGCACTTTCAGTCTCCCCAAGATCTTGCTACTTGATTCACAGCAAGTGCCGAGCCCTCAGTAAAGTCGTATGACAGTAGAAAGCCAGCGCACACCGATGTATACCCGTGGAATCCGTCAATAGGGAGATACTCAGAGCTTTGATGCGAAAAGAGTCGTAAGATTCCCCACGTCTAACAAAAAGGGCCGCTTCCACTGACATGGGAAGCAGATGGGACTGCAGCGGTCAAGTTGCCATGCAATGCGCAAATCATACCTTGTTAGGTGTGTGCGACGCAAGCATCTCGACTTGGCGATTGGTGACATATTGCCAGACCGGCCGTGGGTGAAGAATGGACCAATATGTCGAAAGTGAAAAACGAGTGATTCATTCGTCCTTCAATCGTACCTCATATCTCGAAAGCGCGGGTTGTCGAACTTATCCTGAGCCTTGAATGAATTGATGCCCTCTCTTCTCGCGCTTGAAGCGGTATTCGTGATAGTGTTCGGTCCGAAAGGAATCGTTCCTTCTATCACAGCCCTGCAATAGCGTTTTCAGGTCGCGAGGGATAGTTGGCTATCTTTCCAGATTCGGTCTGGGAAGGGTGGGTCAGCTGGCCAGAAAGAGATGAGTGTAGGTTAGCGGACGAACGTGCCGTGGCGATCCTAATCACCACTACTTGGACCCGGCGGCCCGGTTCAGCGGTTGCGGGCACCATAAGCCTTTGATGCTTGTATATATCCCATATGCAGTGCTTCGCTATCGGCCTCCCATCAGGCCAGTCGCTCTTTCGCACAGCTGCATCACCCGTTCCTGTCATCTTTTGTTCGCTTTACAAGACCTGAATCCTTGAGTTCACCACGGGTGGTTGACTACCTCCACAAGTCAAAGTCCGACACCATGCTGGCAAAACGCCTAACAGCTTTTGCTCTGCTCGTTTCTATCGCCTCAGCGCGGTACATGTCTGTCCTTTGTGCCACACTCCTGCACTGCATAGTTACTAACAACCTTGGCAGTAATGGGGCAGAGCACACACCCTTTCGCGGCGTAAATGTCAAACGCGCGACGAATAGCTCGACGGCCGACATTACTCTAGAGGAATATGAGTATGTGGTTGTCGGCTCTGGCCCAGGTGGTGCTCCTCTCGCTGCTAGACTCGCTGTTGCTGGCCACAAGGTCCTCCTGCTCGAGGCTGGCGATGACGAGACTAATAGTACGGAGTATAATGTGCCCGCTTTGCACGCTGTTGCCTCTGAATATGAGCCGATGAGATGGGATTTCTTTGTGAAGCATTTTGACGACGACGAGAGTGTGAAGAGAGACACTAAGGTGACTTACGAGCTGGCCGATGGATCGCGCTACACCGGAGCCAACCCACCAACCGGAGCTCAACCACTTGGTATCCTCTACCCACGTGTCGGTTCCCTTGGTGGCTGCTCCTCACACAACGCTCTGATAACGACATATCCTTATAAGAGCGATTGGCAGCATATCCAAGACATCACCGGGACGGAGTCGTGGGCTCCCGACAATATGCGCCAGTACTACGAGCGTCTGGAGAAGGCCCGTTACCTGCCCAATAGCATCGCGGGACATGGCTTCAGTGGCTGGCTGGAGACCTCGTTGACTGAGCTTACCCTAATTGTGCAAGACTTCAAAGTCCTTTCTCTCGTGCTTGCTGCTGCCACCGGTATGGGTCAGACTCTCCTGGGTTCGCTTCTTACTACTGTGGGTGGCCTGGCGCAAGTTCTGCTCCGCGATATTAATCATTCTGGTTCATCTCGAGACTCAGAAGAGGGTCTGTGGCAGGTGCCTCTTGCGATGAACATACCGGATTACAAGCGTGCTGGTCCCGTTGACTTCCTCAACAAGGTCATTAACGCAAGGAACGACGATGGTAGCCGGAAATACCATCTTGATGTCCAACTCAACACTCTCGTCACTACCGTTGAGCTTGAGCAGAGCGCTAATGGCAAGCCGAGGGCGACCGGCGTCATTTTTCTGACGGGCAAGTCACTTTACGGTGCTGATCCTCGCCGCCAGTCTGGAGCTGCTACGGGAAGAGGTACCAAAGGCTCTGTCAAGGCCACCAGGGAGGTCATCCTGTCCGCTGGTGCTTTCAACACCCCGCAGATCTTGAAGCTGTCTGGGATCGGCCCCAGAGATGAGCTCGAAAAGTTCGGTATCGAGGTCGTGAAGGAGCTTCCGGGAGTTGGACGCAACCTCCAGGATCGTTATGAGATACCAGTCATCGGTGAGGCACCAACAAAGCTTGCCTTACTCAAAGACTGCACATTTCTCGAAGGCAACGACCCATGTCTCGAAAAATGGGAGACTCTGCCCGTTCAGAAGGGGTCGTACGCTACAAATGGCGTCGCTCTTGCGATCACGAAGAAGGCAAGCAACTCTGCCAATGGCAACGCTGACCTCTTCGTTGCTGGCTGGCCTGCTTACTTCAATGGCTACTACCCCAGTTACTTCCAAAATGCTACAGCTGGCGGTAACCACTGGACCTGGCTAACTCTCAAGGCTGAGTCTCGCAACAATGCAGGTTCAGTCACACTGCGCAGTGCTGATCCACAAGATGTTCCTGAAATCCGCAAGCGCAACTTCGCTGTTGGTGGTGACGAGGACATTGATGCCCTGGTGGAAGGTATGAAGTACGGTCGCAAGGCGTTCGCGGATCTTATCCCCCTTGATGGCAGCTTCACTGAGGTCTGGCCGGGAGCGCAAGTCAAGACAGATGCGCAGTTGAGAGAGTTCGTCAAGTACGAGGCTTGGGGTCACCACGCCTCTTGTACTTGCCCCATTGGTGCTGACGATGATGAGAATGCCGTCCTTGATGGCGACTTCAAGGTTCGTGGTGTTGAGGGTCTTCGAGTTGTTGATGCTTCATCCTTTCCCAAAATTCCAGGCACATACCTCGCTCTCCCGATCTACATGATCTCGGAGAAGGCAGCAGACGTGATTCTAGCAGCTGCTACGTAGTCGTCGTGTAGATGTGTTGTAGGTTAAAGCAGAAACCAGATTAATGTAATGGTAATACTTTAAGGGCGTTAGCCCAGCACCCACCACGGTGAGCCTTGATGACAAGATGAGTGGACATGGAATCGTGATCGTACTCGTAATGCCAGTTGATCCAGTAAAGAAAGACGCAAGAATTGCGTCGCTGTTCGGTTGGCAAACCTCCGCACTGCCCCGCACCGGCCAAAAATCCCGCTTGGCCGCCTTTCACTACCGACGGCCGGTCAACGCGACAACAAAAAATGATCCTGGAGAATCTGGCTGAGCCAGACGAATGCTGATGAGGACGGGAGGATTCAGTTACTAGAGTACGTCACACGCACGGCGGTCATGGCCGTGAAACATATGAGGAAGATTCGTATCGACGATACAAATTAGCTGCATTGATATTGTCTGGAGCTCGTCTTAGCGAACAGGCAAAGCCTGGACGGACCCCTTCATCGCGATAAGATGCGAGCTCAGCGAAGGGGAAGCCTCCACGAGGTTAAGCCTCGCTTCAACGGCCGCTAAGTATATCTAAAATGTTACGCTGGGTAATGATTGTCACTTTTTTTTGTGAACTGTCAAGGACTCTTGTACAACCCTCACGAGGAGGCTTGCGAGACTTGAGAAGGTATTCCGGTCGTCATTCAACGAACCGGTGGAGAGGAGGTGTATTCTGGTCATCATTCAGAAACGAACCAGTGAGGTCATCGTGCCCTCAAGGGGACGCGGATGATCCTCAGGCAGCAGGTTGTTGCGGTCCTGGATACCTTGACCCCTGTTCTTGCTGGAGTTGAGCCACTTCCAGATGCGCGTAATCCTGGTGAACATCTCCGCTTTCTTGGCCCCTCTTAGGTGGTTCAAGAAGTCTGTCGCCTGGAACCGCACAATGCCACCCAATCCCTTGCAGTCCACAAGGTTGGGATGGCGAATGCCGTCGAACACCTTGTTGTATTGGTATACGATCTCGGTGTGAACACCCATTGTCTTGACCATCTTACAGAAGTTCAACATGGTGCCCTTATCGATGGTGAGACCGTCGATAGCACGAATTAGCACTATCGCCTTGCTGCCACGCTTGTTTTTGAAGAAGGCACGGATGTCTTTGCCCATTCCGCTTCTGACCTTCTCATCGGTATAGTCCAGAGGGTCGTAGGACTGCCTTTTGTGCAGGGTGGCCTTGGAGCTCTTGAACCGAATTCCTTCAGCTCTTTCGAAGCGACGAATGAGTTCATCACCTTCAGCCTCTCTGTCCGCATCGTACATCTTCCGGCGCTGCGTTAGAGTCTTGCCCGGATTCTCTTTTGTGGACAGATACTTGTTGCCCGAAATTCTGCAGAGACAGAGACAGTGAACGTCATCGACGACGTCGGCAAATTCGTCAGACGACGATTCCTCCGAAGACGACTCGCTCACTGACGACATCATCTCTTCTTCTGCGTTGTGAAGCTCATCAGGAAGCTCACTTTCTTCTGCATTGTGAGTCTCACCGGGGAACTCACCTTCAGGTTCGACCGAGCCGTTGACTTCCTCGTCACCTACCACAAGGATAGGACTTTGAGGCGCTTCTTCGTCGTTGTCGAACATTCGCTGTGTTGCTAGAGCGTATCTCAGCATCATGGAAAAAGAGGACAGAATAGAATAGACTGACCAACGACATCCTCTCCAGGCTGCGGAGTAGGTTCCCAACCTGATACTGGTGTTGCGGTTACTGAACTCTCCCGTTTGATATATGGGAGTTCACTTAGCTCTTCCGCAAGCGCAATCGCGCGGTCTTCGATGCTTTCTACGACATCGGCTTGATCCATCTCCTCACCAGAGTCATCGGCGAGGTCTATGAGTCGGCCTTCTCTTTTGGCGACTCGCAAGTGGCTTGGAAGAGTGCTCTTCTTCTTCTTACCACGCTTTTTGCTCTTGCCCATTGTGATATGAAGGTACTTCTGACATCTTTAGCAATTGACCTTACAGGGGAACTCATTCTCAGATGAGTGATAGCATGCGCACTCACGTTTTGCACGAGTAGTGCAGAATAGTATCACCTAGGGCGATGAGCATGCACTATGTGTAGTGTGTAGTGTAACGAACAAGATTTGTGAGCTGCGACGCCTACCATGTCTGGAAGCGCGCTAAAGTCGCGTGTGGTCGTCGCGCTTTCCATTGATGTGACTGAGCTCACACGAACCTCGAAGATGCGGTGCATCTGACAAGTATCTCGCAGATGTACTATCGCCAGCCATCATTTACAATTGTTACTAGTCATGTTTTAGATGGTGATTTACAGTATACTAAAGATGCGTCCGGTCCAGCGTCATGTTGGTGGGGGTTGTGCCTTCCCCAGCGTGCCTGCCTACGCCGTGCAGAGTGGCGAATCTCGCGACATCAGCCAGACCTCACCTCACTCCTCAACTCCACCACCACCACCTCGCCGACCGCCGCCCAACCCCTGATGTCACGATTCCATGAGTACTGATAATGGTAGTCGACTGCTCTCGTCTGACCTCCGTTTTCAACACAAATGGCAATCACCTCGGTCCCTCACTTGTTCGAAGTAGTCGGCTGCTCTCGCCTGACCTCTACGAACTGTGAGAAAGACCTTGCGACATCAATACCCACCTAGTTCTTCTTTGTCTTTCTTCGATTCCTCGTCACATTGATGGTAGTCGACTGCTCTCGTCCGACCTCCGTTGATCGTGCAATGGGATCTCAAACGACACTCTATTACCGGTCAATCGTCCTCTCGTTTCTCCACCTCACGATCTCTCAGATGTTCCTTTGCTGCTTTGATGGTAGTCGACTGTCCTCGTCTGACCTCCGTTAATTGCAAGTCGAGGAACTTCTTGACGTCGGCATATTCGTTTGTTGAACGATACTCAACAGCTTCTGCAGACCCACATTCTGAGCTATATCAGAGGGCAAAACCACATCCGTTCCTTCACGGTCAAAGAAGACAACCTCTACTTCGCCGTGCGCGTCGTCACCTGCTGTTCTATCCGTCTCTTCACGGTCAACGAAGACAACCATCTCGCCATGCGCGTCGTCACTGCGTCCGTAAACGTTACTCAGCAGCTTCTGCAGACCCACATTCTGAGCTTATCAGAGGGCGAAACTAAAAGGACCTCTTGTCTCTTCAGGTCCTATTGTAAGATGACATTCCAATGCCGCCACGTTTGTTGTCACCGAAGACCACCGTACCTCGCCACGAGGATCGTCACCTGTCTACCTTTTCGGTCTCTTCAGGATGAATGAAGACCCACGCACCATCCATCACTGACAATCAGTACCAGTTCGTATGCCACACGTGGGGTAATTCGAAACACACAACAGATTTCTGAACTTGCTATTCCAACGGAGTATCGTCACCATCCACCTCCTTGGGCCAGAACGACCGCTGACCGATCGATATGCTCGAATGAACACTGAGGCTGGACGACGGCACCCCTGACTTCTGAACCACGCACTTCGTTCCGTACGCTCGGACACGTTTCAAGGGGTGCAACTCGCCCCCCCGCATCCTGGACCGGGAAAGCTTCAATGTCAACTCATATCTCTGCTTGTGTGTCGATCTCGATGTCGGCTGTTCCTGCGCCGCTGCGTCCAGGCACTGCTATGACACATAGCAGCGCTAAAGCTATTGTGGGGGAGGTCCAGATCCGTAGCAGTTTCAGCGCAAGATCCAAGGCCTGCTCAGTGAGTTCAAACGTATCGCAGGCGAGCCAAAGCATGTAGAAGGCCAAGCGTCTGGCTACCTCAGTGCGCAAGTCTTGGATCGGGCCGTTGCTGACATGATCATGCACTCGCTGATTATGGCAGCGCAGAATACCTCCATACTGGACACGCGCTGTAAGTGCTGCAAACAACGAACGTGTGGCGAAGCTTTGCTGACTCAATATAGCAGCCACCCCACGCCAGCTACGTCCACGGCTAACGCTGTCGATACGGAAAGGTGAGGTCAAACATTATGACGGTCGCTGGTCGGCCAGCGACTTCGGTGACAACAGCTGCGGTACTGACGAAGCAAAACGCCCAATGACCCGATTGTTTGCTGCTTGTGCTGAGTGTGGTGATATCAAATTGTGCGCGTCACATGGAAGGTGGTGCTGTGTAGGTGGGATGTGCGACCGCACGGCTCAAACTTCGAATTGCGGGAGGAGAGGCTTGGCACTACAGTACCTGACCAAGCATAGCAGACGTCAATGTCGCGTCGCCCATCCTTCAGGCCTGGCTGTTGGATCGACGACAACCAGACTCCACGCAGATGCGCGACCTAGTCCGTTGCCTCCTCATATACCGCGCATGATCTGCGACTCCCTTCGGCTGTGCAAACAGTCGCCAATTGGACGTTTTGGCTTTACGAGCATACGAACGCGTATACACTTGTTCACTCGAGGCCCTGCTCCTCACACAAGGCTGCGCATCTTCGCGAATACGCACCAAGCGGTGGTATGAGGTTCCTGCGGTATCCAGTACCCGAGTTCGCTGTCAGGGCTGCATAAAGATGGGGCGGTTGGGCGGACTGTCTCGCCCGGATTGATGTGCCTCGACAACGCTCCAATAGATCTGCATATGGAGGCTCGCCACAACGTACGCTCAGCGTATAGATCAAAGAGGAGGGCGCGGTTCCAGCGTGCTGCCGCTTTTACTGCAAAGGGAGAGCGTTGTCCTCTCACTATGAATACCTCCAGCATGTCACACCTCGCCTGCTACAGCCATAATCTCTCCTCATCAGAAAACTACCCGCAGACGTCATAACGGCTCGCTTGACATAATATGTCAGTTCCAGTGTCATAGGCGCACGCGATATGCCCTGCCACCGTTTCAACCGCTCTTAGGCATGTTTTCCGACCTCTTACCCAACCATATCGTCAAGAGCATCATCGAAGGTATGCGTCTCTCGGGAACATTGTCCTGTGGCGCCTGCCTGCATACAGGCCTCGTTGTACTGAGGTTAGTTCTCCTTACTCCCACACTCAGACTTTATGACTTCTTACTGACAACTGAAGGCGCATCGGTGATCTGTGCTCAGATGTCCTGCGCTTTGCGTGCCTTGATCAGCCACACTTTAGCAAACGAGCCTTGCTCAATGTCATCTGACATGGACGACTCTGAACTCTCATGATCGCAACACCTATCAAGATCGGACGCTGTTGGGCCGGCATACACCACTCTTAATCGAGTCAGATGGTACGCGAAGTTCCACCACAGAAATGTGTTGAAAGACTCGTCAAACGTACACCTTGGATATGACCGAGACTGCCCGATTGTTGCGACGTCATCCCGTCTGCTACACTTTGTTCGGACACTGCAGAGGCCACCATTGACAGCATTTCAGAATGGAGCGTCACCAATCTCGTGCTCACGTCGCAGTGCTATTACTTGCAACACGATGATATGACAATACGCTCCAGAGAGCGTGTCAAACTTATGATGACTTCCTGCAGTACCACCGCTTCGTATTGCCGTACTCCAGCGCCTGCATCCATCAACCGCATCAGCGTGTGGTTGGGCAAAGTCGGTGGATGTCGTCACCGATCACCGTCGCTACGCGGGACAGCAGCATGTGAGAAGTTGCGAAACATCGTTTTCACAACGCCTCAATATCCTTGAGGAAACAGCCCACATCCATACCGACCATACCGATCCGAATGTACGGGCTGGCTGCTGCAACATTTCACGCATTACCTTCGACCCGTTCTACAACTCCGCGTTCGTCATTACTCTCACACAAGTGGCGCATGTACATACAAGAGGCATGTAACATCTTGTAAATGGCATCTGGCGATGACTATCCCAGGTTCTAGCGACCCGCACACACGTCCCCGAGCTCTGCCGCACCAATGTCGGCACACTTGCAGATAAGACCTTTCACAGTCTCGGTTTTGACATCGTCTGCTTCCAATTGGGAGGAGCTCCAGCAGCACTCGACTATTCAAACTTTACGCTGTGACACATTCATCATTTTCGTCAGCAAGACATGAATGGACAGTTACAAATGTCCCAAGTCACGTATTATACATCTCGGTCGTCGATCGAGAGCGTCATGCTGATCGGTTCCAATTACGATAGGCGCTTGGACAGAGATGAGCCTGTGTGGTTCTGACTGTCACAAAACTGTGCTGCCGCTGCACCACTTGCTGTCTAATACCACCACTGCGGAGACCTCGTCTGAGATTGAGGCATTGTCACCCTTGAATCTTGTTCAATTTGTCATATCCAGCAATCTTGCACTGATATTGCTGTCAGGTGCGCAAACGTCCCATACCGTCGCTCGCTCCGCAGGTGAGCGCTTTGATCGCCTTTAGGCAAAAGCCAGTCGTCTTGTGCATACGGAACCTGCGTAGTGGGCGTCGTCTACGTACATTGCGATATTCCACCTTATTCGCAATCTCTGAAGCATCAGTGCGGACCAAAGGTTGGATTCGAAAAGCTGTCGTTCCGAGCTGTCAACGGGGACAGCATACAAGATGTATTGGATCTACACCGCACACCCCACATCTGCAATCAAGAAACCAAGCATGTTGCTTCTCAAATAGAGAATAGTGATGCAACCCTCATCGTCGTATCCGGAAGATCACGTACTGCCCTGGTAGTTAAGGAATTCTTCACTCGTTATAAAGCCATGGGATTGCAAGGCAGCAGACTGTGATAGCAGACTGGACCGCGAGCGAGGATTGTCAACTGGTGGCTCCTGTCCTTTGTTGCTGCAGCTGACGTGGTCATCAACGGAAAGGCGTCCGTACATCATACAGACTGAGCTTAGATGAAGCGGACGGCTACGGGAAGATGTTCAGTGTATCTGGGATACTTGAAGCTGCCCCGACTTGCTTTTGAACCTAGCACCTCAGCTCATACATCTCAAGATACCAATGGTCACGAGTGACACCAACAAAAGAGCATGGAAGACAGGGAGTTGCAGTACCGATTGCATTCGTTTTTGAAGGCACCTTACTGCACAGGGTCGAGCTTGAAGCTCGTCAGGTGTGAGACTGAAGTCACTCGCGTTGTGCTTCGTCGCCTCCGTTTGGTCTGAATGGCAAGCCAGTCGCGCCAGTACCACCTCCCTGGTTGTTGTTGTTGTTGTTGTTGTTGTTGTTGTTGTTGTTGTTGTTGTTGTTGTTGTTGTTGTTGTTGTTGTTGTTGTTGTTTTGAGGGTTGTTGCCGCCACCCCCATCAGGCTGTGTGTCCATGCTACTGTCATCGGCAGCTGGAGTATTGCGAGACCTAGCTCGCACTGCTTCTACGATTGGGTCGGGCTCAGCGCCACGCCCAAATCCACCGCGACCGCCACGACCACCTCGACCACCACGGCCACCACGACCACCACGACCACCACGACCACCACGACCACCACGACCACCACGACCACCACGACCACCACCAAAGCCGCTGCCGCCACCGCTGCTACTGCCCTGTTGCTGCTGAAGAGCAGCAGGAGCAGCGCCAATCCCAGGCGCAGCGACAGCAGTCGGCATGGGGTAGGCCATGCCTCCCATGGAGCCCATAGAGCCCATCATCAGACCCATGCCCATCATGAAGAAGGGGTTGATTGCACCAACCATGCTTGCAGAGTCGTAGGTTGGAAGAGGTTGCTGCTGTACCACAGCTTGTTGGGCGGCATTTTGCCGGGCTTCAGCTTCAGCACGTCGCTGATCCTGTACTTGAAAGCTCTGTTCGCGGAGCCTTCTCACCTCCTTCTTGCTCAGCGGAGGAGGAAACTGACCTTCTGCCGCGCCCTCGTAGCCAGACAACGCAGTCTTTACCCAATCTGCGTCGAAGAACTGCGGGTTCTCCTGCATGACCGGGCAGATCTTGCCGACATGGCCGTCGTCGCGTGTGCCATCGCAGAGTACGCACTTGCATTTCTGCGTCTGCCAGTTTTTGCGGTGATGGTCCGCCACCTTCTTTCCACACCGCACGCAGCGGGTGTGGTTCTTCTTTGTGCCGGCGAAACCGGGCTGCACGTAGTCGTAGATCCGAGCCCAAGCCTTCTCAGTCTCAGTCTCGCTGTAGTGCGCTTTAGCAGGTTTCTGCAAGCGCTTGTCACCATCGTCACCACCACCGCCACCACCTTGGCCGTCAGAGCCGGCAGCAGCATGGGAGTGATCAGAGGTGATAATGTCAGCCATTGTTTTTGTTAAGTGCAAGGGAATGTACTGTTACCTTGTGTTTGGCTGACGTAGTGTTAGGGAAAGAAGACGTGACGCGAGGCGAAGCGACGCGACAATATCCTGTGCGGCGCTAGCAGACTTGGCTGAGCATGGCCAACTTTCACTTTCACCGGCTACTGGCTCGAGCGCATATGCGCAGTGGCTGGCTCGTGCGCCCATTGACCATTGGGCACGATCGATCCCTCCAGTAGCACTTCTACCGTGCGGCCTCTGCCCTTTCCGTGTACGCCACCTTTCACTGCTGTAGTCTTCTCTCCAGATGGGGTGAAATGTATGGGATCTGGGTGAGCATTTGCAACGCATTAGTTCACTCGCACAAGGACAGTGACTTTACACAACATGGGAAAGAGGTTCAGATTGGACTGCCCCCTTGCTGCTGTTTGATGCACCTACCGTTGTAGACCGCGATTCATAGGTTTGCTGCAGCGTCTGATCCAAATCAAGCTGAGCGAGGCGGACGCTAGACCTGGTCACGATCGCAGTAGCTTCACCTACATGATTCAATGGCTTCGCAAACACCAATACAAGGCAGAAGCAGCTTTGTGCCAAATCTGGAACCTCCTGTTTACGCAGGCATACATTCTGCGCAGGCATACATTTAGCTCTTCCCGAGATGGAGCTGGCTATGCGTCCAGAGGTGGCAGAGGTGGTTTTGCGGGTAGCAAGGTGCAAACATTACAGCGAACGCTGCCACTGCCAGTCAGGCGCCATCGATTCAACTTTTCCATCCCCAACCAGCTCGCAGGATAGGCTGTTCGCGCCAAGCAAGCTCCATCCACTGCAGGCCTCCCATTTGCTCCTAAGCTTCTGGACACTCGCACGAGCGCACTACATCTGAACGAGTGAGTCAAGCTGTTGCATCGCACTTGAGTCATACTAGCAAGTCATACAGCTACACTAGATTCCTAAAGTCGTTGTCAGTGAGGCAGATCAGCAAAAGACATTTGCAGTTCACCAATCATTGCTCACCAATCACTGCTCACCAATCACTGCTCACCAAGCGATCGCAATTCTTCAAGAAAGTGCTGACAGGTCCTAGAGCATGCGGCCACGAAGAGGCACACTCTCTAATCTGCTGCGAGACCTACGCTAGGTACGACCAGCCTGTGCGACAGTAACAACAAAAACAGCGACCGAACGAGGACACGATCGCCTGAACTCTCACCAACGTTATAGCGTGTCTTGCTGGCAACTCTTGGTACCTTGGGCTGATAATAGACTGGAAATGGGTGACAAGAAGTGGAGAGGCTATACCGAGATAGCCTACAGTCGGAGCGTGCGCAGCACTTGGAAGACGATGCTCACGTCAAGCTTAAGCACAATCGCTTCGTTAAGAAAGAGGGCTCAGAGAGCCCGCGGCCGAAGCGCGTGATGCTCTTGGAAAGCGGGACTTATCCCAAGCTCGAGCCCAACTTTATCGTCGAAGAACACGACTTGCATGACAGTGACAGCAATTAATGTCAACGATGAAGAGCTCGGCGCTAGTCAGGCTCAGTTTCAGTGCCTACATCCACGCCCCCAAGCGCCCTACAGCTGTTCAAAGAGCTCTATGGAAGCAGAAGTAGTCAACTGCTATGACGACTTTACAGACTACTTCGACAAACTCAAGCACGACTGCAGCAGCGGAGATGTGTCGGCTAATACCACAACTAGGCACTGTCAGCTTCGGTGCCAACGCAGCGGTGCCAGGCTCGAGCCAAGGTGGCTTTCTTTCACATCTAGAGGTATTCTTCAGCCCTTAGTCAGCTCTCGCAACGAATGGAGCTGCGAGGGTAGACGTTGGACAACCTTCAGCTCCTGCATACAAAGACCAGCGCACTCTTTGTAAAGGTATGAGTAAGTGAGAGCTCTCCTTGACGATCTCCGAGTTGCCCTGCTCGTCGTCTCTACGTTGGTCATAACCAGTGCACCCGGATTGGACTCTTAATCACGATAGCTTCACCTACAACGCAGCTCATTCACCATCCAGTCGCAGAATGAGAGTACGCCGGCCACGTGTGGACGTCGAGCCTGCCGCTCTGCGAGCTCAGGAAATAGAGCTGCGTTCGGCGAAGGCAAATTCAGGGCACATACAACCAAAAGAACAACAGCTAGAACTTCTCATTATGATGCACTAATGTCACGTTCAGACTCCTTCCGCATACTCGTGCTTGTATGAAGACTGAGCGTCCTTAAGTCAACTGCCTGACACGATTTCCTCGAACCTTGAGACCGACAGGACGTGGGGCTGACCTCTGTTACTCTTTGCAATTGTAGAGGGCTGCCGGCTCGTTCGGGTTGTTATTGGCCCGGCAGATCAATAGCAGAAAATCGCGGCTCACGAAGCCGGAACGGAGGCTGAGCAAGGCTCTACACATCTTCAGATGTGAATCGCATGATTGGTGAGTTCGTTATGGCGTACTCAATTGGGGTGCTATATACTGATTGTGCCAGATGATGTACTCGCGGATCTTGACATTTAAGGACGCTCAGAGCAGCAAGCCGGTGTCGCTGCAGGCACTCAGGAGCTAACTCAAAGCAACCTACACAAGCGAGACGATGTCACAACGCACAAAAAGTGCGATATCCAGGTGATGAACCGCTGTCTTTGAAATACGGTGTCGGTTGACACTATAACATGATTCTACGCCTAACGCTCCCCAGTCCACTCTTATGCCGGCGTCATCAGCGCCACTGAAGCGCGAGATTGAGATCAGCAACTGGGCAGGCCCATCAGCCATTCGACAAGGCCTCTCACACTCTTCCAAATCCATTGTAGAAACATCACGAGCGCTACCGGCCCAGCTTATTTGTAGGTTCTTACGCTAAACGTTGATAGACGGAAGTTCGTGATCTCCAAATCCATCCTGATCGCAGAATCTGGGCTCTTCAGACCCCCAACGCTCAAATATTTTGCTTGGGCGCCCAAGCCTGATCGATCATACTTTCTTGGCCACATCCCGATCGCCGAGTCTGGTTTCTTCAGGTTGCACCTGTCAGAGCATTTGCTCAGGTGCCCGAAAGTAGTGAGTCTCAATTGCTGGGCGCCGACGCCGATCCGGACTCGTTCGAATACATACTGTATGAGATGGTTCAATACCAATCTGTCCTTTGATCACGATCTAGCACCGCCTTGACGGTCAAGCCGAGTACTTCCAGATTAACACCTTCCGCGAATGGCTCAAGTGGGAGAAGTATCTACTGGCTGTCAGCTACCACGTATACCCTGCCATCTAAGCAATTGTCGGCGCTGCTGACGGAGCGGTACGTTTGCCGTAACCATAGCCTGTATCGGACATTTGCGAAGGCACATCACGCGTCTAATCGATTCGCAGGCTGATACGTTGGGCACAGGGACGTTGGCTGCAGCTGAATACGTCGGAGACCAGAGATATTCGGTTAAGAGATATGTACACGCCGCAGTAAGACATAGATTGTAACTTGGTTCAGACTAGCAACAATCTTGCTGTCATCCATGCCTTGGAGACTGCTGTTGGATCCGTGTCTGTTCTTCAAATTGACTCACGAAGAACTTAGATCTCGCCGTTGGCGACCTTGTCTGCAATGCTCGTGACTTCAATGTTGCCAGGCTAGATCTGTGCATATACTTAGCAAAGGGCACGACATAACAGACAACGTCTATAACATAAAAGCGTTTGCGCAGAATTTAGAATACAAATAGGATTGTCCAAAAAGATAGCTGTAGCGTCCTACTGCCCAAGCAGTTTTAGATGTATCTAGCGTAGCGGGACTAGCTGGACCCACCTAGCCCGCGCACTAGAGACTGACAGAAAAAAAAAGATTGCCCAGACAATGTTGATGAGGACGAGACTCGAACTCGCGCCACTTTCGTGACCAGGAAGCCGATTGCTCAGCAATGCTAAGGAGGAAGAACCTTAACCTGGCGCCATAACTACCTTTCTATTAGTAGCTGAAAGTAGACTCGATGGTGACATTTGAGTGGAACTTACCCAACTCGGCCACCTCACCCTTCTCTTTGGATTTGATGGAAACGAAGCCATAATTAAAAGCCATAAACTTTATCAAAAGACCATAATGAAGGTGGTTAAGTGCACGCCGGATCGATACCACCGTAATCTCGCCACTAGCAAAAAGGCAGGGTCTCGAGGCTTACGAGAGGCCCACTGAACAAAGTAAGCCCAAGAGATGTTGGACGGTGTTTTTGTCAATTTGTTCCGCGTGAAGACAAGTTGTGAGGATGTCGGCCGTTGAGCACCAAACACCAGGCACCACCTACCAGGCCTCATGTAATCATAAAACGGCTAGCGTGCATCTTGCACAAGATTTTTTGGTTGCTCTGATTGTCTTGCTACAGCTTGCTCTTTAAAGTGACATGCTCCGGCCGCCACATCTCGTTGAGCAAGCGACTCGCGTTGACCATCTCTGGTCTGCACTGATCCAGCGACGTGATGCCCAGCAGGCGCATGCCTGTTTGCAATTCTTCAGCAAGCACTACCATATATCAGTCATCAGTTTGCTTGTCCGGATAGACGAGACTTACCATCAACACATCGCTCGATACCCTTCGTGCCATACGCTGCAAGCGCGTACAAAAAAGGTCTGCCGACACCGACCGCAGTCGCACCCAAACACAGCGCCTTCAGAACATCGTTTCCATCGCGCAACCCACCATCCAGAAAGATCTCTAGCTTACCAATGACCTCGGGACAGTACATTCTGATCTCCAGCAGCGTCATCAGCGCGCTCGGTGCAGTGTGCATCTGTCGTCCGCCATGGTTGCTGAGTAGGATGCCATCGCAGCCATACTCCATCGCTAGCTTTGCATCATCTGCTGTTTGGATGCCTTTCAGCACGATCGGCCCATCCCATTCCTTGCGAATCCATTCAAGATCTTCCCACGTTGTATGCGGACTTAGCTGGCCCCTGACGACTCGACCGCCCATTGCAGGCGCAAATGCGTTATCGCTACCTGCTGCGTTGTCCTTCTCAGGTGTGCTGTCAGTCTCCCACTCTGCGGTAGGCTCCTCCGTCATTCCCACAGCCAGTGCTTCTTCAGCTTGGAGGTAGCGATCTGCCGTCCGCTTACCCAAAACCGGTGTGTCGACTGTGATCCACAATCCCTTGTAACCAGCCTTCTTGACAAGATGCATCAGTTCGATCGCTTTCTTCCGGTCAACAGGCATATAGTACTGGTAGAACAACTTCGTCGGGCTCCCGTTCTTCAGCCTTTTCTGCTCGTCCGCATAGCTCTGCATGATCTGGTCGCTGGACTTCGTACTTGCGGTGCTGACAACCATGTGCGCACCTTTTCGCACTGCGCCTTTGACCATCGCCGGCTCGGCCTCATCGTGGACCGCGCCAATTGTTCCCATTGGTGAGACATAAAATGGATATTGTGAGCTGTGACCGAAGATCTTGCGGCGCGTGTCGACGTCACCAACATTGCGCATCACCCGCGGACGGAAATTGATGCGCTCCCAGTCATCGAGGTTGCCTCGGAGTGACGCGCCAGTATTGGCTGATCCGGACGCGTAGATGTACGACTTGTGCGGTAATACAGCTTTTGCTGCAGTTTCAAAATCTGGTGTTGATATGCATAACGAAACATGGGGAATGCCAGGTGATGTGTTGGTCTCCGATGGGGTCTTTGCTGCCTCCTTCTGTGGTTCTCGTAGTTGCCCAAGAGTATTGGGGTCGATTGGTCCCAAGCCGGCTGATTGATCGATATAGTCCTTCAGATAACTCAATGGATGATACTTCTTGAATTCTTCTGTCGCATCCTGCTCATCATCAGTTCTATGGTCGTGGCTTTCCCAATGTACTTACAGTTCCAGCATTCTTCAAGATGATAGGCGCGCCGCCAGGGTGCTCGGACAGGAACCTCGTCACATCGTAAACGTGAGAGTCAAGCACAATCCAGCAATCGGTTTTCTTGGTGTGCTTCACAACCTCAGCGCCATCAATGTGTCCCATCTTCTCAATCCTTGCTCTTGATGATTGTTGTTCACGCACACAGTGTGGCCAACCATCGGCAGTGCATTTGAGGGGCGCGCTACCCCGGCAATAACCCCATCTTTCGGCGAGAAGGCCGGGTCATTGATAACCGAAGCTTCTGAACGTGGCAGAACATTACATACACGGCAGCGGTGGTGTTTACAATCATACAAAGTATGATTGTTGTGAGCGTTAGTGACTTATCACCATAAGAGCAGTCGCCGAATCCAGATAGCAGTGCTGGCTGTGACGTCATTGTAGATTTTGAGTTGTGATCTTCGAAGCTGATCGCTGTATGCCTCAGTAGAATGCACGCTATCGACATGAATCTTTTGAAATCAAACCCTAAGAAGATTCCTGAGATCCTAGCTTGGTGAGCATCAATCTGCATAGTAACGAGGCCTGAGGTATGATTGATGCTGTTACAACACAGTGCACTTTTTGCCCTTCGATCCATTCCTCGAAATGCTTCGAAATCCACAGCACCACGACAATCCCACCAATTCAGTTCAAAGTTCACAAAGGAATACTATCTGTATATGTATACCGCCAGGCAAATTTCGACCATCTAGGGGACTTAGTGGGTCGAGTTGCTACCATTCGAAGTATCAGAATACTGAGCGAGAAAGCCAGCTGATTACTAGAACCCCAGTCTGGATACTTGGAGTCGTTGTGTAGCCACGACGAGATTCGGCGAACAGCGAAGTAAGGCTCTGTATCAAAGTAGATGCAGTATCGAGCAACAGCAGATGCTATCAAAAGATTATGTGGTACGATTTGAAGCTGTGGTGGACACGTGCGCACTCGAGGTCCCACTATTTGCCCTTCGAAGCTGGAGGGGCACGGTAAAAATCTGATCAGGCATCCTAGTCGATACCCTAGGACAATGGTGAACGGCTACCAACAAGCTCTTAGGTGCTCCAAGTGACACATCTGAAGGCTAGCGGGCCGTGCCACTCGAATCACAGTGGTGCTTGACACGCTGAAAGTTATCACCACTGTGCGTCCAAAAGCAGCGCGGTTTTTGAAAATCCGCGTGTGTATTGGCGCTGTGCATCCTCAATAAACATAGTGCTCTAGGTAATCCTAATGCTGACAATGCCTTTCCTTTTGAAGCAGGTAACACACGCAAGCATCGGAGGAAGTTGCGCATGCAGTTGCGCCTAGACCATAAATGCAATTTTACCAAAACCTCCGAGAATCCTCTGGCTCCTTCCCAGCGGTGTCGGTTTTAATTGGCTGGATAAATTCTCCCATTTCGCAGCTTGGTCTCGTCTTACCTGCAGGGTCCTCTGAGCGTAAAGCTGCTTGACTCGAGCTAGATCGTACCCACGGGCAACATCGAGTTCACGACTCCATGGTTAACATTAGCCAATGATGTTTAGCCCTTCAAATCCTTCGCATCGGCACATCAAAGCCGATGGAAAGAGTTGTCCCCTCCTGTACGCGCGTTGCCTACGGCGCGTTGTGCAGCAGATGTTTCCTTAAAACGCTCCGAGTGCCCTGTGACTTAAAGGTTAGAGACCGTTTTCTCACTCCTCTCCAACATCGTGATTTTCTGAGTCTCGTCAAGATGTCGAAGTCCACTGTCGTGTCTTTGGCCTGCGCTGTTCTTATAGCGGCACAGAGTTCCATTCCTTCCTTCACTGTCTCGTTGGCGCCAGCTGCCGAGACCGTAGCTTCCACCTCAACCCCGGCAAACGTACCGCTCTTCGACATCGAAACCGTCCAGTTGACAGATGATATCGTCACAGAGCTCCAAACCAACCCTGAAGTTAGCGAGTATGCTTCACTATTCGATTTTGGTGACGCCAATTCCACCAAGACTGCGAGCGCGACGAGTGCGCGCAGTGCTCAACGGTGCAGGACAATGCCTGGCGACGCGCTTTACCCTAGCAATATTGTTTGGACACTGTTCGATCTGCTGTCCGGCGGTGCCCTTGAGCCCATTGTGCCAATTGGCTCGGTGTGCTACCCACACTCTACATATAACAACTACGATGCGAAAAGATGTGCATACCTAGTCGAGAACTTATACGCCGAAGAACCATAGTACGTTGATTCGCCATACTCGAAATGCCTCCACGCTGACCAAAGCAGCTATGCTGACAACGGTGCTTTGATGAATCCACTATACTATGGCATGACTTGTCCGATTCCAGAATCTGGCAACGTTGCCAACGGCACTTGCACACAAGGTGGGTACTCCGACTACACTGTAAAGATCAGTAACGTTGCTCAAATCCAGTTGGCCGTCAACTTCGCTCGTTCGTTGAACCTGCGTCTGGTCATTCGCAACACAGGCCACGACTACAATGGTCGTTCGGTTGGAAAGGGTGCCCTGAGTGTGTGGACTCACGGTCTGAAGGATCTTCAGTACATCGAGAACTACAAGAGCTCCGCTTACTCTGGCCCTGTCCTCAAGGTCGGCTCAGGTGTGCAGGCCTTTGAGCTCCTCCAGGCTGCTGAGAAATATGGTGTCTCTGCCCTCGCTGGAATCTGCCCAGTGTGTATCCGATGTTCGATTGTTATATGATGGTTGCTAACATGTTGCAGACCGTGGGAGTGTTTGGCGGCTACTCGACAGGAGGCGGCCACAGTCCATTGATGCAGCTATTCGGTACTGGTGCTGATCAGATCGTTGCACTCGAGGCCGTTCTTGCTAGTGGACGTTTCGTCACTGCGACTCAGTCAGTCAACAGCGATCTGTATTGGGCAATGCTTGGAGGCGGAGGTGGCACATTTGGTATCATCACCTCCGCCGTTGTCAAGGTCCATCCCAAGATTCCTGTGACCACTTCGTCCTGGACAGTTACGACATCCGAAACGGTCTCTGCTGAGGCTTTCTGGGAGTTGTTGAGGTTCTTCTGGGACAACTTCCCGACGTACAACGGCGCGAAAACCTATTCTTGGGGTAACGTTATAAGGTTCGCTCCTGGCAGCTATATGTGGACCATGTCCCCCTTCTTCGCGACCAACAAGACCATTGTAGAGTACGAGGCGCTAGTTGCACCGCTGTACCAAAAGGCGGCAGAGCTCAACATAACCCTTGTAGCCAACACCACACATTACGACACCCTGTACCAGGCCTACCAGGCTACATTTGCCACCTACGATTATCACATTGGCGGAGCTGGTGCGATCCAGGGCAACCGTTTTATCCCAACGAAGAACTGGGCGAACGAGAGTATTTGTAACCAGACATTTGCAGCCGTTCGAAACGCGGTAGATAAGGCAACAATGTTGGTCTGGTACCACCAGCACGCAGCTGATGATTTTGACAAGGGTATTAACGCCGTAAATCCAGCTTTCCGTAATCTACAGTCTCAGTTGGTCGTAATCAACGCTGTCGCTAACCAGACTGCTGCCGGATGGAAGGCAGCTGATGATCAACTCAACAGCGAGATCATGGCTCCGCTACGTAAGGTGACACCGGGCGGCGGTGCATACGGCAACGAAGCGCAGATCGGCGAGCCTGACTGGCAGCAGTCTTTCTTTGGTAACAACTACCCACGATTGCTGGAAGTAAAGAAGAAGTTCGATCCAACTGAGCTGTTCTACGTCCATCATGGCGTGGGCAGCGAGGGTTGGCGCATCGAGGATAACGGTATCGTAGGCGTACAGTCGACCGATGGGCCATTATGCCGTGTCTGAGGCGCCAGGAGATTGTCTATTTGCTGTACATAGTCAATGCAATCGGGGTATAGCAGTGATACATCAGCATCCTCAAGGCAGACTTCAGCGGCTGCGTGTGTGGCTTCTTCATGCATCTGACGCATCCACGATGCGTTCTGGACATTACGACTTGCTCTGAAAGAGCATATAGCCCTTGAAGACATGTGTCACGCGTGAAACAACGCGCTGACGACAGACTGGATGTTGCCGCGAGACACTCACCAACCTAACTGCTGAGGCGTATGGTTGAAGGGATCTTCGTGACAAAAGATGGTCTGCGCGAGGCGGAATCAGCGAATACTGCAGCCGTGTTTCTGGATCTCGGCAGGTCAAAAGGCTTGTTGCTGTTGTTTAGAATTATCTAAAGTGAACGGCCAGTTATCCGCGGGTCTCCGTGTGTTCTTAGCTATGGGTTGGCGGCTGAAGTCCGGCGTCATGCTTCTCATGCACGCGCGGAAGCGACCTCCGTCTTCCGCTCTGTCGCAGCCCTCATCTCGACCACGATAACATACCAAAGGAAAGTCGACGCGATACAGATAATGTTCCGCCGCAGGAAAGAGGCTGCGCAGTGCCCCATGCGTGAGGCTGCACATGTCGCAGAAGACGATGAGGGGCGAAGTGTCTGAGATTCGTGTCGCGCCTTGTCAGCGACGTTTCTTCCTCTTTATTCGCGCACCTTTCCATGGCAGGCACAGACGATTAGTCACCCCAATAGGACTGTCACCGTGACTTCTGACGGGCCGTAAAACATTCACAGATCTCGTCTTCCGCCCTGTTCGCCCTGATCTTTCTCTTCTTCCCCCAACTATTGCAGGCTTCGTGTACACATTGAGCGCCAGATCGCGGAACCCTCACCATCCGGCGCGGAACCCTTTCCTGCTACCCCGCAACCATGTGTCCTTTCAGTATGTCCAGCGCAGCATCGTCAGTTCATATTGATGACATTATGTAGCCTCTCTACCTCCGAACGAAGGACCTAGTCGCTTTTCTCCCACAGCTGTCAGGGACTGGCAACCAAGGAGAAAGTCAGTCTCGAATGCCTGCGAACGCTGCCGACGGAGAAAGATCCGCTGCGACGGCGACACGCCTTGCGCAACCTGTAAAAGGTTCTCGCTACAATGTGTAAGAACGCAAAAACCAAAAGAATTGGTCGCATCGTAAGTTTGACCACGTTGTCGCGCTATCACGTGATGCCACATAACTCACACTTGTTAAGAGAACATAGAGAAGCGCTAGAAAGTCGAATACACCAGCTTGAGGCCCAACTCGCTGCACACGTTAATGCCCCCATGCATGGCATGGAAAGTGTTGACGAGACCATACTTACAGCGGCATCAGCAAATTTCGACTGGCAAGACACAATACCACCGCCAATAAATCTCGACATGACGTTTGCGATCCCTTTCGATCCGAGTGGAGTCAGTCTTAGCGGCTTCGCGCAGAGCAGCATGCCCACAATTGCGATAAACCAATGTGAGCATGTCTCCAACGTGGCATCGCCGTCTGAGTCAGTACCTTCCACATGGTCAGGTACCACACGGGCATCATCCCCCGATATGCCACCCACCTCCGTCCCTCCACGATTCGCCTCGACCCCACCGCATTTAAATGGGAATAAACCGAGCGCATCACCCTTAAAACCGCACGCCGCACCGTCTTGGGAGTTCATGGCCCAGATGCAGTCCGATCAAAAGAGCGCGAGCGCAACAAGAAGCCAAAGTCATTCTCGCAACACCTCCAATTCATCGGTTTCCCTTGCGAGCGATGACCAGGCCATGTCGCCAATAGCTGAAGTTGATGACGATCTACTACCATTCGCCGCCTCCGCCCCACGGTTACCACGAACGGGTGTATTCGCTCCAAGTCCGGCACCTGCGTCAACACGCTCCAGCTACACAGATCGAAGCCGCGCTGTCTCTACCACGCCACTGCCTAGTCGTTTCGAGGCCGAAACACTGACGACAGAACTCATGCAGCACGTTGAGAGCAATGCCCTGCAAGCGTACGGCATGACCGCTGATGCATTCGCGCAACTCTGCGAAATGGTCTACCCGAACCCTCAGAAGGCGTCACCTTCGGTCCCTGTAGCATCCATGTCGATGGCAAGATTCCACGTCTTTCTTGCAATGGCCACTGGGATGAAGCTTAGAATTAAAGGCAGCCCAGAAAGCACGAACGCCCTTCTCGATACCTGCTATGACCTTGCTATGCAGCAAACCACTGCTTCGACATTTTGGCAAGAAGACGGTGGTGTTGAAGCAGCTCAACTACTCGCTATCTTCGCAGGCATTCGCAAGACACCCAACCCCGACCCCGGGCCTCTGCATCATTCCTTCACATGGTGATCGCCATTTGCGCATACACTATGTTGTTTGTCAAGTTAACATACACTTCTTTTCCATGTTTTGGGTAAGTCTTCAGAAGCCCAACCTGGACGGTACACGATGTACATAGTAAAGCTCTGAATGCATGACACCTTCATGATTTTGATCATTGTTTCACAAGGGATCTCACTGCAAATCCCGGCGCGTCAAAGTCAGAGAGCAGGTTGCAGGCAAGGAGGAAGAATTGAGGAATGGTGTCACAACACGAACTGGAGCTTGGTTGGCCTTACGCCAACGCCGCCTACTGATTAAGCGCTTGTGTACAAATAGTACAGGCAGGTCTGTCCTGTGATCTATGATCCCAACGCCCCATGATTATCACGATAATCACAATATGACAGTTTGGACTTTGCCATTGATACCATGGCAAGACACGGTACTTTCGACTTCATACAAGCCCAAAAAGGCCGTGCAGGTGATACACGAAACGGCGCTTGATCTGTTAGTCCTCGGGTTTCGCGAGTAAGCGAACGCCCTCGCCAAAGCGCTGTACGGCTACGGCTACGGTCTGGAGATCGACCTTGACACGAACATGAGACCGTTCTACAGCGAGAGGAAGACCCTTGGCATAATCCCATCATTGCACAAAACCTGGGAGGCTTTCGACTGCTTACCATCATAGATCCATGATCCAGATCCTGAGAAGCCCTTCCGTGGACGCGACCATCTCGTCGGTGATGAGCTGCTCCGCAACCAACCTAAAGACGAGTGAATGGAAGGACCACCAGAAGCTCTGTATCAAAACGCCCTCAAGAAAGGTTACATAGGAAAAGCAGTGTTCAAGGAGCCGCTGGAACTGTCTAGGACGCAGAACCCAGAAGTTTTAAAGAGAACAAGAAGATCTATAGGTGTTGTGGTGCAGGCTGTAACGTTAGCTGGGGACTTGCAAACAGCAAGAAGTTTGGTCGAAGGGGATGTCACGAATCTGTATCGTCACTTCTAGGATCCCTTGAATCAGCCAGATGTCTTCGCAGATGATCTAAAGCCGCGGCTAAACGAGCGTCTGGGTCGATATCGTGCACCAAAAATTTGGAGATTCCTGAAAACCGCGAACATCGGTGAAGCGCCGCACACCGACGTCCAAAGCATCAACGAATACATCAAGGAGAGTTGTGACTTGACTCGGCAGCGTTTCACGGAATGTCTCATTCGCGCTCACGCCGGCAAGAGTATTACAGATCTTGTAAGCTTTCTCGATGAAGCCAAGGGGGTCCGGTCTTCATTCAATGCCTGGAAAGACGACGTACAGTACCAGACCTATCAAAGCAGACGCAAAGACCTTACTTCCCGATAGCATCTTGCCTGAAAAGGCGGTGAGGAAGGCGGATGAGCTCTATGAGACCGAGAGTGAGGATGCGAATAGTGAAGGGGAGATTATGGAGTAAGAAGAACAATCTGAATCTGGACTTAGACGGAAGAAGAAGCGCGAGAATGAGCGGGATGAAATGGACGGGGATTCCTGATTAGAGATGTGTTCTACGCGGAACGTGTCCGATCGAAAGGCGAACCACGCAGACAGGCCGGCTACGATCTTCCGACTGCAGTAGCATTCGGAGGTGCTCAACACTGACCTGCGTACTTCTGGTGCTTCCCATAAGCTCGGATCCGTGCGTCATATAGGCATGCTGACTGCACGATTCCATATGCATGTGCTCATGGCCCGCTCATGCCAAGTGACCGGGCGCATCAGCATAATTAACACTAAGCCCTCATTTCCACGATGTAGTATACTATCTCTTTACCAGCGGTTCAAGGGCGCCCTCTGACAGCGGCAATGTCAGAAACTGTGCGGTACCCAACATTCAAGCATGCACTACTCGTCACCACGTAACAAACTATCCGCCTTATCTCTGTCAATCCTGAATTATCGTCAAGAAGAATCGTCCAGTGCACAATTCTTCATACCACGATCTATGCTCAACATGACTGTCTGTCTTACAGATGGGGACCCGCAACTTCGGCGCACACGATCTTGGTCAATGGTGCTTGCTTCAAGGTCAATGATAACTTCCACGACTTCCTATGGACAGTGCGGGCCTTCCGGTGTCGTAAATCAGGTCGATAGTGCAGGGACCACTTCCGGAACAACCTCTGGGTCGATGTTATCTGCATTGGTCAAAGCCTGACCGACGAAAGAAACCACCAGGTCTCGCAAACGGGCATGATATACTCCAAGGCGTGTCAAGTCATTACGTGGCTCAGAAAAGGCCATAATTCGAATTGGCTCCGAGCTGTCTGTGACTCATCTGTTCAACGTTACTTGGGAGTCGTCCTCCGCAATGGGTATTAGACTCGAGCGTGGGTAATGCAAGAGGCTTTATTGGCACAAGACCTGATGGTGTTGATCAACGATCGCTTGATTTCTATGCCAAAACTCGCCGAGAACATCTGGGACTATAGCTGGGCTGATCGACTCATGTTGCCACATACTTTACGATCACCCAAATGGTATCAAGGAAATACACCCGGCATGCTTAAAGCGTGGAAGCAATCGAAAAGCGAAGAGAATCTTAGCGTGAGTAAGAATAGTATATTGTACTGGCTAAAGACTTCGCAAGACCCGAAGTGCGACTTTACGCACGACTGGATACTCTCGCTTTTGGCTCTAGCTGAAGAAGGCAGCAAGATCCCAGTCGACTATACTAAGCCCCTTACTGAGCTAGCATACCATGTGCTCATGGCTAGCAATCATGCGTTTTGCGTGCGCGAAGTCATTCTGGTAATCGTTAGCCTGAGACTCTGGTGGGAAGAGATCGGTCCTCTCAACTCGTGCCTGTATGCTGAATGGACAATCAAGCCCCTCATCTGCAGCTGTATGGAAGCGAAACAGTGAGGGATGTTCTCATGAACTTGGATACTGGTCTTGAGGGGGTGACAGTTCAAATACCCTTGCAACAGATCTGCAAAAAGCCCGAAGAGCACAATGTGCCTTGGGCTGGCCGTCATGTAGATATTTGCGAAGACGTGAAGGGGGGTCAACTGTCAACACCTGTGAGGACTATATGGGGGCTCGTGCCGGCCTGATACGCCAACCCTGTACACCCCAAGGAAGACGATCTATGTGTCTTCATGTGAAGCAGACTTTTGCGCCTGCCACCAAGTACAGGGCGTTCGAAGATTGGCTTGGCTAGTATTTTCAAAGGAAGGAATCAGTCAAGTTGGCAGCTGTCAAATTAATGCTGGTTGTTCCTGTTCGGCCATCCTTGACCCACCTTGACACGTGTCGACCCACTACCGTGCAGTTACACCGCTATACACCGCATGTTCGCCTCATCTGAACATAGAATATTGGAGATGCTAGCGCGGCTAGATCAGTAGCTGTAGGAGGCCTTCAATCTAACAGAAAATCCTCACCATACTTCAATGCGCCGCAGGACCTCCAGATCTTCGAAGCCGCTCCACGATCACCAATTCATTCCAGCCACAAACAGCACACCACAAGCAACAAAAGCCTTAACGCAACTGTATTTACCCCGCCAGTTCACGTTTGCTTACCACAACGCTCGGTCCACGCGATCACTTCTCCCCGCTTTTCCCTGGCTGCTTTGCTCCAGGCCCCAACCCAGTACACGCGCCCATCATCCAACTCTACTGCACAACCCACTCAAATACCACAATAATGTCTCTAAACTCCCGCCAACCGACCCTCCTCCGCATGGTGATGGACCCCTCCTCTACCCCTTCACCCTCAACATCCATAAAGTCCACAACACCTTCGTCACAAGAAACAAGCCCCAACAGAACAGAGCTGGAACCCACACCGCTCCTCTTGGCGCTCGACATGGCTGCCGAAAGGAAGAAGCTGAGGAGCAGGAAGGATAGCGTATTAACTGGTGCAGTTGCCGAGGATGAATACGTCGCTGTGGAAAAGGCTGAGGTTGAGAGCAGCGAAGAAGCGAGGGAAGTGGACCAGAGGGAGGAAGGTGATGGGAAAGAAGTCATCATCCCTGTCAAAGAGGATCTAAGCCAGCTTGCGCTACTTGGACAGACAGTCAGCAATGGGTTCTGGAATGGCGTTGAGGGGGTGAGGAAGGGTGTTTGGGGGCTCGCTGGCTGGTCATAGGCGTTGAGCAAACATTACGAACATTATGCGGCGTTCGGTACAACTTGGGAATATTGAACTATTTTCAAGCGCTTTGCGCTGCACTATACTACAGTGATATCATATCGTCGTTACTCCTGTCATGCAATTGTTGGATGATAAAGAGAAAGAAAGGAAAGAGAGAAGACACTTATTTCTTAGTGTCCTCCTTAGCCTCCTTAGCAAGGTTCTGTGCCTTGTCACCATGCTTCTTCAGAACCTCAGTGACCTCGGAAACAGCGTCCTTGAAGATCTTCTGCGCCTCGTCACCGTGCTTCGACGCCGCCTCCTGCAGCTGCTGAAGCTTAGGCATGATCTGGTCACCGCCGGGGATCTTCTTCATGTACTGCTCGGCATACTTCTGGACGCTGTCGACATCGAAGCCGGACTGCTGTGCCTTGTCCTTGGCCTGGCCGGCAGCGTCCTTCACGTACTTCTCGAGGTCGCCGGTGTCGCCCTTCTCAACGGCGGTCTTGACCCTCTCGTATAGCTCCTGCACGTTGCCGGACTTCAGAGCATCCTTGTTCTCCTCAACAAGCTTCTTGATCTGAGGGTTTTTCTCGAGATAGGGCTGGGCCTGTTCCATACCCTTATCCCATGCCTTGTCACCGAGTTGCTTGACCTTCTCGACCTTCTCTTGTACAACACTCTTGATCTTCTCAATATTGGCAGGACTGATGCCAGTCTTAACGATATCGCTGATCTGCTGCCATGTCTTGTCGACCTCCTTCTTAGCCTCGGGGCCGTACTGGTCGCCCAGCTGCTTCAGTGTGTCCAGGTTGCCGCCAACCTTCTCTTTCAGCTTGGGGTGGTTATCCATGATCTGCTGAGCGACGTCGCCAGAGAGGTCGGCGATGCGGCCGAGGTGCTTGACGAGCACCTGCCATGCCTGCTGGGCAGTGAAGACGCTAATGTCGCCTCCCTTGAGGACATCACGGAGCTCGCCGTAGGCTTCGCGGACGATGGAGTCAACTTCGTCACCGTGCTTGGCGCGAACAGCATCAAGGTCGTTGAAGGCGGCGTCGACGTATCCCTTGGCGCCAGGGATGAAGGCAGCGTAGCTTTGTGCGGCGCTGCGCAGCCATTCGAGGGCCTCATTAGGCTCAGGTGTGTTCTCCTTGATCTTCTGTGTAGTAGAGTCGATGTAGCTCTTGGTCTTCTGCGATGCAGCTACGAGGTCGCGGGCACCTGACTGTCTGTAAAAGATGTAGCCGACGGTGACAGCGGCGGCAGCACCACTGACGGCACCAATAGCAGCATGTGACCCAGCACCAGAGTTGCCAGATGCAGCTGATTCTGTTGACTGAAAACGAGGCTTCTGTGCGCGGAATTGGGGCTTGACGTGCGCAGCAGGGCGGCTTGCGCAGCGAGCTGCGAAGCGCGCGTTCTGAATAGCTTGTCTTGAATACATGACGGGATTGTGTGTGTGGAGGAGTTCAATTGAGGAAGAAGTAGATGGAAATGTGAGTTGGGTATCTCAAAACAAGGGCGAAGCAATTGTATGGTGAGAGGCAATGCAGAGACTGAAGCTTTATGAAGCAGGCGCGTCGAGCGTGCCTTCCGTTTTCGAGCTCCAGCGGGATGACGTATGGGTGACGATCAGCCGCTAGTGAGCACTCGGACCACCCTATGGCTCAGCTGCTGCCAGGAACGCCTGTGTCTGGAATTTGACCGGCCTCACACGTCAGTTTTCTCCCACAAGAGCCGCATTTACGCTCAACGCCCCCGCATTTCTATTTGAATCCGGTTTGATTTTGCGATGTTACGAAAAGGTTACGATTGAGCCCGTGTCGGTCAGGGTTGCGTATCCGTTTTGTCAACAACCGAGGCAAAGCCTGGCGCGTTGTCGTTTGAAAGAGCAACACCGGCTTCCACACTCATGCCTACCAAACCTCGTTTAATGTGCCAAAGAGTGTTTGTGTGGGCAACTGGAAGGCGGCCAAGATGCCCTTGAAAGCTTTGCGTGAGACTAGGAGTTCTATTGGACCAACACCAACATGCGAGCATGCTTACTCAGCTTGGGATTGGGCCGCGTTTCAGCCTTGTGAGTTGCTGGAAGTCAGCAATCTGCAACCTAGCCACATATCACATTTGCTGCGTTGCATATCACGTTCGGACGCCCTCCATAGATTTCAGAAGACCTAAAAGTTACCGTCCACATGATAGCAACTAGCGTCTGAGGAGATTGATATAAATGAATTGAACGGAGAGCGATCAACGCTACCTGTCTCTATGCCAGAAGCGCCAGAAACAACCCGATCGGACACCAATACGTCAGAAATCGAGTCTCCGGAATTTAAAAGGTTCAGAAAACGAACTGTTGCCAAAGGAAACGTCTGGGCCGAGTGTCGAATCTCCCATATCGGCGCCACTGGAAGTGGACCTAATCAATGTACCCTTACCAATTACGCGTCTGTCAATTCCAGAGGTGGAGACTTCCGGAGGTTGGAAGACGCTTCAGTTCGCCTTTTGTTTCATCCAAGAAGACGACAGCTCCACGGAGCCTGGTATCAGCACTTCCTGACAGGCCCCATTCGCGTTTGCAGCTTGTCAAGATGTTGATAAAGAGTGGCGCAGACCCTAACGTTATCATAAGCACATACTACAGACCGACCAGCAGGAGCTATCTGATACGCGGCGCTCAGGAAGTCTTTCTCTTGCCGCATGGATCTGGTCACGACATCCATAAGGAGTTGTTCGACAATCCTTGGAAGATCACAACGGCAGATGCTGATCACAGATTGGAGCATCGTCCGGTGGTCCAGTATAGCCCGCTTCTTCGAAGCAATGAAAGCAAGGACGTCGAGATGGTCCTACTTCTGCTCAAACATGGCGTTCATCTTGTTCGGGTATGTGACGGCATCACACCACCGGCCGTGTGGAGCTTAATAGGCGCCGGGAACCTTGGAAGTCGATTTCCTCAACGAAGCTCTATTGTCGACCGCTATCACCTCGTGTCTCAAATGATGACCGATACGGATGTGATGGCGGACCCGGCGGTGCAGGTTTGAACCCTTATGATCCTCACTGACACAATACGTTTGCAGCTGCGCATGTTGAATGCACTTGACGCGCAAAAGCTCAAAGCTACCGTCAAATTAACGAGAGTCAGGAGCTGTGCGCGATTCGTACTTGCCTATCCCCCGCCAGGTGCCAGACTACGTTTACCATAACTTACACCTCTGTTCTGCCATTGCAACGCTCTCTTCGGAGAATCGCGCCAGATCGTCACTAGATAAGTTTCTTCTTCTCCGGCACTGCTCTTGAGCATGGTTACAAATTATCACTCTGGAACAAACATGGCTACACTACGCTCCATGTTGCGGTTGGGCATGCAACATCAGACTTTTGTAGTCACCTGCTTGACTCCGGTGCAGACCTGAATGCGAGGGATGCTTTTGACGTTACACCACTTTTGGAAGCCATCCGTCTCGGCAATTTCAATGTGACTCGTCTATTGTTGGATACGGATGTTGACATCCACGGCCGGCTACCCTACAACAGATTCATAGATGGAGACAACTGCTGGACATTATGGAACGACAGTGCTCGCCGCAAAAAAGAACCTTGGTACTCTGCAAAATCCAGCCTTTTCAGCGGTTTTCCTGTCCTACAATGGTCAGCTTTACATATCGCTGTCTGGCGGGGTCAACGGCAAGTTGTTAAGCTTCTGATCAAGCGTCGAGCGAATCCAAATCTGCGTGACTACTATCACAGAGCAGCACTGGACCTAGCCATCGAACTCTCGGATTTCGAGATCACTCTGGGGTTACTGGACTTGGATTGTTCTGATCTGGACAAGACAAGGCTGTCCATACCTTTTTCAAATCTACTGGATGAAGCTATTCATGAGAAACGTCATTGTACCGTGGATCCACTTCTTGTTCATGGCGTGTGCCATCTACAACGAGTATCGTGGGACATCTTCGCAGCTATCTAAGCTGACCATGATGCACGAGGCGACGAGATACATGGGGAAGATTCCACTTGATTTGAGATTCAAGTGGCCTTCACAATTCTTCCCTTCCAACTACCTTTGGTCGTGTATCCACCATACCCCACACATGATTTGCACGCATGTCAGACCCACCCTTGTCGAGACTCCGGAATGGGAATTGCCTTACAGACCAAGGTGCCGAATTTGTCTGTTTCTTGATGAGCACGGCTTGGAAAAGGCATCGTCTGCGTCGTCTGGCCCCCCAAAGTCCTCTTGTTGGCCTGGCGTTAAGCCCGGACCCGGAGATTTAAGCTCAATATCTAGTCACGAAACTCAGTCTGATAGAGAAGAAGAATCTCATCCAAGGTGTATCTGGTACGTAACCATTGTATAGTAGGTAGCATATCCGCTTACCGTTGAGCAATTGCTAATAGGAGCAGCGGGCTGGCACAAAATATTGCATGGTTCCTCCAACCAGGACACCAAAAATGCCGAATGAGAAATGACCATAAGCATTGCTAGACACTGGCTTCAGAGTTGCACCAATTACCATATGTTCTGCAAGACATCTAGGGCAACGTATACTCCGACGAGGCTTGTGGAGATACTCGAATATGGCAACATACGGCTCGTGCAAAATCCAACGCTCCAGCCCCAGCGCGTGGCCCTTAGTCATCGATGGGGCTTAAATGAGCGTGCAAAGACGATACAGTAAACTTGAGCGGCTCACCTGTCCACTATAGTTCAGGACAAGCTCTCGACGGCCATTCGCCATGCTATCCACATTGCAAGGTCATTGGGTTCTCGGTATTTGTGAATCGACGCGCTCTGTATCATCCAAGACTTTGAGGAAGACTGGGTACACGAAGCTTTAGAAATGAGTTATGTTTATCAGATACTGCACTCACCATCGCTGCGGTTGGCTCAACCCTCTATCATGAAAGCGTTGGGACGACACGCTCAATAGCCCAAAAACAGAGACCGTTCTGTCCTCATAACCTGGAAGAATACACCGGCCAAAAGCTACGACATTTACTGAGTCCAGGAGGGTCAAATGAGGATGAACTTTACGTTTTCCTGAACTCCAGCGAGAGAAACGGAGGAATCAGACTTAAAGGGTTGTTAGACAGAAGAGGCTAGATTCTTCAAGAACAGCTTCTCTCGCCCCGTATACTCTACCAGGAGGATGGATAGACCTACTGGGACTGTGTTATTGAATGAAAATACGAGCCATTACCCATATCCGCTTCTCTTTTAGACGACAGCATTCCTGATGAGACAAGGGCTTCCAAACTCCTGCGTCGGACACTAGTGAAGACGAATGTTCGGAAGGCGACAGTGTAGCGTGGCTTAGCACTAGGCCTCACCTCTTTCCTTCCATAGTGTGAGCTCCGGCTCAACAAAATAACAATATACATGATTATACGATACATTGCCTTCGTCGTGCAACAGACAGTGTATCTGTGTCTGCTACAAATCTCCGAGAAAGAGGACTGGAAACGTATTGGTGTGTCTGTGGGATGGAGTCACGTAGGAAACAGCCCAGTATCTCAAAAAGATCTCGAGGGATTGTCTTTTACGGTAATATGATGCAGAGACGCGACACATACGATAAACAATTATGTTGTAGTGTAAAGTTGCGAGCGCGGCCATAGGTTTCCCGATGGAGCAAGTGGCAGTCGCATCGTTAGAAGCCGATCCCCTGCCTATAATGCATTGTGCACTTGTAGTTTAATGCTTTATGAGGCAAAAAGACGCTACGGTCGGGGCGGTGTCATTTGTAGGTCTGCTGTATCGTGTAAATCACGCGCAATAGACAGAACGTGGTAAGATGTTCCAATCCAATCGAGTCTTGGAAGTAGACATTCTCCTAACTCAAGCTCTTGAAGATAGCGTTGACTGTTTATAGCTATCAATGTATCTTCTAATGCTCTCTAAAGTGCTACATAATGGCTCGATGTCAATATGTGTTCTTGAGTTCCCTCACCATACCAGGGAAGGTCCATCGGAACGCAAAAAGCAGGGATTGTATCAAGTGTAGATGCAGGGACCCGGTCTCGGTAGCTTCAGGTGATACCGGAACAACTGCTGGCTTGTTTTCGATAGGAATACAGTTCGTCCCCAACGCTTTGAAAAATCCCAAATATGGGTCTGAAGCATCTGTCTGGAAAGTCGTGCATTTAGTCGAATACTGATAACTCACAGACTGTGGTGAAGCCCGGTTTGGGACTGGCCATGTATTGGTACGGCTCTTGACAGGGCTTGGGGACGGAGAATCCTGCGTGACCAACCGCGACTTCCTGACAGCAGAGAAGGTTGCACCAGAAGACAACACCCTGTGTCATAAAAATAGTCTTCATATTGAAGAAGTACCCTTTTGGTAAGTCCAAGCTCTTCTATCCCACCACAAGATCTAAATTTGAGCATCGGGACGATGTCGCTCAATCATGATGCAATCTCCAAGATGCAGTCGCCGATTTATCGCACGGGCCAAACCATTCACGCCTGACCGACGATGATAGGCAATTCCTGCTGCTGCGATGATCGTGCTTTTCCACTCGTGTCTGTGAAGTCCACAGCACGCTAGGCTTTCGTAATAGATCCTATAGACAGATGAGCGGCTATTTGATGACAAGTTGAAGGGCTCCGTTTTCTTCTTGTGGTCACAACGCAGTGCGCGGTTTCATCTCAAAGGTCAATTGTATTCCGCTCCTAAGGGTAACCGGTGTGGAACTATGGATTAATGATCCCTATACTTGCGGAGCCACCGGGCGGTATGCCGACAGTCGACGGTGTGCTGGATGTAGTGAGCAGATTCGAATTACCTGGACCGACTCCGCAGCACTCTCTCGTGCTGGATAGACCAGCGAGGGAATTCATGCCGCTCGCTGAGCGCTTGCTACCCACTGATTTGCTCAAAAGAGAGGATTTTTTGGTGAGTGTGGAGGTCCTTAGGCCGCTAATCGATTTGTGCTATCAGACGAAAGGGTCCGGAGAAGTGCTGATAGAATACCTGTCGAGTGGGAAGCACACGGTGAGCTACGCGAAATTCATAAACTGGGCTGATGCGGTAAGATCATTCTACTCGTGCAGTACATGTAAGGCGGACGGGTGCCGGACTTGTTTGCTGGTACCGCTTGACTTGCTGTTGGGTGTTCCTCGGATTGAAGAAAGAACAATATGATCTGCCCAGTCATGAACGTGGCGGAAGGTCAGAATTTACATTCCTCTTATACTTGGATGCAGAGGGCTGACGCGAGGATGCAATAGGGAGAAAAAGCTGGAGAGAGCGCAAAGGGCTAAGCTTGCACGGCCAGCATTCACGGTACGATGCAGGATTGCAAGCATTGAGTAGACAACGTTGGGAAATTGGTCTCGAAGATTCAGGTTCGGGCCAGAAAGGCGGTATGAGATCGTTGTTGTACAGATCTTCCACGTGGTCAGCATTGTGCTACAGCTTCACGATAACTGTCTGAGCCTGGCATTCGAGGTCGAGCTTTTCGAGACTGCAGAGACGCAATTCGAGCACAGCAACATGCAGGGACGTTGCCTTTTGCACACCGACTGCCTCTTGAGCGGAACGCCTTGATAATCTTCGTGACTATACATATTGCTGAGGGTCGGTTGTACAGGCGTGAACCTTCAAGCATGTAGCAAGAGTGCAGTTTTGAAGCTGAAGAGGTGAAGGGAGGCTACGACACTGTGGAGCGCGGCCGAAAGATACCGTCCAGCACAGTGTGAGGTTACACCTACAACGCGCGATGTGAGTGATATCCGGGTAAAGTTTTCAGGTGAGTGGGGATGTGGTATGAGAGCGAGAGAGCGTTGCGGTCCGCCGGCCGACCGCCCAATGAGAGCCCCACGTGCGACGTCATGCCGGCCAGGCGCGCTTTCCCTCACCCCGCGCCTTCCTTGACAACGCACCAGTCCCAGGACGGCTACTTATTTACCTCCGCCCCCAACAGAACCAAGTCCTCAATCCTCACTTCTCCACGCTACTCTCCACCTCTACCACTCTTGTGCACCTGCCACACGTCAATTGACACCCCGTTAACCAAACAACCTCATCCACACACACCAGCCGTAACCATGGGCAAGGTGAGCTCCTAATGCAGCAGCTACCCCGCTTCATACTAATAGGCAGTACAGGTCAAGTACATCATGCTCGACTGCGACAACACGCTCGTTCAGTCTGAGCACCTTGCCTTCGAGGCCTGCGCCGATCTCACCAACGAGGTGATGAAGAAGTACGACGTCAAGGACGCTCCCCACTACACCGGTCCCAAGCTTCTTGAGGACTATGTCGGCCACAACTTCCGTAGTATGCTCAAGGGCCTGCAGAAGGAGCACAACTTCGCTATGTCCGACGAGGACCTCGAGGATTTCGTCGCTCGTGAGCTCGGCGCTGTCACCAAGAAGCTCAGCCAGAAGGCCGAAGAGTGCCCTGGTGTCACCAAGGAGCTGCAGAAGCTGAAGGACCAGGGCTACCCCATGTCCGTCGTCAGCACCTCCGCCAAGAGCCGTGTCGTTGCCTCAATTGAGAAGGCCGGCATTGCCCACTTCTTCCCTCACGAGCACGTCTACTCCGCTGCCACCTCCCTTAACCCCCCCAGCTCGAAGCCCGACCCTGCCATCTACCACTACGCCGCCAAGCAGCTTGGCGTAAAGGAGTCAGAGGCCGTTACCGTCGAGGACAGCAAGAGTGGTGCTACTGCTGCCATGCGTGCTGGCATTCCCTGCATTGGCTACGTCGGCATCTACGGCCTCGAGGATGGCAAGGAGAAGATGGAGCAGATGGCTAAGCTTCTCACCGAGGAGACCAAGTGCGTCGCCATCATGTACAACTGGAGCGAGTTCCAGGACTGCCTGAAGAAGGTCGAGGCGAAGTTGTAGATACCCATTGACGCGTCTAGACGATGTTGTGAGCTTGCTGAAGCCACGAGCACTCTAAGGCTATGAGCTCACTTGAGCTACGAGATACGAAGGATGAAAATTACGGCGTGAACGATCAGGTAGATCTAAAAAGAATATTCTTCATGGACCCCGGTCCAACTTGCAAACATTTACCCCACTTACTTGTGATGTTTCGGCTGCTGACAACGTCATGCCGTTGACTTGACAGCGATATTCAGGAACGACCCACAACGGCTGCCCCACAACGCTCTTCTTTTCCATGGTTCACAGCCTTTTCACCATGCGTCATTTTCACGAACCGTCGCGATGATCGATCGCAGGAATTGTTGAAAACATCATGGGTTTTCCGTCCGACCGTGGTGAATAATTATCTTGTTGCTGTTGTATGTTTGCTGTGCCTCACAAAACGCACAATGTGCACGCGGCGCGCGAGTTTGCGCAGATTGCTGAGTAACCATCTTGGCGTGAGAGGCGTTCAGATATCCTACCAACCCCTCGTGCGAACTCTCGATTAGATTTTACAATACGACTTCCTCTGAGAGAGGCTCCTGAATGCCATACATTGAGGCCAGCGTCGGGCACTCTTTCCTCCCCTGCTTCTGGCGAACGAAGCCCCGCAATACGTGTGCACCTGAACGCTCTGGATTTTCACGAACATAATCCAGCTGCGCCCCGTCGCGTACCTCCTTACTCACAATGTGGCTTTCAATGTCATTCCATGCCCGCAGCGATGATACGACACCGTACATGGCTTCCAGATAACATAAGGACGCAGCGTCCCCTCCGTACCAGCACCACGAAGGGCATTACGTTCGAGCCCAATCAACGTCGATCTTGACACCGCTCTAACGACTCTCTCTTTGTAGAAGGAGGTTTCGTATCTCGACGCACCGATACAGTTGACAGAGCTGGGCGTTGTGGGTGTCTGTACGACAGCCTGGCGCGTGCTGCAACACGATTGCAGCCCTTGCAATGAGGTTATCAGATAGACAGGCAGCATATACGATCCCAGTCGATATGTAAGATACATATGCAAACAGCCGCAAACAACCGTGGAGGCATTTAAGGGTGCTGGTGGCTCTCCAGCCGCTGTTTATCGCTTGTAAGCGCGCAACGACTCGTGAAGAGCAACGCAAGAGCTGAATCGGTAGAAGATTGTAGACTCCAACCAAAGCGCCCTCCCTCGCTCGGTCTGTCTTATCGTCGTTACACAGAAACGATCTGCATGTCGGCACTCCCGCTATGTTTACTCGATACGCCGCCAAGTCGAGCTTAACGTGTTCCTCCTTCCTATTCGGTCGGCAACTCCAGTCCCAAGCTTTTGCTTCATTTGCAGCCACCAATGCAGCGCTGGATGTGGGTTGCGACTTCATCTATGATTTCCTTGGATACACACTGAGTTGCCGATTGCGATCTCGTGCTTGGTCCGGCAATGGGGTTGTTGTGGGGATTGAATTCAGGAAAGGGCAGGTACATCTGCTACCTGCCGAGTTAGCCATAGGCGCTGCTTGATCGCTGATGTCGTCTTCAGTACCTCTATGTCCAGATTCTGAGGTATAAAGCGGTAATCAACTTCGCTCTCAACACTCCCTACGGCACACTCGTTCAGCCTCGCCCCACATCCAGTAACTATGTTCCTACGCACCGCTATTCTCTCGCTCGCTGCCATTGCGGCGGCCAGAGAGATGCCTAAAGATGAGTTCAAGGCTGCAGAGCTCTTCGACTCCGGCATTCGTCACGAGAACAACAAGGCTCTGAAGCTGGTAAGAGTGGCAACAGTTGTTCGACGGCACCAATCTTACACACGATGCAGGAAACATGGGCTGCTCAAGAAGCTGCTGGAGTCTACGCCTCAGCTCAGTATGCCGAACTCGCGGCTGTCGCTACCTGTTCCAATGGCACTGCAAAGACAGCAACAGACAACTTCAAGTGCAAGAATATCGATCTCTATCACTTTCTGTCTCACTCCGCTCTAGGCAGTACTTATGGCTTTGGTTCCTCGTCATGGGGCTGGACCTCTAGTACTGGCCGCGAGTTTGTCGCTATCGGCCAGTCTGACGGTACAGCATTTGCTGAGATTACCAAGGAGGGCAAGCTGTCTTATCTTGGACGTCTTCCCCAGTACTCAACCCGCAGCCAGTGGCGCGAGATCCGTGGTCAGAATGATTACATGATCATTGGTTCCGAGGCTGTAGACCACGGTATCCAGATCTTCGACATGAAGAAGCTCCTTACTCTCAGCCCTTCGGCTCCCAAGACCTTCAGCAACACCGCTGACCTTGCCGGTCACTACAAGGGTCTGCCCACCGGCCGTACGCACAATGTCGTCACCAACCCTGAGACGAACTTCATCTACTCCGTTGGTGCCATGCCCAGAACCGACAAGTGCAAGTCAGGTATTATCTTCATTGACATTAGTGACGTCAAAAATCCAACTTCGCCGGGCTGCGCTTCCGCTGATGGCTACGTGCACGATGCTCAGTGCGTGATCTACCACGGCCCTGACAAGGCCTATGAGGGTAAAGAGATCTGCTACGGGTTCAATGAGGACACCCTGACCATCTACGACGTCACCAACAAGAAGGCGCCCGTCATTCTTTCTATCACCTCCTACACTGGTGCGTCCTATACCCATCAAGGTGTTGTTCTTGACCCCAAGGACCAGAAGTACCTGCTGCTCGACGATGAGTACGACGAGTACGACAAAGTTGGTCCGGCTGCGCCCGGCAACCCCATCACCTACATTTGGGACATCAGTAGCCTCAAGGCTCCTAAACAGACAGGTCTTTATAAGTCTGGCGCCAAGGGTGTCGACCACAACCAGTATGTCGCTAATGGCTTCGCCTACCAATCTAATTACGGTACCGGGTTCCGCGTGCTCGATGTGCGCTCTATCCCAACAGACCCGACTGGCAAAGGAGTAAAAGAAATGTAAGTCGTGAACCCGTGATTGTTTTCGATCATTGCTAACGTTCAATTCAGTGGATTTTTCGGCAAGTTGTACATTTCATATATCCACGGTCGTCGCTAACAATCGATATAGACGTCTACCCTGAGGACGACAACGCAACTGGCGGAGGGAAGGTCGACTTTGTTGGCACATGGTCCAGCTACGCTTTGTTCAAGAGCGGCTATATCCTCGTCAACACGATGGAGCGTGGCGCATTCGTCTTGAAGCTGCAGGCTGGTGCCAACGCGTAGAGAAGTGACGGCACGAACGCCAGCAACGTGCGTCATAGGACACCATCTCGTCTTGTACCGCGAATGATGAGATGGGTCTGAGGCTGCCACTCGATTGGCCAATGTGAACATCATCATCCCCTACTCACATCTCTTGCTCTCAACATTGTTTGCCTTTCCGTAGCCTGTGAATCACGACTATGTCCCACACATCGATTTGCAGCGCGTTGGTGTTGCCACGCCCAGTCGCCTCGAATCTGCTGAAGCTTCCTAACTCGCCTGCACCACCGCCACTCACCTCGGCAACGCTCTCTCCACACCCACAGATGGCGACAGATCCTATCAAAGTCTCGTGCCTCGTTTGCGCAGATTGTGGTTAACGTGCCAAGCTAGATTTTGCGCATGAGAGCGGGGATGATTGTCTTGTGTTTCTCTTGGCATGATAACTTCCTTCCCAATCAGGGTCCGCCCGAGACCGGTCCGCTATGAGCTTCAAGTTTCCGCCCAGGAGCTACGTTCATCTCCTTCCTCATGTATCACAGTGAGCCTTTTGTCATCACGCAGCCAAGATACTATGTACCTATCACCCGGTCACTGGCTGCTGCGTCTCGTTCCTGAGAAATGTCGCGCAAGGAAATGAGCAGGCAGCTGCCTCTCCGGGTTAGGGTGCGATATGCGTCAGTTTGCCTTGAGGTAGGTTGCTCGAGCCGACTTTGAGGAAGCATATATGTCGTTGCGCCCCCAGGGTGATAGACCAGCTCCACCCTCACGTCTAATTTCAATCGTCGATATGAGGTTCGATCTGCTTATCGCCGGTGCTGGCCTGCTTGGCTCTGTTTCCGCAGGAAAGCCCAACAAATTCGTCAACCAGAAGGAATTGATCAAGGATGTCAAGCTCAAGAATCTGATCAAGGGTTCTGAGAAACTCCAGAGGATTGCCGACAAGTACGGCGGGAACCGAGCATTCGGTGGAGGCGGTCACAATGCGTGAGCTCTGGGCAACGATGTGAATCTCTACCTTGCTAATGCGACACAGTACAACCGAGTGGCTCTACGATAGCCTGAAGAAGTACGGTGATGACTACTGGGAGGTCTACAAGCAGCCATTTGTTGAGCTATTTACTGCCGCCACCGTCAAGCTCACCGTTGCTGGTGCCGATGTCAAGGCCGATTACCTTACCTACGGCCCTGCTGCCAACAACATTGGCGGCAATCTCGTTAAGGTCAACAGCCTCGGCTGCAACGCCGCTGACTTCCCTGCTGGTGTTTCTGGCAACGTTGCCCTCATCTCCCGTGGTGAATGCACCTTTGCCATTAAAGCCACCAATGCTAAGACTGCCGGCGCCTCTGGAGCCATCATCTACAACAACACTCCTCTCCAGCCACTCTCTGGTACTCTCGGAGGCGATGGTAGCTACGCTCCGGTTGTTGGTGTAACCCAGGAGATTGGCAACGACCTCCTTGCCAAGGTCGGCAACAGCACCTCCGTCCCCGCTACCATCTTCATCGAGACCATCCGTGAGAACCGTACAAACTATAATGTTATTGCCGAAACCAAAGGTGGAGATAAGAGCAATGTCCTCATGATCGGTGGACACACTGATTCTGTCTTCGCTGGCCCTGGTATCAACGATGATGGCTCCGGAACTATCGGCGTACTTGTCGTCGCCGAGGCCCTCGCAAAATACAAAGTCAAGAACGCCATACGCCTCGGATTTTGGGGTGCTGAGGAGTTTGGAAAGCTTGGTTCTTTCCACTACTTGAAGACTCTGAATGGCTCCCTCAGCGGTGGCCCAGAAGAAGTTACTAAGATCCGTGCATACCTCAACTTCGACATGATCGCCTCACCCAACTACGTCTACGGTATCTACGACGGCGATGGCAGTGCATTTAACTTCTCCGGCCCTGCTGGATCTGACACCATCGAGAAGGACTTCGAGAAGTTCTACGAAGCCAACGGCAAGGCCCACGTCCCCTCGCTCTTCACCCTGCGCTCGGATTACGCTGCGTTCCTTGAGAACGGCATTCCATCCGGCGGTCTATTCACTGGCGCCGAAGTCCTGAAGACTGAGGAGGAGGCTCGTCTTTTTGGTGGCGAGGCTGGTGTCGCGCTCGATGCATGCTACCATCAGAAGTGCGATGACATCAACAACCTCAACCACGAGGCCTACCTCTTGAATACACAGTCCATCGCCAACTCAGTGGCTAAATACGCTATTAGCTGGGACGGTATCCCAAGGCCGAATGCGACGCTGAGGAAGAGGGATGCTGGCAAGGCTAGGTCTGCGGCACGCTTCGATAAGGGTGGACATGACCACCACGGCCAGCCTTGCGGCTCTGGTCACGACGAGTTGTAGTTTCGATGTCGAGTAGCGATGATACCATGATGATATGACGATGTTGTAGTTGTAAGAAAATCAGATGAACATGATCGAGACCACACCAGATTCTGCAAGACAGCTTGTCTGTGGGTAGTCCTTCTGTCAGTCTTTATTGATTTGCATTCTGCACAGATATCGAGTCTGTACCTGGAACAGTACCTGCAGGTTCGTCTATGTCTATGCGAGGAGAGCAGTCACTGCTTGTCTGAGGACCGTCCATGACCAGACAATGGCTTCAGGACTACTCGTACTCTAGCCACGGGAGTAAGACCCACGGAAACGGCGTTCTTCACAGATCCTAAGGCTCTACCGAAGTAAGAAGATGCTCCTCTTGAAAAAGTCAACGTTTGCCCATTCAACAACGTTGAGCACCATAACGCACATCACTTATAAAATACCACGCTGTAGTCGGACCAAGCTTTTCCAAGCCCCTCACCATGTATGTCACTACGTTTGGCCCTGCATCAGTAGTGAGGCGGAGACTCGTGCGCACCGTGATGGCTTATGTCAACGCCATTGAGACTTAGCGTGCCCTGGTCGAGGGGTGGAGCGGAGCGGGATTTGGAAGATTAGCCGTTTCTTGAAACGAGCGGGTTGATTCTAAACAGTTTCTGCGTATCGAAAACCCCGGAGGACTCTAAGTCCGATAGACGAAGAAGCTCGGCAGGCACCGATCCAAACCGCTGTCGCGCAATGCTCCATCTAGGAAGTCAGGATCGAATGAGTGACAAGATGAGGCAAGCTCCAGACTCTACCAACACAATGAGGTATTGACACCTCTGAGGCAGTGTGATGATGTCAATGTTTGGGAAGTTGGTGCTCAACGTACTGCGACACTGGTAGACCAGCGCAGTTGGATTGCTCTTCCAACATTGTCTGTATCCATTGTCGGACCTGGCTCTTTGTCGATTGGAAGACTCCATGGTGATCGCTCGATTGAGACTGCCTGCAATGATTGTTCTAAGGTTTCGTCTCCTCATCGCTGCTTCCATCACCTGGAGCAATGCTCATTGATCTGGGTACCCACAGCGATATGACTGCGAGGAATGGCGCGTATGGCGTTGAGTGCACACTGTACTGGGATGTCCCAACAACCAAGATGTATGTCAACGCTATTTCGAACTTCACCCTTGGAAACGAGGACAGATTTATTCCGCACTCATTCGACAGTCTCAATGAGGAACCTGACCAGCCATCCTGGCTGCTGACCCCTGAAAAATGCATTGATAGCGGGAGGCGACAACCATAAGCCCGAGGAACAGAAAAGATAATTTAGAAAACTTAAGGATGGCTATGGTTGGCCTTAATGGTCTAGATTATGAACCCCTAGAACGATAGAGTGGGTTAGTCAAGGATAGTACCGATGACGAGTGGCCCTGGAAGTCATGCGTTGTTACGCTTGTAGCGGTTTATCGTGTCCTACGGTCTGAGCCGTGCTGCTCGGCCCAACACTTGCAAGCATGTGCGTGTTGGTTGCCCCTCGTCCTTCTGAACTGGCATTCCATCTTTCCGCAGCATTGAATTCCCCTCTCTCCAGCACGTAGGACTTGGACCTGAGCGCAGCTATGCTAGCATTGAGGTTTGTCAGATGCTCTTTTAAGCTATTCCGCGCTGCGTTTCGCTCGATGACACGGTTTGGCATGGTGATCTCGCTCTGAATGATATTGCCTGCGTCCTTCGGGATGGCCTCATACTCAGCTTGCGCATCCTTGCGTAGTGAACTGAGTGCGGTTATGCGTGCTTGTAAGAGGTTGCGCTCGGACGTATGGACCATTTGCAAGACAACGTGCATCGTGACAAGGAGCTCGGCAGCCTCCTTTAGCTGCGTGTCGTAGCTAAGAAGAGAAGTGGTGTATGGCGTGTCGTCGCTGTCGATGTTATCGATCTTGCCGGCGATGCTGATTTTGACAGAATGGCGTGCAACCAAGGTACATGTAGTATCCGATAATGGCATGTTGAGGTCTTGTGAATGACATACGGCGGTCAAATGATGATGCCGAAATGTTGATGATGGATCGACTGTTTGCTGTCGAGTGAATGATCGGAGTTCATGTCCCAGCAAGCGATTTATTTGTTGAGCTAAAGAGGACGTAAAGCTAAGTCGTGCAATGGTTCTGGTGTAAGAGTGAAATGGTCGTAAATTTTATCCTTACGCGCATACTTCCTGCTCCAAGAACGTTCCTGCATGCTTCTGACACGACATTGTAGCCGCTCTTGTGATTCTCCACTAGCACGTGATCAGTATGGTACCTGCGATGGGGTCAACTTGGCCAATGTCCACATGGTGAGAGAGAGGAGGGGAGGGGGTAGAATCGCTGAGAAGATCAAAAGGCTGTCGTGAAGTACTGAAAAGTAGTGGCGGGCTTGACAAACCAATAATAATATCTAAAATGAAGAGTCGTTAAGATTCAACAAACCGCAAAGGGGTATCGTGCGCGCTGAACGCTCTCGTTAAAACAGCCCAACTCAAATGTGAAGATGGCAGAAATGATCCATGGCGTCCTCTAGGCAGACGACGCCTCTGAGTTATCTGAGGACATGGATCCACCAGCAAATTTGTTCATGACAACCTTTTCGATATCCTTGAGCAGGCTCGTCTTGAGATCCATCAGTTCCTTTCTTGCAGCATCAGCCTCCTTTTCTGCACGTTCCACCCGGACTTTGGAAAGATGTAGATCGATATCGCGACTGTGTACCAATGCCTCCGCCAATTTCATTCTTTCTTTCGTAGCGGCTAGCTTCGTTTTGATCTGTGCACACTCCTGCTGTAAGCCGCTGTAAGCATGCTTGAGCATGGTTTCGTCGGCAAGTACCTCGTCCGTGGGGGAAAGAATGCCTTCTGATAGGTTCGATGGCTAGTAGTTGTAAGTACGGTTCGTCTTTTCCAAGGACACTTCAGTTATAGTACCTTTCGAACATGACTAGGACGCCTTCTCGTTGGGAAGAATTCAGTAGCTGGCGACGGCACACTTTCCGAGACTTGTGATGCCTAGGATGACGATCTTAGTGCTGCCCATAATATGTTATGTTGTAATGTCGCATACCTTTCGCGAATGATTGATGCGTTTAGGCTTAGCTGCCCGGCGTCAGCAGTCGCAGTGAGAAGATCAAATTCTGACTTACGTGTTCCTTGTGGTGTGTATTCTTCCCTCTCACGTTTAATTTTGGTGGGCATTTCGAAGCTGCTATCTTTGTCGCTCTCACGACGTGCGGTGCCAGGTCTCGATGTTGGGGATGGCCGGTCGCCGTCGTTGCCGATCCAGTCACAAGCCTCTCTGAAGTTCTTGGCGAACCATCTGGAGTCGTTCTTGTGTCTTACTAGCTCGTTGACAAGCTCTGAAGCCAGGAAGTAGTACAGAATAACAGCTGAAACGCGGTGAATTGCCTTAGAACCACCGGTATCGTCACCGACTTTGCTGAACGGCGAGTAGAAAGCAACATTGCTTGTGGCGCGCACAGGGTGCAGCTCCGGTTTGCCCTCGATGGTCTCTTCACTCAGGCGATAGAAGGTAATCTCAGTATCGTGCTCATGAACGTGTGCGACAACCTTGGAATCCTCGACATCGTCACCAGGTGCGTAGTCGCCAATAACAAGCAGCTTCTTGTGTGTTGAGCGACCAAGGGACCTCTGGATCACGCGATTGAAGGATGTGTCGTCAATATCAATGTAAGAGACCCTCGAAGCGCGTGGTAACGCCTTGAAAGCCTCTGGAAACTCGTGTCGCGCCCATGCCTGGACGTTGGCGAGCGTCAGAGGAGTCTTTTGCTCGTTGAAGTCGGTCATTGTAGCGACAAGCTTATCGATTGAGGAGCTGAGGGCTCAAAAAGGCAGGCGATTGCCGTCGTCATTCAAAGAGGAAACTTGGGCTTCAAGGCATCAAGGCGCAAATCGATCAGTGCGTCGTGGCGAGTGCCAACACGCGTGGTACGCGTTGTAACGTGTCGAGGTGAATGGTTGATGGAAAGTACGGTGGCTGCCGAAGATTGACGTCGCTTAACGGACGGGCGCGGCGGGGTAGGTGGAGACGCCAAAACCGGAAGGTGGAAGCTAAAATTGGCCAGGTTCGTGGTAACTTTATGCGGCGGGAGAAGAAGTCAAGAACAGCTTGGAAGCTGCGGTAGCCTCGGCTTATGAAGAACTCGAGATGATTTTGGTTGAATGACGGCGCTGCTGAAAAGACGCGGAGAAAAGAAGAGCGGTCTGTGCAAACCCTCGATGGCCAAAGTCGGCGCCTCACCTGCGGCAAACCTTCTGCTCATCGACGTCCTTGCACGCTGTGCTTAGAGGTTTTCCCCGATGCAAACGGGTGGCAGACCGCCCTGATGGCGACAGTGCATCGTTTTCTCGTAACTCCTGACGTCGTGGTTGAATGTTTGTTCGCACATGGTCACCGCCAAGGCCTTGATTGCCGTGCGACGGCGATTCGTGATTCGAACGAAGGAGAGGACCACAGATGTGGAAAAAAAGGCTCCAAAGTAAGTAGTATTCGGTACAGCCATAGTGATGACGTCCATGTCTCCCTTTGGACAGACAAGATGGCGCGCTAGCCACTCTCGGTCTTTAGCTCGGCGGGAGGTCTCTTGCCGACACAAGATAATCACTGTCGAAGGCAAGAGGTTAAACTCCTCACTCGACTTCACCTCTTCCATCTTCTTCGTCTCCGTTTCCTCGTCATCACCTACACTGGACATCAACGACTCGTGGCGAAGACTATCCGTGGTCTCACAACATGTCGACAGAGGTATATGTTTCGAACCATCGATAGTGAGACGGACATCCAACCGTCAGCATTCCAGGACAAAGAACTCAAGAGCATCACCAATCAGTATACGCATATCGCAAATCGACCACTTACTTATTTTGGCTGTCGTCGGAATGGTCCTTTCTCACACTTCAAGTATCCAGCGTGCTACGCCTGCAGTCCAACGGCTCGTTCCCTCGATCTCGCTGAATGGTCTACCCGGCAGCTTACGCAGTATGTAGTTCAACACTGCTGCGTATTGTTCTACGGATGGTATGCATACTGACACTACTGGCAAAACGACATTGTTGGATGTGAAAACTGGTCAAGGCTACTACTCTACTCCTGAGCGAGCTTCATTAGATTCAGTCTGTGTGGTTGGCAAGCGCAACATTGTCACCGCCTTTTCGACTGGCGTATCGCTCTTCGGTCGCATTATCCGCAGTGTCTGCGGCTACATCGATGGTCGTCGATAGCTCTGCTTGGCTGTGTCGTCACAGAGCTGAACGCCCTGAGATTGAAGGGTTGCGGAGCGCTCGGAGGCTTCCTGAAACTGGACAGCATGCACCTTGGTCACACTCGTGCAGCTAGGCTATCACTCTGGCCCTCGACGATCCAGACCACCCGCAACGGGACAGCGACGAGATTGCAAGACGGAGAAAGAGCACCAGACCGTATCGGCAACACTGCGTGCGGGTTGCTCTTATGTCCTGGAGTTTTGCCTGAGATTGCGTTAGGAGGCTGAAATTGATTGCACGCGAGCGCTCGGCTTTTTCGCGATGCCAATCTGCGGCGGCTCATTCCGCGGTCCATGCCCGACCGGCTGCACTCCTGCATCGTGCCCAAGGCCTAGGATCCCTTGTTCGCTCCTCGCTGTCTAACCACGATGAGGCACAACAGGTGGTTGTGCGCAAGCCGCAGCTGGGCGAAGCAATTTCAACGGTTGTCAGCCGGGAAAATGTCGTTCCACCTCGCTGCCCCCGATGCACGGCACATTCATTCTCTGCCCTGGTTAACGCAGACGCGCCGAACTGCTGTTTGTTTTCCCAGCTCTCTCCACAGGCTTAAGCCTACTTTGACATTGTTGAGATGATCGCACTTTGCGTGTAGGATTTACAACTGCATTACCAGGCGCCACAAGTCTGCGGCGTGGCCCAGCGAATACGAAGTTCGCTGCTCAGTCCTCCCGTGCGACAACATTGTTAACAGCCACGAGGCCATCTTGCAGCCCTCAAACTTTGTGTAACCATATTGCTTGTTGCTGTCTAACGCGTCGCCGGCCGCCGCAACCCCGCTTGCCCTCGTGGATACTGTTTCAGGCTTTGCTTATCCCAACGTGCTTCATATACATCAATCGAAGCCTGAGGCCTTGTTCTGCCACGACAAATGCCTCGCTCAAGCACAATTGCCGCCAGATGTGCTGCACTAAACACTTCAATCGCCCAGGCAAGCATATCTGCAGATCTGCAACTGTGCACCCGCTGACTCAAGTTCTTGCAGGTCATTCCGGATATCAGCAGCTTCGCAAGACAGGTGCGCGAGGCCAGGACCGACCTGAACGCCATCAACAATGACCTCCAGATTATCAGAACTGGTCTTGGTGTTGCACAAGACGACTTCTCGACATTTGGCTCAAAGTTGCCAACTGCCCTTGTCGATGCATTTACTCAGATCCTAGACTCCAGCGACGACACCAGCGAACGTCTGCACAAGTCGTTCCTGAAGTTGTCATGCAGTACCGCACCGAAAGACGACTGGCGAGTGCTGAAAGACGGCACACTCATCATTTTACGTCAAGACCTCGAAGCCTCGAGAATTGTGCTCGACCTTGCCGTCGACTATCTCTCATTGTAAGCTGGCACGTGACTGAAGCCTCATTTTTGAGAAGCTAACCGTACTAGATTCGGTCGTACTGACACCATTGACTCGCTCGATTCACTTATTGACAGTTATGTCAGTGATCTAACCGAGTCGACCAATGAGCTTCTGAAGCGCACTGATTCCGAAGAGATCCACGTCAACCAACTTGCACGGGAGAGACTGAAATCGTTACTGCAAGCAGTCCGTTTGCTTCGGTCATGCATTACGGCTCTAGCCAGAGAAGGTGTATCACCAATATCAAGGACTTCCGGACCAGAGCGGAGAACGACCACGCCCAGGCCTGACTCTCTGGAACCATCTCTGGGCGAATCACGCCGAAGTGGAAGTGGAAGGAGCAGCCCTTCACAACAATTGGTAGCAACCAAGTCTTCAGATAAGGGCATTGGAGCGTGGCTTGCAGATGTACCTTGTCACCAAGATGCTCAACCACTTACACATTCTATGATCATCAAAGTCAGTGACGACAGGGCCCATTACAGAGCAATATCCCACAGCAACTTTGGGCCGTCCCGTGGCACCTTCTACACAGACGATGGGGTCTCGTCCAGCCGTACACTAGTCGCACCTGAGTCGAGGGAGTCAAGACTCAAGAAGTCAAGAAGCTGGTGCTCAGAAGCGTCAACTAGGCTCGACGTCAAGCCGAAAACAAGAGCAAAAACACGACTAGCCCAGGAGTACTCGCCAACAGTATCGAGCTCAGACGTCTCGATCATCCACAAGCGAATCACATCAGACAAGATCGCTGTAGCCAAAGGGAACCGCAAAGATCTTGACATCGACTCCCGCATCGGCGTCGATCGCATCCTCGCGAACATTCCCTCAGACGCCACATCCGGCGAGGTTGAGCGCGTGCTGTGGGAAGGCGCGAACCCAATGGTTGCCCATCCAGGATTCGGGTTTTTCTTCATCCGCGCCGCACACGACATGTCATCTGACATCCTACGCGTACTAATGGAATATGGTGCCGACATCACCCGCACAACGACAAACAAATACTACTCAGCCATGCACGCTGCTGTGCTAGGCGGCCAGCTCGAGATTGTGAAGAGCCTCACATCTCTAGGCCATTCCATCGACGCCACCAACACCCTCGGTGAGACACCGTTGCATCTAGCCGCACGCACGCCTGGCGCACAAAGTCGTGAGATCGCGAGGTTCTTGGCAGACAAGGGCGCCGACGTCAATCATGAGGCAAACAATGGGAATTCGCCGCTGCAGATGGCACTTACAGCAAAGAAGTTGGAGGGCAGAGAGAGGAGCTTGATGATCGAGCTACTGCTTAGTTGTGGCGCAGAGGGAGAACTTAATCAGGATTTGGAGGGGAGGCGGAGTAATTCAAAAGGGATGAAGATCATGGGGATCACCTGACTCATTGCTGCGAGTCATTGGGGTCTGCATCTGCGATTTGAAGGGGATAGACACTTTTGTACAATGTTTTATTGGGATAGATGCTCGCCTGGCGCGAGATTCTTCGAAAGGTTACAATTTCGCCCTATGTGTACACCTCTGCCGCTCTAAGCCATGTACCTGTATACCTGGAGTATGGGTTTGACCCTACCATAGGTAATTGACTACCTGTTCGTCCATGCCGTGCAACTATCGCACCCGCGGAGCTTATTGAATGGTGTCTTCATCTTGTTGCCTGAACAGCCTGAGTTTCCCGGTCCAGCAAGGCACACAATGATATTGTCTCGGTAGTGACCGCACATGAACATGACTCGAGTGAATGTGCACATTGTTCGCAAAGTCTTTCGTTGATTGGTATTGCCTGCGTGGATCGCCTATTGGGACGGTCTAGTCGCTCTAATGAATGATATGTGTGCATGAATTGTTGAAGACGTGCCTTGGTAAGCATATATGGGCAACTTGTTGGTAAATTGCATAGGAAAATGAACGGTTACCCATCGAAGTCTTCAGAACTCGCCATCCATCCTTAGTCGTGGATCACAGCCAGACCAGTGGCACCACGCTCGCATTATCTTCCATCACTCATCTTGGCCAAAGACTTTAGAGGTGAATGTGTACTATTCAAAGGCCCAGAATTGCTCACACCCGGCCGGTCTACAGTCCGGACCCACGGTCTTGGTTGCCATCGTCCTTCTTGTCTCCGTCATCGTACGTCTTACCGGGCCCGGAGGATTGCGCAGAGCAAGCATCGCACACTCTCCACCACATGTTTGTGAATCGTTGATCTGGCTTACGGCAGTAGAGACCGTCGGGATTGGCTCCGCAGTTGACAGTTATGCTGTGCATATGGCAGCCGCATCTGAAGGTGAATGTGATAAAGGTGCACATGGTGGTTGACGGGTTGTGAGTAGTGAAGGGAATTGCCAGACCGACCTCAGACGGTCGAGGATCGACTTTGTTACTTCTAGGCTATGAAATTGCGCGGTATCCTTGTGAGGTCACAGTGAAAGGTTCACCTATAGTTTGTGAATCGGTGGTCTTCCATCCACCCAGATGATAATCACTAATTAGTTTTCTCATCGCGAAATCACTGGAAGGCATCCGAAGACACGTCTGAAGATGTCGCCATTCAAAACGATTTGCGACAGTCCGCAGCCACCAATCAACGTCTGGAGAAAGCACATACCTGTCCGAACTATGAAAGTCAGGCTCACCGCGCTGTTGCAACGATAAGCGCTGAACCACACTCGAGACACGACTGTTCGCAGTTTGGAAGAAACAAAGACACATAAGTCCTCAAGACATGTGCACGACCATCTGGTATATCCATATTTGTGTTCATCCGGGCCCTGTCGCCCTCATGGTCTGCAAGCAGGTCAAGCACTGCAAGAATCGGGAGCCTGGATATAAACGCTCCATCAAGTTGAAAGGAACAAAGCAGACTGACGTAAAGTGATCTGGTTGCATCGCAGATACAATACAGGCATCGCCAGGTATGTAGCGTTGATGGATATCAAGTTGGGAGCATGGGAATTGATGAGGTATGGAACGTCGAGAATTGTAGAACAAAGTAGCTCCAGAATTCAAGAGACTGATTAGGCTTCATACAATAGTACCAGTGACATGTACAATTGACCAAGGAATTAAATAACGTCTTTCTTATGGAAGGAGGAGTGCAATGAAGCTGGGAGGGGTGGGGGGTGCTCTTGAACTTTCTCCTTCCGTTATCGGGCCAGCGTTGACCAAGGCGCTAGCTTATCGTGGGATATCCACCAATCGTCGGCCATCTCCGCTGTCATTCTGTACTCCGTCTTCAGTCTCTACAGCTTCGTGCTCTCCTCAAGCATCGTATTTACATTCGAAAATGGCAGCCAACGCGACTTACAGCATGTGGGTGGAAGGAGAGGAAGTGGCGGGCAATGCGGAGCGGTCAGTCTCAGCCAGCCCCTCATCGAAGATTCATTCCATCATCTAACAATGCTTCCACAGACTGGATATCGAAGATCCAGCAACTGGAGAGATCTTTGCAGAATGTCACGCTGCGTCTGCTGACGATGTTGAGCACGCTGTGCAAGTCGCACAAAAGACCTTTAAATCTGGTGTCTGGTCGAGAGCCCCGCGCCACGTCCGCGCAGAAACCCTAGACAGGATTGCAGAGCTACTCACAAAGAACATGCGCTCTCTGATCGATCTCGAAGTACGGCAGACAGGTAGAGCTATTCGAGAAATGAATGCACAGGTACCGACTCTAGTGAAGTGGTTTAAGTACTATGCTTCGCTCATCAGGACCGAAGAGCGCTCTGTCCTACCTACTATTGGAAAGCTTCACAACTGGATCGATCGTAAGCCTTTGGGTGTTGTGGCTCAAATCACACCTTTTAACCATCCCATGCTCATTGCTGTCAAGAAGATCGCGCCCGCACTGGCCGCGGGCAATTCGATAGTCCTGAAGCCGAGTGAACTCACCCCGATTACTAGCATTGAGCTAGGGAAATTGTTCAAGGAGGCAGGCTTGCCTGATGGGGTTTTCAATGTTCTACCTGGAAATGGGATTACTACTGGCAAGGTGCTTGTCGAGCATCCACTCATCAGGAAGGTCGACGTCACCGGCGGAACACCCGCTGGGCGGGCGATTGGTGCCATTGCAGGACGAAATCTATCTGCCTACACTGCCGAGCTTGGTGGCAAAGCGCCGCTTCTCGTCTTCGAGCAAGCGCAAATTGATCTCGCTGTCAATGGCGTCGTCTTTGCAAGCTTTATCGCGAGCGGCCAAACCTGCGTTGCAGCTACACGCGTCATCGTTCAGAATAGTATTCTCGCTCAAGTCGTCGAGAAACTGAAGAGCAAGGTGCAGAGCATTGAGAAGAGGATGGGATCACCAAACAACGTTGAGTCGATGATGGGACCTCTCATATCTGCAAGACAACTGATCAACGTAAAAACTCTGGTCGATGACGCCGTCGAAGCGGGGGTTGAAGTCATTACTGGCGGGCAAAGGATGACAGGCATCTCATCACTCGATGGCACTGACTTCTCCAAAGGCTACTTCTTCTCACCCACCATACTAGCCGATAGCGCAACCAAGAAAATTGTCAATACTCGCATCTGGGAAGAAGAAGCGTTCGGTCCTGTGATCGTAGTTGTTGGCTTCGACACAGAAGAGCAGGCGCTCGAGCTAGCCAATGATAGTGAGTTTGGCTTAGGGGCCGCAGTCTGGACGCAGGACCTATCGCAAGCTTTCAGAATTTCTGAAAGCATCGAAAGCGGCATCTGCTGGGTGAACACTCACCATCGTAATGACCCTAGTAGTCCGTGGGGCGGCGTCAAGAGCTCAGGTGTCGGGAGTGAGAACGGTGTCGATGCGTATCATGCATACACTTCCGCAAAATCGACGATCATCAACTATGCTACCGCAGAGGAGGGCTTGGTGAGCGACGACTGGTTTAGGGAAGGTACTGGCGAGGTCAGGTACGGCTAAAGTCAGCGAAATCTGTCGACTGTCACACTATATATTTTTGATGCTATGTAGCCAGGTGCTTTTGATTGCTCGTGCGCAGTGTTCACTTTTTATTACCTAAGAGAGAATTTGTCACACAGCATCGGGAATGAACAGTCACGTCTGTTATGCAGACGGAGCATTCAAATGTCTACTTGTTTCCTCGAATGACGTGACAAAGGAAAACTTTAGTAAGGTTATCAGCAACGCAGATGCTCACCTTGAAGACACGTTCAGTCGCCTCGGTGGCGAGCTCGACAGCTGCTTGGACTGTAAGCACTTGTCTTTGAGCATCAAAACTTATTCAATAGACATGGAAGAGCCTCGCTCATTGGAGGCACTGGCCAGAGAAGAGATGCAAGGCATAGTATCCACGGACTACAAGGACTGGATCAGTGTAAGCGACCAGCATGAATGGCGAACGACTGAAGAACCGACCGGCCGATGTGGAAAAAAAAGTTCCCATAAAGATGTTTCCACCAAATCAACCACGTTGACGGAATACTTAAACGGCACATCTCAAGACGACTCGTTGCACTTCCTCGAGTGCAACGAATGAAAGGCGGATGTAGGGTTGACATTTCTTCCCGACGATCCGAGGGAGTATGTCCTCCGCCCCCACAAGGAGTGAACACTTACTGATTGGCGTCTCAAAGCTACGGCAGAACAAAAAGCAGTGAAAGATGCGGATGTATGATAGCCGGGACGATGAATCAAAATGCACCGAGGTTGAAAGAAAGTCCAGAACGGAAGAACGCAGAACGATAATTTAGATAATTTCATAACTAACATAGATCGATAGTCATTGTAGGTAGCGGAGCCTGTGAGCTGGCGGTGAAGTACTGCGGTGGTCACTCAGGTGAAGGTGAACACCTTTCACCTTGATTGTTACCGAACAGGAGAACTGGCAGCCCTTCTCAAGAACCAGGTTAGCTTGCTTCACCAATTCACCATGGTACCAGTAGACTCACCTTACACTATGCGTTCAGATCTCGACCGCGACCACTTTCTTGGACCGCACTTCAATCAGACGGAGCAGGTCGCCGCGTGCGATCACTGCATCTACTTCAGAGGCATTGTATGCCGATCGACCATTCAATAAAACCTCACTGATGACGATGAGATCATCACAAGCTACAGCAATATGGCTGACGGCCCCCGCTCTCTCCTCAGAGTCGCAATCGAGGAAGAAACCGTCGAGAGGCGCGAGCAAACGAAGTATACAGCATGGATTCGATCTATGGCAGCTGCCAGTGCTGCAGTAGAGACAAAAGGCGCAGACATGATGGCGAAGAGCGTAGGACTGTACGCTGAACAGAGCGACACATTGACGCAGTGGATCGAGAGTTCCACCAAAGAGGAGCTCCTCGCTTGGCTAGGGTGGAATGGCAACGATGGTGACAATCTGGACTCTCTTCATCAGGAAGGCATCTTCGACCTACGCGAGTACATTTTGACTCTAAGCAACAACGGGAAAGTCCAAAACGCTCAGATGACCATTGCCTCAAGAAACTCTGTCATCCGCAATAACTTGCCGCACCTAACTCTGTAAAAGCTGCGTTATCGCAAGACAAGAGGTTGGACCCTCGACAAGATGTGACTGCAAACCGCCTTAGAGCACATGAAAGCCTCAAACTACCTCAGGCATCATTGTGTGAGCGTGACGAACTGCAAAGATGGTACACCAGGAAAAAAGCGCCTGGGCTTAAGGATGAGCTGAGGCAGAGAGGTATCAGGCCGGTGACGAGTAAAAAAGTGGAGACGATTGGGGTGTCGGTGGAGAATGACAAGAAGCCTCGATGAAGAGTACTAGAGGGACGGACTGAATCCTTGGGGTGACGGACTATGTACAAATATAACATAAGCCATGGGCTGACAGAGCGCGATTGCGATAAAGCGTACAACGAGAATCTAGCAGAGCAATGATGACAGCCAACGGCACGATCGCTGCTCCTGTCTGGTCGAGACACAATGATCATTTGTGTGGTACTTTCCTGCACTACTCCCGTCGTTACCACGTGCGGTCGACTGAGCTTGCCTACCCCACATGCGCCGCAACAGCTACGCTTCGATGACATAGTTACATATTGGCGAAACAACTTCCATTCTTCTCAGCAGTCAGTCATCCGTCCTGATAGTGAAAGTCCATTGGATCTACCGTACCTTCACAGGGCCTTAAGGCTGCGACTGAACAGCTTCTTAGCCCTAGAGTTTCGAGCTGCAGTCGGATTACTCGTTGACATAACCACAGATACTTTTACGCAAGTCAACTGCACGCGATCACTCTCTGTATAACATTGCAAGGCTGATCTGTCCCAAAGTGAACTGCCCAAAGTGAACTACACGCCAGTCCACCGCTGTAGTCAACCACGCGAAACCGTTGTGTGTATCTGGGGGCCGGGTATCTGCTTGGAAAGTCGGCAAGCGCGGCGACCCTCACGGCTGAGCCCGACAAGCCATGCCAAGGTGATGGCGCAATGCCAGCCGTTATTGCGCCCGACTTCGGAGCTGCAGTACTTATACTTAGACAATCCCCAGATCCTAACGAGCAACGAACCTAGTCGCAATGATATTGGGAAGAAGGTATTTACGTGTGGCCGTGGATGGACCGCAGACGTTTGCCGAACCTAAAGAGATTGCACAAGCCCAACCGCGACGATGTGCAAGCCGTGGAACGAACACTGAACGCTTGTGGGGAAGCACCAGCTGGAGGAATCGTGTGAGTGAGAATGACAGAAACAGATGAAGGCATCGGAGGATTCGACATGAGAGGCGCACAAAAGAAGACGACGAAGATCTGATCCGCCTCACCTGACCAAAAGGCCGTTCTGGATGCGCCTTCAATCAAGAATTTGGTAGGTATGCAGAGGTTGCGAGCGCTCCTGCACAACCATCTCTCAAAAGTGTAATTTGAGGCAGGCAACGTGCGCTATGCTACCCTTCGACGAACTCATAATAGCGAGGCTTCGGATACCAGTACTACGTCCTGCCCTTCTAGGTACGCAATTCCACCACACACATGACGGACCATCAGCCTCCTGTGTTGGTGGAATCACGCGACATCACGAGCTCGTACGCCGCTGATGGTCGATGTTGGATTGTCTCTGGATTGACTGCCCGATTCGAATACATTCCCCGGATGCTGGATGAAGGGCGGCCCACCCTTATCGCGAGCGTCAGCGCGCTGCACGAATGCGTCGATTCAAGGGCGGCCCTGCAATCTGCTGCCAGATCCCCGACACCCTGCCGTGATGGCGAACACGAGAGAACGACGCCTTGAGGCTTGCAGGAAGACTTACTAGAGTCGATCGTCTCTGATCTAGGACGAACCGAAGAGGCTTCAACGAGGGGGGCGAACGGGCGGACCCTCTATGCCACTGCCTGGATAAAATCGGCCGAGGCAGTTGCGCGCCCAGCCTCCTGTTTTTCAAACAATTTAAGGCCACAACAATCTCGTAAACCCGCAGACACTGGTGTATCGATTTGTAAGGTTCAACACTCACAACATCCAGACGGCTTTGCGCGCCATCAGGCACACGAGTCGTTGGTTCGGTACCTGCCTGTTTGGCGGTAGCCGTTCCGCACGCCACCCACTTTTTCTCCAGGCGGCCTCTCTTGGCAGCCGACGCCACTAATCTGGGCGTGAGCGAAGAGTGTAGCACGTGATGTAACATTCGCCAAGCCGCTAAAATGGTGGGTCTGTGATTGCGGGCGCGCTGGAGCAAATGGCGATAGACGGCTGGCAAACATGCTTTTTGGCAGCCCACCTGCTCCGAGCTTGTTCGCGAGCCTGCAGAGGTAAACTCTATCAGGAAGGAGGCGACGTGAGCTTGTTCTCTCGTTGGTCAGGATAATTAAACAGTATGGATAGGGCTTGGATGATGCCATTGATGGTACAACAGGCAACGGCCGCATTGTGGTCGGCCAGGTACGACGCGGACTCCGCGGCGATATGCGGTCCCTGGTCGCCATCCCAGCATTAAGGGAACTACAAATAAGCTCGCTGCCGTTCCCGGAGCTTCTGTTGGCATCGACTTTGATCAATTGAGCGAAGTAGAAGCAGGTCGTCACAATGGCAATGGCACGTTACCTTGGTATTGCTTCAGCATTGGCTACTACCAGCCTCGCACAATTCACCCCAGAGTAAGCCAAAGTACTTGCACCGACTACGAACAAATACTGACATGCACAAAAGGAAGCTGATTAGTGCGCCCCGCCGAGGTGCACTCAGCCCCAGTGGTGATGGATCCGTTGCTCTGCTGTCCATCTCGCAGTACAACTTCTCGGAAACTGCTGGCCACTCCAGCTGGGGACTTCTTGACTTACAGTCTGGCGAGTTCAAGGACTCTGGCCTGAACATCAGCGAAGTCAATGAGGCTGCTTGGATCCCAGGTACTGATACCGGTATCGTCTATATCAACGCCACCAATGAGGAGATCCCCGGTGGTGTCACTATCTGGATTGGAGACATCAGGGATCCTTCTAAAAACACGTTAGCCGCTTCGCTCGATGCTCCCTATAACGGCTTGAAGATCGCCAAGACCGAGTCGGGTGATATCAACTTCCTTGTGAACAGCCTTGCATACCCCAACGGTACTGCCGTCAACCCCGAGACCGAGGTCAAGCCCAAGCACACTGGCCGCTTTTACAAGGATGTCTACGTTCGTCACTGGGATACCTGGCTCACAAAGAACCGTTACAACGTCTTCGCTGGTACTCTTTCTGTGAATGGCAGCTACGGTCTTTCCCATCCTGGCCTCAAGAATCTGAACCACGGCGTCAACTGGACTACCACCAGGTCTGAGACTCCTGTCCAGCCATTCGGTGATTCCGGCGATTACGCTATTTCGCCTGATGGCAAGCTCTACGCATTCTTGAGCAAGGCTCCTCAGCTCAACAAGGCCAACTACACCGCCAGCTACATCTACCTCGGTGAGGTCGCTGGTTCATCTGCGCCAGTCGCTTTTAACGGCCCTGGCTCCGAAGCTTTCGAGGCTGGCCACCAGGGTGCCTCTGGCCTTCCCTCGTTCTCGCCCGACAGCTCCAAGCTTGCCTACGTCCAGCAGGATGAGGACTACTATGAATCTGACAGGTGGCAGCTGTACACTGTAGACGTCGCCCTTAGGTCTAACGGCAGTGTCACGAGTAGCAACTCGAAGGCTCTGTCTGCTGGGTTTGACCGCTGGGTCCAGGGTCCTTTGACCTGGGCACATGATGGCTCGTCCATTTACGCGACTGCTGAAGACTACGCCCGCGTCAAGATCTTCAACTTCCCCATCACTGCTGATACCAACTACGTCCCTGAACCTCTGACTTCTAACACCTCGGTCACCAGCTTCTCGCTCCTCAAGAACAACGACTTGCTTGTCAGCGCTTCGGCCATTTGGACCCCCGTTGAATACTACACCCTGACCAACGGCACCAAGAACACCATCTTCTCTGCTGTTGACCACGACGAGGAGTTTGCTGGTCTCAGCGCCGACCACGTTTCGGAGATCTTCTTCAACGGTTCGGATCCTAACCTGAAGCAGCAGCTCCACGCTTGGGTTGTTAAGCCCAGCTTCTTTGTCGAGAATAAGACCTACCCTCTGATCTTCTACATACATGGAGGACCTCAGGGTTCTTGGGGTAACTCCTGGTCTAACAGGTGGAACCCAGCAGTCTGGGCTGACCAAGGCTATATCGTCGTCGCACCCAACCCAACTGGATCCACTGGTTTCGGCCAGTACTTGACCGACGCTATCCAGGGCCGCTGGGGTGGGTACCCATACTACGATCTTGTCAACGCTTGGGAATATATTAATTCTGAGTTGACTTCTTTCACTGATGTCGAGAATGGTGTGGCTGCTGGCGCTTCCTACGGAGGCTACATGACCAACTGGATCCAGTCCAACGACCTCGGTAACAAGTTCAAGGCCCTTGTCACCCACGACGGTATTTCCCAAACCAAGGCTGCCTGGGGTACTGAGGAGCTATGGTTCATCCGCCACGACTACAACGGTACCGTCTGGGAGTCCGAGGCTTACGACAAGTGGAACCCCTTCGACCACATCGCTAACTGGTCCACCCCTCAGTTCGTCATTCATAACACCCTCGACTATCGTCTCCCCGAGAGCGACGGTCTTGGTCTTTTCAATGTTCTCCAAAACATTGGTGTCCCCTCCCGTTTTCTCAACTTCCCCAACGAGAACCACTGGGTCCTCAAGCAGGAAAACAGCTTGTTCTGGCATAAAGAAATCTTCAACTGGATCAACCACTGGTCCAAGGGTGAGCCTTTGGATGATGAGCCCGCCGGCAACTAAGTGCGTGGTTTGGAGGATGATACGAGATTATGACGCGCCGATAGCGCGGTTGCAAACTATAGCACCTACCTTCTACGCATTCACGTATACATAATGATAATGACTTTATCACGTTCGCGACTTATATTTCAACAACTGTGCTGATGTGGATGCACACTCCGCCCTTTAGTGTGCGTGACCCGCCAATCGGAGCCCACTCACCCTGGGTAGTCATCGCTGCAGTGCAAGCGCATCGTGCGCTCGTTTGGGGTAATGCAACAGCGGTTGGCCATCTTCTGCCTCTGAAGGACGCTGGAGCTGTGCCTCTTACAACACAGCGGAAATCGCCCTTGTAGAACCGTAGGACTCTGCATTTCGCTGACGAGACACTCCAGATCAGTCTTTCGTTAAAGGATCGACGAAATCCAGCTGAAGCAAACCCTACAGCCTGGCATCTGGAAGCCTGGACGGGTTGAGACACCCACAGCAACAACTCCACAGACGCACATCCAAACCGCAACATCTTGGAACCCATGATGCATGGAGCTCGCGCCCGCGATGGGAGAGAGTGCTTGGCGCAAGGCTGGGCAGGTTTGGCAGACACGCGATATCGACCTACGGCCCGACCAGCACAAGTCCATGGTCTGATCATGCACACGAGCTTCCAGAAAAATTCTCGCAGGATTCTATCGATGCCCTGGAAGCGTGATCAGGATCGATGACTGCGATAAGCAGTTCCTCCTCGAATGGCAGCATGGCAAATACAATGCCATCCATCGCCACATCAAGATGCCAAGCCTTCCTGCTGATGCGTGAATAAGGAAGGGAAGTAACACGGGCGAGAATCCATTTGCACTGTTTTGAGTAATGCGTCCAGTGAACCAAGATTAAGGTGTGTCAAACAATCGGACATCAGCAGTTCAATGGCGGTAGGTGTAGACAGTTTACGCTTTCAATTCCCTTCCGTCTCCAAAAGGCGCAACGCAACTTCAACCAGATGGCGCGCTGTTTCGGTTGTCGAGCCGAAAAGGTGAGGAGATAAGCTCAGGCAAGCAAGTGCGCTATGTGTTTGAGAAGACAGTTAAGCGCTAGGCAAGTTCAGGGCGTCGAAACTACCGCAGTTGAAGACCTGCCTGTGAAGGTTAGAAGGGCCATGAAAGAGGCCATATGTGGTGTGGAGGCTTCCGTGCAGCGTAAGCATGCTTATGGTGCTTCGATGGTGGAGAGGGGCGCGGTTTTGCCTGCGGCACTTGGCACTTGGCGCCCAGTCGGAGCGGCATCCACGACTCGAGGAGACGGATATTGCGCGGGGACATCTCGTACACACGACGACACTGCAAACTCTGGAATACGCGTCGCAAGCAGCACGATTCACAAAAGAAGGGCAATTGAGGGGCTAATTAAACCCGCGGACGACTTATGTCCCACAACAATATCAATCGAAGATGCCGCGCCACTACTTGCGTCTTCCATGCGATAAGCTTGCTCAGCAGTGAATGGCTGGCACCCTGGTGATCGTCCTGCGACGCCAAGTGGTACCAAGCTGTGAAGCAATGTCGCCAGCTAGGCCGCGTTCTTTCCCTGGTCTTAGCATTTGCTAAGTGGCTGTCATACTCGATAACGCTGTTCGCGCGAAGTGGTGCTGTCCGCCGCCCACGATCTACCGCTAGCGTAATTGCAACGTCGCGCTGGAACTCACCTGCTGGATGCAGATGAAAGGCCAAGATGCGCTTTACCTTGCTGTTTGCCGCTGCGAGGATGGTGGGGACAGAGGTATTAATTAGAGGGTCTGCCTCCGCTCGTAGGGTTTCTAGTTCAGCAGCAGCTCGTTCCCTCCTCCAGCTTGGCCCGGCCAATCACTCAATCGAGTGGAAATAGCGAGCGAAACCTCTCAAGTGTCGACATTAGCACTTGTAGACCTATATCCACCATGGCCGCCGCCGCAGGTCCCAACCAGGTCGACATGGCTTTCAGCAACGAGCCCAAGGTCGCTACTCCGCTCTACGAGAAGAATGAAGGCCAGATCCTTGCTGGCGAGAAACGCCACTCTTCTGCCGACAGCCACAGCATCAATGCTGCTCCGGTAGAATTTGAGGCTGATCTTATTGGAGAGACACCCACCGAGGAGGAATTGAAGACACTGCGCCGTGTCTCTGGCAAGATTCCATGGCAGATCTTCACCATTGCGTTCGTCGAGCTTTGTGAGCGTTTTGGTTATTATGGTTGTCAGGTCCTGTGTATGTGTAACATTCACCTTGTTCTTGTGACCCGGTACTAACAGAGCTCAGACACCAACTTCGTCCAGCAGGAGCTCCCGGTCATTGACGGTGTAGTCCAAACTACAGGCAAAGACCCGCGTCCTGAGGGTCAGCCTGGCGGTCTCGGAATGGGCCAGCGTGCATCTTTCGGCATCGGTACCTTCAACTCATTCTGGGCCTACACCACCCCTATCATCGGTGCCATCATTGCCGATGAGTACCTGGGTCGCTTCAACACAATCTTTATCGCCATCGCCTTCTCCATCATCGGCCACATCTTACTCATTATCTCGGCCATCCCCAACGTCCTGACTGGCGGGAGCGCCATCGCCCCATTCATCCTCGGTGTGATTGTTTTAGGTTTCGGAACCGGTGCCTTCAAGGCTAACATATCGCCCCTCATTGCCGAGCAGTACAAGCAGACGAAGCCTCGCGTCATCATCGATGAGAAGACTGGCGAGCGCGTCATCTCAGACCCCAACATTACCATCTCGCGTATCTTCTTGTACTTCTACATGTTCATCAACATCGGTTCGCTCACCGGTCAAATCTCCATGGTCTACGTCGAGAAGTACGTTGGTTTCTGGTGCGCATGGTTGTTGCCCACCATCATGTTCTGCGGGTGCCCTGTCGTTCTCTGGACCTGCCGCAACAAGTACCACAGGAGCCCGCCAACCGGCTCCGTTCTCATCCGCGCAGTCAAGCTTCTTGGTCTTGCTACCAAGGGCAAGTGGTCTATCAACCCTGTTACCACTCGCAGGAACTTCAAGGGCGAGCGTTTCTGGGAGGACGTCAAGCCTAGCTATCTCGGCAGCAACAAACCCTCATGGATGCAGTTCGATGATGCTTGGGTCGATCAAGTCGCTCGTGGTCTGCGTGCCTGTTCTTGCTTCACCTGGATCCCTCTCTACTGGCTGTCCTATAACCAGATGAACAATAACTTGACTTCGCAAGCCGCTACCATGACCCGCAATGGTGTCCCCAACGATATCATCACCAACCTCAACCCCATCTCGCTCGTTATCTTCATTCCCATCGTCGACAACTTCCTATACCCTGCGCTGCGCAAGGCCGGAATCCGCTTCACCCCCATCAAGCGCATTGCATTCGGTTTCATGCTCGCCTCGCTCGCCATGGTGTCTGCTACCGTTATCCAGTACTACATCTACAAGACCGGTCCTTGCGGCAACGAGATGAACTCGTGTGACGACCCAGCTCCCATCAACGTCTGGACTCAGGCTGTTCCTTACGTGCTTGTTGGTTTCTCCGAGATCTTCACTTCTATCACCGGTCTGGAGTTCGCGTTCACCAAGGCGCCTAAGAACATGCGTTCGCTTGTAACTTCGTACTGGCACTTCATGTCCGCGTTCTCCAACGCTATCGGCCAGGCACTCGTCTCGCTGTCTGAGGATCCTCTGCTTGTGTGGAACTACGGTGTGGTTGCGATTCTGGCCTTTGTTGGTGGTGTCCTGTTCTGGATCCACCAGCGTCCGACCGACAAGAAGGAGGATATCCTCAATATGCTTCCGGACTCTAACTATGTCGGCAAAGACAGGAGGCACAGTGTTGGGAACCCTGACCACGCCGCATAAGTGCGTGGGCGTGTTTTCAACATACTGCACTGTTGGGGTGCTATCTATGGTAATAGGAAGTCATGCTATGTGACGATGAACGATGTGTCACGCTGGATTCAGAGATCTCCTCGATGATAGCTGTTTGCTTTGGTAGCTCGTTATGTTAATGCATGAGACGCTGCTCTCACTTTCACGATCGTTTTACTCATTGTCTTCGTTCATTGAAACTTGTAGATTGTGACTGCTTCCATGGGATGGGAGTCCGCCTCGACACCAACCCGTCAGCCACATAAATCACAACGGTTTTCTGCTCGTTATCGAACAGTTGTGAACTATGCGATAGACTCGGAGATGCTGCAAACGGCGATGTTGTAGTAAGCGTATTTTATAGGGCGAGCGGAGGAGAGTAAAAAAGACCGAGGGTCCAACGGGCCGTTACGGAGCAGTTTCCGCAACATTCCGGGAAAACTGTCGGTGCGGCTCGTGACAACCACACCAAAAATTGCACGCAGGCCTCGCTTTCATCTTCGAAGCCTTGAGGCTTCACAGCTCCATCTCGTTTTCATGAATTTTTTATCATTGGACTGGGGTCTGACTCTTTTAAAGCGCTCTTCTATTATTGCTCAAGCTGCACGTGTTGCAGCTCCAAACAGCACTTTTCTCAGCCCTACCATCAGCCCTGCCGGGCAGTAGAAACATATAACATGGATCCAGATCTTCAGTGCAGCACATGCCAAGCACTATAGGAGGCGCTCTAGGCAACACACATCGAAAAATATCCCGATGTACGTTCTAAAGCTGCTCTTTCCTTCTTACAACCCGTGTCCCACCTACAATGGGACCAAGCGAAAGCGTTGTCATCGCGCATTGGCCTGGACGATCCTTACCACTCTCCTTGTCGATGAGCCCACTACCCAACCGTTGTGATGAGCTACGGTGATCGAGCTACATGTCTGAAGATCAGCTTTCAGTAGGCCGAAGATCTTGCTCCTTCACCGTGTAGCTACCTCCCTAACCCCTGTTCACCTGTGAGCGACTGCTAAATGAAGCTCCTCCATCCAGTGACCATACGCACGACTGCGTACTGAAATCCAGAGTGACATATGATGAGTGCAGAGCTTACGGGAATAAAGCGCAGGCGCGCGACAGGCGAGCTTACCGACACGTCTTCTCGAAAGAAAGCATTGAGAGCAGCGCCAGGAAAGGCAGCGACAACAAAGGCACTTTCACATGGAGCAATGACGGCGAACCCAGCAACAGCAGCATCCACATCGCCAGCCTGTCCACTTACCCGAATACTCCGGGAGTATGGGCTTCTGGAGTCTGTCATATCGTGTCTGTTCCCGAGCGACCTGTTATCCCTTGCCCTATCGAGCAAAGCGATATATAACGCTATCATGCCGAGACCCGAGAGTCTCGACAACCTGTTAAGCATCATCCCTTGCAGCGGCAACGGTACCAATATCAGGCAACACAAACATAAGAAGTCCCAGTATTTCTACGTTTACAACTGCAAGGAATTTGCGCAATGCAGTTCGGCACCCGGCCATTACCTGAACATCGAGTCACGACCTTGCATCAGCTGCAGAGTGACTACCTGCAACGAATGTCGCATTCACTGCGTTTATCAGTCGATTTACGATGCGCCGACAGATCCAGAAGACTTGCCCAATTTCTCTGGTTTCGTATTGCTGGATCCATTCGAAGTTGCCATCCTCAGTCCTCTTCATTTACCTTCGCAATTCGATGACCCTCCGACGCCGTGTTGTGTATGGCGCAACCCTGCAATAGCTGGGCCGTACCATGACCAAGGCTTTCTCGATATGCCTCTCGAAGCGCAACAAGCTGGCACACCACAAAGGATTGACGATGTGCTGGATGTAGACCTCGGACGTACCTCACTTACGACTTGGTCCGCGTCATCGCAGTTTGGCTTTCCCTCACCGGTCCTGTATACGCTCTGCGACGTTGCCGAGAAGCGGAAGTTGTTTCTCTGTGAACACTGCTTCCAGGACGCGCCAAAAGGGTATAGGGCCATCATGCCGGCACTCCCAAAGATGCAATGGCTTAATGAGAGTCTCGACCTGAGCGCAAAGAGCCTGGAAGGATGTCACTGCTCGTTGCGCAGCCGAATCCTGGACCGATGGCAGTGTGTGAAATGCTATGAAGGCGAGGCGTTAACCGTCAACACTATTCACGACAACGCACCTACATCGGAAAAGCGGCAATGCCGTTGTGGTTCAAATTGCAAACGATTTTTATGCATGTGGTGCTGGGGTGAAGTAATTGAAGGAAGAGAGGTGTTTGAACGAGTATACGTGGAACAGGGCGCACACACTCGAGCGCAAGCGGAAAGTAACTAGAGAAAGAAATATAAGCCTATTCTAAGAGATTCTAAACGTTACCTAGCAGCAAAGATAACATAACAGCATATAGAGAAATAGATTTAACCGATAATACCTATAAGAAGCTAGCTGCTAAGGTCTATTATATATACAAGTAAGATTCTATATTAGGAAAAGTTTGTTAAAACGTAGTCTATAGAGTAAGCCTATAATGTTTATAGCAGAACCTCTCTATAACCCTAATATTCCTAATAACATCCTTATAATATTCTAATTAAAAGTCCGTTTAATAATAAGTTACTATATTCTTTAATGTTAACGTGTTTTACTATTAAGTTAGTAACCCTATTAAGCTAGCACCCTACTACTATCGAAACGCCTATATAATAATATTATAAAATGTTATAACTATATAAAGTTTATATAACTTATACTAAAGGCAGCCTATAGCTTACTATTAAAGATATCAATTTTTAGAAAAATTAGAGTAGTAAACACGCTGTAGTAATTTATAGGGTCTTATAAAGTATACTTATTAACTAATACGCTTAAAGACACCCTTAATATAACTATAAGCTAAACTAAAAGTGCCTTATGAAGCTAGAAGAGGAGGTTGTTATATAGTATATACTTAAAGCGTCTACTTATAGATTAGCCCCCCTTAAGGCAGATATATAAGATATAGTAAATAAACTACTAAAAGAGTATAGTAGTAATGCTATTAGTAAGAACTAGGTTAATAGGTCTATATAATATATACTTAAGCTAAAAATCGAATAAAGCTGCTTATGAAATTACTAGCAAGCTACCTATAAAGACTTAGTAATTATTTAGCCCTAATTTACGCTTATCTAGTTAAGAAAGGCAAAGTATAGCATTATAGATAAGAAAATATATAACTTTAATAAGTCTAGCTTCTTAATAGGCAAGATATTATCTTAGCTAGTAGTTATAGGTTTAAAAAAGCCTAAGGAATAGAAGAAACTCTAGCCTAGTAATAATAAGTAGATTACTCTAGAACAAGGCATTAGTATAATAAAGAAGGTAATTCTACAAATTCTTACCCTTACAGGCAAGATTCTAATCTCTAAATAGTTTACTAGGAACCTTCTATAAGACTAGGTTCTTAATATTAGTCCTACTAGCTAGACTAGTAATAATCTAGCGCTTACTTAGCTTTACTACCTTAATATATATAGAAAGCCTATTAGTGTTTATTAGCTACTTATTATTAATATTTATAAGAGCTACTATTTTATAAAGCTCTAAGATCTTTACAAGGAGAAGAAGATTATTACTCTTTCTATACCTCTATACTTATTTGTAATAGGGCTATTCGGTTGGAGTGAAGTTTGGGTCACGAGACCAGCGGCATTGCTAGCCGGCCTAGACGCTAGCGTAAAGCAGGCGGGAAGATTTAACCTAAGTAGCTAATAGAATAGAACAACACGAATTAATCTTATAACTACCTACCTATATTGTTACTAAGCTTGCTGCTACAGTACATCCTAACATTATTATACTTATTATAGCTACTTAATATTACCTGCTTCTTACTACTAAAGTATATATTTAGTAAAGATCTTAGCCTTAGCACGCATTTATCTCTACTATATTGACAAAGAAATCTTCCTACTAGCCTTTAAAGTAATATTCAAGAAGGTATTCATACTAAAGAAGATTGGCGTAGGCTTTAAGGGCACTAGGCTAGTTCTATATAGCCTAGAGGTAGTATTATTAAAGCTTAATATATAACTTTATATGCTAACTCTACTAAAAGATAATAATATTGCCTAGTAGGCGTATATACTACGTAATGCCTATAAAGTAAAGGCATAGTTAACTCTAATTTAAAACTATAGAAAAATCTATTAAGGGTTTCTAGCAAGTTAATTAAATAAGTAGGTTAGATAATTAGTAAAGGGCGCTTAGTAGATAGTTTATTATATAGTATTAATATAGGACGAAATAGGCTACCTTTAAGATACTATAGAAGCGTTTATAAAGTATAAGACTTCTAAGTAACACTATATATACGTAGAGGAAACGCTTATAGTTAGTAGAGTAACTAACTTAGTTACTATAAAAGAAGGTAAGAGTTATAATAAGGTTAAGATGTTTATAAAGAGGGTGTATATAGAAAAATACTATAGGTATTATAAGGAAACTAGATATAATCCCTATACTTATTGTTAAAGTCGTACTGGACGAAGTCTAAAAGTGTACTAGTTCGGAGTTGGGTCTTAGGGATGAGTACGTTGGGAACAGGTAGGGGTGATACCTAGACGAAGTCTAATATAGTATTAAGGTAACAGAAGAGTAACGTGCTATACAACTTATTATCTATAAGGTTAAGATTCTAATAATAAACTTAATTACTAAAGTTAAATATAAACTATAGAGGTTATGTTCCTACGTGCTATATACTTAAGAGGTGTTCTATAGATATTCTATTATTCTAGTATTATACTAATATTAAGATACCTTAGAACATTGTAGGATTCTTTAGAATATACGTAACTTGTTCTATTATAGTATTCTACTAAGGCTTTAGAATATAAAGGGTTACGTCATTATTAGTCCTAAATACTAACCCTTTTAAAGACCTGTAAGTTATCCCTAAGTATTATTAATCCTTTTCTTTCTTATCTTCTATTATGTCCTATCTTGATTTGTAATAATATCCCCTCCTTCTAATCTTTATGTTCTTATAAAATAACCCTATAGTTTCTAGAAGTACTACATACTGCTACTCTATTAGTAAATATATTAATTATATTAGATAACTTATAATAGTGTCCTACTAGTACTACGCGAAGCAGGGCCTTAAGTGCTGAATAGTATTATTAAAGAAGGAGTATAGAAATTATTATAGTGTAAGTAGCTAGAAGTGCGTTCTAGTAGAAGTTCTAATTCTAAACTTTAATTACATAAATTAGGAAATAAGTTATTTAGAGTAGTAAGAAGTAGAAGTAGATAAAGCTAAGTCTCCTACTCTACAAGCTATACTAGCTGCTTACGCAAAAAAAGACTATATTTAAAAATAAAAGAAAATGTTATAGCGTTATAAGTAGTAGTAGGTAGATAATACTAGTTAGTATGTTAAAGATATTAAAGCTCTTAAGGCTATTAAGGGCATTAATTAGAATGTTGCTTAGCTAGAGGAAGGCCTAATGCCTAGTTCCTTAGCTCTTAATTAGAGCGTATTTATGCTATCCGTACTAAGGGGCGATCTAGGCTTTCTTTCCTTTAAGAATACTAGAGTAGAAGTTACTAGTAGTTCTTAAGGTGTATAGTTTGCTCTTATATATTTTCTAAGTTTAAGTATCTTAACTACTTAACTAAGTATTTAGTAATACGTCCTTTCTTCTAATATTTTATTATTTTTTTAACTTCTTACTTGACTTTGCTATTAGCTTAGTAGTAGAAGTCTTTCTAGATTAGCATTTTAAGGTTAGCTAGCTCTAATAGCAAGATATAAAATATAGGATAGATTTTTATATTCTTAAATAGCGCAAGTTAATAGTTAACTAGGATAACTTATTTAGAAATAAAAAATAGTCTAACTTTAACCTTATTTAGCTTTTTTGTTAGTTGCCGTGTGCGTAGATTTTTTATAAGGAGTTATACTTTATCCCCCTTTTTTAGTAAAGGCGCTGTTTTTTATTTCTTGTTAATATAAGAGATGCTCTTTAACTAAGCTTTAGTAATGTTCTTAAGTGTTTCCTAATATACCTCCTTTAGTGCTTTAACTAAGGTTATCGCTAATTCTATTTAGATATTACTATTTAATAACCTTATAAAGAGATTTAGTTATCTCCTATAGCTTGTAAAGAACGGTGAATAGCCTATTACTTCTAATAACTTGTTATTATATGTAATTTATGCTATAGGCAATAGTAAAACCTAGTTGTTTTACTACTAGTTATAGTAGATTTAGAGATATATCTCTATTGTTTAGTTTACTTGTTTAGTCTATCTATCTGTCTGCGGATAATAGGCTGTTAAGAGCTTCTTCTTAGTGCCTATTACTGCTAAAAGTGTAGTCTAATAATTTAACGTAAAGAGCTTGTTTCTATTGCTAATAATTGATTTAGGTATTTAATAATAGCACATAATCTAGTTCTTGAACACTTGTACTAGTTGTTCTGCGGTGTAATTATATCTAAATAGTATTATCTTAGAGTATTTAGTGAATCTGTCTACTACAACGAAGATTAAGTTGTAGTTATAGCCTATAATAGGGTCTTTAGAGATAGGTAGTTATATAATAAAATTTATTATAATGTTTATTTATAGTGCTGTTAGTAGCTCTATTACTTATACTTTTTTATACTTAGCGTACGTGCTATGTTTATTCTATTAGTAGCTTACGTAATTCTTAATAAACTTGCTAAATTCATTATGCATGTTTAGGAACTTATAGTATCTCTTAATAAGTTCTATTGTTCTTGTAATACTAGGATGTCTATAAAGCAGGTTATTATAATAACTACTTATAATATATTCTTCTAATTCCTCTAGTACTTCTTCTAGCGCATAGTGTTCTTGCTAAATTACTATTATAAGGTTAAGCTGCTGTAATAGTCCTAAAGACCTATCCTTTTTTTTCTAAGAATAGCAAATTTACTAATTATTTTTTTACCTATAAGGTTGTAGTATTAGCTAAGTATGTCTACTCTGCTATTATCTTTTCTAGGTGTGTACAAGATCTTAAACTTGTATTAACTAAGCATTTCTAACCAGTAAACTTGTTTTTAGTTCAGAACCTTAGTTATTGTAAAATGTACTAAGTTCTTATAATCTATATAAATAGTAAGTTTAGAGCAGCTTTCTGCGTAGACTTTCCAATGTTATAACGTATTAATAATAGCTATAAGTTCCTTATTATGCACATTATAGCGTTCTTTAAGTACTATAAACTTTCTTAAATAGTAGGTAATTAGGTACTATTACCTATTTTATTCCTGTGTAATACAAGCTCCTAATGCTAAATTAGAGGTATCTATTTTAAGGCGTATTAGTTTGCTACTCTTTAAAGTAATTAACGTAGGTAGCTTAACGCATACTTACTTAAGTAATTAGAAAGTATTTTCTTGCGCTTATTCCTACTTAAATAGTGTGTCCTTTTACGTAAGCTTTGTAAGTAGTAAGGCTTTTAGAGAGTAGTCTTTAATAAAGCGTTAGTTAAAGTTAATAAACCCTAGGAATTCTTGGATTTCTTTAACTAATGTAGGTGTTAGTTAATTCTTTATAACTTAAATCTTCTTTTTACTTATCTTTACTCTGTATCTTCCTACAACGTAGCTAAGGAATTTTACTTTTTCTTTATACTACTTATACTTCTCTAGCTTTAGCCTAAGGTTTGCTTTTACTAAGTAGTCTAATACCTATTTTATATAGACTTTGTGTTCTTCTAGTGTTTAACTGTATACTAAGATATTATTAAGGTATACTACTATGGTAATGTCTAGATGCTCTTAGAGTATATTATTAATTAACGCCTAATATACTGCTAGTGTATGAATTAGCCTAAATAGCATAACTAAGTAATTATAATAACTATAATAGGTTTTAAATACTATTTACTAGTTTTTATCTTTCTTTATGCGTATAAGGTTGTATAATCTGCGTAAATTAAGTATAGTAAAGAACTTTACTCCCTAAAGTCTATTTTGTAGCTCCTTAATATTAAGTAGTAAGTACTAGTTCTTTATTATAATCTTGTTAAGCTTCTAGTAGTTATTATAGAGTCTTAAACTACTATCTTTCTTTATAACGAAGATAATAGAGAATCCTGCTAAGGACTTAGATTTCCTAATAAATCCCTTTATTAGGTTCTCTTTAATGTACTTGTAGAGTACTTCTAGTTCCTTTTTAGATAACTAGTATATTAGCCTAAAGGGTAGTTCTTTCCCTTCTTTAAGTTTAATCTTATAATCCTAAGACTAATGCTTAGGTAGCACTTTTGCAGATAACTCTTCTTTAAATATTTAGGTATACTATTAGTATACGTTTAGTATAGTAGGAGGTGTACTCTTAGTCTCCTTAACTATTATAGAGGGGCGTTCTTAGTCTATATAGTTAACTACTTTATACTATTAGTATGTTTTATATATTAAAGAGATGTTATTAATCTCTATTTTATTTACTAACTCTAGTGTAGGGTGCGTAAGCTAGCGTGTAGTAGTGTTATATCTACACCTATTAAATAAAAGCTGTTAATTCTTTTAATTAATTTATAGATTGTGCTTTTATAACTTTAGTAAGCCTAAAATAACGTTATAAGTAGCTATCCTAAACGCGTCTAGGTCTAATTACTTAGTATAGTTCTATATTTATAATAGACTAGACACCACTTTATAAGTAATTTCTAATTCTACTAGTATTAGTTTTCTATTAGCTACTATAAGTAGATATAGGTTCTACTTCTACTATAGCTTAAGTCTAGCTCGCTATATAGCTTAGGAAGAGATATAGTTTTATTATTTTCCTCTAAAGTCTAATAATACTGTTATTTATACTTTACCTAATTTAATGGAGAGTTAAATAAGTAGATTAGTTCTAATGTTATTGAGGGACTATATTCTAGAGCTCTTATTTAGTTTATACCTTAAAAAGACTCCTTATTACTAAATTTGTTCTGCGCCTTTACGCGTTAATGCTTTATATATGCGTTATTTAGGCAGAGTAGCTATATACTATTATAGTACTTTTTATTAATAAATGACTATATTTGTATAGTTACTTGTAGGTTATTAATACTAGAGAAGTGCTTCTTCTAGCGTTTATTAAATAGATGTTCTTTATAGTAATAGTTAAGGTAGTTGTACTATTTCTTCTTGTATTATCTAGGCCTGTAGGGAGACTATAAAGCGCCTATCTTTTCTAAGTAGTAAATAGTATAATAGTTATAAATGTATATAGTCTATAAAAGCTGTTTATGCTTTAGATTGCAATAGTCTAGGTTATACTATACTAGTAGGCTAGTTACTGTTATTAGTCTAGTAGTTAAGTTTACTATTAAATTAAGTTATTATTCTTGTTCTTGCGTTTCTTGTATGTATACTTATAGGTTCTATTCAGTAGCTAGAAGGGCTCCTTTATAGCTATCCTAATAGTTTTTTCAGTTTTTGTTAACCTAGTGTTCTTCTCCTAAAGAGTTTATCCTAGGTTAGTCTAAGTGTTATAAAGAGAGATACTCTTATTATATTTAGTTATATGTATATTAGAGTTGCTAGAGTTGTTCTTATTCTTCTACTTATATAGGGGGCTTAACGTAAGCCTAACCTAGCTTACTACTTAATCTTTCTAAGATATCTTAAACATGCTTCTACTATTTATTTATGTTATAATATAGCATTAGTACTTAGCTTTAAACATTATATCTGTCCTTATTAGAGTCCTTAATGTAATTATTATTAGCTCTAGAATTAGGGTCTTCTATGAGACGCCCGTCTTCCTTAGTAAGAATTTCTTATTCTTTACTAGTATTAGCGTTATTCTTTATACAACCGCTAGTTAGTACGTTTAACTATTAGAACACTTTATTCTTCTAATAATAGTTCCTAGCAAAGTAGCCTTGCTTACTATAGTTATAATAAGTTAGTAAAGACTTGTCCTTCCCTTTACTACCTATGTTACGTTATACTAGTTCTTTGTTAAGGTTTAAGAGGTCTAAAGCTTTAGGTCTGTAGTAGCTACTTTAAGTATTGTTATAAATACAATAATTAGTATTTAATTAGTAGTAGTTACTTTATTATCCTTATTAAAGGTTATTATTTCTCTATTAGTTGCCTTAAAGTAGTAGGTAAAGAACTATAACTATAGCTCATATGTATAGATCCTCTTATAGCTCCTACGAGAGTTTATATAACTTAATGTTAATACTAATAGCTTTATTAAATAAAGAGTTAAAGGTGTCTATAGAAGTAGTGGTTCTTATTAATTCTTCCTTAACTTTAGGCTTTAGCCCTTATTAGAACATAGTTATTAACGCGTTATTATCCTAGCCTATAAACGTAGCTATTTCTTAAAACTTAGTAGTATAGTTAGTAGTAGATATAGTTTATTAAATACGTTAGATTTTATAACGTGTAATAGTAGGTTAATTATATACTCTAAATACTCAACAAATCTATTTATTAAATAGGTTATAGTCTTTAATCTATAGATTAATGTTAGTAAATAAAGGTTCTCTATAGTAATAGCAGATAAATGGCTTAATCTACGTAAAAGCTAAATCCTTTATAAACGTAGATGTAAAGGTAATACACTTATTCTTAAGGATATATTCTCCCTAAAATATAAAGAATAGGTTAAACTTTATAAGCTAGTCTTCTAGCTTCTTGCGAGTATGATTAAAGGTCTTAGGTTTAGCTACTAGATAGATGCTTATAATAGTAGGGATTAATATTTCTTTGTTTATATTATAGTCGCTATTAGGTTGGTTGTGTAATACGTTAGAGTTACTAGGGGTAGCATAAGATTCTAAGGTAGTACTTATCTTAAAGGGTATTTAGTGTATTGAAGTTGTACTAGACAAAGTCTAAAAGTGTACTAGTTTAGAGTTAGGTCTTAGGGATAAGTACGTTAGGAACAGGTAGGGGTAATACTTAGACGAAGTCTAATATAGTATTAAGGTAATAGAAGAGTAATATGCTATATAACTTGTTATCTATAAAGTGAAGATTCTAATAATAAACTTAATTACTAAAGTTAAATATAAACTATAGAGGTTATGTTCCTACGTGCTATATACTTAAGAGGTGTTCTATAGATATTCTATTATTCTAGTATTATAC